>CAWUFW010000345.1:2845000-4045000 GCA_963921515.1 Calotriton arnoldi | reverse complement strand
GGCTCACAGCAGGGGAAGATTTCTGAGTTCCAGGGCTGGTGCTTTTGTCCAACCAGCCCCTTCATAGGGCAAGAACATGATCTGAAGTTATGCTGCAATCTTCTCAGGAGTAATGTTGAGGGGGTTTGAAGGAACGGGCCATCATTGAGGAGATGTGGGTGCTGCAGGCTTCACCACAATGAAGTGGCACCTAGAAAAGCACCTTGCAGCCAAGCTAGGGGGGAGTTGTGGCGCAGCGGCTAGA
Source organism: Calotriton arnoldi (assembly GCA_963921515.1). Classification (NCBI taxonomy): domain Eukaryota; kingdom Metazoa; phylum Chordata; class Amphibia; order Caudata; family Salamandridae; genus Calotriton; species Calotriton arnoldi. Next base: position 4,044,756 of record CAWUFW010000345.1, on the reverse strand, counting down.
GTTGCTGACTCCAGAGCGCAGGGCTCACTGTTTGATCCCCGGCGGCAGCTCAGCTCAGCATTATGTGACTCTGGGCAATAGCTCATTTAATCTCCCGACAGCCCCCAGTGGTTGGATAATCTCAGGGGTGATAAGTTCGCGCTTTACAAATGTGGAATTATTATTAATTAATTATTATAGCTGCATGGAGAAAGACGTAGCTGAACAAGAAGAATTGAGCAAGAGTGTCAAGCATTGAGTGAGCAATGGGGAAGGAGCTGTGTTGCCCATTGCTGTGGTGAGCTATGTTGCCCCCCCACCGCTGTGCATCACCAGCGTATCTCTCAGTAGCAAATGCCAATGTATGTCAAGTGCTATTCTGGAGAAGAGATCCTCTAGAATGAGTCCAGATGAAAGCGTGCTGTTTCCCACGAGGCATTACTTGCAGCTGTGGAGTTGTAAACTTGAGTCACAACATTGACACTTAAATTTCAAGTGACCGAGAAGTGGTCTTTGAAATTGCTTTGATTGTACCAGAGTCACTTGTACTATGGCTTTGATCCACTGATGACCAGACGTTGGTAGGGATGGTAGTCTCTGATTGGACTCCTGTAACAATCTTACCCAAGAATGGCTATGCCACATCACGTTCACTAGTACTCACCAAATCTGCTCTTACCATCCTCACTTCAAATTTGAAAAGCTACAAGTATGCCACGCTGGAAACTTTGAATGGCAGGCACTAAGAACTTTCTACATGTCATTCAGGAGAATGATGGGCCCACCAGTAGTTTCCTCCTCCTGTACTATGCTTTTTACAAGGTCTACAGGATACTACTCACTTTGCTAAACATTAATCACGTGGCTGTATATATATCGCAGCAGAGACTGCACTCAACCTTCACGTGGCACCCCACACAAACATTATGTGGGCAATCTGTCTTGAGCCCACATCCCAACTCCAGCTCTTATTTGCTGGGTATTTTGTCTTATGTTTCATTTTCTTTATAATTGAGGTTGTGGGGTCCTGGGAGGGATGGATGTGCTGATTGCTCTTTGTCCAGGGGCTGGAGTTGCTACCAGAGGTTTGAAGACATGTCTGTCTGTTCTAGAAGTATGGGGGTGGGAGTGGGTTGGTATGTTTTGATTAGTTGTAGGTTCTGTGTTTGTTGTTTTTAGTTCTATTTAATCTTTTTTTGCATTCCAGTATTCACAATGTACTCTTGGCAAATGTTCCTGCATAGCTGACTATTACTGAAGTCTCTAGTAGCCAGTCTAGATCTTATTTTAGAATGCCAATGTCTAAATGGTAGGATTAAGAAGGAGTTTGTACTGAATTCAGCTGGATCAAGAGGGAGTTTGTTCGGAAATCAGCTAAACATTACGCCCTACACATCTTATTGCTAATAAAAACACATTTATTAGGCAACAATTGCAAATTCTTAGGGCGGCATGCTTTTAAAAAAGCCTTGCATGTGACTTCAAGAGGAGTTGTAGAGGGGTGGCTGTATAAATGAGATAGCACACCTCCTTTCAGATCAGAAATACTTGTCATGAATGCTTGTGGAGAGGGCTGATCACCATCAAAACGTTACATAACTGAACATAACAATCCTGAATATGTATGCCCCTCTACCACTGTTGGCTGGTGTCCTCCAGCTAATGGGCTTTCTCAAGGTACAGGTGCCGCTGGGACAGATAATTGTTGGGGGTGATTTTAACAGGGTGGTTGATGGGTCCTAAGATAGACAGAAACCCTCACAGACACGTAGTACTGGCATAGAACTTCTAGAGAACTTTCTAAACTCTTTTTAAGCTCTGGTGACACTTGATGCTAGGTTCTCTGAATTGACAGGAAAGCTATATTCTTTTCAGTCGCACACAAATACTTCTTCTGTACCGACTATCGCCTTATGCACATTGCGGGCCTGCTCATGGTGGGCAGTACCCATATCCATGCATGGGGGTTGTCTGATCATTCTCTCATTAAATTAGTATAAGGCAGTGTCGCTGGTCTTCCGCAGGCCACATAGAGACTCCAAGTTTGGTGGCTCATTAAGCACAACTTGATAGAAGCCCTGAGCGAAGAGCACTCATTTCAACTTAAGGTGGGTTTGACCAACCCACCTAAACCCAGTGGGATGTTTTTAATCCAGTACTGAGGGGCATTGTGATGGGATTTATATCCAAGCTCAAAAAAGAAAAAAGGTGCTGTGAGACAGAGACCTTTGTTCTGGACCATGGACTTTGAGGTGCAAGACCAGCCAATGGTCAATGACATGGTGGTCTGAGACTTGGAAGGTTTTGAATTATAGTTACGGCACCTGATGATAGATTAGGCAAGAGGTATTTGGATGTCCTCCCAACATAGGAGCTACGAATCCAGGAATAAGGCTAGCTACTGGCTCAGCGGCAGGGGGCATAGCTGTCAGTGTTGCAGCAGATGCAGTGGACCATTGCTTCTGAGTTCGCTACCTACTATCACAACTGATATGGCCCATCTTCTGCTTTCCACCCAATACGCTCCTGGCATTCATCGATTTCCTTTGATGGCGTGTCTGCCATCTGCAGATATTGATATCCCTTATAAACTGATCACACCCTTAGGGGTGAGTGAGGCAGTAGTTCATTTGCAGTCCAGTAAAAGTTGTGAACTTAACAGCTTCCCAGTTTAACTCTTCAGGAAATTCTCAATCACCCACATTTCGCAGTTGTAGGCTGTAAGAAATTGGGTTACTGGTTGAGGGGGATGAAACCCTTCTAAAGCAGCAACCACAATTTGTTTCAGGGTGAAGTCACAAACAATCCCTAAATTTGCCTGTGCTTAACCCTCGGGTAGCTTGGCACAGAGCAGTCAGGCTTATCTCAGAGGCAATGTGCACAACATTTTTGCAACACTTCAAACAGTAACACAGTGAAAACACACTACAAAAGCAGCTCACAACAGAGTTAGAGTAATTTTTTATAAATAAAATAAGACTAGAAGGACAAAAATCCAGTCAGTAGAACCGTAGATATTACATTTGAAAGGTTTGGGTAAAAATAGCACCAAAAGGCGTAAAGTGCCAACTGTAGATATCTGGCCGGGACGAAGTCCCAAGTTCAGGCTGACCGCAATGGAGCACAGGCCTGCTGCAGTAATCCAGTTTATCCAGCTGAAAAAAGTACCTTCAATCCTGGTTTGCAGAGTGTTGCGAGGATCCACGTCAAAGATGTGTCGTGCAGCCGAGGCGATGTGTCGCTTCTGAGATGCGGCAAGGATGCGATGTGAGGTCCTATTGCATCGTCATTGAAGATTCTGTTAATAAGGGCTTGTGATGCGAAGTCAGGGATGCATCATTAACCCTGGGCGTAGTTCGCGAAGTAACGCTTCGCGAAGCTACGCAAAGTGCAGTTCGCACTACGCGAGCTACGCGTAGCACTACGCGAACTGCGTAGTGCGTGTTCGCAATGATTGCACAGTGCCGGATGCTTGTCCGCACTGTACAATCATTGAAAACGGCATCTTGCACAGTGCGAGCTGTCTTTTACTGCCGCTCGATTAGATTTTTACTCGAGCGGCAGCTTTCTCAACGCGGACTGGTAGTTTCTCATCGCGAGCGGTCGCGAGCATACGCGACCACTCGCAATGAGAAACCTGACCTCCCGCGTTGAGAATCTCGCCGGGAGGTTTATTTTCCACGCTCGCGATCGGCAACTTGATGTTGCTGATCGCGAACGAGGAAAAAGTCTCGCCGGGATGTCATTTTGCTTGCTCGCGGTCGCCAACTTGACGTTGAGGACCGCGAGCAAGCAAAAAATGACCGCTGCACTACGCTACGCCACGCTACGCGTGTTTGCACTGTGCTACATGCAATTCGCGTAGTGCGAAGTAGCGCAAACTTCGCAAACTACGCGAGCGTAGCGTAGTTTTCCGCCCAGGCCTATGCATCATACAGTTAGGCAATGCGTCGTTCCGAGCGAAGCTGTGATGGGGAGTCAGGCATCATCATCAAGGCTGCTGTCAACGAGTGATTCAAGGGTCTGGCCCGAGGATGCGCTGTGCAGCAGCAGTTCTGAAGGCGATAGGGGCTGCAGTGGAGATGCGGATCTTTGCGGCAGGTCCAGTCCAAGCAGCAGAGGAGATGTGTTGGTTCTGCTCGGGTTTGCGCCGCAGAGGAGATGCGTCTTTTCCACTGGATCAGCAGAGGCTGGCAGAGTACCTTAGGCCCACTTCCAAGGGTCCAAGACTGGACTGGGGAGATACCACTTGGCAGGGTTGACTCACAGATGGCAGAGTCCCGGTGCAGGTGCAAGGTTGTTGGAGCCAACTAAACCTTGGAGTCACTCTGGGTTCTGGGTTCAGTAGATCTAGGTTCAGTCCTCCTCACCCAGGCAGGAGGGCAGCAGGTCAGCACAATAAAGCAGCAGTAAAGCAAGGCAGTAATCTAGAAGGGTGCAGTTCAGCAGAGTGGCAGTCCTTCTGCAGCACAGCAGTCCTTCTTCTTGGCAGAGTATCCACAGGTCCAGAAATGTCCTGAAGTGGTGATGTCTGAGGTTGTGTATTTATACCCAGTTGTGCCTTTGAAGTGGGGCAGAAACTTCTAGAGGTTTCCCTTTAAAGTCCTCAGGCATCCTGCCATCACCTGTCCTGGCTCCAGACTAACTCCAGGGGGTTTGCAGCACTTTGTGGAGACAGGACACAGCCTATTCAGGTGTAAGTGGGCTGAGCCCAGCTTCTCCCTCCCATTCTGCCAGTGATGGCCCATCCAGGCACACTTAAGCTCCCTATTGTGTGTGGCGGTCTAAGAGGTATACATAAGCCCACCTGTCAGCTACACCCAGTCACGTGACAGGAAACAGGCACTAAATGGCTAAGGCAGGAAAATACCAACTTTCTAAAAGTGACATTTTCAAAATTGTAATTTAAAGTCCGACTTGACCATAAATTAGGATTTTAAATTCCAATTCCTGAGACACCAAAACTGTTCCCATTTGAAAATTACACTTATAAAATGGAATAAGGTGACTCCAAGGTTATCCTATGGGAGAGGGAGGCCTTGCAGTAGTTAAAAACAAATGTAAGAGTTTATCACTACCAGGACATGTAAAACTTAAAATTACATGTCCTACTTTTTTATTAGATTGCACTCTGCCCTCTGGGCTGTCCAGGGCCTAAACGAGGGGTGACTTATATGTATTTCAAAATGAAGGTGTGGGCCTGACAAAAAAGTTTACTATGCCAGGTCGAAAATGGCAGTTTTATAACTGCACATACAGGCTGCCATGGCAGGCCTGAGACATACTTAAAGTGCTACTTAAGTGGGTGGCACAATCAGTGCTGCAGGCTCACTAGAAGATTTTCATTTACAAGCCCTGGGCACATGTAGTGCCCCTTTACTAGGGACTTACCAAGGTCACCAGGTTTAGGAGGGGGAGCACAAGCAATTAAGCACTGGTTAGCAATGTTAGTGTGCAGAGTCCTAAAGCCAGCAAAGACGAGATCAGAAAAAGTGGAGGAGGAAGAGAAAAAGTTGGGGGTGAGACCACCCTCAGGATGACAGGTCTAACATAGGCGATGTACGAAGCTTTCTGTTTGGGGGAAGGCCTGCTTTTGGACTTGAGCAGTCATTACACCCTTTTTGAAACATGGTACCACAGCCGACAGGTGTGTGTCCTACATACCCATATCTCCTATTAATGTGGACCCAGAGAATAACTTAAACATTAGGGTTTGCTTATGGTGTTAACCTGTTGATCCATCCTGATCAAAGTGACTTTGTGGGGGGGTAGGTCAACGTGCCACAGTATATGCCGGTTACATAATGCGGTGACTGTGGTAGGTCAGTTTCAAGGACCTTTGGCTGATCTTCCTATAGATTTTGAAAATACTATCACTTTGACAACTTGGGTCTCCTTGTTTGTAATCTTAAGCAAAGCATATTTCAGCCACCCACTTACTGCCTATGTGTGATTGTTATATGTATCACTCATGTCCAGGGTACGTGTCAACAGGGTACTCTCTGAATTTGATTTCTGGCAGTGCGGCAAGGGTGCCCTCAATCCTCACTGTTATTTGCCCTGGCAGTGAAGCCGTAGGCAGAATGGATCTGCTGTGACATTGATGTCAAGTTCTTATAATGGGCCGCAGGTCTGAAAGATCTCATATCGCTCTATGATCACAACCTGCTTGTGTACCTGGACCACCCACAATGCTGAAGCACTCAAGTCCAGAACATTCTGAACTCCTTTAGGGAACTGAATAAAAGTCAGACGAAAAGACTAAAAGTCTATTGGACTAAGTCCACTGTTCAGCTGCTTTCGGAAAGTGGGATTAAGGAGAATTGGTTTTCCCAGTCTGGCCTTAAGATTGTGCCAATGGGATTCTGCTATCTGGGAGTGTTTGTGACTGGATCTGAGCCTCACTGCCGGGGCCACGCCATTGTTACACTGATGGGAGATCGTTAACATAGGGGCCTTTGTCCCTTAACTCTCCTTGCTTGGAAGGAAGACCTTTTGACAGTGATATCCCTCCCAATATGATTATGCACACTTCAGAATTACAGTTTTCCAATGTTTTTACCCCTGTTCCAATGGATCATCCATATCATAGTGCTCTTGTTCCTTTGGAACAATGTGGTCCAGCAGGAATCCATGATTAAATGTTACAAGTCCGCTTTTGATGGGACTGAAGTTGACAATGTTTTCTTCTGTTATCTTACTTCTCACTTACTTGTGATTAATGAATAGTCATTTGGTCCAGGCTCAGACCTGGCGTACACAGTGGAGCTGAGGGCATTAGATTCACACTCCCTACTTCCTTTTTTTAATATTGTGGATGACGTCCTCCTGGTAAACCCACTGCAACTATAGGAGTCTTCCGTGTCTGGAAGAAGTCTGTGAAGCCTACTGGGTCATACGGCAATCTAAAGAGACTGTGTTATGGGCAGGATAAAAGGTTGACACAGGCAAAACATCTATGGGATTTTGAAGAGTGGAACACACTGGGGTTGAGTCTTTCATTAAAACATGTGACCTTTCTCAGACTTACAGGATGGTTTTGGCCTCTTACACAATTCCATTTTTCCTAGGGATTACAACGTTACCTAGTAGTGCCATACATCACTGTCCCCTAGAAGCCAAACTTGCAGTTGGGGTGCTGGGGGAAAAGGAAGTTTCCAAATTATACATACAGTTCACTGTTCGTTTACTCTATAGATTCCTTCCCTAAATAACAACTGACCTTGGTCAGGGAAATGGACCTTTATCCCTTGTACAATGAAGAGTGGCAGGCAACACCATGAGAGGTTGCGATCTCGACCAACTTTCATCTCATCCAATGCAGTTCCCTATAGGGGGGATACTTCATTCGGATTTGATTATGGTATATGAAGTGTGACGCCTCCCTAATGCTTCTTATAGAGAATATACTTCATTCGGACTCGATTATGGCATATGAAGTGTGATTCCTCCATGATGTTTTCTATAGGGTGTATACTTCATTCGGACTCGATTATGGCATATGAAGTGTGATTCCTCCATGATGTTTTCTATAGGGTGTATACTTCATTCGCACTCGATTATGGCATATGAAGTGTGACTCCTCCCTGATGCTTCCTACAGGGGGTATACTTCATTCGGACTTGATTATGGCATATGAAGTGTGACTCCTCCCTGATGCTTCCTACAGGGGGTATACTTCATTCGGACTTGATTATGGCATATGAAGTGTGACTCCTCCCTGATGCTTTCTACAGGGGGTATACTTCATTCGGACCCGATTATGGCATATGAAGTGTGATTCCTCCATGATGTTTTCTATAGGGTGTATACTTCATTCAGACTTGATTATGGCATATGAGTTGTGACTCCTCCCTGATGCTTCCTACAGGGGGTATACTTCATTCGGACTTGATTATGGCATATGAAGTGTGACTCATCCCTGATGTTTTTGAGGTGCCAGATGGAGGAGGGTGATTTCTTCCACTGTGTGTTGGTTTGACTGGTTGTGCAGTGCGTCAGCTGGGGTTGCACGGGTATTTTCAGAGTCTATCTCCCAGATACACTCTGACCTTCCTTAGTTTAAAGTCCGTTATTAGTGAGTATAGATATTGCCCAAAGCTGGCACACATGAGATGCCACTTCTGTGGATAAATGGTTGTGGGGTGTTTAAATGTAGAATTATTGAAGCTCCTGTGTATGGGCGCATGTTTGCCGTCACAAGCATGGGATGGTGTGGGGGGCCATGGATGGAATACCTGAATGTAACCTGAATTTTATCAACAACTCCCTTTGATTTCTATGTATCTCTAATCGGCTCCAGAGTGTGTCTATGCGGTCATCTACTACGGCAGTAATGTGACTTTAAACAACAAGCGAAGTAATATTGCCGTAGGGCGTGCAGCATTGTGCTGCAAAATTTGCCTTTTATTCCTGCATTTTTTTGTCAACCCTGTCACACAATTTTGTCCTCTATTGCCGCTTAAGTCCTATGGTTCTGACCATAATGTGTTAATGAACTGAAAGGAAACAGCAAAGAGATAAAAAGGAATGCATTTTAACAGCAGTACAATGAAGTTTTGACATACATGGCCTTTGAGCAAAATGCAGAAGTGGAGATTTTAGTCATTTGGAGGAGGGTAGATTAAATTCTGATGTCCTCTGAGGGGATTTCTGAACCTCGAAGCAGCCCCAGAGAAAGTCTGGTTATGGTCTCCCAGATTAAAGAATTGTTGCTCGGGAGACCTCTTTCACATCTTAGTTAAGGAGGTCTTTTTAGTTGGATGGCTTCATGAGGGAGTCAACAGATCTTAAGTACTGATGACCAGGACTATCAAACTGGGCCATGAGTTTTTATCATTAAGAAATTGGACTAGACTCTACCATTCGACCTAGAGGGGACAAGCTCACTAGCCATGTGACAAAAAAACAGGTCATTCAGGTGTCAAACAGATTTTTAGTAGTAATAAAAATCACGTCACTATAAAACAGAACTGCTGTGTTACAATGTAATGTTATGTTATGGTATATTGATTTGTACAGTGCACTAATCACCCGAGAGGGTATCCAGACTCTTGGGCAGGTGTGAAAGTTTGTGGTCCCACGGTGCTTATTCGAAGATCCAGGTCTTCAGCTTCTTGCAAAACTCAAGAAGTGAGGAGGAGGCTCTGATGTGTTGAGGAGGTTGTTCCATGTCTTGGGTGCGATGTTGGAGAATTTAAAAAAAATTAAATATATAAAATTGTAATGTATTTGCTTGTATTTTATATTTCAGATATACTAAATGATGCGATATTTGATGAGGACCACGACGAGATGGTGATAGTGAAAGACATCGACATGTTTTCGATGTGTGAGCATCATCTGGTTCCGTTTATTGGAAAGGTATTTATTTTCACACATTAGTACAAAATGAATAGCGTACCATGTTGTATTGTTTAATTGATGCATTTTTGCTTTGTTAACTGTTAAGTAATTCAATAGGGGACTTCTTTAGATATAAAACATCCCTTCATTGCCTCTTCATCTCCATTTTTAAACTTTTGGTTACCGTTAGTAACGTAACTAGCAGCAGTTGTGCCTAGGTCCAATCATTGTTTTAGTGGCCCGAGGAAAATAACTGGTGGCCCTCTGCTCCATCCCAAATGCCAAAACTTTGAAATGGGGATAGTGTAAAGGCGAAAAAATTGCCTTTTCTTTTTGTCTCCAAAGGTGAGAAAAATTGCAGACAAACGTTCCATACCTTTCAATCACTCCTGTAAAGTTTGAAACTTTCGAGCTAATGTCCTGGGTTGCGATAAGAGATTTCAACGTCAGGGTTCCTTTTAACGTAGTGAATATGCATTGTCATGACTATTGTCTGGACACATAGACGGTTTCCTCCCTTTTATCTGTGGTGGGTGCTATGAGCTTGGGACCAAGATGTGTCCCAGACCAAGGATCCTAGCAGTCCATGTCCCAGTCATAAGTCACCCTAGTCAGGGTTGAGGGAGAGCATGTATAAACACAGTAGGCCCACTGGCCCCTCCATTGTTCTTCCCCAGGTATGCTCCTAATTCTCCTGTGCCCACTAGGGAAACAGAGGGACTAAGAGAGGGACACTCTAGGGGCCCAGCATGCCAGTAAGCAGGGACCCGAGAGACTCAACTATACGGCGCTACTATCAATAGATTGTAGTGGGTGACAGGCTGCTGTGGCCTAGGGCTGTCCCGAGGGCCTGGATGAACTGCATACTCACATAAAAGGATTCCTCTTTTCTCATCAAGCATTTACAACACATGCCCATTGTGTGTCTCTGTTCATTTGTGCACACACGTCCAAGTGGAGTCACTCACATGGGCCGGCCATGTAGACTTATGTGTCGAATTCCAGTTATTCATTTTTAGTAAAAAAATATTTTCTGAGAATATCAATTAATTATCTTCGACAAATACTCTTTTTGCTTTTCAAATGCAGATATTAAATTGTAGTAGATTAAATAAATTCTTTCATTCTGCTCACCATAAACTCGGCCCTTGTATTTGAAACACCATGTTTCCGAACATGTCTGTTCAGAACCATGGCTCCATCAGGACATGACAACGGGCCATAAGAGTGCAGAAAAAACAGCTCTTTGTGGTTTGGCGCCACTTTGCTAACTAGCCGCCATTTCCAATATATCCGAGACATGTCCTCAATATGGCGGGCCAGGCCTCTCCTTCAGAACGGGAATTGCGTCATTGGAAAGCATTTTCCTTAAACTATCAAGGAAGTGCTCTTCTTTGAAATGCGTGACGAGGCCACGAGGTAAGTAGTATTACTTCCTTATTCCAGTTTTTACTCTTTCAGGAGTATGCACTGCTTCAGAAATATTGTTGGCCTACTTCTCTTTTCTCAAAATGTTAGCAAACCTAAAAGCTAGGACACCCATATTGTGTGTATAAAAGGCTCAGCTTCCCATTTAGAAATCCTGTTTTGTTAGTCTGTCTTTCAGGCAGGAGTTCTCTGGTAGATCATGAACTCTCAGAATATGTTATCTTTTTAATTCATTTTTTAAATTATTATAAATTATCTTCTATTTTTGTTTCTTTTAGGTTTAAGTTTGCAGTCGAGCGCGGGACAGTTTGTTATCGTTTGCAAGGATTTTTCACCTATTATATGCCTTTTTTCTAGTGTAGCATTTGGGAAGGGTAGTTGAAGTCTGTGGGTTGTTGGACTTTACGAGGTTTGTTTGTGGAAAGAGAGACAACGATATATGAGGCACCATTTGTGGGCGCTTCAGGCAAGCAGCAGGGTTCATATTCTATTTCAACACCGATTCGGCTAGTTCAGAAATGACCGGGGGTCCACCTCTTCTCTTTCCATGTCTTTGGAAGAGTCAGATACTGGAGTAAAAAGGTGGCAGGTTGGACCTTTCCGAACGCTCAAGAAAAAGTTTTAGATATGTGTGGTGAGTAGCACATTTTATTCTCCGGAATGACAGGAGACATTTGTAAAGCAATAAAGACAGATTAAAAAACAAAATAAGATGATGATGAATGCAAAACTAACGGAGTAACAATGACCAATGGAGAGAGGGCTCGTAAGAGGTTTCCTATTGCTGTTTTGCTTGGTGGCCAGCCACTGTGATGACTCGTAGTTTGAGGAGGTCACATGGGCTCTTTTAGTTTATATGTTCCTTTCCTCTCCGGTTGTAGTTTGCAGTTGGAGTTTAGTGGAAGGACATGCAAGGCATCTGGAGTAGGAGGACTCTGTTGAAGAGAAGTCCAGAGGCAGGATAGTCTTCCCTTTGCCACACAATGTTATCCAGCCAAACATAGACTGACTGCTACCGTGCAGAGATTCAGGTTATTGAAGATGAAGCAATGGCTGAAGCTCTGGAGGCAGAGAGAGCTGAGAAGAGAAAGGATGAACATCATCACCACGACAGGAAGATTCACCATCATCCTGTTGTTCATCTTCCTCTAGGAAAGTCTGTCAGAGAAGAGTGGACCGTAAACGAGGGCATTTGAGAGACAAGCTGGCATTCCCTCCGGCAGAGCTCAGGGAGGAAGCGATTTCTGTTCTGTTCCCACAGTGCAAGACACCAGCTGGGCCTACCCTGCACTGCATGATGACATAGGCTCTCTGATCTTGAGAGTGAAAGAATTTGGAACACATTCAGTCCCTAGGTGTATGCAGTAAGTGTACATTTTGGAGGAAGGCAACTTAGTTATAACTCATGCTGTAAGAGTAGATTCTATGTTTGCAATATTATCAGGGAAGATATCAGAGTCCAGAGGAGAGTGTCTGTGGATAAAAAGAGTGAGACAGCACTAAAAAAAGGCATAGCTTGGCTTAGAGGCCTGGGGTCTATGCAGGGCAGTCGGTGGTGAAAGAGTCTGCCAGAGGGCTACTATGCAGCAAGGAGAGGATTGTTCAGATTTACTGGCAAACATGGAATGACAACCTAGATTTCTCTGTTCTTCCCTCGCTATAGGAGGGTCCTATCTAGCGTGACCGTGACGCCACATCTTACTTATAGACTGGAAGAATGAGACCTCAAAAAAATCCCTGGGGAGCAACCTGCCCCTGATTTGCGAATTCTCGTCCTAGCGCTCCCCTGAAAACCCTGCCCACCCCAGGAGACAGCCCCCGGCTCGAAGTTGCTGCGGGCATGAACAAGAAGGTGCAGTGCTGCCAGAGCCCACTAGAGGGCACCGCTGCGTTAACTATGAAAAGAAATAAACCGAGTAAACGACAAACAACGTTTATTTATGCGTTTTTATATAGCGCGTACTTTACCCGAAATTGTCAGAGCGCTTTACAATAGAACTAGTTACATTACATAAGGACTTCAGAGTACATGGATTACATATAAGATACATGAGTCTAAACACAAAAGGAAAACGTTACAATGGTGTTTACCACAGATGTGCAATTTAAACTAAGAGTGCAGATATAATCTGCCAGTATTGGCAGGAAGTGAGCGCAAAGAATATAGACATAACATAATGATATATAGCATAACATTATGGTCTCGGCTGATTGGTTAGATCAAAGATAAGTCCAAACAACATCCAAGGGCCCCAGCCGCTAATCCTGTCCCCAGGGTCGCACTACGTTGTTAACTGGGAAAGCCCACAGCCCTACTCCAGGTATGAAGGGACACGCACAGTATCTGGGCTACACGCCTGGAGAAGATCCAACACCACGGGGTGGGAGGTGAGCCCAGCAGCATGGGGGACAGAGAAGCTGTGAGGGGTGCAGAACACTGAGCACCCCCGGGTGGCCTCCTGACACCCCCGCAGGCACAGGAGGGGCGAACCCTCTACACAAGGTGCGCAAGATGCATCTCAGAAGAGTGCAGGACGACCCAAGCACTGCACGCTATCTCAGTATCCTAAAGAGCGTGCAGGCAGACTGACAACAGATTACAAATCCTGCCCAGGTCATGACCAGGAGGATAAAACCATTCCTATGTGATTTTAGAGTTTATCTGTTTGTATCTCTTCCTTGAGTGACTTTACAACTTGTACATTTGCAATTTTTTTCTGTTTGTATCTCTTATGTAACTCATGTAATCCAAAGTCCTTATGTAACGCAACTGGTTCTTTTGTAAAGCGCTCTGACACCTTCAGGTAATGTTCGCGCTATATAAAATCGCATTAAATAAAATAAATAAATAAAAATAAAGACTGCCAAAAAGCCCAGGGCCCCCAAACGGGCCTTATTGCATGATCCAACACTGCTGACGAATCTCCGGCATCAAAGGCTGCCCCCACTTGTGAGCAGTGGAACTACACCAGTCCATCTCCCATGAAACTTAGATAAAAGGAGCCGCAGGCTAAAGGAGGGGCAAACTAGCAGCGCGTAGGCCGTCATCCAGAAGGAATCGGGTATTATCTGCTGACCCCATACACGAGGTCTGCTTCAGGAACTAGCCCTGCCCCTAGAGACGCTGTTGGCCACGAAGAGGGGAAGGGGAGACCAGGATGAAACAAGCTCAGCACTGCAGTCAGAGTGCGCAGACACTGATTGGCTGCATGCCGTGAATGTCGTGCCATCAAGGTACCACGGCACCAGACGGTCCCCGCCGTCCCTGCCCTAAACCTATTGCCCCAGAGCTGAGGAGCTGATTGGAGGAGCCAGGTAATGAAAGGGAGGAAAGCGCTCGGACTCTAGTTCAGCACGAAAGAGAAGTGGAATCATCAGAAGAAGGAACTCGGATCACAAGGTGCAACCCACCCAGTGCCACCCACTAAAGAGACTGAGAACCCCAGAGACACCACATTGGCTGTCCTAGCAGGCCAGATAGACACAGGTCCAGACAGGAGAAGGTCCATGGAAAGCAAGGTCGGACCAGTTGGCCAGAAGCACACAACGCTTCAAATGTGGTCCAGACACTAGGATCACATCGTGCCGCACCCTCAAAGCACACCGTACCACACCCCACCAACCATGCCTGATGCACCTCCTGTTCCACCCACAGAAAGGAGGAAGAACCACAGCTCTCTACTGCCCATAGAAGAAGGCCCTGGAAAAGGGAACAAATGACATGTGGCCGGATACCACACAGCCCTATTGAAGACAAGGAAAATTGGATCAACAACAGCCCTTATCAACCACCACACCAGAGCCCAACACCTGATGCCAGTGGCTGGACTACTGAAACAGTGGACCGCTGAGAGGCCCTGTTGGTTGGTTCTAAAGTAGTTGCATTCTGCTGCACCCAGAAGGAAAAGAGTCTCAAGCAACAAGAAGTCTCAACAGCGTAATTGGGAAAAGGTGCATGCCGAAGCACCAAGAAGAAACAAGCATTTGCAATGCAATAGGTCTCGGATTTGTAAGAGTTAGAGGTATTGGCGTTGTAAATGACAATGTCTTTTACCCATGTGTTTTGGTTTTGAGTGGATGTGTGTGGAGTGGAATTATGTGGGTTGGATTGGAATTGTTAGTTGTGGAATTGTGTGTGGTGGAATTGTGTGGTATGGAGTGGATCTGTGTAGTAGAATTATGTAGCATGGTGTGCAGTGAAATTATGTGGATAGTAGTTATGTGGTATTGAATGTATTGGAATCATGTGAAGTGGGATTGTGTGTCATGGAGTGTAATTATGTGGAATGGTATTTTGTGGAGTGGTATGTAGTGAAGTTTAATTATGTGGTATGCTGTTGTATTTTGTGGCATGATGTGAAATTCGGTGGTGTGTATTGGATGTATGTGTGTTGTATAATTATGTTGAATTATGTGGTTTGTTGTCGAATGATGTGGTGTGGAATGGAAATGTTTAGAGTTGAATTGTGTGGTGCGTAAGTGTGTGGGGTTGAGTGAAAATATGCTGATTGGAATTATGTGGCAAGATATGGAGTGTATTTGTGTGGACTGTGTTACCAAGTTTAACAAGCACTATCGGGCAACCAACAGTGGTCTACCACGTTGCAAATGCAGGACGCAAATTCCCCAGTTTCCAGGAAAGAGGGAGCACTAAACCGACAAAATTTAATTTTGCTTAGGGCTTTTAAAAGGAGGCACCAGGCATGTCTGCAAGATCTGAGAGAGCCTTAAAGGTATATCTGTGACTATACCTTGGTAGAAAGTAGATTTTGGTGTCTCTGTGCCCCCTTTCCATCTTGTACTTCAGACTGCTCCTTAATTTCTCCATCTATCCCACAGCGCCGTTCCAGAAGGCAGGGAAAGAGAGCGAGGAAAGGTGGAGAATAGAGTGAGGAAGTGTAGAGGGACAGGGAGAGGAGAAAGAAGGGGGTGTCACTATGGCACACGTGTTCCTTTAAACATGGTCATATACCACATCGCCGTTGCATAAGTCAGGGAAAGAGGAAGGGTGGAGAATAGAGTGACAAGGAGAGGAGAAAGAAGGGGGTGTTGAGGCCCGAGACCTAAAAAACAGCAGCAGCGAAATAAACGACTATTGCTAGCAGGGAGCCTGATGCAATCAAATATAAAAACTCCTCGTCTGGGTTTAAGACACATGTTTATCGACAATCCCAAGGGGCCCCTTCTCTTTTGTAAATGGTTACCGTCAATTTGTATTTGGTTGTAAAATATGAATGTTTTGCAACCGGATGTAGGTTGCAAAACATTAATACATAATTTTAGGAATCGGTATTTGGAAAGTATGTTGTTTGCACACCCTTTCTAAATACTGATTCTGTATTGAGCCTGGAACCCTAATTGCGATTCCGTAAAAATGCTATTTTGTAGTCGCAGCGGCTCAACTTTGACCTCTGCAACTGCAAAATAGCTTTGTGCATCAGGCCCCATGTCGCTGGCTGCTAAGAAATGCGCGGAACTTGACGATCACAAGTTTAAACCTGGCAATGAGATTTAGTATTTCATCCTTGCAAGGTAGGTAAAATGAGTACCATTAAAATGCATTGATTGCAACAAACGTTGTTTGCGGTGGGAAGTGCTATGTAAAACAAGAAACAAAAAAACCTGTCACTCAGCCACAAGAAACCCATGTGTGACTGTGCGCTTTACAAATATAGGTTATGTATAAAAAATACACGTATTCCTACATGTTACAGCAATGCAGGTTGTGTTTAATACAAACATCAAAGTGGAACAATAAATATTTGTTTTCATTTCCGTTTTTAATAAAACTAAATCTTAACAAGTCCGAAAATGAAAGCAAATGTTTCATTTGGGAAACAGCACCCGGGAATATCCCAAACATTAAAAAATACGCAAAACCAATCGGCCTTATTACAACATACCGCAGCTCCGTGAACAAGCAATCAATCGACCACCGAATAGGCACAGAACAGGTGGTAGCAGTGCAAGTGCCCCATACACATACAAGACACACTGCAACACATTCAAGCGCCCCTAGAGAACATACACAGCACGGGAAACATTACTGTGGGCTTCTCCCACACACTAAAATATGTAGGTTGTAAACCAGTAGCGGAAGCTTCCCATACACACACAGAACAGGTAAAACAGTAAGAAACAGGCGTTCATCCTTCCACCTAGATAAAGAACTGGTGCTGCGTGGGGCAAGTCGAGCAGCAGAACTGCAAGCCTCACTCACATATTCTGGGTACAGTACAGGCGGCAGTGGTGCAAGTGGCCTTCACACACATACCCACACATCTCACTAATACAGTACAGATTGTAGTGCTGCAAGCTTCGGTCACACACGAGTAGCACAGGGATCACAAGTGCGCACCCGGCCTTCTCACGTATGATGCAGGAGTCTTATGCACAAAGTACTGATACAGGCACAAGTAGCAGCAGTGCGTGCTTCTCATTCTTCACACAGTTACAAAGTGGGTAGCAGCAGCTGAATCACACCACTATACACGTCATGGCATGTTCCTGCAAAGTTTCCACACACACACAAGACACAGCCCCACCTAGCAGACGTGCACATTTCCAACATGCACACGGAACACATACAGCACCAGCCAGCAGATGTGCACACTTTCAACATGCACAGGGAACAGACACAGCGCCACCCATATGCAGCCACACAGTCTGCTTCCCTCACACACAGCAGGTGCAGCGAAGCAAAAGTACAAGCTTCTCTCACACAATGAGCAGGTTTAACATAAGCTGAAGCAGTCCAAGTGGCACACATACACATGTTTGTTGCCACCCAAATGTTATTCAGCTTGGCGCTGAATGACAGATCTTTATTGTTACCCGAATGGTTCTCATGTTATCGACCTTAGAATGATGAAAGTCTCAGAGGACTATTTGTGTTGAACCTTTTACTATGAAGTCATGCAGGGACTCTTGGGATGGATGAATTAATCAACTGAGTCACCAGCTGCAGATCAGTAACTTGCGCCCTGGTGTCCAGGGGAGAGTGCTCTACGCCGGCTCGGGGGGGGGGGGGGAGACCTGGAAGCGAGCGGTCGCTGCACCATAAGTGGAGCTGCGGAGCTGACACGGGCATAGAAATAAGAGAGGACTGTGCTGTCTTAGCAGCGGCTGGCAGGTAGAGGCCGGTGAGCGCAGGAGCGGAGGGCGCGAGACATAGAACAGGCTGAAGAGAGGGGTCCCGAGAGGCAGCAGACACACGCCTGCAGAAGACTGGAAGGCTGGGGAGGGGACTCAGGGACAGACCCCGGAGAGAGGGGGGAAAGGACTGAGGATACCCGGGGGGGGGGGGTGGCAGAAGCTGTCTGGGGGTAATTGGGGCAGAAGCTGTCTGGGGTCATCGGGACAGTGGGAAGGAAAAGAGGCTGCTGCCCGAGGCACTAGGGGAAAGGCGAGTCAGCAGCACAAAGAGACTGACCTGACCGTTGGACAGGAAGAGACTGCCACCTGGTAGAGATGGATGGGGAGACGGACTACCCTGGTACAGAGACAAACTCGCGGTAGCTCTGATGGGTGCAGTGGGCAAGCTGCTCAGAGGAGAGGCGTGGAAGAGCCCATCCGAGGATCAAAGCCTGGTGCAGGGGGGGAAAGCAGCTCGGTGATTACAGACAGGACGGGCCCGGCAGAGAGCACCATGTGTACTGGGAGAGGTGTGCCTCCCTGTCAGGGTGGGTCCTGGGAGGGACAGAAGCCAGGGAGGGAGAAAGGGGTGGCCACTTTAATGTTGTGCGACATTCTGGGGCGCGTGCGTTCTGCACTAAGAGCGCCGAGCGGGAGTGAGAAGTTGGTGGGGGTTCCGGAATTTTCTTTATTAGGCTGTGCGAATAGGTGGTGTTGCTGAGTGTTGCACGTGGCGAGAGTGGTTGGCATGGGGTACGGGGGGGGCCTTTTGTGGCAAAACGCGTATGAAAAGGGGGTTCCGTGTTGCGTGGGAGCAGGCCATCACTGCGGCGGCTGGGAGGTAGTTCCCACACGTGTTGGGGGGCGGGGGGTGGCGCCTGACACTACAGGGTGCCGCAGCCAAGGGTCAGGGGTGGGCGCCATTCATACAGTGGCGGGAGTGGTTGGCGCGGGGGGGTGGAGGCCCCAGTCCGGCAGTGCGTGCCTAGCTGGTGGGACGTCGCCTGCATGAGACTGCCAGGATACAGTGGTTAGCGCGATCAGAGGCCCCCAAAACCCTGGTGTGGAGGGGGGGGGTTTGTGAGCGGGGATGGAGTGGCGTACGGTGGCAAAGAAATTTTGGAGCTGATAGTTACCCGAATGCCGTAGGCGAATTGCGGACTCCATGCAGGGGATTAGTGTGGGAGTACTCACAGGGCATTTATATAGCGCGTACCGGGTGCGGAGTAGTGGTGGTGAGGGGGGCACGCTGCTCCAAGGTGACGAGTGGCGGAGCGGGGACTTACATCTGCACCAGGAAGGTTTCCTTTGAGCGACCTTGGGAGGCTCTTCTTTCTCCAAAGTATTCAACATATCATGCGAGGGGCTAGCCACCGACGGGAATGGGCGGAGCAAAGGCGGGACATGCGCCCGCCTTTGCCCAATCGCGTGCATTTCTTTTTTTTTTTTTAAAACGCTACAGCCAATGGCAGCAGGAGAAAAAAGAACCACACGCACGAGCGTGTGGTCAGTTTCCAAAAGCCCTTACAAGAGGTCTCGGGCTGCGCGAGCAGTGCTGCGCACTGCAACGCTAGGCCCGAGACCTAAAAAGAGAAGGAAATGTAAGTGTAAGCAGCCTGTTCACCCTGGGAAACCTGATGACCAACCAAGCCCAGAAGGAGAGAAGATCAAGATTGGCCAGGCCTGAGAAGCATGCTGGAGAACACTCTGGCCATTGATGGAGTGCATCTATCCACACGAACAAGCCTCTGAGGTGAAGCGAGGATGACCTGGCGACTGTGTGTGGGTCGAATACACAAACCAGGTTCATCCTAGTCAAAATTTTTACCTTCTGACTTATTTATTTCAAGTCCCCTATGATTAATGCACTTATAAAAAGGCAGATGAGATATCTGTCAGTTTAACCTGTTTGCCAAGCTCTAAATCAGGCCCTTAGTCTTTTAAGTCCCAACCTTCCACATAAGTACACTTCCAAAGCCACAAGGACCTCACAAGAGGTGCTTGGAGACTCATATGGTGTCAGGCAGAGGCCAAATTCAGGGTCGAGTCCAGGTCCAGTTGCCACTGGTCAGCTGGGTACTTCCAGGAAAAGGCCTCTGGCACATTGTTGTCTTCCTGTCACCACAAAGGAGGCTATCCGACTGATGCTTGGAGGTCTCCATATTTCTTTGTTCTGAGTACAAGAGGGAGCAGGTACCGTCATTCAAGGCTCCGTTTAGGTTACAGACAGCAGGTCCAGTCCTTTTCTGATCTTCTGCCGGTCCAGAAATTGTTCTGATGTGAGTACCTGGAGATGCCACATTTATGACACACATGAGCTAGTTCGTGGTGCAACTCCTTGTCTCTCCCTAACTAGTGGGGCAAAAGTTCCCAGGCCCTGACCTACCTACTTGTGCAGAAGTTCCTGTCTGCCTTAAGGCAAAAAGGCCCAAAATGCCAAGTGCCAGGGCAAATCCAAGATGGTGAAAGTCTTCAGCCACACTCAACTTGATTTCTGAGGTTTGGGGGTGTGTGTTGGGGGTGTACCATAGTAATTGTAAGAAACTGGGTTGTTGGTTGACTGGGATGTAAGCCCTGGTCAAGCAGCAACCACAATCCTTGTCAGGGTAAGGCACAAGCAAACCCCAAATTAACCTGTGCTCATCCCTTGATAGCTTGGCACAGAGAAGTCAGGCTTAACTTAGAGGCAATGTGTAAAGTACTTGTGCAACACTTCAAACAGTAAAACAGTGAAACACACCACAAAAGGAGCTCACAACAGATTTAGGAAAACAGAGTAATTAAAAAAAATAAAAAATAAGACCAACACGTCAAAAATCCAATTAACAGGATGGGGAATCAGAGAGTGAGGGTTCATTGTCCGGGAGGCTGAGGGAAGAACCCTGAATGAGGTATATTATGACCCACTTGGCGTTGAACAGGAAATGTGTAATTTTGATGTTATGATTTATATACAATTGGATCTTTCATGTCCCTCACTGTGTAGTCCTGTGGTGGATATTCATTATGAACACTGGCCGGCTGAAATTGCTCTACAACCTATCGTGTCAACTATTCATATTATGTTCTATATGTTATTTTATTGTCAAAACAAAATAAAAATATAAAAAATAAAAAAAAATCCAATTAACAGACCTCAAAATATTGACTTTTTAAGTTTGTAGTGAAAATAGCACCAAAAACCACGAAGCGCCAATTGGGGATATTTGATTGCGCCAGATCAGGACAAAGT
Source organism: Calotriton arnoldi (assembly GCA_963921515.1). NCBI lineage: Eukaryota > Metazoa > Chordata > Amphibia > Caudata > Salamandridae > Calotriton > Calotriton arnoldi. The sequence goes on along the minus strand of CAWUFW010000345.1, from coordinate 4,023,638 downwards.
CACACGTTCGGGCCAATCACGGTGGAGCCCGGGCTGACTACAGGGACCCAGTTAGGCCTGCTGAACAGAGTACCTGAACTGGTTGCAGAGCGTTGCATGGATCCAATTCAAAGAAGCGCCGCGCAGCCGCAGCGATACATCGGTTCCAAGATGAGGCGAGGCTGCGGTACAAGGTCCTGTTGCTTCATTGTCGAGGATCCTTTCGACAGGGCTTGCGATGATAGGTTCAGCTTCAAGGATGCGTCGCTCAGCTGGCGATGCGTTGGCTCGGAGGAGCTGCGAAGTGGAGTTTGGCGTCAAGGCTGCCATCGGCGAGAGATGCGAGGACCTATGCTGTTGATGCGTGGCACCGTTGGGGCAATGCATCAGTTCCGAGGACTGCAGTGGGCGATGGAAGTCTTTGCAATGGGTCCAATCCACACAGCAGCGGTGATGCGTCGGTTCTGCTTGGGGATGCGCCGCTCAGCCAAGGAGGTGCATCGGTTTTGCTTGCGGATGCGTCGCTCAGCAGAAAAGATGTGTCAGTTCTGCTGGCAAGCACCTAAGGCCCACTCCCAAGGGTCCAGGACTGGAGTGGCACCACTTGGCAGGGTAGGCTCACAGATGGCAGAGTCCAGGGACAAAGTGGTTGGAAGCCTCTTATGGCCCTGAGGCTTCAGATCAGGAGGCCAACCAACTAGCACTTGGAGTCATTCTGAGTTCTGGGTTCAAAAGATGCAGGTCCAGTCCTTCTCACCCAGGCAAGAGGGCAGCAGGCATCAAGTCAGCACAGCACAGCAGGAGTCCAGCAGAGTGGCATTGCTTCAGCAGCACAGCAGTCCTTCTTCCTTGCAGAGTATCCACAGGTCCAGAAGTGTACTGAAGTGGTAGTGTCTGAGAACCTTCTTTTGTGCACAGTTGTGCCTTTGAAGTGGTAAAAAAGCTTCTAGAGGCATGCCTTTGAAGTGCACAAATTCCCTGCCTTCCCTGCTCAGGCTTCAGATTAACTGCAGGGGGTATACAGTCCTTTGTGTGGGGACAGGACATAGCATATTCAGGTGTAAGTGAAGCTGGGTCCAGCTACTCACTCCCATCTTGCCAGGAATGGCCCACCTAGTCACACCTAAGCTCCAATTGTGTGTGGCTGTCTAGGAGGAATACACAAAGCTCAACTGCCAACTACACCCAGTCACATGACCAGAGACAGGCTGCAGCTACCAAATGGCTAAGACAGGAAAATAAACTTAAATACAGAGAGAGAAAGGGTAATTTAAACGGAGCCACTCTCGGTCCCCTTACGATATATAGAAAAACAACAAAAGATTGATTCCGAATTAATGTCTTGCACAAGGCAAAAGGAGTCACATATGTTTTTTAGAAGAACCCTCACTCACCAACCTAGTTGGTGACATGCTTCATCATAGGGTTTCCACCCGAGGGGCCTAATGCCTCTCGGGTGTGCTACGCCACCTGATTACAGCGGAGCAGGATTTTGACTGAAAAGTGAAGAGTGAGTGAACAGTAACACCGTGGATATTAAAATTGCCTTTACTTAACCTAAATAATTTTTAATGATGGGAAAGTAAGGCAAGATTAAAAGAGGTGAAAGTGGATGTCTTTACTGGTTAAATTGACCAATGACATCCCTATGTGAAATTTGTGATAGTGGCCGGTCTACATGTTTCAGCCTCAGTGTGCAAAATAGCGAGGCTTTCGTCAGGACCAGTAATGCCACGGGGGTATGCACTCGCTAAGGTGCACCCTCTCCTGTGACAATTGTTACCGCGAACTTACGGTTTTAGACTCTCAGCGTAGTCTGAAAGAAAACGTTAATGGTTTCTGGAAGAGAAAACAGAATGTGAAAATATCCAGGACACATCATTAGTTCACAGTAGAACTCTGTAAAAACACTGTATAATTCAAACCTTGTGCTGCCATACGTGCTGTTCAAAGTGTTTGTTTCAGGCTCTCATGCCTATGGTGCCTAGCGTGAAGTGCATACATTTAGCACTACAACGACCAACGGTATGTCACGTGGAATATAGTAATCCAAAGTACTATTGTGAGACTAAAAACATAACAAGTGCGTATTAGCACTACATTTAAAACATCAAACCGTGTTTTACGGGCTGACGATTTTATTGTAATTTTATCAAGGAGACTATTGTGAACGCAGCATATCAGTGAGCCTCATAGAGAGCTCATATACACTCAAGCGTGGGGGAGATAGCGAATGGTAAGCTTACATGGGCTGTAGAAAGTTCCTACGACATGGATCCTAGCGGGGGGTGTTGATCTGTAGTCACACACTAAGTAGAGTATTGAGGCAATTCCTTAGGTTAGAACAAGTTTAAGTTGAAAAAGTTACCTCATTACTGGTAGTGGTCAGGATCATACTCACTACACCAAGACCAAACACCCTCTCGGCACCTGGTACAATCCCGTTCCAGGACCCCGTGGATGAAAGGGTCCTGGAATCGGGCGTATTTAACACGCCATTGCATTGCCAGCTGGTGTCCGCGTCAACATGCAGAACGCGATGACGCAGAACGTCCGCGTCATCGCGTCTACGCGCGGCCTCGTCTACCGCGATTGGCTAGATGCGTGTGTGAGAGTAGAATGTAAACCCTCTCAGGCTTTGGCCAGTTTCAAAACTTTATTGACAAAGTATCACGCTGGTGTGCGCGAACTTGTAGAAGAGGAAACAGGCATTATTAGAGACAAAGTATCACGTGGGTGTGCGCGAGCTTGTAGAAGAGGAAAAGGGCATTCTTAGCAATAGACAGCTTTTCAAAAAAGGAAACTTTATCGGAACAGTCGACTGAGTCACTATAAAGTTTTAGATGGCATATTAGAATGACCCTTATGTGCGATTAGCAAAGTCGCTGTAATTTGTAGGGTGGCATATTATGCAGATATATAAACGTTATATAAAAGGACCACTAAATAGGGACATATGTTATCTTTACAAATAGTCGACTTTTGTAAAAAAAAATGAAATTAATGAATATAAAGAAAATCTAACTCAGTCCAAAATCCCAAAATTCCAGAAAGATCTGAAGCACTTCTCCTTTAACAAAACGTACCCCTATGCAGATCCAGAATTTGTTCCCCCTACTAAAAATGACAAATACTCTGACCTTTCAGAGGATGACTCCTCCACTAATAGTGGGTCTAGTGGAGGTAGTTTTAAATCTAAGCAAAGGGGGAGAAACAGATTCCACAACACACAACAGCCATGGCTCCCTTACCCTACATCAGGAGGGGGAGGTTTCCCCAGCCATTTCAACCCACATCATCAATATCCAATGGTGGGCTGGAACCCGGCTTTTTTACATGCTCCACAACCACCTCTTTTCCCTCCGAACACCTATAGGCCGCCTTTTTTAGGGAGAGGCAGGAGGGGAAGAGGAAGAAGAAGGGGAACGAACCAGGTTCGCTGGGAGGAAGACGACCCAGTAGGGAACAACTACCGGAGCAAGTCACGGGAACCACAGGCAGGGACGAGCAATCTAAGAGCCTGATTACTGGGAACCCTATGATGAAGCATGTCACCAACTAGGTTGATGAGTGAGGGTTCTTCTAAAAAACATATGTGACTCCTTTTGCCTTGTGCAAGACATTAATTCAGAATCACTCTTTCGTTGTTTTTCTAAGACAGGAAAATGTCAACTTTCTAAAAGTGGCATTTTCAGAATTTTTATTTAAAATCCGACTTCACCATAAGTTAGGATTTTAAATTAGAATTCCAGAGACATCAAAATTGAAAAAGTCATATTTTCCCATTTGGAAATGACACTTCTAAAATGTAATAAGGTAGTCCCAATGTTATCCTGTGGTAGATATAGGGTTCCAGTAGTGAAAAACCGATTTATGAGTTTTTCACTACCAGGACAGAGAAAACTTAAATGCACATGTCCTGCTTTCAAAATACATTGCACCCTGCTTCTGTGCTGTCCAGGGCCTACCACAGGGACCTTATATGTATTAAAAAGAAAGGTTTGGTCCTGGCAAAAGGTTTATTGTGCCAGGTCGAAATGACAGTTTAAACTGCAATGGCAGGCCTGATACATGTTTAAAGGGCAACTAAAGTAGATGGCGCAGTCAGTGCTGCAGACTCACTAGTGGCACTTAATTTACAGGCCCTGGGCACATGTAGTGTCACTTTACGAGGTACTTATAAGTAAATTGAATAAGCCAATTGGGTATAAGCCAATATTACCACGTATAGAGGAGAGAGCACACGCACTTTGGCACTGGTTAGCTGTGGTAAAGTGCTCAGAGTCCTAAGACCAACAAAAACAAGTTCAGCAAAAAGTGGAGGGTAAAGGCAAAAGGTTTGGGGGAGACCCTGCAGAGAGGGCTAGGTCCAACAGTAATCATAGTGTCCTCTGACATCTAACACTAACATCCAGGTTGAGGCAAGCACTATACTTACAACCAACCAAGAGACAGATGTCTGGTAGGATGAAAGCAGGGTCCTCCAGCAACCAGACATTGACTATGCACCGCCAAGTGCCACATATGCCACAACAGACATGTCAAGCATAATTTGACACTGTAACATCAAAAAGATACCCTCAGTCTCCACCATGCATATTTTGTAATGTTCAGAGGAGTCATCTCTACCCATTCATGCCAGCCTTCTGGGAAGAATTTCACACCTTTTTCACACCTATTCAAGGCTGCGAACTGGCAGAGACTTATGCTAGTTAGCCTTCTGACAGTTCAGGCAGAAAAAGGTAACTTTCTAAAAGTTACTTTCCCTTAATATTTATTAAAAATCCGATTTCACCAATGAAGGCCTGCCACAGTGAAAATAGCTCTTAGGACAGTGTACTGTAGGAACATGGTAATATTAAGTTTCTACATGTCCCACTTTTAAATATCATGCAATCTATCTTGTGGGCTAAAAGGCTCATATGGGTGTGACTTACTAATATTCAAAAGGGAGGTTTTACATGTCAAAAGAATATATTTTGACAGGTTGCAGTGCATGATTTGCACTGTTATAGTCAGGCTACAGTAGCAGGCCTGAAGCCATGTTTGCACTGCTACTATAGTGGATGGTACAATAGGTGCTGCAGTCCATTAGTGGCATTTAACTTCCAGGTCCTAGGTATATTTTGCACCATATACCAGGGACCCATAGACAAGTTAAGTATACCAATTAGGAGTATACCAAATCAACCATGTTTAAGTGAGGAACACGGACACTGTACTACTGGTTAGCAGTGGTAAAGTGCACAGAGTTCTAAAGCCAGGAGAAATATTGGGTCCAGAAAAAGGTGAAAAATCTGGGGTGACCCCTCGGAAAAAGGCAATTTCCCTACAAAGGTTTCCCCCAGTCAAGAGCTAGAGTAGACTAATCAATCCCTTGTTGGACTTCGCTGCTCAGGTGACGGAACATGGACAATTCACCACTTCTTCAGTGCGCTTGCCTGTTTTATGCCCCTCTGAACCTACCTGTACCCCTCTGTCATTATCTTCCTAGCCACTAACCCTCTCCATGGGGAACCCTTCTCACCTGCAGACCCCACCTGTGAGGCGACTAACCCTAGCTTGCTTACAGATGCATCCCAATAGGCGGACAATACCACCATGGCCAACAAGCTGGTGTGGCCATTCTGCCCCCAAGGTCAGACTTCTGTCCCCAATTCAAGGCATCCTCTGCCCAAAAGGCTAAGAATTAGCAAAGGCTACTGACAACTGTTGGTGTCAGCAATCAGATCCCTGGTTATTCACTAACAAGTGAAGGCTCCAATCTGGTACCTTAGGTGGGCCTCTCTTCCAGCCACGGGGCTGTCAAGGAGTCCCCCACTTGCTCCTGAGGTACTTTGGGCCTCTTAGGCTTCTCTAAGTGGGGGGCTACGAGTTCAGGCTGCAGACATCCTGCTCCACTCTTATTTCCATCATCTCAGGGATGATGCCCTGAGACTGGCTCCTCAGGTCAAGGTCTGTACTTGTAGACTGAATATGTGGCAGGACTTCATGGGCGAACACACAGCCCCCTCAAGGGTGGCACACTTTGGTGATGTTATGTAGGGTAATGCCTGGCATAGGTCTCCTGTCATCTGTCTCTGTGACAGTGCAGGCAGCACCTCCAGGCCAGAATTAGCCTTGCCAGGGTAAGTCTTGGGGTGCTGTCCTCTCAGAGCAGGTAACCCCTGACCCTCTGGTCTCCGCTGCATACTCCTTACTTTTCGCCTAGGCCTCTGTACCCTCCGTTTATGGACAACACAATACCACAAGATATCTGTGCTTTCAGGGCACCCAGCCCTCCTGGCTCTTTTCTTGTAAGTGGGAGCGCTTTGCCAAGGATGTAGTCAATGTCGATATGGCTCAGTAAAAGGTGAAAAATCTGGGGTGACCCCACAGAAAAGGCAGATTTCATCCAGAATTCCTGTTATTTGCCAAGAACAATAAACAAGATACAGTAAAAACCTGGCTCATTGACATGATCCTTGTCAGCTTCAAACCTGATCTGAATGCCAAGTCGCTGGAGTTCACCCTGGACACCAACCTCACCCTGAAGGAACATATTGCCAAAAAAAAACAAAGACGGCCTGGTGCCAGCTCCCTCTTCTAAAGAAAGTCAAACCATTTTTTCCAGAAAGCGACTTCAGAACTGCTTTTCAGGCCCTCATACTCTTGCTTCTGAATGTTGGCAGTGCCCTACTTCATGGTCTCCTAGATTCCACACTTGCACCTCTTAGGGGCAAACTACATGCTGCAGCACGTCCTATTTAAGGCCTGAAGGAATATGATCACACCCATCCTGATGGAGCCCTATTAGCCCCCCCCCCCCCTTGCCAGCCTGCACCATCTTCAAAACCAGCGACATCAATTACAAAGCCATCATGACCAGAACCCCTGCTTATCTTGCACAAAAGCTCACTATCTCTGGTGGATCTCGATACACCAGCAGCCAGAACACCATCAACCTGCAGACTGAGAAGTGTCAAAAAGAGAAAACAAGACAGCAGGCCTTTTCCATGTATGCAACCAGGACCGAGAACAACATTCCCATATACATCAGGATCATCCCAATGCTGCTCCAGTTTAGGAAAGAGTTGAAGACTCACCTATTTAAAGAACACTACATCACAATGCATTAACCATCCACACTCCAGCTTCCTCTCCTCTTACTCGTTGACTTTATTCTTGCCTTTGACCATGTTCTGCACTTCGCTGCCTTTGGCTAGATTTGCACTATAGAAATACCAAATAGATACATACATTCTCTTTCTGGTGGAAAAAGCATCAGGAAGGTTTCAACCAGACCTGGATCTGTTCTTGAACAGGGTGAATGTAGGAGTACAAATAGTCCACTTCACATGAACTGTCTAAAAAATATAAAACCTTTGCTAAAACCAGGATGGATATATGCATATTTCAATTTGTAGGAAGCATCAAAGATTTAATTCCATTTGTGGTGCAAGATTGTAATTTCCATTTTTGTGTTCTATCTTTCCAGCACATATGGTATTTACTAAGGTCTTCAGTCCACTGGTAGCCTTACTGCACAATCAAGGGATTTCTTTACACTCTTTGCTGGACGATTGGATGATACACTCACCTTCGAAAACACAAAACAGAATCACACCTCCAACAAGTGATAACTCTCATTCAAAGTTATAGATTACTGATCAGTTGGACAAAATTAAACGGATCGCTGGTGTAAGATCTAGAGTTTATAGGAGCAAGATTCCCGACGGACAGGGGGTGGGTGATACTTTTTTTGAAGCCAGGATTCTGAAAATACAGAGACACATTTCATCCCTACTCAAACTGAATCATTCATAGGTCAGCATTTGGCTTCAGGTTCAGGGTGACAGGCAGCATCTATGATTGCTCCCTGAGCCAGGTTTCCAGCTGGGTATCTTTGTTTGGTAACCAGCATCCATGGATCTGGAAGCTAAAATACAAATGAGTCAGAACAGCAGGAAAAAGCTCCAGTGGTGGTTGGATCAGGTAGACTTGAGGACAGGAATTGTTCACTGTCACCAAAGGTTACAAAGACAAATGCCAGAGCATATGGTTGGGGAGTCATGATGGACTCCATAGAAGTCAAGGGCAGATGGTTCCCAAAATGCAAAACACATTCAAACTAGAAAGAGCTGGAAGCGGTCATGCAGGGTCTTTTGAATTTTGCTCCTCAGATTGAAGGGGTTCCAGTCACAATAAGAACACACAATGTAGCTATCAAATTGTACACAAACAGAGGGGACTTGTTCAAAGATCTTGTCGACTCGAGCAGTTCTGCATTTTCAGTGGGTCAAGCATCATCTCCTGTCCTTATCTACAATTCACATCAAGAGAGTGAAAAATACATCAGCAGGATCCTATCCATAAATATTGTCTGGATCCTCCAATTTTCATACAGATTTGTATAAGATGGTTCACCCAATACTGGATCTTTTTGCAATCAACAATAATGCCTTGTGTTCCAATTTTGGCTACGGGACCAGGGAGGAGAGAGCTTGGGCAATAGATGCATTATCAGGCCAGTGGCTCATGTGGCTTCTCTAAGACTTTCCCCTTTTTCCCCTGATGCCTAGAGTGTTGACGAATATCAAGAGAAAGAATCACAAGTGAGAAGGATTGTTCCTTTCAGGCCCGCTCTTCCTGGTTTGTTCTTCTGCGTCAGATGGGGAGGGGTCTGAAATTGGTATTTTTTTTTCTATCCTCTGTTTTTACCAGACATTATTGTCACATCTTTGATTGATGGTTTGGAGGCTGAAAGGGCAGGTCTCCAAAGTAAAGGCTTAGCTAGAGAATTGCCAGTAGCAGTAGAAGCTTCCAGAAAGTTTTCCAGCTTATGTTCGTACTCTGATTCCCAGTCCTCCTTTCAGAAATGGTGTTGCAAGAAGGAATAAATCCAGCATCATGTGATGAAGAGGTGCATCCTACTTTTTCTGCATGATGATTTTTATATTGGTATGGCAGTTGCTACCTGGTGGTATCCTTAAAGTCTTTAAGAGCTTTTCACACTCCTGGCTTCTGTAAGACGTTTGGTTCCAAACTTGAATTTTTATTTGGTATAATATGCCCTTTAAAATCTTCCTTTTGAACTATTGGTGTCTATCTCTATTCAACTGCTGATCTGGAAAGTATTTTTCCTGGTGGCTGTTACGTTGGCTAGAAGGTTGGGAGTACTGGGTTCTCTCGCTTGTAAATCTCCGTACTTGACTTTTTTCAAAACGGATTGGTGCTCATATTAGGTTTCTCTTTTGTTCCTAAAGTTCACTCCTTGTTTCATTTACAATCCGAGTGAGGAGGTCATTTAGCCTAGGTTTGTACCTAATCCTTCTTCCACAGGACAGGATGCTCTGCATTGTTTAGATTCAAGAAGATCTGTTTTGGTTTATTTGGAGTGTGTGTCTCCATTCTTAAGATGAAGAGTGGACTCTTTGTTAATTTTGATCCAGCCCGAAGAGATCTGAAACCATGTAGTCCTTTGAATAAGTTACCTCAGTCTGCTATTTAGTAGCATTCAAAGAAAAGAAATGCATTGTCCAGGAAAGATTCAAGGTAAGCCAACCAGAGGCATATCAGTTTCTTGGGCAGAGGTCGAGGGTGATTCCATTTTGGAGATTTGTAGGGCAGCCATTCGAGCAGTTCTTTCAACTTCTGTAAAGCACTATCAGATCCATTTTAGAGACGGGGATATGTTGATTTTGTTTCTAAGGGTGCTTTCTGGTATAGTTCAATAAGGTTATAGTTTATGAATAAAGCTTCACCGGTGTTGAATTTGAAATTTTTGTGTTCTTATTTTGATGAATGGCTTGACCCAAATTGTTTAAGCTTTGGTATTCCTCAAAGAGTAATGACTGGAACGAGAAATGAAAGAGGAAGTAATATTACAATTACTCTGTAGTTTCATTACTCTGAGCCCTGTCTTCCCTGTTGCAGTCATTAGGTTGGATAGGGGCAGTTTTGAATCCTGTTTGATGTATGCAGGCTTGATAAGTACAAGATTTCCAGACACAATATTGGTGGGTCCTGACCTTTTTTGGCTTGTTAACGTTTTGAAAAAAGAGAAGTAGGACAACAATATGTATAAATGAGGAGGTGGACACTCCTCAAAAAGTCATGACTGGCACGAGGAATAAAGGACTCAGAGTAATGAAATTACTGGTAAGTAATTTTAATATTTACATTTATCTTTTTACAGCTTGGCTTTAAGCAGAACCTTTTTTTTAATTATTTTTTTTAATTTTATTTGAGTTTTATATAGCGCTGGCTAGACCCGGAGGTATCAGAGCGCTTTAAATGAGGATCTGAGTTACAGGCTAACATGTTACATTTGTTTAAGAGCAATCAAAACATAGGAAACAAAGAAAAAGGGCAGAGTTACAGAAAATTCGTTATCGGAGGGAAGGGAGAAACAGGGAGATGGGGAGAAACTGTGCCCTAAGTCCGGCTGGGTAGGTGACGGCCGCGGGGATGAACCAGGGCCGATCTCCTCAATAGCTGAACCAAGCAGCTCCACCGGGCGTCGGACATAATGCTCGGACTCCGCTGTCAGGATAGTGATATGGGGTACTCAGAGAATGTCAAAGTAGCGCGGGGGGTTGGGGGGTTGAGAAACCATGGTCCGAATGAGATCTAGACGCCATCTTGAGGTTAGGCACTGTCAGTCACTGTGAAAGGGTCCAAGTTGATCTTATTGAATTGTAAGAGGTCGTCACAGGTGAAGGCACGTAGCGTAGTCATTCTGCGGCAGATATGTGACTTCGGGGTTTCGCTTCATCAACCTAGGGCATGCCCTTCAGTTGTCTCGGGGGCCACGCCATGTTATAGCAACTTGGGTTGTCTCCATTCGTAGCCCCAGTCTTCTCGTGGACGGCCGCCATCTTAGAGTCAGGCAGCTTGGGAGCGGTGCCCTGCGTCAGATCAATGTGCTTCCTAAAATTATTCAGCTCTTGTGTGGGCTCTTTAGGGCCCCCGGAAATGCTCACGGGTGGCAGGGACGCTTCCCCGGCCCCCCACTCACCGTTCATGGCCCAGAGGACAACTCTGGCTCTCCCGCAGCACTGTCGTCTTAGGAGTCCAGGAAAGCAGCCAGCTGTGTCGGTTCCTCTACAGCCGCCCGCACCTCACTGCCGGTTGGTTCAGATCGCCGCAGTGTTCATTCGAGCTCTTTTTAAGTCAATTTCTTGGAGGCGCCGTTCCGCTGACTGTCGCCGCCATTTTGCGGCGTTCTGGTGCAACCTTCAGTGCCAGCCAGAGTGCCCAGGTTCAAACATATAGGGGAATGCCCGAATAACCCCACAATAGCTGATATTGAGCATTCAAAACATTAACACGGTTTGTAATAGGGGTTAATTGCAAAGTTACTTTCTTCCACAGTGAAGCATTAATTTACCACCAGGACATCAGCTTCAATTATCTCAAACAATCTATTCCGTAGATTTCTGTGTAGTATTGATAAGGTGTTTTTAGGATAAAAGGCCGATAGTCAGGGCCGGACTGACCATAGCGGGCCCCAGGCATTTTCCCAGTGGGCCGGAAGGGTGGGGGTCGGTTTTAGCCTCCCTGGGGGCTGGTTTTGTTACAGGGGCCCAGTTTTGCAGCAGTGTTGCAATATCGGCCGCCTGTAACAAAAGCCGCAGCGGGAGTGGTGTTTCCCCCCACTTGCCCCCCCCCAACTGGGCCGGTTGAGCTGATTGCCAGGGCTAGTTTCAGTTCCCAGTCCGGCCATGCTGATAGTGTATAGGGATAGTAAAGGGATTTTAGGACTGAGGGATGGGTAGTCTACAAGGGCAGTATATAGCTTTTAGGGCTCGAGATGAGTAGTGTATATGGATAGTAATGAGTTTTTTAGGGCTCAGGGTGGGTAATATATATGGTAGTAAGGTGGCTACAATTGAGTTTTTAGGGTTCAAGGATGCACAGTGTATAGAGGTAGTAGGGGCTTTTAGAGGCTCAGGAATGCATGGGGCAATATGGGTGTTTTACGGTTTAGGGATGGGTAGTGAAGAGAGGTAGTAAGGAGTTTTTAGGATTACTGGATGGGTAGTATAGTGGTGGAGAGTATTTTTTAGGTCTCGCCTAGCGACACAGCGCATGCGCTGCTCGCCTTGGCGAGATCTATTGTTGTCGGTTTCTGTTCGGAAGGGGGACAGCCGATGTGCACGCGTACGGCTCATGAGATGTGCTCACGTACGGAGGACAGGAGATGTGCACGCCTACGGCTCCCGGCGTTAGCACAACTCCTGCTCGCTCGCTCCCTCCCTGTGTCTCGTGAAGAGACAGAACAGCGTGTTGCTAATATAGCGCTTCACACCACGCTCATTCCACATCCCAGCCCGAGGAAGCAATCCTAGCGCTTTGCCCAGAATGATGGGGAAGAGAAGGCCCACCGCAGGTACTAGCGCCTAGTCCCAGGTAAGCAGTCACTTGGCGCCTTCATACTAGCGCCTCGTCCCAGGTAAGCAGTCACTCGGCGCCTTCATAGGGTTCAACCTGCTCTCATAGCGCTGTAGCACTCGAAGTCCCCATGGCTTATCACTCAGGAGCTATGCAGGACATAAGCGTGATCCGACCGGATCCTGAAGCTATCAGTGAACCGGATCCGGGCCGACACCAGTCACTTCACTCCCGCCTTGGAGACAGATTCGGAATGGCCTCTACCCCTGTGTATAAGAGCTACGCATGCGCTGTAAGAATGTCGGCGGTAGCTGCCTGCGTGAGTACTCACATCAAAAACAATATAAATAGAACCTATTCTTCGCGCAACTTCTATTATAGCGCTAATCATCCCAATGTGCGGTGTCGTGGAGCTTTATAGCACACGTGTGATAGTAAAAGTGCGCACCCCCTATACTTTAAATGCTACATAAGACAATGAGGGTTAGGTGTAGGAGTCACACAGCATCCTTACAAAGAGGCACTATATGCTAACAGTTTGGACTCGAGAAAAGTCCGAACTCAAAGCGTAACGCAGTGGCGGGGATCGCGTGCACTAATCAAACGTTATCACTACCCACGGGAACCTTTTTTGTAGCAATAAAGGAGGGGAAAAAAACAAAAGGGTTCTAAACCCACGCCTAGAAGTGTGCACGAGGCTTCTTGGCGCTGCTGCTCACTTTGCTTTATTAGAAGGACTGCAGATTAGTAAGTGCAAGTAACAAAAGGTTATCTGTGCCAAAAGCAGTAACCCGGCGGAGCTATCCACATCAAATACAACTCTGTGACGCAAGCTGCACTTTGTGCTTCGCAGGAGGCCCATTGACCCTCTGTGCTACTTTACGTTGAGCTAATACAGAGTCTTTTTACTAAAAAAACACACATATCCGGAGAAACTCCATCAAGCGCTTTTCAGCTGTGAGTTATCATCTATCCCCTGAGCTGCTGGGCGCACAGATCTCTGCAGCAGGAGTGCCAACCCCACAAAACATTTTAGTTTTACAACCCAGCCTTACTTCCTGTAAACAAAATCGGTTCCTCTTATCTCCTGGGGTTTCTTCTCTTAACAGAAATTCTTCTTTCTCAGCCCCAACCACAAACCAATCACATCTACGAGAAACACAACTTGAAAAAAGCGTTTTCTGGAAAGCATAAGTGTGTGAAAAAGGAAGGGCCGTGGTTCCCCAGCTGCCGAGCAGCCGAGAGGCTGCGACTGACTGCGGGGAGGGCCTGACAGCACAGGTTCAGTGAAAGTCTGCGGAATTTCCAGCAATGAAAACCCCAAAGCAGGTTTCTTCAGCGCCCTCACTCCACTGCAGCCATCTCTGCCTGTGCCCAGCTATGAAGTCCAGGGTGTAGTGATCATGATTCATCACCGTCATTCACTCAGCCCCAGCCTTCGTTCGTTCGTGCATTCATTCATTCCTTCGTTTGTTCATTCATTCGTTAATTCATTCGTTTGTTCATTCATTCATCCATCTAATCACAAACTCCTTTCACCAAGCTCCAAACTGGTGATGAAACAAACTCAAAGCGAGCTGAACACGGCAGACATACTCAAGGGGGCAATCCTTGCAGCCAGGCGCAGCCAATAAGGTCTAGTTTCCATTTAAAGTCCCGGGTAAAACATTAGAAAAATGCTGCTGGAGAGTAAAAACAACAAGCATTTGCAATGCAATAGGTCTCGCATTTGCAAAACTTTGAGCTACTGGCATTGTAAATAACAAACCTTTTATTTATGTGTTGGTTTTGAAAACATATAAATAAAAGGCATTGTAATTTACAATGCCAATTGCTTAAAATTTCGCAAATGCGAGACCTATTGCATTGCAAATGCTTGTTATGGATGGGTATGTATAGGGATAGTAAGGAGTTTTCAGGGCTCATGTGTGGGTAGTATACAGAGGTAGTAAGGAGCTTTTAGGTTCATGGATGGGTAGTGTATAGGGATAGAAGGGTGTTTAGGTTTCAGGGATAGGTATGGTACAGGAGTAATAAGGAGTTTTAGTGGTTTAGGGATGGTTAGTATATAGGGATAATAAGGACATTTCAGTATGCAGGGATGGGTGAAATACAATTAATTTATAATAATGAAAGTGAGTAAGATTACATTAATTGCATTAATTAAATGAAATAGTTCACATTAATGTATTTAACAAAAATCTAAATTAAATATATTTTAATGCAGTTAATTTAATCATAATAACTTATGTTAATTTAGAATGTTTATATATATATTTAAAAATTAATAAATTAATTTCACACACACGCACCCCCACACACATTACAAACAGTTTACAGTAATACTTACCTACCTGCCTGCAAAGTAAAGGTACTTCAGCTGTTAAAACACGTGATGTGAAGGCCTCTCTAGATGTAACAACATGCAATGTAAAGGCACTCCCGATGTAATGACCGCAATGTTATGACTCAAGTTGTAACGACCTGCGAAGTAATGATTGACATTTGTGATTTTGAATCCATATGTACAACATTAAATGCAACACTACTAGTCCAGGAGTGCAGCGTGCTGTTGGGTATTGAAGTGGAAACTGGCTGAAGGTGTGATGCATGATATGGTTCTGACACAAAGATAAGTGCTAAATGAATGCTGAATACCAAATTTGTGATGAACAGAGTCAAAAGGGAATGCACTGCTGTGGTATCTATACTATGACCTTGTTGACAAACCTGGTTGATTTGCTGCCGGTGTATGTTGGGACGAAAATGTCCCTCTCATGATGATGGATGTATACCCCTTCCCTGAGTGCCCCAACTGCTATGATGTCTGGATCCCTGGTGATGATTTTTGCTGTCATATGTGAACACAGATCATGCGTGTGCACCATGACATAAGCCTGCCTTACGGATTGTGGTCTTTATGGACCGGGAGGTGCACCCAAAGAGCTACTCTCATAGTGGTAAGGGCTTTTACCTTTGCCAGGAGTTAAGCAGCACGAGTGCAGTGGTGGCAGCATACTGTGTAGTGATCAGAAGGCGTGAACAAGCCTTTTTACCTGTCACTAGAGTGGGACCTACGGGCTCACTCATTTAAAGTTCTGCTGCTGTGTGCTTAACTCACCCTTGGCTTACATCAAATTGGTATGTAGTGCTGCGTATGGCATGCGTGTTATATAGTGGGTATAGGTGTGCCTGTGAATGGTACAATAAAGTGATGATATAGTGCATATGTGTTATATACATGTGCTGAGTGTATGTGTGCCTGTGAATGGCACAATACAGGGATGATGCAGTGCAGGGCAGTGCGTATGTTATATACATGTGCTAGGTGTTTGTGTGCCTGTGAATGGCACAATACACGTAAGATGTAGTGCTGCATGTTGCACGTGCGCTATATTTATGTGCTGGGTGCGTGTGTGACTGTGGATGGTACAATACTTCAAAAATTCTGGGTTCCAATTTGGGAGGTCCAGGAGCATGTGTAGGTAGAAGAATCCCCCCAGACAGATTTGTGGCTTGCTGCATTCCTGTGACACACTGGAGGAAGGGAGAGCCAGGCTATTTAGTATATTTCAAAGGGTGTTCTTTGATTCAGAGAGAGCTCACTGAAAAGGGGTGCGGCACATATCAAGGAGATGGGGCTGATAAGGGAATCATGAAGAGTAGGGCTGAGGTCTTGTGGTACCCTTTCAAGACACATATCGCTATGGCTAACATCCAGGTGTGAACCTCCAGTCACTCCCATGGCCTGTGTTGTCGGGCTGTCAGATTTGGAGTGGCTCCTTTTGTGACAGACCGCTTTCTGGAGGAAGTGTAGTACAGAGTAGAGGGCAGTTCAAAAGGAAGCAGACCCCAACATAAACTTCAAAGACCCAGACTCTAAATCACATTTCGTGTCTGGAAATGGACTATAAAAGAGGAGCTTGGAGCCCCCAAAATTGTCAATTGTTAAGCAGCCGGTCAGGCTGTGTGAGGAGAAGCTCTGTAAGACTTCTGCCTGTGACCAAGGCTTAGAGGCTAAGGCCTGCCAGTCTCCCAGGCATCACCCAGGCAATCCAAGATTACCTACCCCTGGAGCACCAGTGTCTTCTGTTTGCAAAGACTAAGGTGCCCTGTGAGGAAGAGGAGAGCGTTGCAGGGAGCAATGTCCAGTGGGGTGATCCTGGCGACTAGATCCCTGTAGCGAGGTGTGTGGAAACGGCTGCTGCACTCATTGGGTTGCTGCCCTTGTGCAGGTTTAACCAGCGACCCCATATGCCAGACGAAGGCTGCCTTGAAGTGAGCTGTAAATTTTGCTTCACTGATCGGGTCATTGCCCAAGTGCATGTTTGAGTCAGCGTCTACGTATGCCAGGTAGGGCTGCCATGAAGATTACTGCCATGCTGATCGGGCCGTAGCCCGTGTGCAGAGTTAGGACGGTGACCTGGTATGCCAGGTGGGGCCACCATTAAAAAGGCAACAAGCGTGGCCTGATCAAGACTGTCGTCAAGAAGAGGCTGCTGGCGAAACCCATGCAGGACCTAGCACCGACTGAGGCTCAGCACCAGGAGCACCAAATTTTCCCATGCCGCAGGAAGGGCCCAAGGAAACATACCAGTATAGGTGGAGCACCAAGTACCCCCCATTGCTGCCCCGCAGGACTGCCTTTGAGGAACTTGAGTTCGCCTGACAGCTGCCCCTGCAGGACTGCATGTGAGGAGCTCACCGGAGAAAGTCACTGCAGCTTCAGCGCCCATTTAGGCGGCTTGCTTGGAGACTGCGGTCATGCAGGTCCTGCTTATGTGGGTAAGACTGATTTATGGGCTAGATGGCCCCAGTGGAATTTGTCCGTCATATAGTGCTTCGGCACTGTAACACTTTTGACTTTAATGGGAGCCGGAATGGGACCCCTGAGACTGGGACTACTAGTGGGGCTTAACCTAAATGTCACCTATAGTGAATTGGGAAGAACCACCTCTTAAAGCACTAGAGCCCCAACCTCAGGGAACTGTGTTTTTTGTTTGAGAATGCTGTATTTCACTATATGTTGGTATATAAATACTCCTGTTTTCATAAAAACAAGTATTTGACTGGACAATCATTTATTGTTGCTACTGAACGTATTTTAAGGTGTGAGCGTGTGTTCAACCCCCTGCGTCTACCTCCCCCCAAGATGTCTTAGACTGCTCGACCTGTGCTACCACTGAGAGTCAAGTACTGAAGGGATACTTGACCCAGTTGCTCATGATCCATAGTAGGTTTGGCCCCGATCAGGAGTAAAAGGCCTCAACCCCCATGGTTGGGCCCAGTAGCTCTTGCTTGCCCCATGGCCCTCTGAAAAGGGTTCTGACAGTGTTAGAGGCCTTCATGCTCTCTTTAGCAAAACAGTTTTACTAAAGCCAATAGGTCTGGAGTTGGCTGTCAGTTTTTTTTAGGTCGAGCCTAGCGGCAGCGTGCATGCGCTGCTTGCTCTGCGAGGCATGCTGTGGTAGAGTATGCTGTGGAAGCTACGCACACTCTCCTCCCATATTTGTAATTGGCTTCTGTCATTGTCCTTCGTAAACACTGACTTCCGATTCATTATGAGGCTTGTTAGTCCCGCCTTGGTACCACCCTGTCTCCATTTGTTACCACTTAGAAGGACTGGACCTTTTACTTCGCTCCTAACACAGCATGCTTTATCTAGTGGGTGAGCACTATTTACTTTATTGACAATGGCGGCTGCTTTTGTTGTTGTATGTGCATGCGGAGCGCGGCGCCCGCTTTAGGGACACCGCGCTCAGTTTACATTTTATTTTTATAAGTTTGAAGTTGAGCATGGCGCCCGCTTCAGGGACACCGCGCTCTATTATTTTTTTTTACTTTAATTCGGAGCGCGGCGCCCGCTTCATTGACACCGCGCTCTGTTTGTTTATTTAATTTTTACTTTAATTCGGAGCGTGGCGCCCGCTTCAGGGACACCGCGCTCTGTTTTTTTTACGTTGGGAAGCAGCCAGATGATATTAACCACTCGAGACATACTCCAGAAACACATGAAGACCTGCATTCTAAAAACAGGAGACTGCGGAGCGAAGACAGCTTGCTCTGGGTTTCGGTCCAGGCTGCTGGCCCGTGTGCGCCGAAAGGGGCGGCTAATGCTGGGCTGCTGATGCGCTAGTTGAGGCCTGAAGCGACTACGACGTCAAGCTGGGGGTGCGGTGGTCAGTCAAGGTAGAGATGTCCGCGATTTCACTCTGACGGGCTGTGTGTGTCTTTAAGACGTCTGCTGAGGGGAGACATGGACAGTTTACAGCATGTGGTACTGTGCCTGCTGTCGCTGGTCCTAGAGGTAAGACTGCTTCTCTCGCCAGCCATGTCCATCAGAGGTCTTGCTGCGCTAGGGGGAAGGCTGGGACAGTGGTGGTTGCTTCCATGGTTAAATCTGTTCTAGTTGTTTACTTTTGATAGATGGGTAAAATCTTCTGTTGTGCCTTAAATACCGCCGTTGGACTAATTTCATCTTCTAGATGTACAGGGTAGGCAAAGCGGTGCCAACCTTGAGTTATACCAACCCCCTTCCTTTAGATGAGCTTTCTCTTTATGTGTCAGCTGGAAAACAACCATCTGTCAAATCTGGGCTATAATTTATTTATTTATCTATTTATGGCGTTTTGCACAGCGCGTCCCTAGCCCAAGGGCATTGGAGTGCTTTGCAAGAGAACTGGTTGTCAAACAAGTAAACGATCATTATGTGACAACCAAACTGCTCAGATAAAAACAAAAGACAGTGTCAACACAAGAAGACCGAGAGTTCGAAAAAGACAGATGTATTATATATGGAGGTTGAGGACTGACGGGTCTCACCCTGACTCTGCACAGCTGGGATCAGCAGAGGTGCCACACAAAAGTATCCCAAGTCTTCCCGGGCCTCATCCGAACACTCTGATTGGCTACAAGTCTCACCTACACTGATGTATGCCGCACATCTTCTTGGTGTGTATATATTTACATCTAACGCCCCTCTAACTGTCTGAAAGGATCCCACGTGCCTGTTGGATTACAAAACTGAAGGCATTGTATGGAATGCTTGAATTAATCTCAACCATGGGTAATTACTGGGTGTCACAACCCAATACATTGTTACCAACTTCAACCACTATTTATATATTTTGAACATTTATATTTACATTTTCTCTATTTTACAGAACCATGGCCTAATAAAACATCCATTGGTTTGCTGTTACCTCAGTATGATGCAATGCTTGTTTTTAATTTCGTTTTTATGCTGCACTGTGTACTTTTATGCATATGTAATATATTTGTGTCTGCTTGTCTTATGAGCCACGACTTTGTCAATCACTGACATTATTCTGTTTTTTCCTTTGATGTATATTATAGACCTCTTCTTCTTGGCTTTATTTCATATTTCCATGTAAACCTTGCTTAGTCTCGCTAGTATACGCCCCATCCACCAATGCGCCTGGAATGTGCTCTAATAAAAACTGCTAAATACATAAATAGGAGATGAGCTGCTGGGTTTTGTGGCCCTCTTCTTGTCCCTCTGTGCTTATACCTGAGGTACATCATTTTTGTCCTAGTCGGAGATGTTTTCGCTGGTATGCTGACTCTGTAGGAGGCAATGCCTGTGGCACGGCAAGCATTATTTGTATATACATATTTGCTGCTTTTGACTCTGTATAGTGTTCAATGCACTGTGAGAGGGCTGCTAGTAAAAACATCAGGACAGATTTTAAGGCCAAAGTGACTACTTTGTTGTTGGCAAGTTGTTTAGCGCCGAAGCTGTTTCCACAAATTACATGTACAAGAGAAATTCTGAATTCCAAGAAAAGCTTTAAGCGACCTGGAAAATGTACATTTACTCTGCGGCGGAGTCCCTGTGACGTGATCCATGATCCACTGAAAATATATCTATCCATTTGTGCAATATCTATGAATATCGATTCACCGTAATGGCAGGCGAACCGGAAGTGGATTTATGCGACCTTTGACCCCCAATGAAGTCGCGGGGTTGACGCTTGTAGCCCCCACAACAGCCCTTTATTTGCTGTCGAGAGGCCGGGGAAAGGGGGAGAGGGAGTGGAAATGCAGACATATTTTACTCTGTGTTTTTGCCCTGCCTTTAGAAGCCAGCAGTAGGTAGCAAGGGAGGTGTCGGGGTTCGCAAGGGGCAAGCCAGGCGATGCCCCTCCCACCTTGGGCTGCCCTTCATTGCCATTCATGGAAGTACATCTGCATCTACCGTCCTCTCCTTGCTTGTTGGCAGGCTAACCACCCAAAAATGAATACCAAGGAGATGTAGAGATAAATGTGCTTTTGGCAAATTCCTCGCAATTCATCAGTGTGCTAACTCTACAAGCTGAGAAAGTAAGGGTAATCTGTCCACTGTACAGAGTACTGTAAAAGAACCACACACTACACAGAACAGGAAGCAGGAATTGTACAGTATGTTGTTGCCTTGGAAGATTCCCTTAAAATGTAATATTTCTACCACAGTATTTTAGCTTGCTCCCAATGGATAAGCCAACTATTACATGCCCCCTCCGCAAGTTGCAGGCCAACTCCACAGGTGAGGGCCAAAAATGAAGAGGCGGCACGCAACGACTCGTATAGCCCTCCATAGCATGTCTGTAATGATGTTAGAAAATAAGCCCTTTGGGGAAAATGTTTGAATTATAGCAGGGCTAGTCAGAGGAGAAACATTAGAATTTTTGGGAAAGAGATATAAATCCATTATAGCCCTGCACCAAGGCACTTGCTAGCAAAGATCTGTAACTATATGCCTTTAGAATCTTCAGTGGTGCCCCCCACTGTAGTATGTACAGTCGTATAAGACAAAATAATAGAAATCTATTTCTGAAAGTACAGATTATCAAAAGCGGAAAAACAAATTCATAAAAAAATATAGTTTGGTCCACAGATTAATAGAAACCCACAAGAATGGCTTTGAAAAATATTACATTACTAACAAAGAAACAAAAACAGTTAAAAAAAATAAAAGTGGACTCCAGAGTGATCCTGATTGGGGAACATAGTTTTATTATGAACATGGAAAAAAGAGGTAAGGAAATGGTTATGAGGTGGAATGAGGGAGGGTATGGAAGTGAGCACCACAAAAAAATAAAATGGAAAATGAAGACGAGCATGGAGAGGTGGAAAATATGCACATTTTAAAAGTGGGTGATTTAGGTAAATTGGTGGATGTCCTTTCATCAGCAAACAAGCTTTGGCAAAGCCAATAGGTCTGGCGTAGGCTGGTGGCCTTTTTTTTTTCTTTGTCAGTGCTTGGTTTGTCAAGGTTTTTGCATAACTTTATCAAGGGGGAATCTGAGTCCTCATCAATCTAAAAAAAAAAAACGCATTGGATAAAAGCAAAAATATTTTTCTGGTCTGAAAAAAGCACACATTACAGTAGTAGCCCCTGGCACTTAAGTTAACTACTTTGTCCCTGAATGGCTCCTTGTGAAAGGACATGGGTCCACATGTAGTTAGCTTTTTTGAACTCGCAAATGACCCGATTTGGGCAATTTGCAACCGCAAAAAGCCTTTTTTCTATGTACAAACCCTGTTTTGCGATTCAGTAACCTATTACCGAATCGCAAAATAGGTTTGAGATTCAGTATTAGGAAAGGGCGTGGTTAGGCCGTCTCTTCCTAATAGCGACTCGCAGTTGTGTGTAAGAATGTTTTGCAACCGAAATGCGGTCACAAAACATTCACTTTTTACCACCAAATAAAATTTGGTGGTAACCCATTCGCAAACGGGAACGGGTCCCAGGGGACCCCCTTCCCCTTTTGTGAATGCATGTGAAAACATTTTTTAAGGGCAGGCAGTGTTACCACGGACCACTCCCTACTCCTAAAAAATGCAAAATAGGTTTGAGATTCAGTATTAGGAAAGGGCGTGGTTAGGCCGTCTCTTCCTAATAGCGACTCGCAGTTGTGTGTAAGAATGTTTTGCAACCGAAATGCGGTCACAAAACATTCACTTTTTACCACCAAATAAAATTTGGTGGTAACCCATTCGCAAACGGGAACGGGTCCCAGGGGACCCCCTTCCCCTTTTGTGAATGCATGTGAAAACATTTTTTAAGGGCAGGCAGTGTTACCACGGACCACTCCCTACTCCTAAAAAATGTCTTCGAAACGTTTCATTTTTCATTTTGAAACGCATCCGGATTTCCTAAGGAAAACGGGCTCCATTTAAAATAAAAACAAACATTGCTTTATTTAAAAGCAAACACAGACATGGTGGTCTGCTCTCCCCAGCAGGCCATCATCCCTGTGTTTTTAGAGATTCATTATTGCGACCTACCTAATGAATATTAATGAGGTAGTTCTATTTGCAACCTTCTCGGAATCGCAAATGAAACTCTAAAGAGTTTCATACATTTGAAATTGCGATTCCCATGGAATCGAAAGTAGGCACTCGCAATTTCAAATGTTGGTACATGTGGCCATAATGTCATCACTCGCAGTGAAGTTTGGCAATGGCTGAAGCGGTGTGACCCTCGTCCTCATGCTGCGTGCTGTAGCTGGAGGAAGAAAAATGGGAATGACACAGCACCAGTCTAGTACATGAATTGGATTGTCTGAAAGTCCCTTTCTGTAAGCCTATTTTACATATAATTTAAGTAGAATCAAAAGGTATTTCCTAACGCCTGACCAAACAAGCATTTGCAATGCAATAGGTCTCGCATTTTCGAAATTTTAACCTATCGGTATTGTAAATGACAATGCCTTTTATTATTGCAGGTTTTTTAAACACATAACTAAAAGGCATTGTCATTTACAATGCCAATGGCTCAAAATCTCACGATTGCGAGACCTATTGCATTGCAAATGCTTGTGCTTTATTGATGCTTGTTTTATTTTGTCATGGTTTGTGTGAAACTTTATTTTTGGTGGTGCTGTTGGACCCATACCAATATTAAATGCCTAAAAGCAAATGTATTTTTCATTATATTTCGAAAATCACACTGCCCTAGTCCTCCCTGGCACTGAAAGGAGCTACTTTGTATGTGATCCACTCACAGTGGATCTAGCCCATGACTGAAGTGTGTGGACCCACTCCCCCTTACTGTATCCTGGAGTGGGTGAAAGAAAGTGTGAATGACATAACAGGCCAGTGGATGAAGAAGGCTAACTGAAAGGCCCTATAAGTAAGTATTTTATATACATGTATGTATGTCATTTTAGACAAATCTAAAGGTCTTGGCTAAAGCCAGACCTAAAATGGATATTGATACCTACAAAAAAACATTTATATTAAAATATGTGTGAGGACAGAGGAAAAGTAAGCAGCTTGTAGGAATAGTGGATGTCTGGCAGTACAGTGTAATTTTAAAAATAATTGCTGAGGCCCCAGGAGGTGGAGTGACTGGCATATTACTGGCATGATGAATGTATGAGAAATATGGATTTTGCCATATTTAATATTTTACCATGATCACATCATTTTGTTGAACGTGGAACTTGAATGTAATGTCGTTTTGGGTGTCCCCGCAGTGGTGGTAGTCGACAACGTTTTTGGGGCTGGGATCTTATTTGTTTACAAATAAATCAGTGAAGCTGTTGATGAAGAATGTGTCTTTGGGAAACATCTCAAGACAAGAGCATTCTCCAGCTAAGATCCCTCCTTCAGGGAACAAGCGCTTTGTACCAATGGCCGAAACATACATGTTACAGGTTTCGATCCTGGGAACCTTTCATGCTTCAGAAGGTGATAAGATGAGGACCACGATACCAATTATTCTGTTGCATAAATTGTCTCATTATCATTACCCCTATAAGCCTCTAGAACACGCATGAGCTTAACATTCATTTAAAAAAGTTTATTTCACTGAATTTAGGGATTAGAAATTATGGGAAAGACATCTGTGTGATTTTCTGCGTTGAGCACTCAATGTGGGCGCCATTTCAGGGATGAAATGATGCAAAGTGAATGGAGTTTAACAATTGATGTGGCTGTCTATTGTTTCCACAAATGGCCTTCACAGCTACACAGAGCTTCTCCACCGTTTCCAACTTTGTGAAAAATCCGTTCCAAATCTAATTATACGTGCTAGAACAAAAGTAGATGCTCTGGTGACGTTTTTTTGCAACATTTCTCCGCAGCTGCTTGGCGGGGTGCCAGATTGCCCCTAAAACAGGGACATCTTAAGGATTTTAGGGGTCCTGGGCCAAACGTGCTTTGGGGGCCCCTGTTTGGAAAACCTTCGAATTTATGATCCAATTTCAGCTTTTTCATACCCTCTTTGGCCAGATCGCCGACACTGCACAGGCACGCTGGCACAAATTCTAAATGTGTTTCCATATAATATTCAGGGATAGTGACGTTTTCCATATTATAATACAGGAGCAGCTCACTAATATTATTGCAAATAATCTCTGTGACCCACTACCATTCCTCATATGTGAGGTCCTGTTTTGATGTAAATGTAACTTTTTTATGGATGTTTCATGGTGTTGAAAAACAAACAACACGTGTCTGCAAAATGTCTGTAATAGATTCCCACACATCACTTGTATTAAAAATACATTAAAGGAAAATGGTATTTAAAAAAATCTATGTTTAAGAATCATTCAAGGTCACAGGGGCAGGACATTGGAGAACAGAGCCATATCGATTGGAGGTCCCCCTGATAGGCTGGGTTCCTGGGCCGGAGCCCACTTTGCCCATGCCTTAAAACGTCTATGCCCAAAGAGCCTCAAAAATGGCCCTATTGCCAGTGAATGATTCCAAGGAGCAGCAAAAGGTTAGTTGGCCTTAGGTGGAAAAACTCCTTGCATCGTCCCTAACTCCAATCTTAACAAAGACGAAGAGCAGATATACCATGGATAAAAACAAGGCGCTTGTGCATGGGCAGCAATAGCAGTCATGGGCATGGGTTAATCCCCGGTTTTTATTGGATTTTTATGGAGCTGATGTGTTTTGGTGACTGCGGTTGTAGTTGGTGCACTGGGTAATTAGATGCAGGTTCCTGGGTCGACGCTGGAGTTGGTCTTCATGTTGCTTCATAGCCCCAAGAAAGGCTCGTTTCTCTGAAATAAACACCACTCTGCAGAGGCAGAGAGCTCTGGGAGGCGTGATTTCGGCCACACCGGCATTCTCTGGTCCCCTAGAGTCCCAGCCTTAAGCAGGGATATAAAGGAGAAAACATTTGAAAATTATATGTTTTCCTAATGTTTTGTAATTCGAGGTAACAAAGAAAGTCACGTTTTACTAAGTGCATGTAAACGCGGTCAGTTAATATGACAATGTCTTTCCTAGAGACAAACCCCCCCAGTTCTGTGGTTCATGTCTCCGTGTTCCTGCCTGGGATGCTTAAATGGGTGGTCCGTTGGATGCAGGGGAGTAGTCATAGAGCAAGGAGTACAGAGGAAATGCAAACCCTTTAAACTATAGAAATTTAACATATATATTTAATTAAACAAAAAGTACCACTATATTCATTCATACTTTGTGGGGAAGATGTATAACGCACCTTTGCAGTTACAAACCCTGCGATTCACAAAATCGTGGAGTGAAGGGAGCTGGTTTCTGAAATCTTTTTTGTAAAGCAGCACTAGACCTTTGAGGGACACAGACTTATTTTGAAATAACTTTTTTCTGTTTTGCAGTGGTGGGAGAGCGGGCTAGGCGGACACGTGTGAGCAAGCGCTAATAAAAAAAAATAATAATAAATGAAACACTTACCGAGAAGCACCGGACCTCTGCCTTCCTCTTCTTTCTTCCTCTGCAGCCCGGCCACCAAGAAACTCCCTTGACCAATCCTGGCGCTGCTCTCATACCATGAGAGCAGCAGCCTGATTGGAGGGATCGGTCTCACTCGTCGCTCCACAGCGCTATGGAGGCCTGCACTTGCTCTAACCCAGACAGCTGGGTTAGAGATGTTTAAAGTGCACATGTGTGATTGGCCGTTGCAAGGCGGCCAGGCCAAAAAGACATGCACACCTTAAACAGTGCATTTGACAGCCCACCCACCGCCCTGCTGCTGTCACTCAGCAGCTGCCCGCCCCCGTTCTGACGCTTTGTTCAGGACAGGGAAATAAAAATAAAATGGTAATGAATTACCATTTTATTTTTCATCTCTGGGACTTTGGGAGTGATTTAAGTGGGGTGACGCTCCTCTGCTCCAATGGAGGAGCCCCCCTGCTGTTTTGGGAAGAAAGCAAATGTAGGAGGGGAGGTCTGCTGTGCCTTGCAGACTTCCATCCCTGCACTGGCAGCCAATCACTGGGAGTCTGGTAGGTAGGTTGCATCGCAAATTTCATTCTGATTTGCAAATGAGCCGATGTGCAAATTGCACATCCATTGTTTGCGAATGGGAATGCAGCATCAGGCCCTAAGGTACATTGACTGCAAATACTTATTTCTCTTAGTACGTCTGATTTGGGTGCAGAAAGAACTTCACCAATAGCCGTAACTCTGCAACACCGTGAAAATGAGACTCAAAATCATATGCCCTCATTCGAATCCTATACAGTTGTAAACTTAATGAAATCGTAAACTGTTATCATTAAAAGAAAATAAGCATGTTTTGAAATATCTAGGTACTAACAAATGTATTTATATTTCCTTTAGGTACATATAGGCTACCTCCCAAACAAACAAGTCCTTGGCCTCAGCAAGCTTGCGAGGTAAGTAGTGCAAGTGAATGTTACACATTATACATTTGGTTTCGTTTGGAAAGTGGCATAATCTTTTGATAGTAGCAACTATAGTACAAACTAAACATTTTTAGGCTAGAAAGCAAATAATTTAAGCCATTCAACAAATATTATTTGCTTTTCTGTGTTTATATCATTATTAAATCAATATTTGTTTTTGCTCATAAGCTATCCATGGTTAGATTTATAGTGTACGAAGAACTGAATCTATGTGTACCGTAAATATCAGTCATTTTCTAAAGCAGAGATGCAAAAATCTGATAATACATTTATTCAGATGTAATCGTCCATGTTCCCCCATGTGTGCTTCAGTGCTACCATTGGGATAGAGATAATATCTCATTCCCCTGTTTTATTGTTTTGAAGATGGATGTGTGTTACAGTCTTGCTCGATCTGTGTACTCACTTTGTGCTAGGTCAGTCAACCACTCCTGGGTGCCAGGGTTATATTTTTTCATTGGTCGCTCCATCTTAGTGTCAGGGTCTACTGAGAGTCCCCTTCAGGTTTGGGTGTGTCCTTCTAGCCACATAATTCTGCACCAGACTTCCACAAATAGTTTGGGGTTAGGCCTTGCTCTGGTGTCGCCACCATAGTGGTGAGGTCTGTTCCCATTTCAGCACACAAGTGTTGATCTCTGCTTCTGTGTCCCTCCCCAGTATAGTGTTGCAGTCTGTCCCAGTTCCCCATCATAGTGCTGGGACCTTCTCACATCTCCCTCCATAGTGTTGGTGGCTATTACCATTTCCCCACCATAGTGCCAGGGTTCGTTGTAGACCAAGCAGTGTTAGAGCATTGATCCTTTTCTACATCATGATGTTAGGTTACCTTAGTCTGCACATTTGTTGAAAGAGCTCCAAAATAGTGGCAGGACTTGGTATTCCCAATCTCCTACCTTCTTTTCAGTGTAATTTGTTTATCCCCAAACAATCAGGGATTCCCTCTAATCTTAACACGTAAGGGCCAAGTTGTCCCCCTAGCCAGTTCCAGCATATTACTGTACAGTTTCCCTAATAAGTCAGAGATTTCTGCCCTCCAGCTCTCACTTCCCAGGGAAAGGTCGTCAGAGAGTCAGGCAGATCCAATGCAAGAGTCCACATTCTAAATCCCAGTCAATCCTTGCAGTACCAGGATATTCCCCTGTCTCTCACAAATAGCAGAGACTTTCTGCAGTTTCCCCACATGCTGCTTTGGTCTCTCCCAAGCGTCTTTCACACATTGACATGGTCTTGCCACAGACCTCAGACTTCCATAGTACCAAGCTGGCCAAACCTAGTACCAGTGTTTCTCCCAAGCTCTTTGTAATGGTGGTTTGTCCCCTGGACCGAAGGGCATGAACATTTAAAATTGAATTTGCTCAGTGACTGATATCATTTCATGCAGAAGCTATGAGCCTCCTGTGGTGCAAACCATGACCATTGACAAGCTTCAAGTGCAACACGAATTAGAAGCAATGAAAGATATAGTGATGCCCACAACAGCTACACATACATCATCAGAAATCAATTGGCTTTAATAAAGTGCATTTAGGAACAGGGTTTGGTAAACATTTGTGGACTACTAAATCGGACTGCAAGAGACAACTTATTTTTTATCATCAGAGCACAGGAAATGCTGTAGGATAGTTTTCTTTTCATGATCAAATAGCTATCTGCTAATCCATTCTCCATTAAGAGGGAAATAAAGCAAGCCTCTGACTATGCGCCTGTCAATGTATGCCTGATCTTTTGTGTTTTTGAGACCTACAAAGAGACTTTGGACCTCACGAGCGGTCTTGGGTGGAAACTAATGCGGAAATACTTCACCACGACTAACAGATGCAGTGAGGTATGCTAAATTACTGGGCCCTAATTATCCTCCCATAAAGTATTCACGAGTTAACCTACAAATAATTATGACCCATTATATAAAAATAATATCTCGCCTCTACTGGACTTATTATTTGCTGACTTGGAGACAAAGCCTGTTCTTTATTTCTATTCGTAGGATTAATGGTCTAAAACCGAACATAGGGGTTCATTATAATGTCGGGCGGATCGCCACCGCCCGTATGGCGGTGGCGATCTGCCCGCCATTATACACCGCCCGCCACCCATTTACCCCCCGCCATATTACTATGGAGGGGGGGACCCCGGCGGACGTAAAGACCGTCCGCCGGTTTCCTGCCGGTCGAGGAGTCGACCGGGCGGAAAAGGGGCTGAATATGGTGGCGGTGTCTGCAAGACACCGCCATCCATATTACAATACAGGCGGAGAAGTGCCTTTCCATGGCGGCGTTGCCGCCATGGAAAGGCATGCGATTCCTGAATGTGGGGGCCCGTTGCGGGCCCCCAGTGTGTTGGGGGGTGGGGGGTACACATGGGGGGGTACCTATGGTACCCCCCTGCATTTGCATGCACAACGTGGCAGGCACCGCGCAGTGCCTGCCACATTGTGCATGCAAATGCACAACATGCATTTTTTAAATTGCGGCGGGTGCTGCTGAAAGCACCACCCGCCTCAATGTATAAAATGCTGGATGCGCCCGCCAGTGTGGCGGGTGCATCCTAATATGCCGGTTTCCTGCCAGTCGAGGAGTCGACCGGGCGGAAAAGGGGCTGAATATGGTGGCGGTGTCTGCAAGACACCGCCATCCATATTACAATACAGGCGGAGAAGTGCCTTTCCATGGCGGCGTTGCCGCCATGGAAAGGCATGCGATTCCTGAATGTGGGGGCCCGTTGCGGGCCCCCAGTGTGTTGGGGGGTGGGGGGTACACATGGGGGGGTACCTATGGTACCCCCCTGCATTTGCATGCACAACGTGGCAGGCACCGCGCGGTGCCTGCCACATTGTGCATGCAAATGCACAACATGCATTTTTTAAATTGCGGCGGGTGCTGCTGAAAGCACCACCCGCCTCAATGTATAAAATGCTGGATGCGCCCGCCAGTGTGGCGGGTGCATCCTAATATGCATCATGGGACCGCCGCACATATGGCGGGCGGTCCCTTTTGCCGTTACGGTGACCATCGTAATAGACCCCATAATGTCTTGCCTGCTAAATGTACTTCAAGATCTCCCAATTGGAAGCCCAACTAACATTATTACTCATATTCAAAATAGGATTAAGACCTTAATTTGGACCGCATCCCCCTAGATTTAAAAAGAAAATCCTGCTGAGATTTCCAATGGAGACTGGCCTGGGATTTGCAGATATTGCAAGAATATTGATTACTTTACAACTGGCCGGGACCTTTGATTGTGGACTGAATGGCAGGGACAAGCTCTGGCTAGAAATAGACAAGGATGTTATGTCCAACAATTTCTATCTTGGAATTGGTGCACACTTTTCAAAACAAGAGATAATCTCTGTTCAGTTCACAATTTCTCACATTTACTCTTTCCTGTGAGACTTTACAAACTTCCATAATTTATATTGTTCAGTTTTTCGATCTGTTCATAACATAAACTCCCTCCCCTATTTGGGAATAATCTCCTCTTGAGGCGAAATTACATTTCATATTGTTATTGCCTATAGAAATTAAATGAAAATTGTTTATCTGAGTAAATAATATAGCATTCCACATGCACATTATAATTAGGCTACTACATGAACAACTTCAATTGAATATTAAAACTTAAATTATTATACTGTCAATAGTTCAATTCATCACGGTTTTGCAAACTTGTATATCTATACTGCGAACTATCCATTTACTAGACCTAAGTTGTTAGTGATTTTTTAAAAATCTTTAACATATGCAGCTTATTTCACAACAATGATGCCTGCAGGTCTCTCCTCTCTCATTTTGTGCACTCAACACTATTTTTGGACACTACAAGACTTTTCTTGCAGCATGTGGGGTCTATATCACAAATCTGCATAATTTAGTGTTGCGGTCGCACATAGATCCATACTGAAGTAAACAAAAAAGCGATGTGTGGGATGCTTGAATTAATCTCAGCCTCTCCATCTCAGTCCATCATTTTCTTGTACACAATGCCACCTTAAAATAGACTCAGCAATATATAAATCAGCCAGGATCATGCTCCATTTGGAACAGTCCAGTCTGAACTAGCAAGCGAGGTCCTCTCCGAACCGGAACACAAGCACCCCAAGACTGGTTTCGCCCTAGTTGGGGGCTCTTCAGTCTCTGCTGCAGCTTTGTTTCAAAGGTAGAGTGAGCATGGTATCCCATGTCTGGACATACTCGGGGCACTTAGGGTGTCACACTGAAGTAGACAAAAAGTGATGGGTGGGATGCTTGAATTAATCCCAGCCATTGGTAATTACTCATGGCTGCATCCCAGTCCATCTTCTTTTACCCACAATGCCACCTCAGATTAGCCATACATGCCAACTTTTTGAAACTGAAACTAATGTCATTTTGAAAACAAATCGGAGGAATTTACTTTCTCCATTGTCTTACATTTAATGAAGAACATGTTAGGTGTGAGGCAGCTAAAATAAAGCCCTTTTGGGACTCAAAAAAGTCATGAGACTTCCACCCAAATCGTGTTTTTTGGCATGTATGGATTAGACGTGCCATATGGAAATAAGCCTTGATCCTGCTCCAATAGGAATAGTACAGTCCGAACTGCCAAGTCAGGTTCCCTCTGAACTGGACCACAAGCATCCCTAGGCCAGTTTCACCCTAAGTGGGGCTCTTCAGTTGGGTGCAGCTTTGTTCCAGTGGCAAAGTGAGCCCAGGACCCATGTCTGGGCTTACCCATTGCAATTATAGGTCTGTGGCAGGGAATGTTAATACTCCATTTTTCTTTCATTTTTCCTGTGCCCTACCCACCCTAGTGCCTTTATAGCAGTAAGCACCTTGCTCCAGCATTCTGCTCATGGTTATGGGGTACATATCAATGAGCACCACACTATAGCTCATGGTCTGTTGGCTCACAATTGCACCTCAGTTTTCATTGGGCGTGCTATAACTTCCAGTTGAGTGGGAAAGTAATGTTATCGCTTAGTTTATGAGTATTTTAGTTCTTCTCTGCTTAAAATAAAAATCGTTTAATTGCATACTCTGAAAAAAAATCCCCTTATTTCAGATTCTTACTCTGTCTTTTAAAATCCTGTAGTTTTCAATCCCTTATTATCGGGTATTCCTTTTGATTTCAATTTCATTTATGTGAGGTTAAATGTTGAAAATCCAAACCTTATTTTATGAGGACTACAGTCTCTTGTTTGATGTGGGTTCTAATGAGTAGAGGATTTCTGTGAAGTATCCCTGCAAAGTCTTGGCTGTAGAGTCTTCTGGGATAGTGATATTTCAAAAGTATTTAAAGGTTTGCAAGTATTTAGTACGTCATGGAGGTGGAGCCTGGAATGGCAGCAGACTGCTCTTGTTGGAAAATGGTAGGGAGGGTAGATGTTAATGTAGCATATGGTCATAAAGACACCTAGCTCATGGCAAGACCTCCATCTGTTTTATGAGGGCAGTGTAAGTGAAATAATACAATGAGACACACAGAACCAATCCAAACTGTAAAATATGATAACTCCATGAGCCAAAGTTACATTTGTTAACAACAAGTTTGAACAAAGAAAACTAAAAGCACACAGAAGAAAGATATTTATGATCTATTGAAAACTAAAAGATCTTGGGCCAGATGTACGACCATAGCATTTTGCGACTCGCAAATGACGACAAATTGCGATTCGCTATTTGCGAGTCGCAAAATGCTATGTACAACAGTGTCTGAGACACTGTTTGCGATTCCCACTTTTCAGTTTCATTTTTTTAAGGGCAGGCAGTGGTCCGTGGGACCACTGCCTGCTCTTGAAAATAATTGCGAATGCATTCCCAAAGGGGAAGGGGTCCCCTGGGGACCCCATCCCATTTGCGAGTGCCTTACCACCCTTCTGAGAAGGGTGGTAAACTGTGAGTGTTATGCGACCGCAATTGCGGTCGCAAAACATTCATACATAGGTTTTGGAGTCGCTATTAGGGAGGGATGCCCTTAGAACGCCCCTTCCTAATAGTGAGTCGCTAACCCTATTTTGCGAGTCGCTAATTGATTAGCGACTCGCAAAATAGGGTTGGTACATGGGCCACACGTTTTTTGCGGTCGCAAACGGGCCTAAAACCCCTTTGCGACTGCAAAAAACGGTCGTACATCTGGCCCCAAGTATCTGTCTAAGGGAGCACTGAAAAATTGGAAAATGTGGAATGCTGGAAAGTTTTGTGTTTTCTTACATTCAGTGTTTCTACATTCTGATTTATCTTTGTGGTGCCTTCATGAGTTGCTACTGATGCGTGGCATTAAAAGGACATTAAAGGACAAAATTCAAGCCTCTTTGAAATAAAATTGTGCACACAGAAGGTTTTTAAATTTAGCGAGATAGATAAGTGGGCTATAAAAGTTATGTTTTCAGATCGCTATTTAACAATGCCCATCTCCAGCATAAACTGTGCCATTAATTAAGTGTTACTGCCCTCAGCTGAGGGTGTTGATGATTTTTTTTCGATCCCTTCCATGCAGTAATGGACTTCAGCAGGAAGAGGGCGCATATGATGAGGGGTAATAGAAGATACACTATTGCTACTTTCCACTGCAGCCCCCATATCTGCAAAGCAGTTCGTTTCCTTTTCAATTATTTACCCAACAGTCTTATGCAAGCTCGACCTATAAATGAAGTTCAAGCTGATAATGGATAGGTCATTGTGCTAAAGGATATTCTCCACCTCTGTGTAGGAGAGTGCATTAAGCACAGCATGTTTGCTTTATTTGTTAAACATTCATAAATCAGAGTTTCTGGAGTTCACATCCTTGGTGTAAACAGAAGAACCTCTCACTGCTTTAGCTGAAGCAAGCGAGAACTCTAAAGGTCTGGTTATGTTCAGACTTCATGTGAATAGATGCAAACCTGTGGAAACTCTGGGTGGTGCAGTACGGTAATGATCTTTTTGGCAACTCCGGGGATGGTCATGATGGCAAAGCACTTGTTTCTCTTGGACTTTGCGACTTTGGAAGTGGGTAGGATTTCTGACGTTGGCATGACCATGAGGTTGCAGCGATGACAGCTTTTATTGCACATTTTGGGCAGCGCATGGTGACAAGCAAAGTAAGGAAAGGGGAAATCAACTGAAGGCTAACTCTGAAGATGAAGTGACTGCTCAGGTGGTCCAGGCCTGGCAGTCTCTGAAACTATTCTGGCTCCTTTATGAGAACAAGAAGTGTATCTGAAGGCCGTGCTGAAGATGGGGAGGTCTCAAGAGCATCCACTTGCCAAAGCAACCGACATCGAAAGCTTCTTTGCAAAGGTTGTTGTCAAAAAGAAGCCTCTCAACACAGCAGGCAGAACAGGTGCATGAAATAATCACAATTTCTTTTGTGATTTTCTTAGTTGGGAATCAGTTGAAATTGTGATTTCACTCCAATTAGCTTTTTGCGCAAATGCAACATTGAAGGGCCAGAGGCGACTCATAGCCACTGAAATGTCGGAGGAGCAGTTCGGCAAATTGAAACTGAAAAAAACTGATTTAAGCAAGCGCAGAAACCTCCTCAAACGTTTTTGAAGCCCTTCGAAACTTGCTCACAGTGCTGGTAGACAGAATTAATGGTGCAAATATTTATCAATGCAGCTGGCATGCGCACTCTGTCCAATATTTTCAAAGAATATAATGGGCCGTTCGGTGGTTTGAGCAGAAAAGAAGGTGAAACTTTATTTATGTAGATCAAACGGTGCAACTGGTGTTTTACATCACTGTTGGTTCCTTCACACTCGCTGTAAATGCCAAAATGGAACTCAAGTATTTGGAAGACTTCAATGTGTTTGATACGATCAAAGGCCACTCCTGATGGGTACTGCCGGTTGTGGTCACAAAGAAACCAAAACTGCCAGGGGGGTCAAGAAATGGGTGAATAGACCACTTTGCAGTAAAACCATCAAGTGGGCGGCCAGTAGTTAAAACAGTGGTTCCTTCAGAGTTACTTATTAAATTTGAGGTGATATGTAAGTTGACATTCAATGTATTCCCAAACAACATGTATGGTTGAAAGTCTCATTGTTCCATAGAGTAGTCCATCAGTAATCAAGTTTTATGACCATATTTTATGATTAATCAATATCCAAACAAAACCACATGCTCAAATGGAAAAAGTGAAATGATAAAGTGTACATGAGCTGTAGGGTAGTGACTGGTCATGACAAAAGAACAAGTCAAAATGAAGAACAAATTGGCTGCAGAAATAGTGAATGGTGTAAGATGACATTTAAAAAGCTTTGAACTTGCTCCATAACATAATTGATTTGGAAGAAATCCAGTTTGGGGATGCCGGAAACTCCACAGGAGACGTCAGCAGCACACGCCGAAGAGCAGGCAACTCATTTAGATGGCAACCTCCTAGACCTTGTCGCTGTTGCCAGAAGTTCTGATATTGAAATGTCTGCTGCTCTCCTGGGTACGATTCACATCAGGGTTGACTTTTTGATTGAAGACTTGTTTGACTCCAAAGATAGCCTGCTGGCTAGACACACCCCGTCATCTTTGAGCATGTGAACACCTGACACCTTGAAAATACTCCAGGTTTTATTCTCCCTCTGATAATTCCCCTGACTGCTTGTAGACTGCCAATTCCAACATCATTGTGTCCCCTATAAACAGATAGGGGCTGCTCCCATTATTCTTGTATGTCTAACACTTTGCTGAAGGACTGGGATGGTTATTGTTAATTTTTTCTTCCAATTGATCATTGTCCTTATTTTGCAGGATTGTGGAGATATACAGCAGAAGACTACAAGGTAAACACCATATGTGTGCTTCCTCAAAGCCTGTCGGTGCTAATATAAAAGACTATCGGCCAATATTTAAATCCTTTCCATATCATGCAACTGTTTCTCACATATCAGTTGAACCCAATTTTTTAAGAATGTTGCAGTATGAGCATTAGGCCTGCTGTTCTTTTTTTCTGCAAAAAATGTTTTCCTATTCTTTTGACTTTTTATTTAATGTATGTAGCACCATTTTTCACATATCTTTTACTACTCATTGTCAAAATGGAGCGAGAACAAAGATAAAATGAATCACTCTTTCAAATATATTTGCAAAGACCATATGGGTATGGTCGAAGATACCGATAGTCACTGTTTCTACATCTATGGTGCTCACTATGAGTCAGGCGCAGAAGTCTCCCCTTGTGGCATACTAGGCCACCTCATCACAGTGATTCTGGCTGGTAAAAACACGTGAGGGCACGATTCACAAAGGTAAAATGAGACGAAAGTCTAACTTGACAAATTTCGGTATTCACAAAGGGCATTTACTATTCGTAAATGCCCTTTGTGAACACCGAAAGTCATAAAGTTCAACTTTTGGTATTCACATAGGGCATTTACAAGTAGTAAATTCCCTTTGCGAATACCAAAAGTCGTAAAGTTAGACTTTCGTCTCAGTTTGCCTATGTGAATGGGGCCCATGAGACTTTGGCGAATATATGACATTAGTTCGCATGCGATACATCGCATGCCATTACAACGTGGTCGTTACAACGACTGCGTTGTTACATCACATATGATTACATCGCAAGTCGTTACAACGACTTGCTGTAGGGGGCGCGCTGGATTTAGGAATAGTATAATTTACTATTCCTATTCCAGTTTGTGCAACAGCAGGGAAGGTGTTGGATTGTAAATCCAACACCTTCTGCCCCCTACAGCAAGTCGTTGTAACGACATGCGATGTAATCGTATGCGATGTAACAATGCGGTCGTTATAACGACCGCGTTGTAATGGCATGCGATGTATCGCATGCAAACTAAACAATGTCTCCCGACTTTGGCTATCAAAACAGCCCAAGCCTCTAGTCCCGTTCTTGCCCAAGCATCTTTTTTCAGCAAGGGAGGGGGGCACTACAAGGGCACCTTGTTTGGCTTCCTTCCCCTACTTTTTGTCGAACACCACTGCCCATTACCTGTCCCAGTTCACATAGCAGGTGGTAAATGTGAGTGTTAATCCCTCAGAATAAGGAAAACTATGTGGAAATCCAGCTCGTAGAACAGAGTCAACAAAGTTATTTCCCATTCCGTAGGGATTCATTTATAGTTGTAGAGCACTAGCAGGGGGTTACAGTTCAGTAATGTTAATTTCATGTGCAGAGTTTGCACTCCACCAGTACCATGCAACTCATAATGAGGGCCCAGGTGGCTAATTTCCCTTGTATTATGCTCTCAAAGTGGCCAGAATGTTTTTAAGCTGCCTGTTAGCCCAACTAATTCCAGGGCTGTGGAGGGGCTGACCCCAAACTTGCCTCTTTCAGTTGTCTCTTGGTTCCGAAGCTTTCAAACTCAGGG
Organism: Calotriton arnoldi; assembly: GCA_963921515.1. NCBI lineage: Eukaryota > Metazoa > Chordata > Amphibia > Caudata > Salamandridae > Calotriton > Calotriton arnoldi. The sequence continues at coordinate 3,986,351 of CAWUFW010000345.1, read as the reverse complement.
GACTCGTGCACAGTACATGTGACCCTATAACAAATGGTTTGTAAGGAACCAAGGGTCTCATTTATGGGGAACTGGCATAGGGCAGCGCACATGGAAAGAGGAGAAAATGAAGAGAAATAAAAATATTTCTCCTCGTTACGCCTACTCTGGGGAGGCATAAGGTTTTGGCGCTGTCCCAGGTTTACGTAATTAAGTAAATCTGGGGCAGTGTCAAAATCCATAGGCGTTGCATGGGAAAACCCACAGCAATGCCCATGGAACGCCTCCCTGGCACAGAGTAAGGCAATGCAGCGACTTGTGCTGCTTTGTCTTACTCCATATCTATGAGGCCATGCAAAGCCACGCAAAGTGGCTTTGCGTGGCTTCTTAGATATGGTTGAGAGATTTGCTCTGCCAGAGCATCAGAAAAAGTGATGCTTCTGCAGCGCAGGCCTCTCAAAAATAAGCCCCCAAATTTCAAAGTAAAAAAAAAAGAAATAGCATTCACGTCTTTTGGAAATGATCATCTTTTGCCTGGCATTTTCCAAGATCTTTGCCTTCTTTGGCTGAACCTGTTTATAGACAGACTCTACACACTTTACTCCCGCTAACCACTGGTAAAGTGCTTGCGCTCTCCCTTGTAAATGGAAAAATTGGCATACACCTCATTGCCACATTACATTTACTTCTAATTCCCTAGTATATGATACTATATCTGCCTAGAGCCTGTAAATTAAATGCTGCAGGTGGGCTGCAGCACTGGTTGTGACACCCACTAAATTAGCACTGTAAAACGTATCCCTGGGTCTGCCATTGCTGTCTGTGTTTGCAGTTTTAAAACTGCCATTTCCATCTTGCAAAATAACCTTTCTCAGGCCTAAACCTTCCATTTTAATATTTATATATTACCCATAAGGTGTGCCCTAAATGCCCACAGGACAGGGTGCATGGTATTTAAAATGTAGGACATGTGTACTTATGTTTTACATGTCCTAGCAGTGACAAACCTCATCAGTTTTTTTTAATGCAACAAGGCTGGCTTTCCCATAGAAAAGCACTGGGTTACACTATAATTTCTCCTAATGCATACCTTTAGCTTGGTACTAGCTAGAAAAATTATTCAAGCAGTCATTGTAATAGGAATTTAAAATCCAACCTAACAGTAAAGTCGGATTTTACAATTTGGAAAATGCCACTTTTAGAAAGTTTTCATTTTTCCTGCCTAAGCCAAATGTGCCTTTCTGCTAGTGTCCATGGTCACCTGACTGTTAATGGCTTTCCTGTGGTGTAATGTATATTGCCCCTGACATTGGGCAAAGGACCTGGGTGCTGGGAGGTGTGGGTCTTCCTGAAAGGATGGCTGGGGAGGAGCTGCGCCCCTGCCTTTATTACACTTAAAAGGATCTGCCCTTGCCTACTCAGAGGAGCTTGACTCCAGGCCTGCCCAAGTATTTTTTTCACTAGCGAGGCTGGAGCCAAACCCAGAGGTAAGGGAGGAACCAAACAGAACCAGTTTTGGTGTTATGAACTTAAGTCCTATGCACACGTATAAGGTTTCTTAATGAAAGTTCATCAAATTGTATGAGCACCAAAAGTCATTAAAGTACGAGTGGATCTGTTCTTTGTCTTTTATTCCATGTAACATCAAAAAGCAACCAGCCAATACGTGTTTCGTCACAATGGGAAATATCCCGCGACTTCTTCAGGGCTGTACTTCATGAATATAGATCCTTAAAGATCACTCCGCCAGTGATAATTCCAACCCAGCTGGTCAAGTATATAAAGGTTTGGTGGATCCGCAATCAAATTAAAAGGGGGTGTACCAAGGAAGCACCTAAGTAACGGTGATCCTGCGTGGGACCGCGCCGCAATGCCATGGAAGGGTAAATAAACCGTTCAATGAGTCCCTTGATCTTCAGCGAGTGCGCTGAGGTCTGTGGCGGCAGCGAGTGTGTTCTCTGTTCCGGACACATCCGAAACAAATTGGAAGTTCCCAATAGAAATTGGTTGTATCTTTCCAGTAAAAAGGAGTGAGAAGCAAAGATGTGCGCAAAGCAACCCAATATGAGAAACGCACAAGAAATAGTTTTAGTCTTTCCTGCAAGTTACACCCCAGGAGTGGGTAACCCAAGAGGGCGTCCTGAAGAGTTCTAGTAGCATGCCGTAAATACTCTGTTCTACCCTTTCGTGATCTGATGTCCTACTTTCTTTTGCCAGGAATACTGAAATGCTAACAAGCTGACCCAATATGAAGTATGCAAAATAACTAGCGCCATCATTTGTGATGAAGCTACACTTACTTTAATCCAGCAACGAACATATTGTTTACCTCTCTACCAGAAAGTTAAAATGCCAGCCTACTAAATTGAAAGTAAAGTAAACAATACTGCAGCAGCATTATGCTGCATAAACATCTGATTTCCAATATGCACATTTCACAGTGGGATAATAGGTTTAGAATATGTCCCCCTCAACGTGTTCAAAGGCTACAACAGATTGCAACTAGCTCGGCTGTCAAGCAAGGTGAGTGTCATTACTTCGGTTTAAAACAGAAAAAATTAAGATCAATTAGGATACTGCTTATGGACTTAGGTGCATAAAACCTGTACTGATCTATAATCATAACACAGATTAATTCCTCACTCTATGTGCACCAACGAACTATGGGGCTGATTAGGATGGCGGGCGAACGTTTGTCCATCCGCCACCATGTCATAAATGGGACCGCCCGACAGGCTGTCGGCGGTCCGACAGGCATTACGATGTGACGGCCACCAAGGCGGTCACAATGCCTATCATTTGCTTTGCGGCAGGTGCTGCTGGCTGCAGCACATGCTGCAATGCAAAAAGGGGATACATTACATATCCCTGCACTACGTGGCAGGCACCATGCGGTGCCTGCCACATGGTGCAGAGATATGTAGGGGGGCACAATAGGTGCCCCCCACAACTCACAGCTTAGGGCAAGGGGAGAATGGGGGTCCACTACGGGCCCCCAAAGTCCCTTTCTGCCTGCCTTTTCATGGAGTGTTACCCGCCATGAAAAGACGGGCGGAAAGGGACATCATAATCCCTATGGCGGTGCCTGGCAGGCACCACTACCATTGAAGGAATTGGATGTCCCTCCGACGCACCGGCGGGCTCAAGGAGCCCGTCGGATGCGTGGCTGTTGGTCTTTCCGACCGCCAACCATCCGCCCGCCATGGTAATATGGTGGGCAGATTGCATGATTTCGATGGCGGCTGGACCGCCACCGACGGCTGTCGGTGGCGGTCCCATCATAATCGGCCCTTAAGTTACAATTTCAGAAGGTCCTTGTTGAAGCCATGCTTATAGGACCCTAATTTATAATTCCAGAATCTCTCTCTTTGTCTAAGCTTATGTTCCCAGTTACCTCCTCTTCTATGTTTTTATGCACTCAATTGCCACAAACCCTATATCATTGAGTTTAGACTGACAATATTATGGTTCCTTTTATTCTCTTTATCTCACACATGTTCTTTCATTAAAGTTGCTGACATCTCCTGTAAATCTCAATGTCTCAGCTGTGAGAACTGTAAGATGCTTATTTTCTCCCTGTGCAATTGCTGTAAAATTGTTATTTCATTGTTCCAAGGTTAAAATTTAAAACAATAAGAAAATGTTTTAAAAAAAGTTAAGACTGACCTTCTGGATCTTTCAAGTGTAAAGACTTTGGATATTTGTCATTAGGATTTTTAGAAGTTTTTAAATGCTCTTTCCAGCGCTCCTCACTGGCCGAATAGTTGAGGCAACATAGATTTTAAGGGCAAGCATTAGTGAAAATATATACAAAATTTACTGTTGGAATTCAAAAATTCTTTTTTAGGATAGATTTAGATTTTTTCACTAGCACAGAAAGTTGTTTACTTGCAATTAGTGTATATACAACAAATACAATTCACACATTTGAAGAAACCTGGTAGGTCCATTATAGTCCCATCTGTTTACATATTTTTTCAGCATAGTTGATAGTGAGCATACTTTATAGTGTCACTAGTACACTTTCAAAGATTTTCCATGCTTAAAGGTAATTTCTGGGCTATTTTTGATATGCTCAACCAGTTCATTGTCCAGACACAAAAGGTGCCACTGTTTACGCACAATCTGATAAATCATTGAACTTTCATGATTCTACTGTGTAATAACCCTAACAGTGGCCTTGCCGGATGAGCTTTTGGCTCTAGGAGGATAGTTTTCTTTGTACAGTAAACTACTGTACATTTGAGAAGGTCTCTGCCGGATCCTGTTTTCATTGTACTGAGTTTTGCATAGTGGAGTTGATGAGGCTTGGTCAAATATAAAGCAAGCAGCTGACACTAAACTCACTCCCTTTTTTGGAAAAGCATTAAGGAGCCCTTCCTTAGGAATAATATGGTCCAACAGTTGGTTGTGTGCTTTCTCCCCAGGACCGGATTAATCATTTCCCACTGATATTTAACCCCTTAAAAGATCATGGATGTTAAGAGTACGAGGCTGCACCAGTTTTAACAGAGAGAGTTTCATTCACTCTAAATGAGGTGCAACTGGCTACTAAAGTTGTAAAGGGAAGGCTGCGGGCCTTCATGTTTTCCCTGTGGATGTATGCAAGAGCTTAATAAACCTTTGGGCTCATGTCCTTACAATGGTTTTAAATGCGGCTGGCGCTGTGTTTTTTTTCCATCTACCTGGTCGGAAATGATAATTATACCAAATTTCATAAAAGGAAATAAGAGGACCCCACCTGTTATTGACCCACATCTCTCCTAGATGCATCAGCTAAGCTCCTGGACAGAGTCATTCTAGCTAGGCAGAAGAAAATTCCATCCTAAACGACTGCTACTACGGATTCAGAAGGGGGCTGGGCCCTATAGAACAATCTCTAAATCTGATCCTCCTAATAGGGAAATACACCAGGGCGAAAGAAGGCCATCTTTACCTTTGTTTCAATGACCTAAGCAGCGCTTTCGACAGGGTCAACCATAGTAAGCTATGGCAAACTTTGAAAGTATCATGCGCACCAGATGAAATAGCTACTTTGCTGGCTAGGCTGTTTGCAAAGGTGACTTCGAGGGCGCGTTGCAGAACATGGAGGGAGTTTACGTCACCCTTTGATGTAAAGAGAGGTGTTGGGCAGGGTTGCATTTTAGCCCCTTTCCTCTTTTCTCTTTATATTAATAGGCTGGACAGAGAACTCAAGGCTCTTTATACAGACTCTCCCTTTACAGCCTACATGGAAGAAAGGGATTTAAAGATCAATTTGAAGAAAAGCTTTACTATGATGTGTGGGAAGGGTAAATCAGACTTGTCACATCATACTAAGGGCGCTCAAACAATGAATGTATAATCGCTTTTATATTTGGGTATCAATTTTACAACCTCTGGCACCTGGGACAAGCACGGGCAGCATGAGCTTGGTCCCCCAGCACCCCGAGACCCTCATGGGTGATGCAGCCGCACTTTACAAATCTTGATTGATTGATTGATGGAGAGGGGGAGTTTACCATGCCTGGAAGTAGTGGCAAAAAGCTTCGCTATTGTGGGTCTTGGGAGATATCTCTAAATGCCATGTCATTCAGACTCCATGTCCATGGGGTTGGGGGACCGAGCACCCCCAAGCCCTGGGGCATTGTTACTGGGGAATGATCCGACAGGGTACAAACCCCAATCTCTGACAATACCACTGTTTCCTAAGCCTGGCTATTTGTCAGGAAGAAATCTATTCTGGAAGGAGTTTTATTAACTCGGGAATAGAAAGAGCAATCCTTTTCCCGCACATGCATTATAAGCGAGACTTCAAGTAGGTCTAATGATTCAATACCATGTAACAGCATCTATGGTATGCTGTATGGAGTCTGCTGGATGGATTTATCCAACATTTCATCGAGAATAGTGTTGAAGTCACCACACAAGATCAACTGATCACCTGAAAATATTTCAATACAGGGGAATAGGAATTAATAAAACTTGTTTAGCAAAATAATTTTTATTTAAATTAATATAATTAAATTATTAAGGATTTTACTCAAAATTTCCTTACCAGTCTCGTAGCATTTTTCTTTTGTTTTACATGTATAATGAATATATCAAATTAATTTACAATAATATTTATCATAAAAATATGTTTACAAACTTTTTCTAAGTTTAATAAACTTTTTAGTTTTTTTCTACTTTTCCATGTGGAGATCTCCACCCTGAGTCCTGAAGTTTCCCTATTGTAAAGTATGGGGAATCTCTGCAAAAAAAAAGATAAAAATGGCAGATTGAGAACCTCTGCACGTAAGTTTCCGAATAGCATTTTGTAGTACGTTAGCAGTACTTTTTTTGTTTTTGTTTTATATAGTGTCGACTCGACCCGAAGGTATCAGAGTGTTTTACATGAGCATCAGTTGCGCTACAGAGGGACACATTCATTTTGTTAGGCACGGGGAGATTTAGTGATTTGCCCAGAATCACAGGATGTTCAGCGTCCCTGCCGAGACTCAAACCAAGTTCCGCAGCTTCCAGGTCAATTGCTCTAGCCGTTAGGCCACATCCTCTCCTGTACTCCAAAATCCAGTTTGTGCATAGGCTTCTCTGATTTTAAATTAATACAAAATAATTAATGTACTAAATATAATGTTTTTAAAACATGTCATTACCCTAACCCTGATACCCTATTACTAACCCTGATCCTAAAACCCACAACGTTTTATTTTTTTTATTATATACGCAATGTCAGAATTGGTAATGGCCATGTAGAGGTAATGGCCAGAAGAGAAAATTATCTTGTAGAGGTAATTGTAAGAAGAGGCAATGTTTTACAGATAAGGGTATGTGAAGATTAGCAAGTTGTTGAATGATGGCATGATAAGACAATTAGTTGTATAGTTGGTTATAAACTATGCTATAATTTCCGAAACAAATTTTGGTCATGTGGTTGCAGAATTTTGGTTTCGGTGAAATTTGTGAGTGACAGATGATAATAGGTGCACATAAATAGAATATTTCACTTAAATCTCTTGATTGTAAGTGAGAGTACTTCCAAAATGGACCTGTCAAAAACCTGTACGTAAAAAGTAGCATTTCCTTTTTAAAGCTGAGTATGTTAACCAAAGTCCATGATAGAAATAAAAACATATTGTTTCATCTTGCATTTATAGTTCAAGAACGCCTAACAAAGCAAATTGCAGTTGCAATAACAGAAGCGTTAAAGCCTGCTGGAGTAGGAGTTGTTATTGAAGCGACGTAAGTGATTTTTTGGTTCTTCATTTATTTGGAGATATAACACTGTAAATAAGATGCTCAGAGATCAACAATATAGGCTATCTGTCAAAATATGTAGATACATACTAATATGAAAATGTGGGTACTTTTTTTTAGCAATGTCTCTAGCTATGCCATTTCAGGTTGTCCAGCGTCCATTGTGCAACGCCAGTGGTTGGACCAGGTGTGGTGCTGTTCCACAATTTATCAGTTTGCTTCAAGCTTTTCACTTCTCCATTAATTCTGCCACAATCCAAAAGTCAGAGGCATAAGGGGTGGTAGGGCCCTGGGGCACCTTCTTGTATTTTTTGTAAGTCTGAGGTGTATGAATTAACATTGGCCAGCTTTGGATTATATTCTGTTAAGGAGACAGAGAGCAAGAATTGCTGTGCAGTCCTCCCAATCTTGAAAGCTGCACAAGGAGTGTTTTCCTGGTCTGGCAGCTCTTAAGTGAATGCAGAACGTCGCATAAAGAGGCATACAGGAGGCAGGGAAAGTATTTTCCAAAGCATTAAGCTTACAAGATAATTTTCCATTTCATGTCCCAAATCCATTGCCTATACACTGGAACTTTTTCAGAGACTGCAGGTCTCAAGAGCTAATCCATATGTACATCATTCCGTTTGTTTCTTAGTTTATTTTTTAGAACATCCATTGTGGAAAACAAACACTTGCATACATACTTTAAAGCAAACATACATATTATTTTCTATGCCAAAGTAAATAGCAGAGGGAATTTTTAGAGGGCACAATTTGCCAGAATTCATCTGGTTCCTTACCCATTTAAGAGGCTTTAAGAACAGTTGTGTTTCATGTCATCGAGCTCTATCTTAGATTGTGCCCTTTTCACACCAGTAAGTTTGACAGCTTCAAGATTCCTTGCCCTAATCATCCACGTGTTTTCCATTAGCCTAAAGGGGGGTAAGGGGTTGGAAGAATTCTGAACTGGAAGAAATCACCTCTTGGTGTTTCCAGAAATGCCTTATAGATATGCACACAGTTTGGGCTCGACAGCATTCTCAGCACTCCTGGTTAAAGCCTGCAGTTTAGGAAAAAGTGTGAAATCGGCATCTTATGGCTGTCGGTTTGTTTTTGAAAGAATACTTGGATCGCATCATAGAGACACAAGTTGCCATCTGCTTTTGAAGTGCGAGATTGAGACACGTGAAATGTGTGAATACCAAAGAGAAAATGGAGCATGGTGGGTCTTTTCAAACCTTTCTAGTCAGACTGTCCTTGAATGAATAGATGTTCAGTTTCTGGAAGCAAAGTAATAAACCTTTTCCAGAACTTTGTCATTGCTCAACCACCTTACCTCTGTAGGCAGCAACAGATCTGCGTAGTCTGTTTCTGTATCCTGCAGCAGTACTTTGAAGAGTCTGTGGTTGAGTGCTCTTTGCTTGTAAAAAATGCTTCATTACATCATTTACTTGTCCTTGTTTTACTTTTGTGCACACTGTTTCTTGTTGGATAATGGATTGATCATCAAAGAAAGTAGATGATGGAAGCTTTTTCCCAGCAAAGTTTGAAGTCCTTTCGCATGGCCTACCATGGAGGGTGCCTCATTTGTAGGGATCCTTACAAGACTGTTAAATATTGTGTGATTGGAAGAAATTACACATGCTGAATAATGCATCTTCTGCTTTTCCATGACTGTGCAATGAAAAAAGACAGTGGAGATATGATTGCTTGGTCCAAATAGCTCTTCCAAACCATTAATTGAGCCACGCGACATACATCCTTTGACTAATCAAAAGCAATGCTAAAGAAAGAGGGAGGCGGGCTCTCTCATGGCGTTTATGACCTGCTCTAGAACATTGTCACCTATTGCCTCAGGACTGCATTCACATATAGAAACACTCAGCACTGATTTCCTTCATAATGTTAGATTTATTAGAATAGTTGGAAATTGAAATGTCTGCTGCTGAAACAGAACTTTTCTTAACCAGCCCTGCCTCTGTAAATGATTTCTTATGTTTTGCAAGTAGCATATATTAAAAGATGCCTCTTTTACATCTTCAGATTCATTCATCTGACTCAGAAAGAGCTTTTAATTGTGATCTAAGGGATAGCGTCAATAATGACACCTTTGCAGAATGCAGTGTTTTGATGACATTGTAAAGTTTTCTGTGAATCAGGAATGCCGGGTTTTATAGTGCCTCTCCAGGTTATATCTTTTCAGGACATTTACCTTCCCTTTTCAAAGGAGACTAGTACCTTTCTTTTTTTGGTCACTCCACAAAAAGATATTTTTTTTCCCCGCCAAGTAGAAAACCTTGTTTTCACTTTCTTTGGTTCTGGCTCATTTCAAAGAGTTTGTTGCTGATCTGCTTGCTCTATCTGTGGGGTTCCTTATGAACATGGATAGAGAACCCGGAATTTCTGCTTGCAACCGATGGCACAATCCAGTCTTGGTTACAGAGTTCTGCATGCAACCAATGCGGTGATACCAGTTCACTTTTATTTGGGGAACATATTTTAAAATAAAATGGTGTTTAAAAATTACAAAAATGCACATTGAATGTTCAATTGTTACTGCAATTTTTTGACATGCACTATTTGCACATATTTACATGGTATTTGTACATCTAATTTTATAACTTTTAACTATCTAATCGCAAATAGAACATCTTGGTATCATATTTCTTATGTAGGATGCAATAACCAACAGGTAACTAACTATTATGGCTGTTGCACGAAAGAAGAAAAGGATTTTTCAAAGTATTTTCCTTTCACCTGGTCTTAACAACATTTGCAGCCAGCAGTCTCTAGCTCCCACAGTCACTAATTCATAAATCAGTAGGGCCGGTCTCCCTCAAGTCCATTGCAGCACATAATCCCTTTTGGTGGCTCCTCTACTCGGGATACAAAAAAATCCCTCAATGCCTCTGCAACTGCTTAACTTAATGCTCATATAATGGCACCTTCTTAAACTACCAAAGCTCTCCCTTACATAAGATTCCTGGATGGCATAGCTCTCTATTTGCAACAGTGCAAGTACCAGGATGCAAAGGAAACTCCCAAGACTGCATAACGATTTGATGTTGGGCACCTTAAAACCTTGCCTTGGCCCCTGTTCTGCTCTTCCCGCCACATTTCACTTAGCAACAGACACCGAAACTACTAGCCCATCTTGCTACTCACTAAGCCTCTTCCAGTGGACTATTAAAGTAGCTTAATTGTATGGTGCAATGTTAAATTTAGTGCATACTGCAGACGGCTCCAGACACTGCTGAAAGGGGAGGCTTGAGATGTGTGGGGAAGGGTGGAATTGTAGAAGGGGGCAAATGCAAGAATCCTACTTGCCTAGGTTTGCTATACTGCCAATAGTGTACTGTAAGTGACACTGTTTTTATTTCAAGGCCAGTAAGAAAATCGTAAGAGATCAGTGAAAGCTAAAATTCTTTACCTTTGATGTGCAAACATAAAACAGAAAGTACAGGAAAAAAACAATGTATGAAGGTTTTTAAAGCTGCCTAAAACGTCCTAAACGAGTATGTACCCACATAGAATTAGAATTTTTATATTACAGAACATAATATTTTGAACAAAACGTAGTACCAGCTCCTGGCCCTTTTCAAAATATGAACAATTGAATGGCATTTCTCTCTTGTAAAGATGGAAACCTAGCTGGCAATCAGATGCAGTGGGGCATTAAACAATGAATCTCCCACTGTGTTATTTTTAGTGAAAGAGAGACCAAAGTGATTTATTGTTTGCAGACAAACCAGCTGCTCAGGTGGGCACCCTTTACACTTAGTGTGATGCACTATAGCAAGCGGAAATCGGCAAAATGCAAACCAATTCGCACTGGTGGCTGCTACGGAACGGGGGTGGTGGGGCGGGGTGACATTTTTTAAAAAGATCACTTACCTGTGAACAGCCACCGCCTCTTCTCCATCCTCTTTTCTCCCTGACTCCAGGCAGCAAGGAAGCACACAGGCTCCCAGACTCTCCTAAGCCAATCACGATGCTGCTGTCACCGGCATGACAGCATCATTGTGATTAGTCTGAGCAGCCTGTTTGGCCGCTCAGGCAGTGCCTGGGAGCCTGAGACAGTTCTCCACCCGGCTGTGCAACACACCCAGGTGCAGAAATGCTAAGGGTGCATGTCTGTTTGGCCGGCCCAAGACTGTCATCAGCAATTATGGTGCACCAACCACTCCTACTCCCTGTGACCCCTGCCCTGCCCTATATTATGGTGAAAATTTCAGTGGCAACGTAACAATTTAAACATGCAAAGCCACTGATTTCACCTGTTCGAATTATCCCAAGTAACTATAACTCTTGCCCTAAAGTAACTATAACTCGCGTCGCTGCCATGCACAGTTTTGTCATTAATAATTTAATTGCAAATGTTGCAGTGATATCAATGATAGCATAAAAGATGTCATGAGTGATGCAATATGTGGTGTAATTGGCAGTGCATCCAACCCATTGCCGCAGCCTCCCTCCCCAATCCACTTCCGGCCCTGAGGACTCTCCCCTTGAGCCCTTTTTTTTTTAAGGAGAGGGAGGTGGCACATTGCCCCCTACCCCAAGTCACTTTGGGCTCCGGGGACCACATCCCCAGGGCCTTTTTTTAATTAAGGGGAGAGGGTTGCATGGCCACCTTTCCTGAGCCACTTAGGGTCCCACTTCCTCCTCCCCCTGAGGCCTTTTTTTTATTAAGGGGAGAGGGGCACATGGTCCTCCTCCCGAGTCACTAAGGGTCATGGGGACCCCATCCACCGGGGAACCCATAGACTTTTTAATCATAGGAAGGAGGGTGTATGGCCCCTCACCCTGTGCATCTAAGGGCACCAGGGACCCTATCCCCGGGGCGGATTTCTCTTCAAAAGGCAAGGGAGGCAGCTCAGCTCCCCCTCCTCGAGCCTTAATATGGTCGGGGTAGGCTCCCCGGGACACAGTAATTAAGCCGACCCCGGGTGAAGGGAAGTTCCAGGACCTTTCAAGGCTGGGGCAGGAGGGCCACAATCCCCTGTCCTCTTTAATTTTAGATCGGCCATGGGGGATGGGGTCCCCGGGCCTCTTGAGGCTCAGAAGGGGAGGCTGCTCACTCACTCCCTTTTTTATGATGTTGGCCCCAGGAAATGGAGTTCCTAGGGCCTATTGAGGCTTGGGGTGGGGGGCTATACACCACCTCTCTTTAATGAAGTTTTCCCCAGTCGGGCCCTGGTCCACCCTGGGAGCCCCTAGGCCTGGTGGGCGGGGTATTCAAGACTGACTGTCCCTGTGGTCAAAAATTATATTTTTCTTTCTTTGCGCTGTGGATCCATAGCGTAGAGAAAAAAACACACAGGCTCCCACCCTTTTTGAAAATGAGCCCCCAAGCGGAGGGGTTCAGCGCATTTATATTTTCAGTGGAGAAGAAACATATGGCACCCCTCCTGAGCCATTTTCAGTCATAAGAGACCCCATCACCCAAAGCCAATAGATTGAGAGGGGGACATGACCCCTCCTCAGTCTTTTTAGGTCCAGGGAACCTGGTTTTTTTATCAAATTGGGAGGAATGCATGTGCCCCTCTCCCAGAGCCTGTTTTCAGCTCTGGGACCCCACCCCCTGGAGATGATTTTAAAATTTAGGGGAGCCTACCCGAGTTGTCAGGTACCCAATCCCCTGGGGCCAGCTTTTTTTTTTCCCGGAGGAGGGCATTGGGTCCTACTCCCCGAGCTGTAGTTCGACTCCAGAGACCCCATCCCCTCGGACCCCGATCCGAGCAGAGTCCAGGGACCCTATCCCCGGGACACTGCTGTATTCCCTGCCCGGGAGAGTGCCGGCAGCGAATATAAACTATATTCTCTGCCCATACTCTCCTTGGCATGGAACACACATTTGCTCCAGTCGGACTGGAGCAGAGAAAAAAGCTACTCATGTGTTATTCACTACCTCGGCAAGGAGCGTGCAATAATGCCCTAGAGCTTTTTAAAATTATATTTTTTCATCCTGGTGGTGGGCCAAGACGAAATAAGGGCAACAGCTAGCATTTTTTAATGTGAGGGGCTGAAGGAAGTGCAGCAGCCCCCAAGCAACATAACAAAAAAACACAGTACATCTCCTGGATCATTCCATGACCCCCCAGAGAGCTTAGAGTGCAGGGGCCCCTTGTGGTGGGTTCTAGGTTTGCATTTTGTGGCCTGAAAAATGTTAAAAAGAGTCAAATGCATGTTGAAGTTTTTTCAGTGAGGCTTTTTTGAAAATATTCTATGGCAATCACTTTTATTAAACATTGCAATGTGTACATTTATAAACTATATGTTTGATAATTATGGGTGACTTTTTGACGAAGGCTATAGGTTTTCTTTATATATGTTGATGTGTTAAAGCCTTGATAAAGCCAATAGGCCCTCCTTTTTTATATTTTGGTGTTCTGACTCTTTGACAAAGTTAGTAGGTCTACCTTACTTAAATTGACACCCATTATATTGCTACATCACATAATCAGTTGTGCACGCCCACAAGGGGTTTGGTGTAGGGCCAGTTAACTATAACTCACATCCTCACTATGCACTTCTAATTACCTCATATATTACACCACTTAAGACATCATTGATAACATCGCTGCAATATCTGAAATGACATCATTGATAACAACACTGTGCATGGCAGGGCGCGAGTTATAGTTACTTTAGGGCACGAGTTACTTGAGATAACTATAACTGGTGAATTTCAGTAGGTTTGCTCGCTTAAAACAGTATTTTTAACCAACATTTTCACCTAATTATAACTTTCCTTTAACCTTTGTTCTTTTCAGTGGATAGAAATATGACCAAGTATAATGGTTATATATGTATACATATATGTATATATTTAGATGTGTGTATATCTATGTACATGTACATATTTAGCTTTTCTTAAAAAATGTAATTATATATAAATATATATTTACAAACAAATAAAAAATAGAATTAAGAAAAAAAATCCACCCCCTCATTTTCCTCAACTCTCTGGCCCACCCCAAACCTTTTTTCCCAAACATGCTTTTCAGACTCTTCCCTTTTTCTATCCAATGCTTTCCACAAAACAGACACACTTGTCCACCACTCCCAATAACATCTCACATCTTGCCTTTCTTAACCCATTTCAATTTTAAAGTGTAAACACATGAGATCTCAAGAGTGCAAACAGTTTTAAAACAACTAATCCTACTAGGAAAAGGAAGCACATATTACTAATCTGCTACCTATTTATCTCCAACCTTCGGTTCTGGAGTAGTGTGCTACTCGCCATCAAGCACATCAATGACTCATCAGGGGTAGTAAGCACTATATAAATACAATTTACAATTACAATTAACATCTTGCGGAATGTATCTCTGGTTCTTCATGCCTCTCTCTCTTCCAATCGTGATTCCACCTCTGAGGAGTCAGGTCATACATTAAGATTTCAAGCAAATTATGGATGGAAGCAATGCTGGGGCTGTGTGGGCCTAGCAGCTAAGGACCTTTGCTCAGTTACAGACCAAGCAGGGTGGGCATTATGAACAGTGTGAGGGATGTGTGCAACGGGGTCAACAGAATCTCTATTCCCTGGGACCCTTTTTTTGCTTTCACGCACTCATCAGCAGCTGAGGGATATAAAGCATCTCTCTTCCTGCCCGCCTGCCTCTATACTGCCTGCTGCCTTCACTTGGCATGATAGAGTGGGAATTTTAGTGGTACTTAGGGAATACATAGTGCCTCTTCATACAAGGGAGAGGGCTGCATCTTTTTAGAGCTCTGTTGTCATTGGTTATCCCGCAGGTAGTGCTGCTAGGCAGGTTATTGGTTTCCCGAGGGGCTGGGAGCACTCTAATAGGTTACCAAATGGACTTATAAAAACATGGATTAAGTCATTGCTTGTTTTCTAGAAATCAGTATGCCTATGTGGTTGTTATTTTGATAGAACACGTTGATGTCAGGGTGAAATGTAAGTTAAATTATTGAGTTCAGTGGGACAGATATCCTAGATTTTGAGCCTTTGGAATGAAGCTTCCGATTCGGGGCTTCAGAAATGTCTTAGATAGGTGAGGAGATGAAGAAACAAACTTTATTTGAACTTATTTATCCATCCTTTGTGTGTATTTTATTCCTTGTCATGGGGAGGTTAGTGTGTTCTGTAGAGCACCGAAGTGAGTAGGGGGTGAAGGAGAACTTCTTTGTTGGAGAAATTCTTGTGCACGAAAAGCTATGTGCCACTGGGAGCCGATGCACTCAGGCTTCAGGAATTAATTCTCTTTCTCAAACCCCACACAACTTTGACAAGTACTTCACGCTGTTTCCCTCCAGATTTCCAGAGTAAAGGGCGACTCTTTCCAATAGCCATGGTGCCACCCTGCACTTAAAAGAACATGTGAAAGTTGTCAAATATCTCCTTAGGAGCGTTCCATTCAGGAGTTAAGACACAAACTGTAAAAACACTCCTTGGCAAACGTGTAGCTCTTGATTGCAGAGGAATATGAATGCAGACGTTTTTAGCAAGGCCCCAGAATGCCTCTGACATCAGGGAAGAGTAAAGAGCATGCAGGAATATCTAGAAGTAGATCCAGCAGAAATTCCAACTGCAGGATACCAATATCATGGATAAAAATAGTAGCAATGAAGTGAAGTACACAACCAAAAATAAAGGAACAAATGCATTGCAGTGCATCCATCACATGTAAATTCCCCCTTAATTGTGTTTCAAACAGGAACTGACGTCACAAAAATAGACTGTACTTCATATTGGATTGGGAACCTCAGGTTGAACTCCTGGACAGACTACCATCTTGGAAAGGCCAGTTTAGAGTGCTTGTCCATGGCCCTTTCTAAAACTCATAGCATTGTTCTGGGGCATTAAGAAGAAGCCCAAGTTTGCCCACTGCTAAATTCCACAGTTTGTTGGACTTCTCACCCATTGCTCTGAGCAGCTCATGTATCACCCTTCCGGGGAGTGTAGAAACACCGGTGAAGTCTAGGCAGCGAGGACGCTTACACAAGTGCTGAGCGCAGTCTCCAGGACCGAGCTGCCTGGCTGCGTGAGAAACGCACTGTCTTCTCCTGAATGCTGGCACAGCTGTAACACACTTACAGTCGTGTTCTGAACTGCTTGCACGCCCCTATCAGTTCACCTTTCATTAGAGTAGGTGGGACTGCTTCTGTTTCTTCTTGAGAATAGAGGCATGTTTCTTACAAATTTGTGGAGTGAAAGAAGCAGCCTCTGCAACAGCGGACACCAGATTTTCACCAGAAGTATCAGTGACCATAAGGAACCATGGGGTTTTGACTTTTGACTTGTGGGAGGTCTTCGCTCCCATATAAGTAGGAGGAGATGGGTTAATCATTGATAAGATTATTTTACCTTTGTGTTCAAAGGTTATATTTGTCATCTTCACAATTGGTGAAGACTGCTCCGCATCCCATCATGAAATGAATGTACTGGGTGATTCAGTGAGACCATGATGCTCTTCAGACGTAGTGGGACTTCATGTGTTAATAATCACTTTTACTAGGAAGAGATCCAAATATTGAAGCCTATGATAACTTGAAAAAGAAAACTCATTTGAATTGTTGGGATGGCCATCAGATCCTGAGCCGTGGTTTCCCCGCTCAGGGACCAGTTGGCCTTATTGTTTAGCCACTTGCTCCTGAGAAAGGGCAACTTGAAAAAGCAACTAAAATGTTGTGAACAATGTACCTTGTGTTAATTCATCATCACTTGCATGAGAAACCGTGTCAAGCCTTGGTCCTCGCTTGAAGGAAGGGTTGGAACCTAGAGGACCCTAGGACTGGACAGCCTGGTGTCAGTCTCTATTGATTGTCCATACAGAGGAAAACTGGAACAACAAGAAGCACCCTTCTAAACGAACAGTCTGCATAAAAGTGAGAGCTTTTCTTCATGGAAAAAGTACCACAGTTTGTCAACTACAGGGTGGAGGGGAGGACTGTCTGCCTTTCCCAGAAAGAAGTACGGGGACATGGAAAGGTTGAAAAAGTCATTCAGTCTGCTCTTATATTCAGTCCTCAACACCTGAATACAGGAATCAGAGATTGGTATGTTAAATATAAATCTCGAGGTACAAGAATTAGTCAGATAAAGCATGGAATTTGTTGTGTGAAGGAAGTGTGTGAGTATATTTTCGGGATACACTTCTTTCTGTGCTTTGATTTCCTACCCATCTTTTAGTTTTTTTTTACTCCTTTTGTGTATGTATCTGTTGCTATACTTAAAACTGAAGTGCAGGCGCACCTTGCTTTACAAGGAGCTATGTGACAGTGCCACTCAGTGAGGATGTGTGTGGAGGAAATCAGGGCTACACATTTTTTATTCAGAGGAATCGAACTGGAAAGGGTAGTAGAGTTTCATGGAAAGGTATTCTTGTGTCTCCAACATACAGGAAAACACTGATACAAATTTATAAAGCCAGATATATTATTGCACATCGCATATACATAGTACTGGTACTTACAATAATGGTTCTTCAGAACCCTGAGGCCGAGCCATAAAAACCCCATCCATAAATGGCAAAATAGAAGATTCAAATAGGATGAAGCATTCAAAGCTTCAACATTTAAAATAAATCCATGATGTTTAGTAAATTATTAGCAGAGAATGCACAATCAATCAATTCTCTTTGGGTTCCCAGATAATGCCAAAACCAATCTACATCTAGTAATCAGATGCTTTATTTGGCAGATACAAAGTGTTAAGAACAGGAATCTGCCCAATCAACGCCTTTCGTCCTTTACAGGAACTTTATCAGGGCTGTGATAGAAATATCAATATGGAACACACTCAGTCAATGATAAAAGTACAGCATAAGACATAAAGATTCAGGGGCTTATTTACAAGCCCCTTGTGCCCCCGGTACGTCACTTTTTCCCATGTTAAAAGTAACGCACCGGCGGCACAAGGGGCTTGTAAATTAGCCCCTCAATATTTACAATACAGTCCTCTCCCCCTAAAGTTCCATTGAAAAAGCAATCACGGGGCGTGGCCTGACTCACAATGGAGTAGGACATGTGTTTTAGCTTCTCTGAGCCCCTGTGCAAAACCGATTGCCATCCAGCGCACCAGGGCTGGCCCGACCTGTGTGAGAGACCGTGCCGGCAATCACCAGAGGGGTCTGCCCGATGTTGCCTCCTTGACCCACACGAGAGGGGGACTGGGCGCGGGAGCCCGCGATACTGCCTAAGATGACCCTCATCTTGCATTGCTGCCCCCTGTAGCCTGGCTGTCCCCGAGGGCTGAGAGACTTTCCCTGACTAGACTGTGGCCCCCCCAGGAGACGCACTGTCTGAGGGTGTCTACTTGTTGGGAGACCGGAGGGCCTGAGTGGATGAACTGGGCCGGGTGCCCTGATCTGGAGTATGTAGGGCTGCCTCTTGCCCACATGATCAACGGAGTGGGGGTGCTCTGAGACTGCGAGCTGGAATGAGTGGGTGCCCCTACAATGTGACCTATTGGAGCTCTTGAGGTCGCTCTCTGCACCCCCCGCATAGGACTGGAGGATTGTAGCGGGTGCCGGGTTCTCCATGGCTGCGCCTTGAACAACCGCCTGTGCCACGTGCACACGAGGGCCTCATCACCTTCACGGGCCTCCCTGTGCTGTCCCAGTATTATGCTCCCAGCTGCAGCGCGGCACTACACGTGGGGGAGATGGTACATGTGCCGTTGGGGCGCGAGTTTAACTCTACACACCTAGTGATCAGGACAACAACTACTCTTGCTTCACTTGGTGGGCCCAGGCCCAGACCCATGCGCTCTCCCTCTAGATTGCCAGGCCTTATCCATGGTGCAGCCTCGCCAGTGACTATAGCTGGGTACACGACTGCTACCAGCCACGGGGGCTGGCGCTCTCTTGGCCCCCCCCCCCATAGGTGTCTGACGACCACTCGCCGATATGCCACTCACCAACAAGGCCGCTAAGGAGACTCCGTTACTACCTTTTGGGGCAAAGCAGTGCCTGCAGATATGGGCAAGCCCCCTGCAATCCAAGATAAGCCTGAAGAGACCTCCACCACGGCTTCCATAACACAGGACTATATAAATCACTTTCTACAAGAAATTAGATCAGAGATTGGTTCGCTCAGAGCAGACTTTAAGGCGTGCATCAGAGACATCAAGAAAGAGGTTTCTGACATAGGGGAGCGAGTGGATGATTTAGAGCACATGGTAGATGCCTGGTCAGAGGACCAGGAATTGCTATGGTGGTGTGTCACAGCCCTGGAAGAGCAACACATTGACCTCCAGGCCAAGCAAGAAGACTTGGAAAATCGCAGTTGACGGAACAATATATGGAAGGCACTTACATCATGACATTAACGATGGCCCTCCTCCAGGCGATTCGGGGAGACACTGATGCACCCTCCCTGTCTTGGCTAGAGCACACCCAGTAGCCTCTGCTCTGAACCACCCAGATGTGCCACCAAACATCCTGATACGTGTTCATTACTTCACAGACAAGGAGGCCATCCTACGCACTGGCAGGAAGAAAGCAGACCTGGTGTTTAGGAGTCATACTGTCCAATTATTCCACAACCTCTCAGCTATGACCTTGCAATGCTAACGGGAGTTCAAACCGATCACAGACAAACTGCACGCCATGGATATTAGATATCAGTGGGGATACCCCTATGCCTTGCTTTTTGCCTGGGAAGACAACTGGCGATCTATATGCTTTCTGGTGGAGGCAGGCGGTTACTGGGAATGTCTTCTCCTGACCGAGATGGCCCCTCCTCTCTGGCCCGGCACGCACCCAGGAATGCTTTGAAACCTATGTGGTCCACGGTGGGCTCACACCGTCCCGACAAATGCCCGGCAGAATCGCTTGCCCTGGAGACAAAGCGGGATATTATCCAGCGCCTCCGGAGCATGGACAAGGATGCATCGCCGGCGCTCTCCGCTACTGGATCCAGGTAGGGAGGGCGTCCATGCAATGGCTGTGCTTACACTCGGTATGAGAACTAGACAGACATCTGGCCAACATCAGGAACTTGGATGGCGATGGTGAACAGGGGATCCGGGAGGTATCTTGAAGGATTCCTGTCCTGAAACTACATCTTCATTGGCGACCCCCGTGTCATGCACCCCATGAGGGTGACTCCTCAGGCAAGATGCAGGCACCTCGGTCCCGGTCTCAGCGGGAATTGGACACACAAGTTGGGCCCTCTTGGTCCGCAACTGTTACTTGGGTTGTTATGATGTTCTTCCTCTACAGGTATCAGCACTACTGTATAAACTGTGATGATTGTGGGTAGTGAGGGATAGGAAAGGTCGGTTCCTGACCCTGCATTTGACCAAAGGGCAACACCATCTCACATTACTTAACATATATGCCCCCAATACCGCACAAGACTCCTACCTATGCCGTGTGATCCGGCAACAACTACTGCAAAGAGCTGTAGGGGATATCTTGGTAGCGGAGACCCCAATCTTGTCTGGGACCCTGCGATGGATAGAAACTCTGCCTCATACCAGGAGCCATGTCCGCGCAACTGAAAAGAGAGATAACGTACCTGGGCCTTGTTGATGCCTGGCATTAAACCCATCTGGATGCTAGGGATTACTCCTTTAATTCCCACGTACATACCTCTTACTCTTGGATTGATTGCCTTTTTGTGACACTCTCTCTTCTTTGCATTCTTGACACTGCAAAATATCCGATATCTTCCTCTCTGACCACGCACATGTACGACTGATGTGGCCCATCACACCTCTATGTACCAGGGCCTCCCCATGGTGGCGTCTGCCACCAAGACTGTTTCGTGACCCGGTCGATGTAGAGTAGATACGCAAGGGCATCATTAACTACTTTAGCCATAACAGTTAGTGGGGCGTTTCCTTGCCTGTGCTGGGGGGCAGGTTTAAGGCCACCATTCAAGGGGTTATATCGTCAGTAGCTTTCACTCGAAACAGGTAGGCGCGCTTAGTTGAAGATAAACTGTCCACATAAATAAAGACATTAGAGACCCAAGACAAGGTGACACTCACTCGACGCCTCAAAAGAAAGATGGAACTGCTACGGGGCAGCTACGAGCGCATCGGACAAACAAGGTGGAACATTCCCTTCTGGTGCTCAAACAACAATATTATCAGGGGGGCAGCAAAGTAGGTACACTTGTGGCACATAGACTGTGCCAAGCACATGCAAAAGCACATATTGCCAAACTCAAAACGTTGACAGGAGGATGGGCGACCACAGAGTGTGATAAGAGAAGAGAATTCTATAACTATTATCAATCCCTCTATGACAGCGAGGAGACCTCACCTGCGCTGATAGCGGCATATATAGCGCTGTGTGACTGGGAGCTCAGACAGTCCCAACATGCAGAGTTTTTGGACGCCCCTATCTCACTGGAGGAGCTTCGCCTGGCGCTTTGAGCACTAACTCTTGGTAAGACTCCTAGGCCGGATGGCATACTGGTCAGTTTCTATAGATTGTTCCTGTCTGAGCTGGGCGACCACCTAATATGCCTATTCAACTACTTTACACACAAAACTGGCCTCACACCCTCCATGACAACTGCAGTGATATCGCTTATCCCCTAGCAGGGCAGGGACCCTTCCCTCTGCTCCTCATACAGTCCCATTGCCATGTTAAATATGGATGCAAAGATCTTCACTAAGATCCTGGCCACTAGGCTTGAGCGCTATCTACATTCTCTGATAGATACAGATCAGGTCAGCTTCATGATGTTCGCTGGATAGTGCATTTAGTGGAAAAAGTGCATCTCTACCACTTGCCGGCGTGCCTTCTCTCGCTGGATATGGAGAAGGCCTTTGCCCGGGTAAATTGGGCTTTTCTGCCTGCAGTCTTGGTTAAAAAAGGGATGGGACAAAATATAATCTCCAGAATCATGACCTCTTATGTAGCCCCAGTGGCAACAATTCGTGTCAACGGACAGAATACAGACCCCATCACAATTCGTAGGTGTACGAGACAGGGCTGCCCGCTGTCATCCCTCTTATTTGCTTTAGCGGTGAAACCATGGGCCATTACCATCGGGCACACCAAAGCAATAGAGGGCATTCCTTTTGGGGATCAAATACACTGAATTATTCTATTTGCAGATGACCTGCCTTCTCGCAACCAGCTACCTCACTCCCAGCTGTGATCTCTAGCCTTACGAAGTTTGCAGCCATATCAGGCTTTAAAGTAAATATGTCCAAATCAAGCATACTCAGTTTCACAGTACCAGCAGCTGACGTACCCCAGCTTCAGGCCCTGGCCCCATTTCAGTGGTGTCCCAATAAGATTAAGTACCTGGGCTTATACCTCACACCCACACTTGCCACATGGTCAAGGGCGAACTGCCCCCCCTGTCGTGCCGTCTTAGAGGATCTTTGGAGGTGGAAACCCCTGCTGGACTTGTGGTTGGGTAGGGTTAACGCAGTTAAAATTAACATCTTACCGCGGACCGTTTACTTGTTTCAGACCCTACTTACCCCAATCCCACAAGATGACATTGCAGAATTGCAGCGTGACATTCGGTGTTTATATGGAACAGGAAGTGGCCTAGACTATCCAATGCCCTCATGATGCAGCCCCGTGATCGTGGAGGTCTAGCTTGCCCCAACCTCTTAGAATATTACTGGGCGGCACATCTGCGATTCATCTCTGCCTCGGTGGCTCAAGAGAGTGAGGCTCATTGGCTTCATATGGACAGTGCTGTCGCTTGTAGAACGCTTTTGAACCTAGCTTGGATACCCAAACACTCCTGTCATTGAAGTAAATAAATAAATACGTATTTGTAAAGCGCGAACTACTCACCCTTACGGGTCTCAAGGCTGTGGGGGCCGTCGTGGAAATTAAGTGAGCTATTGCCCAGAGTCACATGGTGCTGAGCTGAGCTGCCGCTGGAGCCGGGGATCGAACCGTGAGCCCTGTGCTCCGAAGTCGGCTGCCCTGGCCGCTGCACCGCACCTCTCCATCCCTACTAAGACTGTCCTTGACATCTGAGACAGACTGGCACTTACAAAGGGGTTGACTACCTTCCCCTCACCTAACACCCCTATTGCGTGCAACACCGCATTTACATCTGCCCTGGTCCCCAATGCATTTAAGGATTGGAATAACAAAAATTGCAGGACACTTGTATTTGTAGGGACAGATATGAAAACCTTTGAACAGTGCAAGGCGGAATACCACTTACCTGATACAGCCAGGCTACAATATCTTCAGCTGAAACATTGGGTCCTTCACCCCACTGTGTATTCTGAAGTCATTCAACCATATACTCTTTTTGAAAAATTAGTGAGTAACTATGATGGCTCACATTGGCTCATCTCAAATACTTACAGCTCGATTCAATACTCCTACCCACCCATACCAATTCCGGTGGGATATGGTTAACTCTGAAGATATAACACCTAAACAATGGGACACCCCTTGGTATGACATACCCAAAGCATACCGTAGTATCTCCCTCAGGAAAACGGCATATATGAAGTCCCTGAAATTGCCTGGGTGAAAAGGAGGCGTGTTGCAGCCCCAAGTCAGCAGAGTACAAGACGTACCACTCTACGGCCTGTGTGCTCGGAGGTTAGTTTGGGGTCTTCTGTGACCTTGGCCCTCGCCACTGCGGACCTTCAGTGGTTCCTGTGATTTGTTTTTTATTATGTGCTTATTTAAGTGCCACGCGGGATAGACAGCATGGGAGAAACCAAGACAAATAATTAAATTCCAAAGGGCGGAGGAGGAGAGGGGCTGCCGGCGTTTCGTGAGCATTGGTTTAACCTTCCTAGTTTTCAAAGAAAAATATGCGTGAAAGTGAAAGAACTGTAGAACAAAGGTGCAGAGCGCCACATGTTGCAAGCGCATAGAGCACAGCGCTTACCGTAATGGAGGCCCCATGTAAAACGTCTGTCCACTGCCATGTTAGAGGATGCTGGCAATGAATGTGTACAGGATCGCAAAGTGCGTGGCGCTTTCTCTTGTTAATCTCACAGATGCACACTGGCCGGGGTGCCGACACAAGCATGAAAGGCAGCAACGGGTGGTAGGTGGTGTAGGGACGGCGAGCAAGCTGAAGCAAAACAAAAAGTCTTGTGCCAAACGTGCATAAGTGGTGAAAAGTGAACTGATCCATGTAACTGGATCAGTCGCCAGGGCAGAAACAAACCGTCAAAAGGCGGGTCAAAGACAATAAAGGGACCATAGAACAGGAAGATTTTATGAGGGGCACTACAAGGAGCCAGTTACAAGTGATGGGCGTGGCCAAAGCCCACAAAGGTTATACACCATGCCTCGCAGAGCAGCGCATGCGCGCTGCCAGGCTCGACCCAAAAACAAAAACAAAAAAGCAACCCCAAAGCAGGGAACAGAGCATAAATAGATTCAACTTAATGTTGTTCACCGAACTTGTAACAATCTACATTCTGCGAATTCTCATATTTAGTCAGTTCATAATGTGTTTTCACATTAGTGAAAGTGGATTCTACACTAAAGCCTGTATAATAAACATAAAAATACCAAAACATTAATCAGAAAAAAGCCAAAACATGTAACACAGGGCAGTTCATCAATATATCCACGATGAAGAATCTAAAGCAATAGTAAATATACTGTAAACCCATGTTCCTAATATTACAAGTGAGAGCTCAGTAAATGACAGAAGGATATTGTACTCAAAACCACGGCTATTTAGGATCTGCAGTCACAACAGTGGTGTGTGTACCTTCATCTCTCCCTGAGTTTCACATTAATTTTCTGCTCTGCCTGTTGTTGTGTAATCTTGCAACATGGCATTGCTCTCTCGGGTTCGATCATAGCTCTCCCAAACTCATTTTCTGTCTAACTCTCTCCCTCTGCTGTAAAATCAATAAAAATGTCAATTATAAACAAAGTACACTGTTGGCCTTGCAGAGTAAATTACAGTCTATTATTGACTTAGATTAGTCAAATAAAATATGTTTTGTTACTTAACTAATGTATATTGATATCAGTTTTCGATTTGCTAATGCACGTTGAAAATTAACTGTTGGCTTGGCTACAGTATATTAAAATTAAATATTGGATTCCCTAAGGTACATTAAATTTCACTTAATTAGCGTGACTGAGGGACTTTACAAGACATAAAGCCCTTTGGCTGGAGCATAAAAGGAGTGGATTATTTTCCTGTCTGGGGCATGGGATGATCAGTTGTTGAATTGGCTGCAGCATGACAAACGCATGCGTTTAGTAAGCTTTCTCACCGTTGCCTAATGATACCCCGTCTGTTTCAATAACATTATTGTGCTTTTTAATCCTGAATCTCGAATTCTGTACCGCTGCAGGTAACAGTTTGTGATTTCTTTCTGCTTTAGAGCCGTTCGTCGCCATTAAACTTATTTTCCGTCTCTTGGGTGAAAATCATGTACTATGTTGTTCTAAATGCCTATTGTTATGAACATGATGATACTAAACATGTGATATGCCTTTGCGGTCTTAAGTCGCTTTCCCTTGTTCTGTCTTCTATTGGATGTTTTCTGTGACCCGTGTTGTGTGATTACACACGTGTGCTGTGAGCATGGTGATACTCAGAAATATGGTTTATCGGTGTCTTGTTGCAAACATCAAGTGAAGAAACGGATACGTTACAAGCCCTTTTACATGAGGAAGTGGTAGACAGAGAGGTCGTAGGTGCTGGTGTCCTCTCGTGATCCACTGCTGCAGCTGTACTGGAGTGGGAGGTTGTCTTTTCCATTTTAGCATTTTATGGTGACCCAGTGGCATTCAGAGCCTTTCAGTGCTGAGATGGGCTCTCATGCATCTGATAACGTTACCATGGTTTTCCATGGTAGCTGTGAAGGTAACTGGGTGGACCGGAAGCATCTAGTAGGAGGGATAAACAGTAAAAGTAAGGGAGAGGTGCACTGGACATGAGGAGAGAGAAGGAAATCAGTATAGATCATTTTACAAACATAAGTTGGGTTTTAAGTTTGAGCAGAGCCACACCTCTCAAAAGTAGTTTATGGCATAAAGCCAGCTCAACAGAAATAGTCCATATGTCAACTCTATGGATAAAAAAAACAAGAGTCAAACAGTTTAACCTCTTATAGAGGACGTTCATATGGGAACTCCTTATCGCGTGTTATGCTATGTAACATGTACTATAATTATTTTTTTAGTTGTGGCAACACATATCACCATTTACTCCAAACTCGGTTTACTGAGGTGTGGAGCTGCTAAGCAGCGGTTATCTTTAAAAAGCTGGTCTCCTCTGCTCTTTATATGAGAGGATGTGGCCCTATGGCTAGAGCGGGAGACCTCCAAGCTGTGGAACCGGGTTCCAGTCTCGGCAGGGACCCTCAACATCCTATAATTCTGGGCAAATCACTTAATCTCCCTGTGTCTAACAAAATGAATGTGTCCGTCTGTATCGCAACTGGTGCTCGTGTAAAGCGCTCTGATATCTTCAGGTCAAGTTCGTGCTATATAAAATTTAAAAAACTTACAATTGAACCACATGGCTTACAGCGGCTGAGCTAACCAGGCTTACATATTGTATTTTTATTGTGCTCACTCTTAACCTCCAAAAACACTAATATTAGTTGACAAGCAGCATACACAGCAAAACACCTTAACCAAATTACCTGTGCAAACTATTTAAATGAATTTTTGTAGAAATGGTTGTGCTTTCAAAAGGTTGTATCTCACTATTGAGGTCAAAAATATTGGTGTACAAAAATATTGCATCCACTGCAGTGCCTATCATTACATCATCAAGGTAAGTATATATTGACTGTTTCCAGCTCCACATCCACCTACCTAGACATTACCTTGCGATGTAATGGTGAGGTTGATATACTGGATGCAATATTTTTGTCATGCGATATATTGCATGCAATAAAGTGATAGAATAGATTTTTTAAGTCATAGAAAGCTAAAATCAAGATCAGGATAGAAGCAGATATCCTTGATAGGGACACATGGGTAATAGCTCTGTCGCAACACGATCCAATGTCAGTGCTAACTATGTAGCACACAAAACTTTTCAGTTGCCGTCCTGAAATCAATTATGCAGCTAGCGATTCAGGAGTTTGAAGGCCTGTGGCTTCTCAAACCATCAAAAAAGAGTCATTGTTCAAACTGACATATCCTTCTGATTTCAGAGAGAAAAAAAGAAACATTGAAACTGCTGTTGTGTCTGGTTCTCAGTGAGAGTTGTTAGCGTGAACACAAAGTTCGAAACATGGTTATTCACTTCTCCATTGTCAGAGCAGTGCCAAACGGCTAGTGCGGTCGACTTCGAAGCTGGGGAACCGGGTTCGAGCCTCGGCAGGGTTGCTCAACATCCTGTGATTCTGGGCAAATCACTTAATCTCCCCGTGCCTAACAAAAATGAATGTGTCCATCTGTAACACAACAGGTGCTCCTGTAGAGCGCCCTGATACCTTTGGGTCTAGTTCGCACTATATAAAACTCGGGGAAAAAAAGAGTACTGCATTTTTTCACTGTTATGCGCTTTTGTGACACCAGTGACATGAACCTTGATAGATTCGAGCCCCAACTCTCACTCAATGCTAAATCACATGAATTCACCCTGGACACCAAACTCTCCCTCAAAGAACACATTGTCAAAAAAGAAAGACGGCCTGGTACCAGCTCTTTCTTCTAAAGATAGTCAAACTGTTTCTTCCAGAAAGCGACTTTAAAATTGCTATTCAAGTCCTTGTACTTTTGCCTCTGGATGGTGGTAATGCCACAATTCCCAGACTCTGCTCTGACAACCATTAGGAACATCCTACACACCACAGCACTTCTCATCCAGGGCCTGAAGAATGGAACTCTATTGGCTCCCCTTGCCAGCTCGCATCATCTTCAAAATCACGTACATCATTTACAAAGTAATCACACCCAGCACCCCTGCTGGCAGACAAGCGCATCATCACTGGTGGTTCTTAGCACACTCGCAGCCAGGACATCATCAGACTGTAGACTAAAGTGTAAAAGAGAAAGAGCAATAGGCCTTCCCCTCGTATTATTCACTGACTTTAAGTTAGCCTTTGGCCATCTACAGTGCTGCGCTGCCTTTTGGCTAGGTTTGTGCTGTAGAAATAACATATACATTCATGCATAAATACCAGAGCAACAAAATACCATTGGTGAGGGGATGTGGATGGCACTCTTGGCAGTAAGCCAGGTATTTGTTTTATATTGTTGAAGGAGGGTACTGCTGAAGGAGGACTGGAAGGGTGGCAGCACCAAGTTATTTGTTTTGTTTGTGTAGGGTTCTCTTGAGGGTGGTGGAGGAGGGTGGCATGATGCAGGTTGTTTTTAATACAATGGCAGGGGAGGAGATGGCTGAAGGTGGTGGTGGAGGGTGGCAGGAAGCCATGCATGTTTTTTGATTGGGTGGGGTTGGGTTCTCCTCAGAGTGCTGGAGGAAGGTGAGAAAATTCCAGATTTTTAAGTTGGGCTAAGGGAAGTGTTGTGCATGGATCAGCAATTACTCCTCTACCATTCCCCTGCTGATCTGAGCAGAGGTGCCGTACGCAACATACAATTGTAGACGGGTAATTGTCAACAATCAGGAGTTTTCCTCCTTGGGGTACCAGATGAACATTATGGACGACTCTTGCTTTGCTCTCGTCTGTTTGATGTCACTCCAGACTCCTCAGAGGAAAAGAACCCCATAATTGACATTATTATTGGTGTATACTAGAATTACTATATTGCTATAAAATAGCAATACTCATTGTGTTTATATAAATAAATTGTGCATTGAATGAGAGTGCTAGGTTGTATTGTAATAATATGTCCAACTATGATCCTTTGGTTTACACAACAAATGTGCTCAGAGGACACATAGATGTAAAACGCTGTAAATTGATATTATAAATAAGGGTTTAAATAATTGGCCAATAATGATGAATGCTTTATAGAGGTAAACTGCCTACAGTCCAAATCAATCCTGAAGGGAACCACTTATTATATGCATAAAGGGTGACCTCCCTCACGCTGCACACATGCTACAGCCTGATCGGCACAGCAGAAATCTTCAAAGCAGCCCCACCTGGCATACGGGGTTGACGACTTCTCTCCGCACATGGGCTACGGCCCCCACGCTGCCTCCAGCACTCACCTCTTCCTCACAGGGCACACTGGTCTTGGCAAGCAGGCAGGCACTGGTGCTCCTGACTCCAGGGGCAGGTGGTCTTGGGTGGTTCCCTGGGTGATGTCCCCTGACCCATCCGGGAGACTGGCAGGCCATAGCCTCCAGTCCTGGCCACAGGCAGAAGTCTTGCAGAGCTTCTACTTCTCACACTGCCTGACTGGCTGCTTGATAATCAACAATTTTGGGTTCTTGAGCTCTCCTACTTATAGTCTATTCCCAGACACCAAATGAGATTTAGGGTCTGAGTCTTTGAAGTTTATGTTGCGGGTCGGCTTCTTTTTGAAGTACCCTCACCTCTGCCCTTCCCTTCCTCCAGAAGGCAGTCTGTAATGGGAGTGACTCTAAATATGATAGCCCCACAACACAGGCTATGGGAGTGATTAGAGGGTTCATACCTGGATGTCAGCTACAGTGATATGTGTATTAAAAGGTTACTCCAAGGCCTCCGCCCTACTCTTTTTATAATTCTCTTATCAGCCCCATCTCCTTCCTGAGTTGTGCCCAGGCCCCTTTCCAGTGACACCTCTCACAATCAAAAAACACCCTTTACTGAAGAGCCTGACTCCCCTTTCCTCTAGGGTGTCGCACCCAGCTCATAGGAATGCAGCAATCCTCAAATCGGATTGGGCGGATTCCTCTGCCTCCGTATGCTCCTCCAGTCAGCCCTGGGTCTCCCAAAACGGAACACAGAATCTTCCATGTATTGTACCATTCACAGGCACATATACACCCAGCACATGCATATAGCACACACACACTGTACAGCTCTACATCTTCCATGTTTTGTACCATTCACAGGCACACATACACCCAGCACATGCGCATAACAAGCATGCACTGCACATCACTACATACTAACCTGATGTAGGCCAAGTGTGAGTTAAGCACACAGCAACTGAACTTTATATGATTGAGCCAGTAGGCCTCACTCTACTGACACAGGTGAAAAGGCCTTTTCACTTTTCTTGATTACTACACGGTATGCTGCCACCTCCGCGGTCAAGTTGCTCAAAACCTGGCAAAGGCTGTAGCCTTTCTCCACTATGAGGATAGCGCTTTTGGCGCCCCTTCTGGTCTAAAAAGACAACAATCCATGAGACCTGCCTATGTCATGGCTCACACGCAGGAGCCATATTCGCCAATGAGAACAAAAAGCAGCACGTGGGATCCAGACATCATTGCAGTAGAAGCACTCAGGGCAGGAGTACATATACATCACCATGTGAAGGACTTTTCCGTCCCAACAAGCAGCGCCAGCTAAACACCTTTGACCTTCCTCCGGAGGTGGGTGATGTCATCTTGGCAGGCAGACATCCCTCCATGAAAACTGTATACGCCTGTCATTGGGACATATATGTAACTTGGTACAGCACAGACCAGTTTGACCCCTTCCAGGACAAGTTATCTAATGTTCTGTTGTTTGTTTTGTCTCTTGCCCAGCAAGGTTTTGCTTTGGGCACAGTTAAAAGTTATCTTTCAACCCTTTTGGCATTGTTACGGTTGCCAGATCAGCACTGTTTGTTTAAGTCACCAGTTGTAATGCGATTTTTGAAAGGGCTACAACATATGTTTCCCCCTTCTCCCTTTGTAATGCCACCATGGGATCTTAATCTAGTCCTTACGTATCTGAAGTGCACTCCGTTCGAGACACTTCTCAATTAAGACTGTGTTCTTAGTCTTCATCACCTTGTCACCTTGTGAGTGAGCTTCAAGTTCTTTGTGCCAATCCACCATACACAATTTTTTCCCCAGACTAACTGGTTCTCCTGACGCGAGCATCATTTCTACTAAAAGTTGTGATGCTGTTCATCGTTCATCAAACTATTACCCTGCTAGCATTCTATGCTCCACCTCACCCCTCTGAGTAGGAAGAGACGCTCCATCGTTTGGAATTCAAAATAGCGATCAGCTTTTATATTGATCATACCAAAGTACACCGGGTGGACGATCAGCTCTTTGTGTGGTTTTCTGGAGCAATAAAAGGCAAGACAGTGCAGAAGAGGGCCGTCTCAAGCTGGAACGTGGTTTGTATTAGGACCAGGTAAGCATTGGCCAAAAAGCAGCCTCCGGAAGGACTGCGTGCTCATTCTACCAGGGCCAAAGCTGTTACCACTCCATTAGCACGTGGGGTTTCTGTCCTAGACATTTGCCAGGGAGCTACATTGGCGTCCCTTCATGCATTCATAAAACACTAATGCCTGGAGAGTCTGGTTGGCCGCGAGGGCCTTTTTGCCCTCTCGGTCCTGCAGGACTTTTTGGTTTGAGTTCATTTACAGACCCACCTCCAAATAGGTACTGCTTTGGTATCTTTTCAAAAGGTAAGGAATCTGCAGCTAGAAGTCTATGAGATATAAGCTCTGCACGTCAATTCCGGAGCGGAATGGCATTAGTGCAGAGAGGTGGGCGCCACCTGACTGCACACTGAGGTACTGCTGAAAATTTTCTGGAACCTGTTGAACACCTGTGGAATATTCAAAAGGTGAGGAATCTGCTGCTAGATAGAGTCTCTACCAGAAGGAGCGTTACCAAAGGTAAGTATCTTGTTCATCTAGGAGAAGGCAAGTCCACCTGTTTGGAAATCCTTTTGTATCTTACACAGACAAAAGAGGAATGCTGACAGTAAACCTGTCATCATTCATTTTCAGATCTTTGAGAGGATATGTTAAAACCAATAGGCCTTTATGTGTGGATTGGTTTTACACAGTTTTAAAGCCTGTGCATGGATTGTGTTGTATAAATTCTCACGGATCACCGTAGTAGGCAAGAGTTTTGGCATTTTGTTTCCCTCACTGGGAAATCCTGCGAGCAGAAGATTTGCACTTTGATAATCCTTGCTAGCCCTCTTGGGAGGCGTTGACTATTGTTTTGCCAACTTTAATGTTTTGTAGAAATAGAGTTGGTTATGAAGCCAGCGATCAAGGCGAGGCCTAACTGGTTCTTAGGGTAAATGTATGTCAGATGCTTATGGCCTGATATGTTTATTATGAAAAGTTACAACAAAGGCAGTAAGCCTGGCCACGTTATTGTCAAAAGCTTTGTTAAAGCCAATAGGCCTTTAAGCAGGACTGATCTCACACTGTAGAGAGGCTGTAGATAGATATTATATTGCATGGAATTTCAAAAATGACTGTTGTAGGCAAGACATTTGGTATTGATTACTCGCTCTGGCAGACACTTGGATTGAAGATTTGCGGCGTGATAATCCTTCCTGGGCCCCTTTCACAGGGATTGTATATTATTTTGTGAACTGTAATTTTGTATCTATTAGTTTATGTTCATTAAAGGAGGCCTCAGTTTGTTATGGTGACAAGAAATTGATGAAGGCTATAGCTTGTTTGGTGCACTGATTGATTGATTGATTTGGCAATTCATAAAACGCAGACAAATGCCCGAAGGCGTCAAGGCACTGGGTAAATTTATAACCAGATTCCATAGGCCTGATCTATGTATTATGCAAAGGTGTGAGAAAGGCAGTAGGCCTGACTTACCTTTTGTAAAATGCATTTATTAAAGCCAGTAAGCATTTAAGCGTGGATTGTTATTACACTGTGTGGAAGGCTGTAGACTAGTACTCTGTTACATGGAATCTCACAGATTAATTTAATAATCATCGATTTTGGTGCTAGTTGCCCCTAATGATAAACCCTTTAGGGAAGGAGATCAGTACTGTGGTATTCTTAGTTAGACTTTCAAAGTGGGTTAGTGTCAGTCAGACGCACGCGAAGCTAATCAAAAAACTCTACTTGCATACAAATACATCCATAGAGGTGTATGTTGCTCCCTTTTCTGCCTGTTGAAGTGTCTTTCCCAGTCTGCATCTCGCTTGACAGCATACCGCATGTGGCCTATTTCTGCCATTCGCTTTACTGCCCAGTGAATAATGGCATTTGGCCTGATCAAATGGGCACATCCATGTGAAAATTAGTGTGTTTTATTGTCTGGGCTGGTGGCCAGTCCTTTCGTTATTCATTTCTTCCTTTTATATGTCCCCTTTAATTTCTTTCATTCTCCATTTTTCGAGTGTCCTGCAACTCCCCAACATTTGTAAACAAGCATTTGCAATTCAATGGGTCTCGCTTTTGGGACTTTGTAAGTATTGAGCCATGCAGTATATTATTGTGGGCATAGTAACATTTACTGTTCTACTGTGCCAGACATAAGGAAGTCTCGGACTACCAGCAGAAAATGCACGAAGCAGGGAAAGGGTGCAGTACCACGGGCTGTTACTAGGTGTCCCTTGGGACCTCTTTTGGCCACATAAGGTACTGCACCCTGAAATCTGGAAGTATCCAACACACCCCCACGAGAGCTGTGGTTAGGAGAAAAATTAAATCTGCCTTTTGCCGCCATGTGCAGAAGGGGATATTTTGAAAGAGTTCCGGGCGCTGTGCTGAAAACAGAAGCGCAGTGCCCATGTTGTGAAAAGTTTTACGCTCTGCATTAAAAGTGCCGGCCTCCTGAAGCCGCTGCATTTGATGAATGCGGGCGCCATGCTGAAAACTGAAGCACGGTGCCTATGTAAGTTTTACGATGTACACTAAAAGCGCCAGCCTCCTGCCTTCCATTTCTTGAAAGAAGAACAAAATGGAAGCTCTACATGGCTGCTTCTCGAGTGCTTAAAAACAGGCAAACACAAGCAACGATGATGGAAAGTCTGCAGCTGCACACACAAAAGAGAAACAAAGAATAAAAGAAAAATATCATTATAGTTGGGGAAATGCGGTCGGTGAAGTTCATAGCTATCGTGCCTCTGTAGCCATGGTGCCTGCAACACTAGCTACTAATTAGGATCGTGTAAATGTGGTCAGGGAAGTCCATAGCTATCGTACCTGCAACAACTGCTATCGGGAAAATGCGGTCGGGTAAGTCCGTAGCTTCGTGCCTGCAGCACCAGCTACGAAAAAGTTATTAACAAAATAGTGCTCAGAAATTGTAAATGAAACACACAGGGTAAAAGCACGTGTAACGGGCAGTCCTTATGGGAGGTTACAAGAGTAGAAAAGGAGGGACTACTAAATAAACTAACCAAAGAAATAAAAGCATTCATAAAAGACAGTCACAGGAGTCAATTGAAAACATGGGCGGAGTTTAAAGCCCATATCCTGAACACACATGCCTCAAAGAGACAGCGCAAGCGCTGCATAGGCTATGTCTAAAAATGGTATTGAAGGTCATCATAGCCTGGTATCAGGCACCACAGAGACACAACTTAGTTGGTTTTTCACCTTTTCAGTTAATTCACCTTCTCAGGACTTCTCAATTCTCAGAGTTAGCTAACACTTTGTAAGAATCATGCACTTAGCATTGTCCCTCTTCTCCTCTTTATATGTGCGCACTTCTCAGGCTAGACAGTTGTTTGTGACCCTTGGACGGGACAAGGATACAAGAGGTGGACAGAGACATAAAGATAACAGTATAACATGAGACAAGAAATAGAGCTGCTTGCATTGAGAAAAGGGCATTTTTCCAGCACTAAATAACTGCCCTGGAGCATAAATATGCGTGCAAGATTATGTGTGGTGTTTTGCCTCACTTTGCGTGACTTTACCCTGGTGCAAACCCATAGTAAATGTGGCCCTAAGTTTCTGTTAAGCATATTGGGCTGTCAAATTGGAAAAAGAAGCTGTTTTCTTTTTAACAGCAACATTATTATGGCAGGCGTTTCAACTGTCCCTCTGACTTTACCAGGGGCCCCTTGAAAGGTGGGGTCCCTCGGCAATTGTCCACTTTGACGATGCCTTAACGCATCTCTGGCTGCAGCTATTCCATATGTGGCAAACTATTGTCCAGGGTTTCTCATGGTCATCGGATGCCCCCGTGAAAACTGGAAATTGCTTCTGCTCCCTTCTGCGACTTAATGCAGTGTTAGTCATTCAGTTACACCTCAATAGAAGATACAGCTTTCTAAGATTTGCTCCTTTTAAGCAGTTCACTTTCCAAACTGATGAAGTTAAAGGAACTCTTCCAAAGAGGCTTATTACTGATATAGAGCGATGCACACGCATGTGGTCTGGTGTTTGCATTTTTCTCTTGCTCTCTTAAATGCATTCTCTCTTTCTCTTTGAGCGTTTTAATGTTTAGCTGTTTTCATTTGTGCCACAACTTTAATCCCTTCCTATCCACCACTTGTGTGTTGTCGTTAGTACAGACATTAGAGCATTAGCAGAGAAGAAAAATATATATATGATCTGGTTTACCCCAGATATGACCAGGTTGATCTCTGAAACCAGTTATGGCACTTTCAGGATTCCTTGTGACTACATAAATGATTCTGATTTAGACTCAGTGTATCTAAAAATATCTGATATGAATGTCCTGATTTTGTAGTATGAGCTGTGTTATAGATTCTCGGGTTGTGCATATATTCGCCATATAGTGGTTGGTATGAGAAAGAGCTAGTTGGTTGTGGCAAACCAACCCTTTTTTAGGTCTCAGTACACCTTCTTAAGCTGTGTGTTAGCCAGAGCTGTTGTTTGCAATACATAACATATACATAGGCTGGGCTTTGGCTTACCCCTTGCACACGATTGGATGGCTTTGCTGTCTATCTCATTTGTCTGCTCTTGATTGGATGGTTTTCCTCCCGATTCTTGAGTTTACCCTGATCTGGAGCATTTGGCCCTCACAGCGTTCTTATTGGATCACTTGTATCGCTTCCATTTCATGCTCACGGAATGTTATTTGTTTTAAATTCTGCACTCCATGGAAGTTCATGTTTCTTTGCTCTCTTTCCCTTTTGTTCTCCCTGTGAACTTGTTTCACTACCACATCTTATTGCCAGTCTGAGTCCTAAAAAGGAGCGTTAAGGCTAATTGAGAGCTCCAGCATGTACCTTCTACCTCCTGGACACTGCCCGAGTCCACAGTTTGACATTAGGGAGCAGGTGACCTGTGCATGCCCAGTCGCGACCACTGCAGGCTCTCAATGTGCTGTTCTTGATACAAGCGAACATTGATCAATCATCCACTGCAGGTCTACAGTGCCACTGAATGCTCTTCAGATGTATCTGCGCGACTTTGTTTTCCTTATTTTATAAATCATTTGAGAACCAGTTCGCGTGATTATGAGGCTTAGGCCTATTCTGAGCCTCTTTTGAGCATGTCTTGATCTAGTCTGTGGTTCTCTGCCAGGCACATTCTGTTTGTTTTACACATCAGACCAGTTAACACTGTCTGTGAGTCATGTATGGTAAGCAGTTCTCATCATTGTGAGACTCAGTCCTGTTGTTAGCCTCTTTTAAGCAGGTTTAGATCTAGTTTGTGGTTCTCTGCAGGGCACATTGTGTTTGTTTGATACATCAGTCCTGTGAACATTGCCCACAGGTCTCCCGCTCACTTCGCATGTGCGCCTGTGAAATTGCATCGCTCCCTCCTTTGGTGATTGGGCTGTTGCAGGTGGGGAGGAGAGGCATGGTAGGGCAAGGGGAAGCGGGTAGAGAGACATCTTATCTACTGATGGCGCCCGGGATTTGGAAAAGTGTGTCATCTACAATAATCTTGCTGGTGCTTCCTCAACCCTTAGTGTGCATGGGGAAGAGCTTGCATGGATCTGGAGTCTGGGGCAGTACCCCCGTCTGCCCTCACTTATAACTAGCAAGCACAGTAAATAGGTTGTGAAATGTTTCAGCTGCGCGTCTTTGCAAACCTGTCAAGATTTACTTTGCCGTCCAAATACTGTATGCCGTTACTCTTTCTATGCTGTTATTAGCTATTCACTAAGAAAAAAGTCTATAACTATTCTTGTTATTGTTAGATGGATGCGGTAGCACTCTACATTTTCTGAGATTTAAAATCAGTTTTATCCATATCATTCTACTCTTCTGTCAAAAAAGAACAAGAGTTATTTTTCCCAATACAAGTGAATATTTTTTTATGTGTAATCTCAACCCCTTGTGACCACATTAACCCCAGGGATTAACCGGAGGAGGGAACTAGAGGCACAGGGCGCTAGGAGCTGGCCAGCCTCCAACACAAAATGTTCAACACAAATGGGGCAGCTCCCAGAAAGGTGACCGAAAGTGCTCAAGGAGCAATTGTGAGTGTGGACATCTCACAAAAAGTGAAGGACTGGCCTCACACACCACCTGGTGTCATGCTTCATCATCGGCTGTCCTCGCCCTCTAAAAACTCGGTTTGATAGAGGGCGGGCATTCACCTGACGACAGGGATGCACTTCTAAACTAAGTGGGGGCCCATGGGAAGTGAGTGAAATTTAAAAACCATTAC
Source organism: Calotriton arnoldi (assembly GCA_963921515.1). Lineage (NCBI taxonomy): Eukaryota > Metazoa > Chordata > Amphibia > Caudata > Salamandridae > Calotriton > Calotriton arnoldi. The sequence goes on along the minus strand of CAWUFW010000345.1, from coordinate 3,948,846 downwards.
AGGTGCCAAATTAAATTTTTAATAGGGTAGGCGACTGTATGGTATTAAAAACAGTGGACGGTGAGGTGGGGAAATTTATTATCCCCTCACCTTAGTGAATCGGGTCAACATGTTTCTGCCTGGTGTCCCTAAGGGGTACATGGCATTCATCAGGACCTGTATCAGAAAGGGCTCCATTCTTACCAACTCCGTGGTGAGAAAATACCACTAGGTGGGGTGACCTTTGCCACTCTCCACTTCAGGGGGCTCTCTGTAAACCTGTAAGAAAGAAATTGTATGCAAGAGAACCATCAATAGTATGTGCTGGCCAGACTGCAGTATGCAGACCACACACATATCCATATCGACACACACCGCTGGTGTTTGGAGTGTAGTGGACAGTGGACGCAACCATGTCACCCCAGCCAGTGGGAAAGTCGCGGAAATGTAGCTTGTGACGTCCCCCCCGTAAGTGTGAGCGGAGTGGGCTGGCCCGGCGTACGCCAGGTCAGCGTAGGGGTGTGAATAAAAGGCACGTAACCCTGGGCGTGGTCCTCTTCCGGAATGCCCAACGTCTCTGCCAGGGCGGCGCCCCTCACCCCGCCATGAGGCCGACGCCGTGAGCGGTGTTGCCAGCGATCCTGTGCGCCTGCTGCACCCCGGGACGCTGGTCCCCGAATCAGTCCTGCCCGCCCCTGCGCACCCAGGCCTCAATGCCCACCTCCCGACACCTGCGTGTGTCGATGAGGGCCCACCACGTGCCGGTGCAATCTCCAAGCCCGAGGCCTGCGACCTTGGCAGCCTCCTCAGACCAACACAGCCTCCGCAACACAGGCCCGCAGTATTCCTTTCACATTAACGTACTCCACCGGCATGCACAACGGACAAGTAGGTTACACATTTGGAACTGAGTCTTGATTACACCGTGGCAGAGCACATAAATCATGGCTGAGTGTATGTCACTATACACCCTTCGATGTGGTGCCAACAGGTCTTAGTGTTACATCATAGCCGCAAGATTCTGTGGGCCCACGCGGACAACTGCTCTCGGCCTACGCTGCGCTCGAGTAGGTCACAGAATTGGAACTGAACATCGATTATTCAAAGGCAGAGTACGAATCATTGCACGCAAGGAGAGGCATAAGAGGATGACGCGTTGCATTTGGGAGGAAAAAAGGATCATCATTACGGAGGTGATTGAACACTACCGACAACTGCCCTGATGCCACTAACTCTGTGCATCGCGAGCCTACGACACGTGGCTGTGGCCCACTGCTGACCGCTGCCTCCGGTCTACACTGCGGTCCAGTAGGTCACAGAGTCTTGAATCGTCAATGCCGGAGTTCATATCAGTGTACCGGCATCATCGCAGACTGCATCCCCTTTCAGCCCCGGTGCCACTACGTCTGTTCCCCGACATTCATGGACACTCTCTGGTCGTACATTGGTGGCGTTTGAGTCTATGGACTAGGGGGTAGTTTTCATCCTCATGCAGCTGAAACTGAATTGGTGGTGGCAACGAGGCAGTCGCTTTCCACTCCTCCATTTGCTGCTTCCGGATAGCTTCTGCCCTCTGCATAATGCCCTGGAAGAACACCTTTCACTGTCCCCCGAAACACTCCGCGACATTCACCTTCGACATCGACGAGGACCCGCTCAGTCTGCGTGGCCCTACCTCAGTGGACCGCAAGTCACCGTCCCGTGGCGGTGTGCTTGTGCCTGCCGCTGTGCACCCGGGGCCACTAACTCTGTGCAGCTCAAGTCAGGGACCCTGTCTGAATGAATATTGGATGACCTCTATGACGGTGGTCTTGGGGTCATCGACGCCATGTGCATGTGGCCCTGCGCTGTCCGCTGCCTCCGGCCTCAACTGCGGACCACCAGGGCTCACACATCAAATCGAGTCCTGACCGGCCCGGACGTCGCATCACCGCAGGAGGCACATGCCACCATCGCCAGGGCCAACTCCAACCACCATCTGCCAGAGTCGAGACAGTGGTACTGGCAGACTGATGGAGTTGCTCAGACCTGTCGTGGATGCCATCATCTGCCTGATCCCCTGCCCAGCACTCCAGGTGCCACTGACTCAGTGCACTGCAACCAATGGACCGTTACTGATTGAGTTTTGTGCTGTGGAGATGTTGCGCAGCAATGTCACCTCAGGCAGTGTGGGAGACCTGGGACGTTGATGAGGAAGTTAATGCAGGTCTAACACACCCCACTGCATCTGCAACAGGAATATCCCGAATGGACACAATCCTAGTCATTTTCATCACATGAGCGCGCTCAGCTCTAGTGCCCCAACCTCAGTGCACTGCAACTCACGGACACTTCTATTTGTATGTTGGGTGACCTCTGTACTTGCTCCGGCTCCCTCCATGTTGCTCAGCAGTTGACTCTGTTATGCAGGTGTTTTCTGTTTCCATTGCACTGGTGTCCACTGTTCAAGTTGTTGCCAGCACCAAGCACTCCGTGCAGGCTGGCTTATGATCACCCCACACACATCCAGCACAGGCGTCACTGTACATGTGGCCCTGCCAATAAAGGAGCCGGGCGCACGTGCCCGTAGCCAGTTCAACAAAATATCTGCGTGTGTCTCTATGGCAGTGTGGGTCTCCTTTGTGGGGTGTAGGTGGTCCCTGAAGGGTAATTGACACCCACGTATGTGATCGCCTTCCATGGGTTCGGACCACACCCACACCTGTTCGGCCACCTCCTTTTGGCGTTCTGACACCTGGCATTGGGGTGCCATGTGTGGGTCGGTGAAGTGTTGTGGGCCAGCCGTGCTTGCGGGTGCTTCATGCTGTGTGGTCTGTTGCAGGGGCTGGGTTCTCCTCTAAGTAGCTTGTCTGCCCTGGTCCTGGTGGTGGGTTGCGTGGGATGTCCATGGGCTGTTGTAGGGTGTCGGTGTCGAAGGTGTGTTGGTCGTGTCCTGCATCACTGATGGGTTGTCTGGTCTGACCTGCTGGAGGTCTTGTTTGTCCCTCTGCAATGTGAAGGGGAGATGCATGTTGACATTGTGTTGACATTTATGTTGGCGCATTGTTCTTGTAGACATGCAGACTGTGTGACAATGTACATTGTGACTGTTTGGGCGGTGCTGGCAAGTTGAGGGGGGACAGTGGACATTTGGACTACATGACTGTTGTGAGGTTGTACCCGTACATATGCATCTCACAGTTCCCTGCTCTGTCAAATGTGATTGGCCTGTTTCTGCGCATGGGCGGACCCAGTTGTGTCCCCTGTTCTGCAGTGTCGGTGTTGCACTTTGTGCCACATTGTCATGGGATGTGCTGTGATTGCCATGTGTGTGTGCTGCAGTGTGCCACGGGGATGGGGGACATGACCCTGGGTTATTGTAGGTGTGCAGTGTGCTACACATCGTTGTGCATGTGTGCCATTGTGCCCATCTCCCCCGTCCCCCCAGGACCTGTTCGTTACTCACCCTGTTGTTGTTGTGTCAGGTCCTCTCGAGCTGTGTCCGTACTCCCACCTCCTTGCACCGTCTCCACACTGATGACTGGCCTCCATTTCCTCCAGCTCCTCCTGTGGCGCAGGACTCCCACCTCCTGTCGCCGTTGCTGCCTTCCTGTTGGCAGCGGCTTTGGGCCTGGTTTAGGTTTACACGTCATGCCAGCGCCTCTTACCCTCCTCCATTGGCCTCCTCGGCACTCCGGCTGCATTCATGGTGGTCTGAATGTGGGTCAGTTGCTGGTAGTGTTCTGTCACATCTGTGACGCTGGTCTTGTTTTCCTACGGACTGCACCCCGTCTTCCTCTCCCTCTTCTCCTTGGCCTTCCCCGACCCCGTTGGTCCTTGCTGGTGGTCTGTGGGGCTTGTGCGGTTCGCGTTGGCCTCTGCGCAGGGTCAGGGTGCATCCATGTTGCTACGCACTTTGGATTGTTTCTGGTGTGTTGTTTTTGTTGCTTCTATGGTGCATTTTCTCGCCAGACGCGTGGGATTTGCAGGCCTGCCGCTGGTGTTCGCTGCTTTTTGTATCGCGATCGGCCTCATCGCAGCTTTTTTGGCGTTTGTGTTTCGCATTTTTGCGGCGTGGCGTTGATTTTAACGCGGTCAGTTGACGCGTTATCTGGAGACTATAGCGCCCGCCAAGAAGGACCTCAACCACCTCCGATGCATCCTACTGAACACCCGCTCCGCACGCAAACACGCCGTCGAGCTCTGGGACCTGCTCGACACATCATCACCAGACGTCGCCTTCCTGACAGAGACCTGGATGAACGACTCCTCCACACCCGACATCGCCATAGCCATCCCAGATGGCTATAAGATCACCCGCAGAGACCGCATCAACGGAGTAGGAGGAGGAATCGCCATCGTCCACAAGAACACCATCAGGGTCTCGACCAGCACCGACGACTTTCTCTGCACCGCCGAACACATGCACTTCCAGATCCACACGGACCCCAACACCACCCTTAGAGGCACCCTTGTCTACAGACCCCCTGGGCCCCGACCCCAGTTCAGCGACTCCATCGCCGACTTCATCAGCACGCACGCCCTGACCTCTACCGAGTACATCCTCCTCGAAGACCTGAACTTTCACCTGGAGAACAACAACGACAGCAACTCCACCACCCTGATCGACAACCTCGCCAACCTCGGACTGAGACAGCTCGTCACAACACCGACCCATTCCGCCGGCCACACGCTCGACCCCATCTTCTCCTCAAGCTCCCATGTCTCCTTCAGCCACACCACGGAACTCCTCTGGACCGACCACCGCTGCATCCACTTCACCTTCCAGAAACCCACCACACACCACCGCACCCAACAGATCCCACGCCGCTGCTGGAGCAAAGTCACCGAAGACCAACTACGGGCAAACCTCGCTCTCAGCCCTCTCTCCGACCCATCCAACACCGACGACGCTGCCTGCAACCTCAGACGATGGATAGACGACTGTGCCAACACCCTCGCCCCGCTGAAAAAACTCACCTACAGTGACACCACCAAAAGAGCCAGCTGGTTCACCCCGGAACTCCTAGCTTCCAAGCGTACCTGCCGGAAACTAGAGAAGAAATGGCACAGTGATAAGACACTGGACAGCCACGCAGCCCACAAAGACGCCATCCGTAACCACCACCACCTCATCAGGTCCGCCAAGAGAATCTCCTTCAAAGACCGCCTCGACAACAACGCACACAACAGCAAGGAGCTCTTCAACATCGTGAAGGAACTCTCCAACCCCAGCTCCAACACCAACGACAACCCGCCGTCGCAAGCCCTGTGCGATTCCCTCGCCACCTTCTTCCACCGCAAGATCGCCGACATCCACGACAGCTTCAACACCCAGACAGCCCCAACTAAGATCGATGCACCAGACCCGCCGCACACCATCGACCACGACCCCCTGCCAGCCTGGGCCAGCGTGAACATCGATGACACCATCAAGACCATGAGCACAATACACTCCGGCTCCCCGTCAGACCCTTTCCCGCACCACATCTTCAACAAAGCCAGCAGCTCCATCGCACCCCACCTGTGCAACGTTATCAATCTCTCCTTCGAGACCGCGACCTTCCCAGAGAGCTGGAAACACGCAGAGATCACCGCCCTACTCAAAAAACCCAAGGCGGACCCGAGAGACCTCAAGAACTTCCGGCCCATCTCCCTGCTTCCGTTCCCAGCCAAGGTCATCGAGAAGATCGTCAACAAACAGCTAACCCGATACCTCGAAGAAAACAGCATCCTGGACCCATCCCAATCAGGGTTCCACACCAACCACAGCACTGAGACTGCCCTCATCGCCGCCAACGACGACATCAGGACCCTGCTGGACAACGGTGAGACCGCAGCCCTCATCCTGCTGGACCTCTCCGCCGCCTTCGACACTGTCTGCCACCGCACTCTACGCGCAGGCCTCCACGACGCAGGGATCCGAGACAAGGCCCTGGAATGGGCCACCTCCTTCCTCGCCGGCAGAACCCAGAGAGTCCGCCTCCCACCATTCCGATCCGAAGCCTCCGAGATCATCTGTGGCGTACCCCAGGGATCATCCCTCAGCCCAACACTGTTCAACATCTACATGGCCCCGCTTGCACGCATCGCCAGACAGCACGACCTCAACATAATCTCCTACGCCGACGACACTCAACTGATCCTCTCCCTCACCAAGGACCCCCTCGCCGCCAAATCCAACCTCCATGAAGGAATGAAGGCCGTCGCCGATTGGATGAAGATCAGCCGACTAAAGCTGAACACGGACAAGACAGAGGTCCTCATCCTCGGCTCCAACCCCTCAGCCTGGGACGACTCCTGGTGGCCAACGACACTGGGAGCAGCCCCGACACCCACCGACCACGCACGCAACCTGGGAGTCATCCTCGACTCAACGCTCTCCATGGCCAAGCAAGTCAACGCAGTCTCCTCCTCCTGCTTCAACACCCTCCGCATGCTTCGCAAGATCTACAGGTGGATCCCGACAGATACAAGAAGAACAGTCACCCAGGCCCTCGTCAGTAGCAGACTTGACTATGGGAACGCCCTCTACGCGGGAGCCCCGGCCAAGCTCATCAAGCGACTGCAACGCATACAAAACGCCTCCGCACGCCTGATCCTCGACGTACCACGCCACAGCCACATCACCCCCCACCTGAAGAACCTGCACTGGCTCCCCGTCGACAGGAGAATCTCCTTCAAACTCCTCATCCACGCACACAAGGCACTCCACAAGACTGGCCCAGCCTACCTCAACAGATGACTCTTCTTCTACGTCCCCAACCGCCAGCTCCGCTCCGCCGACCTCTCCCTCGCCACCGTCCCTCGCATTCGAAGAACAACCACCGGCGGCAGATCCTTCTCCCACCTCGCCGCCAAGACCTGGAACACCCTTCCACTAAGCCTACGACAGATCCAAGACCTGCTGACCTTCAGGAGGCTACTCAAGACCTGGCTGTCCGACTAGTAGCAGCACCCCCCCCTTTTTTTTCTCCCCAGCGCCTTGAGACCCTCGCAGGTAAGTAGTGCGCTCTACAAATTCTGTGATTGATTGATGGTACCGCCGTGTTGTGAATACTTGGTTAACACAGCGTAAATGTCCCGCGATAGACTGCGATGTTGAGGGTTGCGTTAAGTCACTTTTGCGATGGTTATCACACGTTCTTGAGAATATGCCCCTATGTCTTTAGGTTACACTCATTTGAACAGCAATTGTACATGTTCTTTGGACCATTAAGAATCATATTTTCCAGTTATGTCCTTTAAAACTAAAAAAAGGTTTCTTTACCTGTTCTAAGTAGGTCTGCCTGCTCGGAAGCAAAATTAAGTGGAGATAACATATTATCTCCTGTTACTGGTAAGTAGCTTTTTTAAAGCTTACATCGCTCCTGTCTTTATGGAATCTGGTTTGACGCCCCCGTTTTACACCAATATAGCTTCATTGCTTCCAAGTGAGCTTAATACTCTCGTTGCCTTCTGTCTCCAGATGCATGCAGGTCTCAGCAGGTTGATGTGGTTAGCCAATCAAAATGAGCCGAGTTTGGACACAGTTCATCATGCAATATTGTAACAGCAATTATGTGCAGAAACGTGTCCCAAACTGCTGCCTACTTTTCTTTTTTTTACATTAAAATGTGCTTCCTGTGTCTATCGGCTGTTTGTGACCGTATTGTCTTACTTCCTCACAGACATATGTGCATGGTGATGCGTGGGGTGCAGAAGATGAACAGCAAAACCGTTACAAGCACAATGCTTGGAGTTTTCCGGGAAGACCCCAAAACCCGAGAAGAGTTTTTAACACTCATCAGAAGATAAAATACATCGCATTCATCTGACGTACTGACAGTGTTGTCAAAGACGCACTGTCTGCTTTACAGTGCGTGGGTTAAACTGTGGTAATCCTAAATTGTGTAACATGTCAGAGTGTGTGCAGTAGAAAGCATTGTACATGTTTGCCGTTTCAAGTGTTGAAGATCATATTGTGTTACTCTGGGTAGGCTCAACTGTAGATGCTCATGACAAAAAATGCCTGAAACTGTCCAGTAAAAAACCAGAAAAGATTGTGTGAGGATAGCATTCACAACACCCATCAATTAGACGGCGTTTCCTAAAATGTTTTCTCCTTCAACAATAGGCTTTCTTCTTTATACAATGAATGCGCGTTCCGCTAGCATCAATAGCATACCCTCCTCCCAGCCGTCTCAGCTATAACAAACCTTCAGTTACAACTACTTTTGACTGGCAGTGTAAACAACTTTGGCCCATAGTTGAGTTCAAGATGGCGCCTGACATTGGTAAACGCTTCTCATGTTCAGTGTTTTACTCCCATCTAGCTCTTTTCCATTCTCAATAAGTGGGAATTCACTAGCACACTTAAATCTTGAGGCATATCATGTAAAATGAAATTAGATTAGTTTGTGATGAAAGATAGATGGGTGGCAGAGTACAACTGTCATCAAATTGTTTACAACCATATACTTTTAACAGTCAAAAGCAATCGCTGTTTTATGGTAATCTGAATTAAATGAAATCAAGAGTTGATACACTAGAGCAGCCATTTAACAGTTTATGTCAGTCATGGAAAAAGTTGTTCTTCAATTGCATTTGCATTCTAAGTGATTTAAGTGTCTAATGAAAGCCCCTGTTCCTCGGTCTCGTGCAGTGAAGACTTTAGTGATGGATTTCAGATAGGTTTACGTGCCATAAATGTATCAATAGATTCAGTTTATTTCAAACTGTACAGGTACACCACTGAAAATAAATCCAACTAACCTTAAAGCGCTCTGTCCCAGGGGAACAAAAAGTGTCTGCATGGGAGTTTGACTCTCAGCACCAGTACACACTCCAGATGAGTGTTAAATCACTCCTGGGGAACCAGACTGCTTAGCACTGAATTCACTTTAAATGTCATAACCTTTTGCATTATCATTTAGGATCATTTGCAATTTAAAAGACAATGTATTGACAAGTGCATTACATTTGACTTATACTTTTGTGTATGAAGTATGAACTTGTGTTTGTTTGTGTTTGTGCGCCTGCGTGCATGCAGTACACAGACACTGTGGGCAATGTTAAGAGAGTCACTAAGCATGAAAGCCCATGCCAGTTTTAGACTCTAGCACCACTTCTCAGCAGGGTTGCAGTACTTTTAATGGAACATTCTCAGTTAAGGATTTAGATTGTGAATAAAATAACCAGCACTTTTCAGTGTTTCTGTTACAATTCTGAAATGACAACACCAGCACTTTTCAGCACGGCTGATATAGTTTTCCTGGGACCGCAGTGGTGCTTACCATTACGGCTGATCTGCTCCCAGAGGTAAATATAATGCTGCATTGTTGAGTCTGTCCTAGCATAGCAATGACTTTATTTGGTGCTGTGTGACTACACATGGAACTAGAGAGATATGGTTCTCCCACTTCTCCCGATAAACATTCCGGGCTAGGAACACTTTACATTTGCATTGTAGCACTCTTCCATGACAACTTCTCCTAAAATATTTCCAAGTTGGTTTTTGATCACAGCTTGAAACCTGTGTTTACTCCTTCTCAGCCTCCTTACTTATGCATAGCATAGGATTTCACCTTTTGATGGATTTTATCTATACAGTGCCCTGTAGAAGTGTACTCACTCGCCTACTTATCTTTGCTTCAAGTTAAAGATCAGTTGAAGATTTCCTGTTGTACCTCCCTCCGATAAATTTGTCAGGCAGTATGCATGAGCCTACTCTAGAACAGTCATATAATGTTCCTGTCTTTCAACATGTTTGTCCTAAAGTTACAGCCTTATTATTCCAATTGTAATGATGTTCTGATGTTATCAATATACATGTTATGTGAGTAAAAAATGAACTTAGCGTGTTATGTAAGTGCAGAGAAAGTGTTCATTATTTAATCCATAGTTTGTGCTATTAGCAAGCAAGAACTTGCTGAGAACATGTGAACCCACAGGGGCTTTTATCCTACCTTTATATAATAATTTGCTTCAGCTTGGATTGTTTGTATAGCATCCAGCTCTTCAGCTTTAAACAACACACATGACAAATCTCTGTTTGTATCATTGTGGTTATCAGCTTATAGAATTGTTAAGTTTATTTCTGAATGTGATATAAACTATTTTGTGCCTCGCAAAATAACATTTAATTGTTTTGCCATATTACACTTTCTACTATAGTCCAGTGCTGAAGAACACGTGATGGACCACTGTTCACTACCTACTTGCCCAGTGTTAAGTGATACTTTGAAGGTGCCTATGAATCATGAGGATTGGGCATGGGCACGGAATATTACTACTGTAGGCACAATGACAGTTGCATACCCCGAACTACTACACCATCCCACTCTCAAAGCCTAACAAACTATAATTCTGCTTGATGTGATGGTGCCTCCTCTTGACAGGCATTCAGGTCAGTTGCCTGTGGTCTCCAAAGGTTTGAGTCTAGACCTCGTAGAGGGCTATTGAAGGGAGTGATTGCAAATACTAATTTTTGAACAGGGACATCTTCATTACAGTTTGTGCAGTAAACAACAACAGCCATATCTGAATCATTCTAAAGCCAGCACAAAGTATAAGCATATTAGTTCAACCTTGGTCCATAAGGGCTGGAGCCAAGTCTGATTTTCAGGATATCCACAAACTTTGCAAACTGTTCACAAGTTTATTCATTGAGTGCACCTTTTGCTTGTGTGGCTATTCAGAAAACTTGCATAGCCCAGCGCTCTCATGGAAAAGAGTTGTAAGCCTTTCTTACAAAGTGAGCAGAAGTTAGGGTGGATAGGCCACTTATCGTGCAAGTTAAAGCAAAAATATCCTTTTAAGGACAAAAATATTATAAAATTTCCATGATGGGATAAAAATGGTTTCTTAATAGCCTTAAGCACATGGGACTTTTCGAAATTAATACTGTCAGAGGGGGTCCCATTCCACTAAAAAAGTATCTGTACCAATTGATTGTTTTTTGTTCAAGCTTGCCAGCGGTGCGAACGATGTGGAAGTGTATCAGATGCTGGGTTAAAAATATAAGCTCACTTTTTGTAGACTTTCTACATCACAGTTTAAAATTTTTAAAACAAATTTCAGTATATGCTAAAGTTTGATGATCATGAAGTCCAAATAAAGCACATTTTGTTTCATTCTTTTTGTTTTTGTTAGTGAAGATAAGACCAAAGATTTTAAGCCCACATATTTAGAATACAAAATTAGAGTGTAAAAAATACATTTATTTTGTTGATTTACTGAAAGTCATTTATAAACCTCATGATATTAGGAACCTTAAATTGTTCTTATTGTGAGGAAAAGCCACCAGCACAAGCATACAAGAAGCTAACACACCTGTCTAAATTGTGTTTCAAACTCTTTGAGCGATTGTTTGCAGAATGAAGCCCTAATATTTCACTCTACCTCTGATATCAGATGCAGCATTTTATCCCATTAAGAATGGATTTTCTGTTGCCCTTTAGTACATTACCCCGTAACCCGAATGAAACATTTATTCTACGCCAGTGAAAATAAATGTGACTACTTAATTACATTTACAGTTCAAAGATCAAACACCACACAAGACCAACAGAGCAGACTAAGAAATCTCTTCTTACTGCCTCACGAATTCCATGCTACAGTCCCTTTCGGATGAAACCATCTGTACTCATAATCTAATCAGATTTTAGTTCATTGCTCTAATTTGACCCTTTCTGATTACTCTCTGATTATGTATTTTTGTTTGTAACTTGTATACTTGAAAAGACAATATGGTATAGACCACATGCACAGATCAGCCAAGAGTAATAATCTATAAAACTTTGTGCAATTGCATATGTACTGTTTAAAACAACCACGATACACATTCCATTATGTATTTGCAATTGGCCTTTAATCTTTGGAGCATAACTGTTATTTTATATATAATATATAGCCTACTTGTGGCCTTGGACTTTTAGAAACAATGTATCTGATTTTGAAATGAAGTTTATTTTTCATTTATATGTAACTTATGTATATGTAGAATATTAAATGCTGGAGCCAATTATGTTTCAAAGTATTAAAGTACAGTATTTAGATTCTAATTGTCTCTCTCGATGATTTGTTCAATAAGTTTACACGTGAGTTATTCAACAAGAAAAGAGAGCACTGTTGTGTGCAGTGATAAGCGAGGAACATTTTCCTAATAGTGAGACCTCAATTGTTGTGTTTGCAATGCTAGAGGTAAAGTAATATATGGGCAAACCTTTGAGCTAGTGGTCTGCGATGAATTGGTATAGTAACTGGAAAAACGTTTCCAAGAAATGCTTAAAATGTTGTGATGTTTTTAATTGAAATTCTGTTAGGATTAAAAGCAAAAGTGTGTGAGTGTGTGTGTGTGTGTGTGTTTGTGTGTGTGGGTTTTTCAAAGTAAATGTTGTTTACTAATTCCATATTGTTGCACATTATCATAAAAGCACAACTTGTCCATGTTTTCTTCTTGTTTTCTTTACTGTAACATAAGAAGCGACGTACATCCCATCGTTTTCACATAATGCAATTCAAACGTCTGTCAGAGTGCATATATATATGAATTCTATCATGATATTGGCTGTTACTAAGATATGTGAGAATTTTTTGTGAAATTATGGTCCAATGAGAAAGGGAGGAAAAATGATTTTTAAGCACCAATTAGGCTACACCATGAACAAAGCTCATTATACACCACTGCTCAACAATTTAATGTGATTATATTCTGTGTGAGTTTGACCTTAGAGTATTAAATCAGTCACTTAGATAAGTGCTTCCAGTGCTTTAGGTGGAATGAAAAAGGTGGGTGCCCCTAAAGAGGGTGTGGACAAAGAAGTGTAACTTATAGCCATTTACACGGGGTGAGGCTTTTATAATTAAGGATGTGGCCTATAGGGAACTAGGCAGGTTGATACCTAGTCTTACTCAACGCAGAATAACACTGAGTAGCAGGGTCAGGGTGGTTTGGGTGGGCTGCTGAGTAGAGTTGAGGCAGATAAGAGCTACGGAGGAAAAAGTACACTTGTCTATGTGTAGCACCCAGGCAATCAGACAAACATGTGATCACTAGGAAAGCTATTTTACATCTGAAAGTACACTGAACCATCACACTGTCACATTTGTTATCTCCTATATGCACGCTATAAAGAAAGTAGTGCTTTTTGCTGCTGCCGATGCTTTGGCAAAGTCAATAATGTAAGTATTAATGTGCAAAACATAATTTATGCATGCAATGCATGTAACAAACGCCTAAGCACCAGTTGGTTGCAGTGGCGGCTGACACCTACCTAGGATGGTAAGGCAGCAGGAGGGGTTGGGGATCGGTAATTTTTTTTTTTTTAAACTTACCTGCCACTCCACTCCCGCTGATGCTCGAAGCCCCCTCGTTGCTCCTCTTGACCAGTCCGGATTTGGATGGACCTCAGGGCACAGGCTCCCCACCCAATCCAGACTCCGCTCTCATAGCATGAGAGCAGCACCAGGATTGGTCTTAGTAGCCTTGTTTGCCACTCAGACAGTGCCTTAAAGCCTGTTGCTTTTCTCCAACCCGGCTGCGCAACACTGCTGGGTTGGAGAAACATAAGTGTGCATGTCTGTTTGGCCGGCCTAGGCCGCCTGGCCAAACAGACCTGCACACTTATAAGTGCACACTACTCGTCCTCCCTGCCATACCTGGCCCCGCCCTATAGTTATTGTGCGACTCAGACAGCAATAAATAAAATGATAATAACATTGTGTTATTATAAAAAAAAATATCATCTGCTGGCTCTTGGCAGTTGGGTGACGCTCCTCCGCCATTACGGAGCAGCCGCCCCTGGCTGCTTACTGTCTTGCAGCCAATGTGATCCGGGATTCTGTAGCTCACTGATGCAGCTGTATCCACAGGCACTAGTTACCTCGGATCTGTTAGCATTCAGGAAGCAAGAACTTTGCTGGAACTGCACAAAATTACAAATTGCATAACGATCATCTGCAAGACTATTGCAGTCACTGAGCGCAAGGAGAGACTCGCAATCTATGGTGGATGAGTAGGGTTGCATAGAGGTTGTTTAGCAGGGTTATGTGGGAAAAAGCAAGCCATTCCTATTCAATTTTACCAATAATGTGGGCAGGTGTTATCTTCATAGATTGCTCTGCCTGGCCTTTCTTTTTGTGGAAGCAGAGCATGTCCTCTCAGCAGCTTCAAGCAAAACTGGCTGGAGATACTGAAAATGATAGGGGTGGTGAGGTTTACAAAAATGTTCATTAAATGATCAGGAATTGAAATTAAGCACATTGTTTTCTAAGCCTGGAGGAGCCGAGGAAGACTGCAGCAACTAAGTTCTACAGATAGAGCAGCATGCATGCCTATTTGACATCTCTGGAAATTTTTGCCAAATCTTCCACTTCATGCAGGGACACTGCCGCAGACCTCCAAGCCCTGGATCTCAGGTGCATCGACAACAACAACTGCTGCTGCACATCTCCACGCTCCACCAGAGGACCATTCTCTTGCCAGCACTGCCATTTCACCTGCAACACCGAGGCAACCAACAACACCAGAGACACCTCAAACACGACTGCGTCCACCAAGCCGACCAAGACCGCCACGACACAACTCCAGTGCATTCTACTCAATGCACGATCACTCAGCAAACATGCCCCGGAGATCTGGGATACGATCTCATCCCACACGACGAACGTCATCTTCCTCACAGAGACCTGGCTGAACACTGCCTCCGCGCCAAACTTCGCCATCGCTACCCCCAAAAACTATAAGATAACATACTGGGACCGAACAAACAAACATGGAGGTGGAATTGCCATCATCTTCAAGGACACCACCCGCTGCACGACCTCCTCCGATGACTCGAGCCCAATAATTGAGCATCTCAACTTCCAACTTCACACAAATGGAAAAAGCACCATCAGAGGCACCCTTGCCTGCAGACCACCAGGACCACGCCCCAGCTTTGCAAACCCATCCCTGACCTCAGCGCCCCGATCGCCATCGACTCAGAGCACTACATCTTGCTAGGGGATCTCAACTTCCACCTCGATAACCCCAGCGACACCAACACAACTGACCTCCAGGAAATAAAAGCAATATCGGCCTCAAGCAACTTATCACTGACCCTACCCACTTCGCAGGACTCACGCTTGACCCCATCTTTACGTCCAGCGACAGAGTCAATTACAACCACATCTCACAGCTCACCTGAACCGACCACTACAGCATCCACTTCATCATATCAGGACCTAGCAACACTGGCACCAGGCTCCCCCAGCTCCCTGAGCAGAAAATGGAAAAAGATATTAGAAGACCAGTGGAACAACATTCTCAACTCCCACCTCCCAGACACCGCATCCAACCCAGAACAGGCTGCGAAGAACGTCTCCCAGTAGATCACAGAATGTGCCGACTTAATCACCCCCCCCCACCCCCCCAAGCCAGGCAAATCCAAAGGACCTGCCAGAAGAGCCAGCTGGTTCACCAGAGAGCTGAAATGCACCAAACGCAACTGCCAGCAACTAGAAAGGAAGTGGTCACCAGCAAAGAGACAGGAGCCCATAACACCTTCAAGACAGCACTCAACTAGTACCACCACCTCCTGAAAGAAACAAAGAAGAACACCCTAGCAGACCACATACAAGCCAGTACAAACCACAGCAAGGAGCTCCTTGCCATCATGAAGGAGTTCTCCAACCCCGCAGCCACCGAAAACAATATCACCACCTCCCAAGAATTGTGCGACACCCTGGCGGACTTCTTCCACAACAATATCTCAGCCATCTACGAAAACTTCAAACCCCAAGCCTCTGCCACTGACAGCATCAGCCTGCTCACACCCACCAACACAAACCCCGAACACCTGCTCCCCCAGTGGGTCCCTCTCACAACTCAAGTCATAGTCTCCATCATGAACCATGTGCACTTGGGAGCACCCACGGACCCCTGTCCCCACCACATCTTCAAGCTGGGGAGCAAGATGATTGGCGACGAGCTCAAGAAAGTCCTGAACCCCTTCATCACCTCTGCCTCCTTCCCTGAGGACTGGAAACACGCCGAAGTGAGCCCCCTCCTGAAGAAACCTTCTACCGACCCAGCAGAACCAAAGAACTACCAGTCCATTTCCCTACTCCCCTTTCCAGCGAAGGGTCTCGAAAAGGCAATCAACCAGCAACTTACCAAACACCTGGAGAACAACAACCTCCTGGACCCCTCTCAGTCCAGTTTCTGAGCCAACCACAGCACTGAGACAGCCCTGATCACAGTCACCGACAACACCAGGGCCCTCCTGGGTCATAAAGGACTTCTTCAGGGCACTGTCAGTCTGTACGTAGGTAAAACGACGAGTAGTCCAATCAAAAGAAGTAAATGGAAATACGGTAAACTTCCGTCAACTTATCTATTTTATAGAGCAGACAGAGAGCTTCTCATATATGTTGAATGAAGAAAAACTGGTCCAAACAATCAATTTGATTGGTGCCAAATTATCGAATCGTTAGAGCACTTCAAGTAAGTTTAATGTAACGTATAATCAACGTCTAGTCTATCAAATGAGGTGATTGTTTACATAGAAACTCCAGGATAAGAGTAATCCATGGTCCTTAGCGAATAAAGATCAAACCAGTATGATTGGCAAAGAAACCGTTACCGGCCTGGATCCATCGATATTCAGGTTCCTAGCGTCTGCTCGTCTGGAAAATCTGGACCAGATTTTCCAGTCGAGCAGATGCTAGGAACCTGAATATCGACGGATCCAGGCCGGTAACGGTTTCTTTGCCATCTTCAACAAGTACATGACCCCCCCGGCCGATGCCGTCAGCTCGCACGGACTCAACATAATCTCTTTTGCCGACAACACCCAGCTCATCCTCTTGCTGTCAGAAGACCCCTCCACCACCAGAGCCAACTTCCACAGATGTATGATGAACGTCGCCGACTGGATGAAGGACAACTGTCTCAAGCTCAACACTGACAAGACGGAAGTCCTCATCTTTGGGAACAACACCTCACCATGAAACGACGCATGGTGGCCTGCTGAAATCAGCCTATCCCCCGCCCCAACAGACCACGCCTGCAACCTCTGCATCTTCTTGGACAGCAAGCTATCTGTGAAGAAACAGGTAAACGCAGTCTCATCCACCTGCTTCTACACCCTACGTATGCTCCGCAAGATCTTCAGGTGGCTCCCAGTCAACACCAGGAGGACCGGCATGCAGCCTCTCATCACCAGCAGGCTGGACTACGGGAGCACACTCTACGTAGGAATCACTGCACGCCTCCTGAAGTGATCGCAGACAATACAAAACTCAGCGGCAACACTCATCCTTGACCTCCCCAGATGGACCAACATCACACGGAACCTCAAGGAGTTACATTGGCTCCCGATCCAGAAGAGATGCCAGTTCAAGATGTTGACCCACGCATACAAAGCCCTGCACAATGAAGGACCAGCATACATTAACAAACGTGTGACCTTCCACCAACTGACCAGACGCCTACGTTCTGCCTCCCTCTTCCTCGCAGACACCCCCCGGATCCGCTGAAGCAACAGCGGAGGATGCTCCTCACACCTGGCGGCCAAAGCTTTGAACGACCTTCCCCTGCACCTCAGGACCACCTCATCACTCCGGGAATTCAGGAAAGGACTCAATACCTGGCTGTTTGAATGAACAATCACGACGAAGCAGTTAGCTACTCCCGAGCCTTGAGACCCTCACGGGTGATTTGCTGTGCTCTATAAATCCCTGATTGATTGATGATGTTTGCTGTAAGACTGACGTAATGAGTCCAGGAAACGTATCCACGAGGCGCAAGGGAAATCTCTAAACATCAGAAAGCCACAACGCTCATATAGTGGCTTTTTAAGTTCAGGTCCAACCCTATCCAGCTGCCTTTGCCTCTCTATTGCTCAGGAATCCTGTACACACCCTATTACCCCATATAATAGTCTCTGGATATTGGATCTCAGTGGCATCCTTGTAGACGTGACGGAAATACTCAGCAATTTCTTACCTCAAATGTTGCCTGAATCCTTTGATAGACAGGGCCATGGGGGAGTCTCTAATCAAGGTAGACTGATAAAAGACTGTAGCATAAAAGTTTGATTAAAAATGTGGGGTTTCCAGGCCACCTCCAGATATTTATAGTTTCAGCATCAAAACTTTTCCTGGACCTCCTTCCAATAAAACAACATGAGTGTATTTTCCAGTTCATTAGAGTAGGCCCTAGGTAGGTACATGCATATAAAATATGAGATGAAAAACAGTCTAGAGAGAAGGATCCTTTCATCCGTGAGATGGCATCCATCAGGACAGAGAAACAATCACAAGGAGTCTGCGGATCAGATACTCTGTTGTCAATCCTCAGTCACACTATTATCAAACGCTTCTACAATTTGTACTAACCCTAATTCCTACTATTCTAACATGCTCCCTACCAGAACTCATTCATTTTTGACAACAAACAGTGAAAGTGTTTTTATCATTAGTAAAACACAACGTGCACAATTTTCATCTGCTTTATCCTCTGCAGGTACCTCTCATGTGAGTGTTCCAGATGCTTGGAAGAACCACAAGCCAGACGTGTAACACTCTCTCGTGGTCACAAGGAGCACAAGGATTCTCATGAGGCATCATAGGCATTCCCCATAGCCCTCAGGAGCCATTGCAGTGGAACCCACCCCAAAAAGGGTCCTGTCAAACCAATAGCTTTGCATATATGTGACGCAGCCAGTCAATATACCATTTCAGGACCCCTTGACTCCCATGGATGTCAATTCACCAAAATGCCAGGGGTAGCGGAAGTGACTTCGCATGCCCTTTGACCTTCACTTCCACTCATACATACACATGCTTACACATACACATGCTTACACATACAGACGTATTCACACATACACACACACTGCCTACACATACACACACATTCACACACACTCTCTTACATAAACACACTGAAAACTACAAGCACACACACAACATACATACATTTAAAAGCATTTTTTTTAGCTTACCTCAGCTGCTAGGGAAAGTCATAATCCAGCTATTTGTATTCCATTTTTTATTAAAGTGATAGCGAATAATGTTATATTATTCAATATTAGAATAATACAAAAATTGACAAAAAACAAGGAGAGTGAAGCCCCCACCGACGTCCATAAGGACGAGCTGCTTCTGTTCCTGGCAGTGATTTTGCCACTGCTGACGCTAGGGGTCGCAAAGGCAGTGCCAGGGGTCACATGTGGCATGCCTGGAGTTGCAGCAGCGATCCCTGGCGACCCCTGAATGACGTCCATGCTTGGCACATTTTGCAGGAAGCCGCATCATATACATTATGCCACCACTGACACTCACTGGTTAGCACTCACACCTCTGTTACTGTTTCAGCAACTACAAGTGCCATGAACAGACTCTGCTTCTCAAGTAGCGCTTGGGGGTGAGCGTGCCCTATTTTTATCTCATTCAACTCTTCTTTGAGTGATTTTAATGTCTGCCTCCCTCAGTCGAAGTTACAATTCTGCTAGGTGAAATTGTGTGCATGCCTGACCACATTCTCCATTTTAGGTGAGGAGTTACCGCATCAGTCATTGTCCAGTATTGTTCAAGAGCCACCCTAGGCCTTAATTTACATTGTGCAGGAGGTGTCCGTTAATTGACAGTTTTTAACCTCTTCCATGCGTCGGACGGCCCCCGGCCATCCGACGTCATGGTGGGCGTGTGCGTCGGACGGCCAGGGGCCGTCCGTTTCGCGCACGCGTGGAATTCGCCCGCACAGCGGGGGAATGTGCGCCGCATCGAAGCGGTTAAGCAGAAGTTGCTCCTGACATGAGCTGCACTAATATTATTGGACCTGTCATTCAACACAGTCCCACATGCTCTTCTTTTAGATCGTCTTCAGGTGATAGGAGTGACAAGGTAAGCCTGGAGCTGGTTAAAATCCTTCTTAGAAAATAGAAGCCAACAGATTTGGATTCTCCCCTGTTCCGCAAGTCCCCAAAAGGTGGATACAGGGGTCCCTCAGGGATCGGCGTTGAGCCCCACACTTTTCAAAATTTATCTCACCCCTTTGATCCAGTTAGTAGACAAATTAGGAGCAAAAGTGATCTCTTATGCAGACGACACACAGTTGCTCTTCTCCTGGTACAAGTAAACAGAATTGAAGAGCTCTCATATTAAATTCTGTCTCATTGCAGTCTTTCATTGGCTAGCAATGGAGCAATTGAAATGTAATGAGGATAAAACTAACATTTTCCTCTTTGGGGAGTTCCCCCCACAGTTTTGGCTAACATTCTGGCCAGACAATGCCTGATCTATAAAGAGATTCGTTAATAAATTTGGGGATTTTGTTTGTTAATACGCTGTCATTTGGTCCCCAAATTAATTGGTTGGCTGTAACCTGCTTTAGGATCATGAGATCTCTAAAGAAATGCCTGCCTCTCCTGTCTTTCCATGCAAAGAAAACAGTTATCCATGCATTGATTACGTCTAGAATCGACTACGGCAATGCCCTTTATTTGGGCCTTCCGGAATATCTCTTGGATAAACCTCAGGTGATCCAGAATGCAGCAGCTCAACTTTTGCTTAATCTCCCAAGGCGTATGTGCATCAGGTCTCATCTTTGGGATCTCCATTCGCTGCCCATCAGGGAGAGAGTGAAATTCAATTCTATGTTGTTGGTTCATACAGCCCTCTATGGCAAAGGACCTACCTATCTAAGTACCAGATTCAGCTTTTACAGCCTGCCAAGACAGCTACGATCTACCAATACATTTCTGACACGCACACCCAAGATCGGAAGACAGAGAGCATGAGATAGATCACTTACTTTTTTGGGTGCAGTGGTCTAGAATTAGCTCCCCTTGGATCTATGCTCGATAAGTGATCCAGGCCTTTTTAAAAAAAAAAAAACTGAAAACCTGGTTCTTTCGGCAGGCCTAGCTTTTTCCTCTCTGACCTTCAGCTTGTACTGCGCCGGGATACTCCTTGGAGTAGGTGTGCACAATAAAAATAGTATATCATATCATATCATGAGCCACCAATTGATGGGACTCTTCCATCTCCCATCAGTCAGGTACCTGATGGGAATCCCTACCAGCATCACCCCAGCCTTGTTGTAATGTTAGCTTCATTTGTTTAGCTGCGTGTGCTGGTATTTGTGGGTCAGCTTGAGGCCAAGGGTGAAAGGCCGGAAGGACATGATCCTAGCATATGGAGATTTATGGTTAAGTGCAGACTTTGCAGCCTGGCAAACGACCCATTGGACGTTTCAGTGGAGGGTGTTCCTGTCAGGTGTGCGCTTTCACTTCTTTTTTTTTTAGTTTAAAAGGGAAAGATTTATTGAAATAAATTTGCAATTATAACATAAGAAGAAACAACATATTCATTGAGCATATACTCACAATCTTGAAAAGAAAACATAACACCATCAGGAACAATTAATAGCAATTACATAACTACAATAAAATAATCTATGTAAATTAGGTAATAAAACAAATAGATAGATCAATTTCATTACAAAGAACAAGTTACGGAGGTTTAGGCACTTCTTCAATTCGAGGTTTGTGAATTTGTGCTTCATGAGCAGATTTGCCCGAAAAATAAGTAACTGGTAGCCATAAAAGATCTCTTTTAATAGCTAATGTAACAGGATACACATATGCCCTATCAAGTCTGTGGTGGTAACACACTCCATACCACCATGCTTGAAAGGATACCTGAGACGTATCCTTTCAAGATTTAGTAATTTGCTGAAAGGCCACCGCAAGAAGTAAATCTACTATATAAAAATCTTTGGATTGAGATGACCAATAGTCAGAGGTACTGCCAAGGAAAAGGTTAATAAAATTAAAAGGAGATTGTGAATTAGAAATAGAGTTTATCTGCTTCCAAACCTTCAGCCAGAAGGGACATTCAAACAACATATGTTTAAGATCTGCCGACGGTTGAGAACAAGGCCAGCAATTGAAAGGAACAGTAGAATCCAATTTATGTAATTTAACAGGTGTAATCAAAAGTCTATTATAGACAAAAAATAATGTTTGAGTTGTATTAGCCGCCCAAGAAGACTTTCTTATTTTGGTCCAAATTTTATTCCAAAAAGATGTGGGAAAAGTGGTTTGCAAGTCAAGCTCCCAAAGATGTTCCACTTCTGTTTTATCCCTCTCCTCAGGAATAAGAGTTAAATGTTTATATACTTGAGAAGCAGATGGTAATGTATCTAACAACTTACAAATAGGAGAAGGTGAGGATGAAGATATCTGTTCAGAAGAAAGTTTGTAGTAAGCTGTTTGCGTTGCTGAGACAAGTAATCTATATTTGTCCTTGTATGAGTCTGGGAAGAAAAAAAGTGACTGTACTTCCGAAAAGGGCAAACAAGTACCATTATGGCAGAACTGAAAGACCCACTTCAAACCTTTAGAATACCAATCTTTCCCAAAAATTATTCTCTTATTAATTTTAATCAAAACATTGTACCAAAGAGAAGAAGTTAAAAATTGATCCCTGGGGGATTTATAAGAAATAAAGATGGGGGAAAGTATCTTGCATGTATTCTTAAAAATTGGAAGAGATAAGGATGCAGGTCTGGCAGTGAAAGCAAACATTCCAACAGAGAAAAGGGACTCAAAAAGGATTTCTCCAAATCTGTCCATAATAGGATAGGTACAGAATCATTGTCTTGTAACAAAAGGAAGATTGTTTAAGACAAAAAACTAAATGATATTTACAGAAGTCCGGGAAATTGACTCCCCCATATGTTTTGGTCTTTTAAGTTTACAAAGAGACATCCTAGATTTTTCGCCATTCCATAAGAATTAGATAAAATTGAATATATCTTTTTGTAGTAAGATTAGGGAATATTAACAGGTATATTTGAAATATAGAATATAACAGGAACAAACATCGGGGCATATTAACAAGGGCACTATCGCCGCTTTAGCGACAGTTTGCGGGCATTAGCGCCCGTTTTTTTACCGCTTTGCATGTCAGCGATATTTATCGCTAATGACATGCAAAGTGGGCGTTCCCTACGAACAAACCTGGGAAACACCCGCTAACCGGCCTATCGCCTATTAGCAAGGTGGCCATGGCCCCAGTTAGCGACGTGAAAAGTCGCGCTAACCGGAGTCATCGCCATTTATTTAACACCTGCAATTAGCAGGTGTTAGCCATACCTAACATGGGGGTGGATTATGCTGATACGACCACAGGGTCGTATCAGCAAGGTGTTCTCCCTTCTCCATGCAACATCGCTGGTTTTTCAGCGATGTTGGCCCATTTCCCCGCTATCGCTGGAATATTCATCGCCATATCGCTAATCGTTGCTAATACAGCGTTAGCGTGGCGATATATTCCAGCGATAGCCGGCGATAAAAAAAATCACGCTAAGCAGGGTTAGCGATGATTATCGCCTCTTCTTGCTAATATGCCCCATCATTTTGATAGTATCAAGTCGACCCCACCAAGATAAAAATAAGGGGTTCCAGCGAGATGTAAGATCAAGCAAAAGTGTACATAAAGAATTCAGGTTTAAAGCGATAGAATTCTTGACAGTATCTGAGAACCATAATCCAAAATATTTAATTTTCTCCGGATTCCAGTGAAAAGAGGATGTACTGAAATCAGCATGAAAGCATAAATTATTTAATGGAAGAATTTCACATTTATCTGCATTTAATTTGTAACCTGAGACAGATGCAAAGTTATCAACTTCTAATAAAAACGCTGGTAAAGATGATTGTGGATGAGACATAAATAACAGGATATCATCAGCATAAACAGAGTTTAAGCTAAGAAGTTCCATAAGAGAAACCTGTGATTTGTGGATTAGAGCGAATCTTTATTAAAAAGGGTTCTAAGGCGAGTATAAAAAGTAGGGGAGAAAGTGGACAACCCTGTCGTACTCCTCTATGGAGAGGGAAAAATGGAGATAACAAACCATTAACTAAAATAGAGGACTTCGGAGAAGAGTATAGTAAAGAGACATATTTAATAAATTGAGAACCAAACCCAAACCAGGAAAGTGTAGCAAAAATAAAAGACCAATTAACTCTATCAAATGCTTTTTCTGCATCTAAAGAGATCGCTGCCAAAGAAGAATTATAAGATTTTGATTTACTGATAACATTAAAAAATAAACAAATATTATCGGAAAGATGTCTACCCTTAATAAATCCACACTGTTCTCTCCCAATTAATTGTGGTAAGAGATTATCCAGACGAAGAGCCAACATTTTTGCAAAAAGCTTATAATCTAAATTAATTAAAGAAATTAGGCGATAATTCTTACATAATCTATGGTCTTTACCCTCCTTGGAAGAAGACATATCAATGCCTCTTGAAAAGAGCCACCTGATGACTCAGAGGAAATGAAATAAAGATAAAGCTGATATAATTTAGGTATGAGAAAAGAAGAAAAATATGAGTAGAATTCAATAGTAAAACCATCAGGTGCAGGGGCTTTACCTTGCTTAATAGATCGAATAGCATTAGAAATATCCTGTATTTGAATATTCCGTTCTAATATAGAGAAATCTATGTCAGGATGTGTAGGGGAAGGAATGGAAGATAAATAATGAGAGGGATCCTGTGCACCAGATTGGGACTCCAGGGAATAGAGTGACTAATAAAACTTTGTAAATTCCAACAGTATATCTTCATTCTTATGTAGATTCTGATTAGAGGAAGTCAGAATAGAATCAATTAGAGTGCGTTCTTTCTTAATTTTCAGATAGTTGGCGAGAAGTTTCCCTGCTTTATTTTGACCCCCATAATATTTCGCACTGGCCTTCAATCAATCACAAGATATGTAAAGCGCACTACTTACCCGCGAGGGTCTCAAGGCGCTGAGGGAGAGGAGGGGGGGTGTTGCCGCTACTGGTCGAATAGCCAGGTCTTGAGTCGTCTCCTGAAGGTCAGCAGGTCTTGGGTCTGTCGTAGGTTGAGGGGAAGGGTGTTCCAGATCTTGGCGGCGCGGTGAGAGAAGGATCTGCCCCCGATGGTGGTTCTCCGGATGCGCGGGACGGTGGCCAGGGAGAGGTCGGCGGAGCGGTGCTGACGGTTGGGAACGTAGAAGGAGAGTCGACTGTTGAGGTAGGCTGGGCCGGTTTTGTGGAGTGCCTTGTGTGCGTGGATCAGGAGTTTGAAGGAGATTCTCTTGTCGACGGGAAGCCAGTGCAGGTTTTTCAGGTGGGGGGTGATGTGGCTGTGGCGTGGAATGTCGAGGATCAGGCGTGCAGAGGCGTTTTGGATTCTTTGCAGTCGTTTGATGAGCTTGGTCAGGGCTCCTGCGTAGAGGGCGTTTCCGTAGTCGAGTCTGCTGCTGACGAGGGCCTGGGTGACTGTTCTTCTCGTGTCTGTCGGGATCCACCTGTAGATCTTGCGGAGCATGCGGAGGGTGTTGAAGCAGGAGGAGGAGACTGCGTTGACTTGCTTGGTCATGGTGAGCATTGAGTCGAGGATGACTCCCAGGTTGCGTGCGTGGTCGGTTGGTGTCGGGGGTGCCCCTAGTGACGAGGGCCACCAGGAGTCGTCCCAGGCTGATGGGTTGGAGCCGAGGATGAGGATCTCCGTCTTGTCTGTGTTCAGCTTAAGTCGGCTGCACTTCATCCAGTCGGCGACGGCTTTCATTCCTTCGTGGAGGTTGGATTTGGCGGTGAGGGGTCCTTGGTGAGGGAGAGGATCAGTTGAGTGTCGTCGGCGTAGGAGATTATGTTGAGGTCGTGCTGTCGGGCGATGCGTGCGAGTGGAGCCATGTAGATGTTGAACAGTGTCGGGCTGAGGGAAGATCCCTGGGGTACGCCGCAGATGATCTCGGAGGCTTCGGATCGGAATGGGGGAGGCGGACGCTCTGGGTTCTGCCGGAAAGGAAGGAGGTGGTCCAATCCAGGGCCTTGTCTCGGATCCCTGCGTTGTGGAGGCGTGTGCGTAGTGTGCGGTGCAGACAGTGTCGAAGGCGGCGGAGAGGTCCAGGAGGATGAGGGCCGCCGTCTCGCCGTTGTCCAGCAGGATCCTGATGTCGTCTGTGGCGGCGATGAGGGCGGTCTCGGTGCTGTGGTTGCTGCGGAATCCTGACTGGGAGGGGTCCAGGATGCTGTTATCTTTGAGGTAGCGGGTGAGCTCTCTGTTGACGATCTTCTCGATGACCTTAGCTGGGAATGGAAGCAGGGAGATGGGCCGGAAGTTCTTGAGGTCGCTCGGGTCCGCCTTGGGTTTTTTGAGTAGGGCGTTGATCTCGGCGTGTTTCCAGCTCTCTGGGAAGGTCACGGTCTCGAAGGAGAGGTTGATGATGTTGCGCAGGTGGGGTGCGATGGAGCTGCCGGCTTTGTTGAAGATGTGTGGAAAAGGGTCTGTTGGGGAGCCGGAGTGGATTGTGCCCATGGTCTTGATTGTGTCCTCGGTGTTCACGTTGACCCAGGCTGTCAGGGGGTCGTGGTCCATGGGGTGCGGCGGGTCTGATGTGTCGGGGCCTGTTGGGGTCGTCCGGGAGTCGAAGCTGTCGTGGATGTCGGAGATCTTGCGGTGGAAGAAGGTGGCGAGGGAATCACACAGGGCTTGCGACAGCGGGATGTCGTTGGCGTTGGAGCTGGGGTTGGAGAGTTCCATCACGATGCTGAAGAGCTCCTTGCTACTGTGTGCATTGTTGTCGAGGCGGTCTTTGAAGGAGGTCCTCTTGGCGGACCTGATGAGGTGATGGTGGTTGCGGATGGCGTCTTTGTGGGCTGCGCGGCTGTCCGGCGTCTTCTCGCTGTGCCATTTGTTCTCCAGTTTCCGGCAGGTGCGCTTGGATGCTAGGAGTTCCGGGGTGAACCAGCTGGTCCTCTTGCTGGTGTCTTTGTAGGTTGGTTTTTTCAGCGGGGCTAAGGTGTTGGCGCAGTCGTCCATCCATCGTCTGAGATTGTGGGCGGCGGCGTCGGGGTTGGAGGGGTCGTTGGGTGGGCTGAGTGCGAGGTTTGTCTGGAGTTGGTCTTCGGTGACTTTGCTCCAGCATCTGCGGGGGATCTGTAGGGTGCGGTGGTGTGCGGCGGGTTTCCGGAAGGTGAAGTGGATGCAGTGGTGGTCGATCCAGGTGAGTTCGGAGGTGTGGCTGAAGGAGACGTGGAAGCTTGAGGAGAAGATGGCCTCGAGCATGTGTCCGGCGATGTGGGTCGGCATCGTGACGAGCTGTTTCAGTCCCAGGTTGGCGAGGTTGTCGATCAGGGTGGAGGAGTTGCTGTCGTTGTTGTTCTCCAGGTGAAAGTTCAGGTCTCCGAGGAGGATGTAGTCGGTGGAGGTCAGGGCGTGCGTGCTGATGAAGTCGGCGATGGAGTCGCTGAACTGGGGTCGGGGTCCGGGGGGTCTGTAGATGAGGGTGCCTCTTACGGTGGTGTTGGGATCCGTGTGGATCTGGAAGTGCATGTGTTCGGCGATGCTGAGAGTGTCGTCGGTGCTGTTCGAGACCCTGATGGTGTCTTTGTGGACGATGGCGATTCCTCCTCCGATTCCGTTGGTGCGGTCTCTGCGGGTGATCTTGTAGCCGTCGGGGATGGCTATGGCGATGTCGGGTGCGGAGGATTCGTTCATCCAGGTCTCTGTCAGGAAGGCGACGTCCGGTGATAAGGTGTCGAGTAGGTCCCAGAGCTCGACGGCGTGTTTGCGTGCGGAGCGGGTGTTTAGTAGGATGCACCGGAGATGGTTGAGGTCCTTCTTGGCGGGAGTCTCGGGCTCTCCGAGGCAGGTGAAGCTGCAGTTCCGGCAGGTGAAGGGACCATGGGTGCGTTTCGGGGCGGCCTTGAAGCAGGTGGAGGTCCGTCCTGGGTTGAGAGCGATGAGGGTGCTGGCGTCGTATCGGAGGTGGTCTTCTTGGCGGATGCGGGGGCCAGGCGTTCTGGCGCTGGGCGCGGTCCAGGCGTGGACGGGCGCAGACGGGTTTGCCTTAGGCGCGCCTTTGGCGCGCCAGTGGCGCGGCCGCGCAGCGTCCGCCTTATATGGGGAGGTGGGAGGGAGGAGCAGCTGGGAGGCGGGAGGCAGGGGCAGCGAGTGGTCAGTGAGGGGGGCGGGGCCGCAGGGGACACAGCAGCGGGAAACGGGAGGGCGAAGGGGTACAGAAATCAAAAGGGGCACAGGGGGGCACAGAACGAAAAACAGTGCACAGCAGTGGGGGCACAGAACGGAAGGTCAAAAACTGGAAAAACAGTGGGGGCACAGAACGAAAAAGTCACAGCAGTGGGGGCACAGAACGGAAGGGCAAAAACAGTGGAAAAGCAGTGGGGGCACAGAGCGAAAAACAGTCACAGCAGTGGGGGCACAGAACGGAAGGGCAAAAACAGTGGAAAAACAGTGGGGGCACAGAACGAAAAACAGTGCACAGCAGTGGGGGCACAGAACGGAAGGGCAAAAACAGTGGAAAAACAGTGGGGGCACAGAACGAAAAATAGTCACAGCAGTGGGGGCACAGAACGAAAAACAGTCACAGCAGTGGGGGCACAGAACGGAAGGGCAAAAACAGTGGGAAAACAGTGGGGGCACAGAACGAAAAACAGTCACAGCAGTGGGGGCACAGAACGGAAGGGCAAAAACAGTGGAAAAGCAGTGGGGGCACAGAACAAAAAACAGACACAGCAGTGGGGGCACAGAACGGAAGGGCAAAAACAGTAGGGGCACAGAACGAAAACAGTCACAGCAGTGGGGGCACAGAACGGAAGGGCGAAAACAGTGGGGGTACAGAACGAAAACAGTCACAGCAGTGGGGGCACCGAACGGAAGGGCAAAACAGTGGAAAAACAGTGGGGGCACAAATATAGAGGGGAAAGACAGTAACAGTGACGCTCACAACGACAAGAACCTACCTACGGCCTACCACTGGCCACCAGGGATGAGGCGCAGGTGGTAGCCTGCGGGTGGAGGAGGGCCTCAGATCAGCAGCAGCAGCAGCAGCAGGGAGCTGGACGCACAGGTGGCGCTGTGCAGATGGGGGGGCGACCTACCCAGAGGTCAAGGGTCGCTCCTTGAGTAAATAAGCGTTAGCATTTTCTGTAGAGATCTTATTAAATTCAAATTTGGCGTTCATTAGATCATTCAAGATATTTTTGGAGTGGGATCTGTAAAAAGAATGTTCTAATTGCTTGATATGTGAGGTAAGAGTCTTTAACTTATTGGCAGCTGATTTCCGTTTCTGAGAAACAAAGTTAATAATAAAGTTTCTAGAGGCGGCTTTGAAAGTATCCCAAATCACCTGAGGAGATATCTCAGGAGATTCATTTTCCTTAAAGAAAGTATGAGCAAATTGTTCGAAAGTGCGTGTAAACTGCAAATCTGACAAAAGAGTTATTAAACCTCCACCGTCGAGTTCCCTGAAGAGGGGGAAGGAGATCCAAGTCCAGAGTCACAGGAGCATGATCAGAGACCAATATGGATCCTATATCGGAGTTGATAACTCGCTGAGCCAGAGTATTGGAGATAAAAATGTAATCTATCCGAGACTGAGAAGAATGGGCAGGGGAAAAGAAAGTGTACTCTTGAAGCGTTGGATTGCACGAACGCCATGCATCAACCAGAGAACGTTGGGCTAGAGTCGCTTTAAATTGAGAATGCACGTGTGAAGGTATGAATCTGGTTTTGGAGCATCAGTCTAAAATGGGATCAAAAACCATGTTACAATCACCGCCAACAATCAAATACTCATCAGTTTAGGTCATCAATTTAGATAATACTCCCGGCCAAAAGGATTTATCTGGCAGAGTAGGTGCATAAAGATTAACAATAGTTACAGGAATATTATCAACAAGTAAAGAAACTGAAACCCATCTGCCATCACAGTCTACATCTTGGGCAAGAGTTTGTATGTTAAGACGCTTATGACATAAAATCGCTACCCCATTGCGTTTTCCTGAGCCAGGAGAAGCAAAAACATGACCAACCCATTGTCTTTTGAGCTTAGAGACTTCTTTGTCAGGAATATGTATTTCTTGTAATAAAACAATATCCCCCTTTAAATTGGAGATATGAGACAAAACCCTCTGACGTTTTATAGGGGAGCCTAAACCTTTAACATTCCATGAAATGATTCTTAAAGTCATCTACAACACAATATTATTTCAAAAACATTACAATAAGTAATAGTAACTGGTGTTTTGTGAGAACAATACAGATATGATAAGAGATAACCATGGAAATTTAACACTATAATAAAGTAGATTGCAAGTGAAATAAAAACTAAAGATAGAAAGCAGGAGAGAGATGAGAAAAAAGTAATAGATTGATAGGGGAAAATAGAATCAAAAGACAAAAGAGGAGAGAAAGGAAACAAAAGAGATATATAAACAAGTGATGAAGACCGTCTGAGAAAACTAGAAAGAGGGAAGAAAGACAGAAGGGACAGAGGCAAGAAGAAGGAAAAATACACAAACAATATATGAGATACAAAAAATGACATACCAAAAAAAACACAAAAATTAGAGGGTGGTGAAGCCACAAAAGGGACGGTACATCAACCGGAACTCGTGAAACAGGTACGGGAGGAAGACGGTATAACCATCAGACGAATGGAAAATCACATGTACGGCTATGAAAAGACTGTACCTAATGAGAAAGAGAAAGGCAGTAAGTTACACAAAAATTAACAGGTACAATATAAAAACATAGAACCAGAAAAACATATTAGAAAAAAGTTAAACAGTGGATCTAGTAACGTCCATATCCTCCAGTCTGCAATTGTCCAAAAATCATTGAAGAAGGTGGGGATCCTCATAGGACGTAGTCTTATTTTTATATGTGACCTTAAAGAGGCAAGGGTGAATGAGACCAAATCTGGCATTGATGTTCCGTAGCGCTGGTCTCATATCCAAGAATTGCTTTCTTCTATCCGCTGTTGCTTTGGCATAGTCCTGTGAAAAGAAAAGAGCAGAGCCTTGCCAGGAGATTTTACCCTTGACCTTAACTGCTTGTAAAACTTTCAACAAATCTGTGTACTCTAAAAAATACAATATTACTCCTCTAGGTTTACTTGAAGAGGCCGTTGAATGTGGAATATGACCCAAACGATGAGCTCGCTGAATGTTCAATGGAGGAGATTCCGGAATACCCAGAAGTTTTGGAAGAAAGGATTGAAAAAAGGAGAGAGGATTAGTGCCTTCAAGACCATCTGTTAAACCATAAATGCGTAGGTTATTGCGTCTGTTGCGATTTTCAAGGTTTTCTACTTGCTTTTGAAGATGTGAAATCTGAGACTGCATAGAGGGAACCTGAACGGCGACAGAGTGAAAAGAATCCACTTTGTTCTCCAACTGAACAACTCTACTCTCCATATGCAACCATTTATCGTCTAGTTGCTGAAGACGAATATTAGTCTCTTCCATGTATGGCTTAAGAGCTCGAATTTCCTCAAGTATTAGTTCCATTGAAATTGGAGGTGGAGATATCGTCGGTGAAGGCGGGTCTTTTTTTTTACCCTTTTCACAGATGACAGCGTCGACGTGCCAGGCAACGTAGATGCAATTCTGGATGTAGGTAACAGAATATTTGTTAGGGGTGGATTTGATATTACCTCTTGCTAAGAGTCTGCCATGTTGTCCTGGAGAACACTGAAAGGATCATAATCAACCACAGAAGTAGAGGAAGTCAACTTAGAACGGTGAGCAGGTTTTGTTCTCCCCATACATAAATGTCACAAATTAGCAGGTAACAAAAAGACTGGAGAGAAGTGCTGTGATACAATTTTCACCGTATATAACATGCCAGGAAAAAGCCAAAGGTGCCAGAGGTCAATAGAGATAAATAGAGATATCTCAAAACCATTCAGGAGGTGTCAGAATAACAAAAATAGAGCAAACCATCATTAAAAACCTCCAAAAAGACAAGAAAACATTGATGCCTCATGATAATGAGGAATGCTGCGTTATCTCTTGAGGAAAAGCAAACTCGCAGTAAAAAACAAAATGGCGGACGCGAGTCCTGAGAAACTTGCGTCAGCCAAAAGAAACGCGATGTAAGCTTTCCGCTTACCGCAAAGTCCTCAAAAAGACAATAATATTGTGGCCAGTGGGTTCATCTTTGCAGCGGTTCCTCTCTGAGCCGCTCACGGAAGCTCCGTCTGCCGGGAAACTGCTACGGCCTCCCACGCTGTCTGGAAGCTCACGGACAAGCGACCATCCCGATCGGCGTCCAAGCCACGCCCCCCGTGCGCTTTCACTTCTGCAGCAGCAACAAGCTGGAATTCCACACCAGGCAATAAATGGTGTGCCTGAAATCTCCCCACCACACCATAAGCGTAATGACAACTGAGCCTTCTTGACATTCTGGAGCATCTGTGAGTAGTTAATCATTCATCCTTCGTGCAATTTTAAATAAAAAGCGACCTATTTGCCTACGCTTTCTATGAGTAAAGTGCTCAGATCTGAAGAGGAGGATAGCCTTTTCTTTGTATGGGTGGGTTACTACTGAATGCCAGGGCTGCCATCATGCACTCCTTCTCTCTCTGTGGATGTTAATGAACAGTGGGAGGATGAGCAGAGCAGCACTCGTATTGTTTCAATCAGACAGAGAACAGTGATAGCCCAGGCTGCCAGGAACCTCCCTTCCCCCAGCCCTAGCCCGAGAAAGATGGCGCAGGTACATGACGTCAGGAGGGGTAGTCTCAGAGGGGGAGAAGGTGCGCTCTAGGGGGCTCATTCAGAAGCTGCACTCGCAGGAGGCCGGCTGGGCAAGGGAACAGGAGTGATATCTCTTTGAGGAGAGTGCAGTTGGTTTAAAGAAAGACTTACCAGGTTATCCTTTCCATTTTGCCCCACTTTTTGGGGATTCAGATTTTTTCAGATAGTTACTTTTTTTATTTATTTTTTATTTGCACTTTAACATGGCAACAAACTGCATGTCATTTGATATTTAACAAACATTTGAAGAAAGCAGACAAAACCCTTACCCCTTTCCCCTGCTCCCGTCTAAGTTCAGCCCAATCTCAGCAGGGCAATCACAATAGTTCATTTGGTCTTTTGAGGTGATTCCCAACTCTCCACACAATAGTCAAAAGGAGAATTTCTAACCAATGTGTATAAATGAACCCACCCTTTTGCGCCTCTTCAACATGTGTTTGGTGTTGGTAGGTAAATTCTGTGTTGGTTGCAGTGTGAAAGGCCACTGACACAAGACTTTAAATTCAGATTCCCTATATGGGATAATTCTGAAAGTGCAGAAATGTCTCCAGGGATCACACCAATGCTCTCCGACAGCCTGTTTTACTGTGGCTTCCCCATCTATCATAATAACCCCATTGATCCCGGAAGAGCCGTGGTGTGGAATTTCATATAATCATATATATCTTAAATCAACTCTTTATCACAATTATATTGCATAATTTAGTACTCAAACCTTCTCACTTGTATAGTAGCAGCCAACATATTTGCTGGGTGGAGCCCCGAGTTTCATAACTGCATATATTGCAAACTGTCCTGCTCTCCGATGTCATATGCCAGCTTGCAGTCTTCAAACGATTTAATCAGTTTTAGAGTGGCAAGTCCGTCAAAGTTAAACACTCTTATACAGGGCCAGCTCTAGGGCGGTGTGACCAGTGCAACCGCACCGGGCGCTGACTTGGGATGGGGGTGCCATGTTTGCAAGTATATTATTGTTTTGAACACCTGCTGCCGCGTTCCTTGTCTCCAGCAATTTTCAGTCATCAATAAAAATGTCATAATAACTCAGGTGATTAATGTTCTTCCCGGAGAGAGATCGGAGTTTTGTCTAGTGGAAGTTTTGACTCATCGGAAGGTAACACAAAGTGTTAATATTCCTGCTGCAAAGAACGTGTACCATGCAGATCACAAAGTGCATGTAATGTAAATAGGTCAATAAGTTACTACTTTTGTCAGAGAGATCCTTTTGTTACTTGCAGTTTATTAGTTAACATCTTAATATAGAACAGTGAGCTATTAACTGTCACCAAAGAGCTGCATGCAAACTGCAAGGTATGTATTAGAGCTATTGCCCAGTCTTTCATTATCCTAATCTTGCAAAAAGGGTTTATTTGGGTAAAAATCAATTCTTATTGTTAAAGAGAACCCCTAATAATGGTGTTACTTTTTAAATTCTGAATTTGTTCTTTTCCAGACCAAGGAATCTTAAACTATACTGCCTACCAGTATAAATGACATGTGACTCCTACACTTTGTAGGCCTCTGTCTTATGCAACATGTCCCATACACTGATTTGCACACGTATGATCGTCTCTGTGCAGAGGTGGTCATTCGGGAAGCCAACAAACATTGTTGCACAGGGCGCCAACAGTGCTAAAGCCGGTCCTGCTCTTATAACTTCCATCTGGCATAGGCATCCTCAGTCAGAGCCAGGGAAAACTGGTGTTGTATGTGACAAGATTCTTTGTATAACAGGTGTCTCCTGTAGGGAAGAATTATATTGATCCTGATCTTGTTTATGGCTCCAGAATTTGTGTTGTTTAGTGGGAGAGTTAAGGTTCCTCACATTAAAAAGATTGAATGTCGCTTTCAATTTGTTTGCTTTCTGTGGCCCTTCCCTCTGCATCTATTCTCTGCTTTATTGCGCAGCACCAGACTGTTCCCTCTTTTACATGAACTGCAACTGGGCCCCATCCTGACCTCCATATAGAACTAAATGGTTGTCCCCGGAAGAAGGGATTGCCTCCTGCCTGTCTTCACTGTATTGTTTTGGTAGATATAATGTTCTTCCACTTACCCTGGACAGTAACCAAGCCCTAATATCATTGCTGGGTAGTTACATGGGACTCTGCCCTCTCCAACTATGCTTCTATGTGCCCTATTCTTTCAACACCATAGGCTAAGCCAAGATATGTAGAGGCCACCAGTAATTACTTAGCATCCATTAGCGTATCTTTGATGCTGTCAGTTTTCAATGTTAAGACAGCTTCTTGCCTTATTTCTTTCTTGTCAATTACCGATTCTGGGGGTCTCAAAATGCTTCTCTTTTCAATCCCTCTGCCTGCAGCATCATCGGAGTCTGAGTAAGCAAGTGAGGTATCTGAGAATGCAAACTCCTCCCCATTGTGTAATTGTGACTGTGCTTCTTCTAGCAAGAAGATAATGACCTCTTTTCCTTGCAAGTGGAATTGTAGACCAAAGGTATGTTGCCATCTACTGCAGATTTACATATGTAGGAGCTCCTGAGTCACTACACAAAGCTGTCCTCTACATTAGAGCATTGTTGCTAGGCCATGGCCACCTGGGTGTCACAGTAGTGAAATGGACTAATTTTTCTGGTTTCCTGGGTTATTCTTTCCTTGAGTCGGAAGTCAAACATTTTGGCAGCCATGTCCCGCGGGTGTGCATTTGCCTAACTTGGACCGCTTGCCTACCCTGTGTGTAATAATGATGCTGATCCCTTTCGGTCTCCTCCTTATGGTTCTTTGCCCTAACTTTATTTTTTCTAGATCTGTGTTCTAGATCTTCACATTTGTCAAGAAGTATTCCTCCATCATGTCCAGACATCGATCCGTCACCGTGATTGCATGGAGCTGGCTTTCTGTGGCTTCATGACTTTGGCTGGGTAATTGCATATCCATGTTTTAGTCAGAAATGTTTTTAGTTAGGTTCTTTTTGAGGGTTCAAAGACTGGCTGTTAGGGTTTTTTCAAAATCTTGTTTCCACTCAGCCAGCCAAACTCTGCGGTTTTTCCTTTGTCAAGGCTTAGCTGACTTAGGCCATTTTTCAGTTGCGCTGCACAAATTGGTCAATGTTGCCTAGTTTCTATTTTTTGAATGTCTGTGACATTCAGGTGGCATTTTAAGGCAACAACAGTTGCTAAATGACTGATTGCCAAGTTGACCACACGGTGTGTAGGCAAGTGGAGTTTGTGGCGTGCATCACTTACGGCCCAGGTTTTCACAGTCAATGCTGGTCAATATTGTTCTTGTTGCACCTTATGCTTAGCTATTGCTTGAATACCTGTTATGCAGCTTTTCACATCAGCGATTTCAGGACCCCCACCCCTAGATGCACAATCTACTACAGCATTCGGTCCCAACCTGGTACTAGTGCACCTGCCGGACAGGTAAGGCCCTTATCAATCGGGTTACATGCCTCTACATCGTTCATCTGATGTAGTTTGCCTTAATCTCAATGTGTGCCCATCTTTGCTAATGATTCGCGTCCTTTCATGACTATGTGCAACTCTTAGTCATTTCAGAATTGCCTGCTGCATGTCTGCTTGGAGCACTCGTGGGGCCATTTTGACGCCTCTCTGCACTTCTGACCTGTCTGGGCGGGTTTTAGTGTCTGGTAGCTTCTGTCGGTGGCTCACATCAGCACCATTTTGTGTTTCTCTGCTCAGGGCCTCTTTGCGCCAATTTAAAATTGCAAGTCTCAAGCTATGTATGGAATAGTCCATTAAGTTCAAATGTTAAAAAGAGTAAAACCTTGACCGTTAGAAGCAAAGAGACAAATTAAAAGTTATTGAATTCATAGCTGACAGAATAAATGGTAAAAAAGTCACAAAAGCTTGCAAAAGCAGTACATGCAATACAAGAAAATAAATTAAGAAACAAAGGGCATACTTACCAGTAATAATGGCATCTAACAAAATGAAACCTCTGAAAAACACCTCTATTAAAGTTCATGTGGTTTCTCCAAAACCTGACTAGAAAGATGGAGGTGCAGAATTGGTCCCTGAAACCCAGCCAAGTGGCTCAGCATCTTATCAACTTGCAAACTCCCTCAACCGTGCTCACTGAGGGGCTTATTTACAAGCCCCTTTCGCCGCTGGTACATCACTTTTTCCCATATTAAAAGTGACGCACCAGTGGCGCATTTGCCATTGTAACTTAAAAAGAAATAACCACCTAAACAGTCTAACATGAACTTCTAAACACATCCAAATGGCTGCAGAGCCACCTTTTAAAACTGGCGTACATTTTTCTAAAACTGAAATGTGCAGCGTTTGATTTTTCAATCAAACTCATTCAGTGCTATCAAAGTTGATTGTCAGAATTGTAACTGGTGATGAACCATCGTTCCATGATGTTGGCTTGCTGCCAAATGATACCCATGCCTTGAGGTACTGCCTAAAGGAAGGTAAGACACAGAGCCAGATCTACACCCTGGCAGTCTTTACTCTGTCCATCACGGTAGCAGAGGACATCAGGTCTGCCCCCCTGATGGACATAAGACTGCCATATTTAAAGATCACCGCCGACCCAGCTGTGATTTCTGTCTCTTCAGAGGAACCGCTGTCTTGGTGGTTCCTCTGAAGGCACTGCAGGTTTGGTGCGTAGCTGCCACTTTTCAGGAGTTGTGAACCGAGGGCCTCATTTACAATATTTTGACGCACAACAGCGCAGCAAGCCTTCTTAATGCACTGCAGTGTGTCAAAATAAAAGGGCAGGAATGTGCAGTATCTACAAGATAGGGTGCATTCCTATCCTTGTCTCCTGCGCTGGCACACAAACAGCAGCTGTGTGCCAGCGCAGACACCCTTGCGTCACTTTGCAAGGGTGCCTGCGCTGAGGGGATGATTGTTTTTGTGCAGGAAGGGACACCTTCCTGCACAAAAACAATCATTAAAGGCATTTTCCTCTTTGAATGCGTGCTGCATTCTGCAGCACGCATAGAAAGAGGAAAAAACTAGGAGAAATAAAAGATTTTCTCCTCGTTGCGCCTCCTTACGCCCCCCCCTTGGGAGGCTTAGGATTCTGACGCCTTCCCAGGTTTACAAAATGTTGTAAATCTGGGAATGCGTCAAGTTCCATGGATGTTGTGTGGGAACACCCACAGCTACACCTTTGGAACCCCCCTTTCACGCAGAGTTATGTGTGAAAGGGAAACATATTTACAAGGCCATGAAAAGTCACGCAGATATGGGAAGCCCATTGCGCTGCCGATGCGTCAATAAATGTGACGCACCGGTGGCGCAATGGGCTTGTAAATAAGCCCCCAAGTTTTTTGTTTTTCAAAACAAACTCCCAAAGCAGGAGTTTGCTATTTAATAACAAACCCCCAAACCTTTGTAGTTTTCTCCCATGATGTAGGAATAGTTTTTCTTTGCGGTGACAAAGGTGATGACTGTACTGTTTTTTTGATTTGGAGTTCCCAAAAAGCTTAACATTTCCTCAACTCCTGGTAAAGATAGCGGATTCTTGAAGATGCTCTTAACAATCTTAGGGAACCCACCTGGACCCTATAAAGATTCAGCGTACCAAAGCATACGAATGGGCTGCATTAGGAGAGGGGGCAGAGTACGTTGGTATAGAATATGGGCACCTATGCACAAGACTGTCCAGCTCAAATTTAAGGTGGAATGTCTGAAATCTGCTATCCCAGATCTAGTCACCATCCGTTCCTAGAGTCTAAAAAAATCTTTTTTTTTCTAAATATGGAATAGATCCTTAAAACCTTAAAAAGAGATAGAAAAAGCCTGGTCCACTTGCCGATTCAAGCTTCTTGACACATTTGGGCATTTAACTGCATAGAAACCTCTTGGGAGCTACCAAAGCTCAGGAGTCAGCTGAGCTGAGGGAGCTTGGGGTTACTGGTGGATTAGGCCTCAATCCCACATGTTTACAGATCAGCCATTTTAATGAATGATTTGAGGGTGAATGGTAAACCAGCAGGGGAGCATCCTTCAGTATAAAGCTTGGTGACAGGTAGTAGATACGCCAGTCCACTCCAGTAGGGTGCGGTCAGTTTTCTTCCGCAATTGTTCAATGAGTGGCCAGGCAATTATTCCCTTTTCTTTAAAGTGCTGTCTGAAACCTTGCTTCTTTATTGTGTTTAATTTCTGTTAAGAGTCTCTGTCACACAAGCATAGTATGAGTCAACGGTCTTGCCTTAAAATGCAGATTTTCCTGACTATATTAAGTAAAGGAAAGTCCTCCTGATTATTTTAAAGACGTTTAGCCAGCTATCATCCTTCCATGGTCAACATGCCCATACCTACAAGTGCCGCTCGTGTTTATTTTCTATTTCATCTCCTGAAGTATCCACTCCAGGGCCACAATCAAGATATAATTCGGGATAACAAAGATGAAGTTCTACTGTTTCTTCTTGATTTCTTTATACTGATTTTACCACATCCTACACCACAAATCTTTAAAATGTTAATACTCACACGTCTCTCCCCTTTCCCCTCACTCCTCGCTCTTTTTCTTCCTCAGTCCCAGTCTCTGCTACTCTCTCTTTCATCACTGCCTATTTCTCTCTTCTGCTCTTCTTCCCTCTCACACTCAGATTCTCTTTCACCCTCACTCTCTTTTTCTTCATTACTATTTCTTTCCACCTTCTGTCTGTCTCACACTCTGCTTTCTGCTCTGCTGTTTCTCTTGCTCTTTCTGCCAGCCTTTACCTCCTAGGATTTTCGTTTATCAAAAACCTGCGTGTTTGTGTGTCCGTGTACATGCATTCAGGGCATAAGCCGGGGGTACACGCGGGTACATGGCATCCACCCACTATTTTTTGCCGTCCACCCTGCCAAGAAATTGGGCCCCACAGAATAAGTTGGACTTGTCCGGGTGTAACTTTCAGACACCGGGACACGTTCAGCAGAGTCTGCACGTTGTCTGCTTTCCATTCCCAGCAGCAACGTGTAGGCAGGGAGGGAGACCTTTTTTTTATTTTCAACTCCAGCTGGGCCAAAGATAAAGGCTAAAGTTTAGGGGCCATCAGGCCTCCTTTTGATCGAACATCCCAGTCTCGGTCTGGAACTTCACGCTTAAATGCAAATGCAAAGGAGGGGTAACCAAAGCACACAGCTTATCACTTCACAGGTACTTAAGAGAGGAATCCTTTTGACTTTGTTCAGTCCATGTATGTGAGTGCATGCACTGTAAGAATGTCAGATGTGTTGGTCTGTCCCAGTATATACACAAATAACAATTTAAATAGCACTATTTTATTTATTTTACAGCGCTACTCATCCCAATGTAGGGTGTGAGAGCACTTTACGTAACATACACATTATACATTGACAATAAATCATGTACGTGTTTAATTCAATGTACAAAATGTGCTACATAAGACAGAGGGTTGCAAGGAGTAGGAGTCATGTTCATATCTCACTGTGCTATATTAGAAAAATTAAAATTTTTGAACTGCAAGTAACAAAAAGATCTCTGTATTGAAAGCAGTGAACCACTTACCCATCTACAAAAAAAAATCTGCATGTTACATGATGTGCTTTGCAGGAGACACATTAACCTTCTATACTACTTTGATTCAAATCTGGGACTACACTAAACACAGATGTCATCAGCAAAAGTGTTTACCTCCAGAGTTATCTTAACATTATTACTACTCCATGAGATTTACTGAGCACACAAAGATCTCTGCAGCAGGGGCCTTAACCCCATAAAATGTTTTAAAATACAGACTTTGCAACCAACTAATCAGAACAGATCTACTACCATGCTTCTCCTTGTCAATTTCTTTGTGGTAGGGTTTTAAAAATCAAAAATGTATTAGTTGAGGCCCAGATTTTGCGCTGGGGTTGCGTCACTTTTGTGGCACAACCCTGACGCAAAATCTAATTTGTTAAATCTCATAATGCACTTAAATGTATTCATGATATACCTGATAAACATATGTGTGAGTTCTTAATATCTGGTGTCACTTATTGTGATGTCACGCGTTTTAATGTCATGCGCTGTGATGGCATGCAACATGATGTCACTTGCATACTGGCTAACTTGGTTAGTCCCCCCACTTTTTTTTAGGACTTGTGCCCTGACATGCATGTATGTACACACATACCTACACACACACGCAACTTACTCTTTAATCATTCTTTCCCTCTCACGCTCCATTTTTCACTTCTGTCCTTTTTTCAGCCCATCTCATTAACTTTCTCTTTCGCTGTGTCTTAAACTCCCCTTTTGCTTCCCTCCCATGTTAAAACTCCCCATATAACTCATAACTTTATCGCCTCTGTCACTCTTATTCTGTCTCTCTCTTTAACTCTTTCTGCCTCTCCCAGCTTTGTTTCTCTCTTTTTCCAACATCCCTTTCGTCTCCATCTCTCTATGCCTCTTTCACGTTTCATATGCCTCTGTTTATTTCTCTTTTTTTTGCCCCATTTCACCCTCACTCTTCATTTTCCTGTCTCTTATTCCCTGGCTCTTATCACGCGACCGTGCTTCTTTGTTTATTTTGTTACTTTTCCTTTCACTCCCGCTCTCTCTGTAAGAAAGTTTTTGACTCGGAGAAAACCTGGCACTCGTTATGAAAAAGCAAGTCCACCCAGTAGAACACATTGCATACATTTTAAGTATGAAAAGTTGAATAGTGTGAATGCACACTACACAAACACCCACAATATTGCTTACTTCACAGTGTGTATTGTAAATATTTTGCCACACCTAACAAATGGAAAGTAGTTAACCAGAATTAGCATGCCGAAGTGTCTGGCTTGCTTAGCTGCAATATCAATAGTGAACACACGGTGGCAGCCGAATACCATACATTAGCTGTTTTTTTAGTTG
Organism: Calotriton arnoldi; assembly: GCA_963921515.1. Taxonomy (NCBI): domain Eukaryota; kingdom Metazoa; phylum Chordata; class Amphibia; order Caudata; family Salamandridae; genus Calotriton; species Calotriton arnoldi. Next base: position 3,907,502 of record CAWUFW010000345.1, on the reverse strand, counting down.
AAATTTACGGAGCACTTTCACAGCCAACATAATGGAAAGTGAATAACAGTGTATCGCACGATTTGAAGCCCTGCATTGTATGGAACTCCTTAATCCCTGACAACAGCCAGCTCAGGCTGTTTGCACCTAAACGCTAAAAACAAACCTCCCTGGGGGGCAGATTTACAAGCCCCTTGCGCCACTTTTGCGTCATTTTTAACATGGGAAAAATGACGCAAAAGTGGCGCAAGGGGCTTGTAAATCTGCCCCCCAATATTTAATCAGCAACGTTCGGTGTAAGTCCAGTGCTTAATTTGAGCCGGTAGAGCCACTAGCACTCATTTTTTCCATTTTTTCCTCATCAGAAATAGGCCGCGTACAAGAGAGAGAACACACACAAACGGGAAAGAAGAAGGTATGGAAAGACAGACAAGCCTTGGCAAAAGCAATTGGTCTCGCCTTTGAGACCTATTGGTTTTGCCAGTGGTATTTACCTATGCTTCACAGCATCCCCGATGCTGTGGTTCGCAGCTGAGGAATAAAAAAAGCCTGTGATGTGGCTGCTCGTCTAATTTTATGTGCATGCGCACCCACAAAATGATGCTGGTATTTTCTTTCTGTTTAGTTATCAATCTTAGTTGCATTGGTAACTAAAAAGGAAAAAAAATGTGTAAAGGCTTGTTTTTAGGTCTCGCCTAGCGTTGCAGCACGCATACGCTGCCCGCTCCTCGAGGGCTATTGTGATCAGGAGATTTCAGAAGGGGACTTCAAGCCCCGCCCATCATTTTCATTGGGTCGCGTCAGCGTTTATGCTAAACGCTGGCTTCCCATTGAAAAGGATGCTTCTTGGTTACCGCCCTGTCTCTCTTTTGGACGGCCCATCCGGACTGGGTCGTCTGTTTCACGGCTGTCGGAATTTCTTATCTATAGGAGGCCTGTAGTGGCGGCTCATGTTTCCGAAATCTTGTTTTGATTAGTACGAGTCGGCGCGCACCACTCCCGGGCTTGTTAAATGGGTCTGGTCTGTTTTAGGGAGAGCGCGTGGTGAGGGCCCCTAGGGGCATTGGAGAAGGAGGGGCTGTGTTAGGGGAGGGGGTCAGATTCACGGATTTAGAGCCTTGTAAGGGCGGGATCAAAGCCGGTGAGAGGGGAGCAATAGGGAAGGCGGGGGCAACTTTCCGGCGTGCTGCTGTGCGGCTCTGAATCAGACATGAAAGACAAGTGGCCTCGGCGCGGATAAGGGAGGCCGAGAAGGGGGCTGGTCAGAGTGCGAGGTATCGATCGGAGGCCAGAGGCTACGCAAGGCGCGCGACTCCACAGCCCGCAGTGAAAGGGTTAACGCTCAGTGGTGGAGCGGAGCCATGTGGAATGGTATTGTTGCAGCCGTCCCTCCCCCACAGTCGGAGCGGTGCTTTGTGGGAGCAGAGGGGCTACGTGAGGTTCAGCATGTGGAGCGGGGAGTGTGGTGAAAGCGGGAGGTGAGTGTGTGAGGAGTGCAGTGGAGGGAGCGTCTGTGCTCTAAGTACTGGGGTAAGTACAACTGATAATGCAAGAAGTGGAAAGCATATAAGTGCCGCACGGCGCGAGCTCTGAGCGTGCAGCTTAGCAGGAAAGCGTTGGTTGGTCAGAAGGGATTGCAGGAGCGTGCGGGCTGTCTGTATTTGTGTGCAGTTGCAGGGCTGGGTTTGTTTGGAATCTGTGTGGGCGTGTGCATGAAGGTGCATACGAGAGAGTGTTAGTTTGCAGAGCTAAGACGCCAGGTGTGTGGGCGTGCAGCAGCGAGTGCATGGCAGGTGAAGAGGATTACCAGTTGAGTCTCGTGCTGCCGGTACACTCAGTGTCCAGTGCCGGACTTTCGTTCAACGAACGCCTGGAATTGGAGGTATTAGATAGCCCAACTCCAGCTGACGACAGGTGGGAATAAGTTCATAGGTTGAGGGTGGGGGTCATTAAACAGCTTTGTGTAGAGGGGACAGGTCGCGACCATTGATTCCTACATTGATACGAAGGGGGCTTGGTCTTCCGAGGAAAGGTGCACATTCCTTGCATCTTCATTAAAGTTCTGAGTGTGATGTAAAGCCGTGTTACAGACAAGGTTCTGCGCCCATTGCTCCTCTCCCCCTTCACAAGCAAATAAAGTAAACACTGGCATTGCCTCTCGAAGTTATATGTCTGCTGAAGCTACACCCTTCCCGTCTCAGCGACCATTGCTCCCGCTGCTGTCACTGTGCATTCAAGCCTTTCTTCTCTCACAGAAAAAGCTGTCTAGGTTTTGCCAAAATTGGTTTATCATCGGCATCTCGCCGGGTTGAGAGACCTAAAAATGGCTCCACCAAACAAAGAGCGAGTAATGGGTTGCAGTGTCAAATTATGATTGAGTTATTTGGGACAAAATAAGCTCCCGAAAATAAGTTGCTACCCTGCTCCTTTTCAGACAGCCATGCTGACATGAATTGGTACCCCCCCAAAGAGAACACACTACCTAAAAGGTCTCTCAGCACACAAGAAATAACTGAATGATCCCAACCTATAGACCTAGTATAGGAGCCCTTTAAACGTGACGGCGATGACATGAGACAATGGTGTTGTTCCGCACACAAAGGCAAAGGAGGGCGCTGTTATCTGTCCTAGGCAAACCGCTATCGCCATGTTTCACTTTCCAGATGCTATTCGACATGCCTCGCTGCCCAAACACAATCAAAAAGAGGAGGAGGACAACAAGGCTGCACTAACACCCCCCCCCCCCATGCTATTCTTCTCCTCCTCACTCTCCTTCCCAAATCTTAAACACTGCTCTTCTCCTCCTAACTCTATGCTTCATACTGCTACACAGCTAACAATTAAAATCCAAACCACATAATTCCACTAGACATCACATACATACACTGAATAACACATGGCTAAAATACAATACCATTAGCAAAGCCAAACGCTCTAAATTAAACAAATGCGAGACCTATTGCATTTCCAATGCTTGTTTTAAGTGGATGAGGGAAGCAACACGGGTGCTGTGGCGACAGAAGCAGCACAGAGGGCACAGGTGGGGGGGAGAAGAAACGTGGGAGAGCAACATGGATTGGACAGGGGAGATGCACTCACTCAGGCGACCGGGCGAGGTGAGGGACAAGCAAAGGGTTGGAGAGGAGGGCGAGGTCAGTGGGGAGTAACACAGACGGCGGGGGGAGGGGAGGAGAAACAATGGGTGGGACCAAGTGCGGGCGGGGGAAAAGCACATGGGTGAGAGGCACTCGGGGAAGTACACGAGGGTGACTGCAACATGGAGGGGAGTGGGGAGAAGCACACGGACGACAGACATCAACATGGAGTGTTGGAGGAGAGAAAATACACGAGGGAGACAGCTGGAAAAACATGCATTCTTATGGAGCGCTTAACCAAAAACAAAAAGTAGTGCTGGAAATGAAAGCGCAGAAGCAAGCAAAATAAAAATGATGGCAAAGTTCTGATATATGGTTTTGACGATTGCTGTTACCACAAAAATTGTGTACATTTCTCGTTTAATATATAGAAATGCTGTTGCACAGGGCATTTGAATCAGATTTGATTGCATGACCATACTGTAATATTCTGATGTGTATGGTATATGCCACAAGAACATCTACTAAGACAAAAAAAATTAAAATGTTGGCAAAGAAGCAATACTCCACGGGAGGGACAAACACAAAATTGACAAGCCGGGAATAGAATAAAAGCAGGCAAATGAGAATGAAAGGAAAGCCAACCTATGATAAGCAGTGGATGCGCTCCAAGCCCTTGTATGTTCTTTCCATGCCCACAATACGTCTCACAACAGGCAGCGCATACACTGTCTAGAAGGCAAGGCCTCATAATGGCAGCACCAAGAATAGGTTCTGAGGATTTCAAAAGATTGTCTCGTTCTCCGCTCTGGTCTCAAAAAACAACAACAAAAAATCCTACTTGATGCTTGTGCCAAGCTGACTGCATGACCAGCTGGCAAAGAATCAACATTTATCTGTGATCTTGGGAAACTGTTAAAGTGGCTATCACAAATTCCCTTGCAATCCCAATTTCAAGCACTTTATGAGCATTTTGACTTCACTTGTACATACTTTTAACTCTCATCATGTAAGTAGCCAGTACATATCCCTGGACCCTGTCATGAAGTTACATCTGCAGAACTTGTGTCACCTCATGCAAGGCTTGAGATGGGAGATCTGAGGACTGTACCACTGTTTTACATACTGATTCATAGATATCCTTCATCATACCCTAGAAGTCCTTCCCCTTGGCAGGGAACCAGCGATCAGACTGCTTGTCAGCATGTTTTACTGTGCAGAGCAGAATAGAACAATGGAACAATACTAAACTTCCGCTAACAATTTTTTCTGCGCTGACATTATGTTAAATGGCCGTGTCCCTACTCGAATGGCGAGTTTTGAAAAAGTTGCCATCTCAGTGCATCTACAACTGATTCCGATGGAGGCGCACCAAACCCGGAAGGTGAACCTAAGACCACCAATAACCTTTGACTACACTATTACTTGTTGAGTGCCTCAAAGTGGACCATTATCAACTCCGCTCTCAACATGGTCTCCTCTGCTCTCAGTGTCTCTGTATTTTCAACAGGGGGCAAAGCTAGCTTTTCCAATGAACTCGTTCAGTTCAGCTGTACGCGGAGTCAACATTGACACCTCAATAATGAGAAGCAAACGTTTTGGTGGTAGCTGGGTTGTGTTACAGAACTCTACGGTCCTTTCACTGACTCAGTGCAGTGCCCAAAGATCACAACATGGGATTTGATGCTGGTCTTACTTTCTAACCCCAAAAAAAGCTCCAACAGAAAATCTTGCATGCGCTGTCCACTTTCTTGCTACTTTTGAGACACAAAGCAAAGATACATGTATTCGTTGTGTCCAAATAGGAAATTCCCTATACACACACACACACACACACACGCGCGCGTACATACATATATATGTGGCCTTAACTGCCAGCAAGAGTGAGATTGCCCTATGAAATGAAAAAGTGCAGAACTAGTAACTTCATCACCATATCCCTATATTTCCTGTCTGTGAGATCACAACATTAACTTCCAAGACATAATCAAATGACCTTCCCTCTTGTGGGCCAGTAACCTTCAGATGAAGGTCCTTCCAGCGTCTAAAACACCCTTTTACAGTATCTTCCATTTTGAAACGTCCACAAAACCCAACCTTTTAGGTAGAAAAGTCATGAGATCGGATGTATATCAGTGAATCCCTGCAGTAAGGTTAAATGGGACATTTTGCATGAAACAAACATCACGTGCTTTAAATTCACTTTATCTGAGATGTAACTTTGGGTGTTGTGTAATCGTTTTCTAAACATAAGTCTAGGCTTAGTTTTCAAAAGATGCGACTTGTTCTCAAACCGTTCTGGTTTCCATTTTCTTATCTTTCCTCCACTTCTCCCAGTATTTTGAGGTGACCTTGTGGAAGCAAAAAGCACCATACAATAACCAACATCACATAAACATGTACAAGCGCTGCACATATCACCCGACTTCAGCAGGTCACACAAAACCAGGTTGAACGAAAACTACAACTCAGCCTAACATGCTACTAATGATGTGGCAGACACGGTGCAACCAAACCAGGCCAGGTAGAACTGTGAAAACCTTAATATGAAATCACTTGATATGAGACGAAAGAAGAAGAAGTTTGAATTGACGATAACATCACATTTTGCAGAAATATTGTTGAAACCTAATGTTGGGTTTCGAATTCTTTTTGGATGCACGTGGTTTGATAAACAACAAAATAAAGAATGGACTGTCTAGCAAAATGTCCCTTTTTAAACTGAAATCTGCCTCGTTTATTTCCCTGAATAAGCTAGTAAACATTTGAAGATTTCCTAAGGGTGTTGTACACAATTACACATCACACAATTGGGGCGCACGCCTATGCAATTTTTGAACCACATTAATTTCTGCATTTGCATCAATTTCCCATGAAGTTACCGTAGGGCGGACGACCGTTGGTCGGCTTTGCCCTGTGTCCACAGCATCAATGAATCCATTTCAGGAGCCGCCATGCAGGACTGGCCGGCTGGGAAGGGTGCTGGGGCTGGATTTCAAGGGATCCTGGTGGGGCGAGCGGACTCTCCACATTGAGAAACCTACCTGAATTAAGTAATTTATGAACATAATTATCCTCCCTGGACAATAATCATGCAAAGATCAAATACACGTGGACAAAATACGGTCTAGCAGTTTGATTAGCTAATGTGTAACCAACTGACCAGCGTTTTCATCTCGTCATCCACACTTAGACAAACTGTGTGATCCTCTGCAAGTGATTTACATCTGACAATCTCATATTGCTCCATTGTCAGGTGCGAGTTGCCCACTGAGCCTCGCCTCTTTATTATCACATCACCTTGTAATGAAGGCCTTGCAGGTGTCCCTTTCCCATCATAAATTCATGCCTATAAGAACTGAAGTGTAAAAGCAATGGTCAGCCCTGGGGAACATCTAACACATACATGGAACAACTTGAGCGCCCTGTGCCACATATTTGTGATTTGCCCAAAACTGGGATCCTTAGAGGCCGGTTTCAATCTTTTCCATGTGATGTGCACATAGCTCTCATCAGTACACCACCCCTTTAGTGTAATATAGTGCTGCTTTTCTTTTAATGTGCTGTTAACCTGCACCTGGCACTTTAATGGACTTGATTGTCTAAAATAAAGTATTTCTTCTCCCTCTACCCCTTTAGAATGCAGTGGAAGGCAGTGTTCTCTATGGCTGAGCCACAGCTCATCTCACCATTGTAAACAACTGTCTCATAATCATGACACCACCGTAAATTGTGGCAGGCCCACCATCCAATTATGGTGGCTGACAGCCAACATTGTCTTCTCTGTGCCTGGACACTTTAAATATGACTACAGGAAATTCACCCCCAATTTGAGGCTTCATGTTCCGTAACCCTATTAGTACTGGGAGTTTAAACATGCTTCCATGGAATGGTGGCTCTGCTGCTGTGGGCTTTTCCCTATGAAGTGGTCCCAACCATGCATGCACTAGACCTTCATGGGAATAACACACACCTAGGAGTTGGTAGCTCAAGATGTAGTGCCCTTTTTCACGGCTGGTATTGTGGAGACAGTGAATCTGTCATAATAGTGGTTTGGGGCCAGATGTATGACCCGCCAATTTGCGAGTCGCAAATTGCGTCGCATTTGCGACTCGCAATTTACGACTCGCAAATTGGTATGCACAACAGTGTCTGAGACACTGTTTGCGATTCCCAATAGGGTCGCAAATTGCGAGGCTCATGAATATTCATGAGCCACTCGCAATTTGCGACCCCATTGGGAATGGCATGCACTCCCAGGGATGGTGGCCTGCTGGGCTCAGCAGACCTCCATGTCTGGGACTGCTTTTAAATAAAGCAGTTTTTTTTTAAATGCAGCCCGTTTTCCTTAAAGGAAAACGGGATGCATTTGAAAAAAAATAAAATGAATCTTTTTTGTTTCATTTTTTAAGGGCAGGTAGTGGTCCCTGGGACCACTGCCTGCCCTTAAAAAATATTTTGGGCGCCAGTCACAAAGGGGAAGGGGTCCCCTGGAGACCCCTTCGCATTTGCGACTCCATTACCACACTCTTGAAGAGGGTGGTAATTTGCAAGTGTTTTGCAACCGCAATTGCAGTCGCAAAAAATTCATACATGGCTTTGCAGTCGCTATTAGGAAGGGAACGCCCCTTCCTAATAGCGACTATCAATTCCTAAATAGCGAGTCGCAAATAAATTGCGACTCGCTATTTAGGAATTGTACATGGCCCTGTGTACTTTTGCGCATGCAATTTAGCGTTGTACATCTGGCCCTTGGAATTTGAGTTGCTAAACTTGAAGTCAGGCACATAATATTTGGACCAGGCAATGCGAGCGATGCATCATTACAAGTCTTTCTCATAAAACTTGGACTGAGCAGTGTTGTGTTTGTCACTGAACACAGAAAGATCCCTCTCATCTTATGGCATTTTTTAAGCACAGTCCCATGATTAGGTTATTGTAAAAATGATGTTGAGTTGGGCAACAAACAGAATAGGAGTAAAAATCAAACTGTTTCTGTTTCAATGACCTTTTAACATTTTGAACCAGCTGGTTTTTGTTTGGGAAAAGTATTCAATTATCTTTGGTCGAATATCAACATATCTTTTGAAGCTGTGATAGAACAGAGCCTTGAGGCAGTTCCAGAAATGGAGACTGGTAGTAGGAGGTGTTTTCGGCCATCTTGTTTTCTATTGATGGTTGAGGATTGAGTCACCCCACCGCCAGAGAGGATTCCTTGGTTTGGTACACGCTATGCCTGTCACTTTTCTTTGATGCTTTGCAACCTTTATTTCTTCCCTCAAAATTCTGAAATGGCCGCAGAATAGGAAAAAACCCAGATATCATTGTTCATAACATTATCTTTCAGAGCAGTGAATATGTCTCTTAGGTTTCTTGCCCCTGTGACATGAATGCTAGGGGTATCATTATTTCATCAGTGCCTGTGCTGCTGCCTTTAGGATGACTTTTCAACAGGTAGAATTTGTCTTCTTCACCCTACGGATTGGTTGAGCCACTGAATTGACTGAATGATTGCAAATGGCAATGTAGGATCTCACACAACTCAGTACAAATGCACACACTGCTGGTTTTTTTTGGACCATCACAGACAAACCAATCTGCTCTGTGCAGAAATGGAGAGACTTAGCTCACTCTGTTGGAGTTGGAGGTCTGCCACCTAAAGGTTTTCCCCTGGCATTCCTTGTCCTCGGTGCCGGACAACGGTAGCATTAACATGGTTGAGAGGAGAGGAGCTGAGGGAGTGAGATGTCTCTTCATCAGATCTGTTTTAGAGAAGGGCAGCAAAGGGGCATCCAACAAAAAAACAACCTCTCTCATCATTCCAACACCCTATTGAGATGGCAGTCTGAGGCAGCAAGACAGAGCCGTGCCCGGTATGCCTTTGGGAACAACTATATGATAGCTGGGACACCACCGGAAATAGTGGCAGGCCAGTCACCCAGTTCAGAGAGGGTCCAGCCCACCACTATTTCCACTAGTTTCTCTTCTCTGCAAGGCCACCTGGGGAACTATGGCATCTTGCAGAGAAGATACTAAAAATGTCATTGACATGCTAGGTGAACCCCAGTGCATCAGGGACATTTTAAATGTGAGTAATGAACATGTATCTCCACTTTTGGGCTTCCGTGCCAGTACCCCCATTTGTGACAACAGTTCCACCATGATGCTATAGAATTGTGGCTCTGCTGCAACAGGCAATTTACTCTAAAGATACTCTGGCTATCCTGGCATAAGTCAATTCTGAGGATAATGAGGCAGCACTTAGATGAAGAATTCAAACTTTGGTGGACTGTCCACAGTTTATGTGAGGGGGATCGAGACTCTGTCACATCCATAGGTAGGCGGACAGGGCACCAGACTTTAAATCAGACTCGCAGTGTTTGGACCTGGCTCCATGAGGAATGCATCACTACAAAGATCTCTTTTGTAGCTCAGACATTGGGCCTGATTTAGATCTTGGCATATCAGGTCTGCGTCACTTTTTCGGCGGTCTGCCTGCCCGATTTAGATGTTGGTGGGGACATGGGTGAAAGACCACCACAGTCCCACCGCTTCTGCCAGGGATCCTCCCCCACGTTGATGGTACCACAGCCAGAAGCAGCTGGCGGCGAGACTCCAGCCAAGAATCCCACCAAGCTGATTACGATGTGCCTTCCGTCCGAAGCAACTGTGGAGGGAATCCCTCCAACTTTGAATTGTTGGTGGAACAGAAAGAAAAGACGTAAAAACATACCTTTTTCCTGTTTTCCTCTTTTGTTTCTGTCTGGTGCCCCATCATCCAACCAAGTCCCTCCTTTGCTGCTCCGACTCCACCACGACGCCAAGCGACTCAATTTTTGCCAGGGTCTAAGGTAAGCGACTTGTACATTTTTCCTATGTATTGTGTGCTGACAGCCAGAAGAGATGCCATTTGAAGATCCTCACACACGCCTACAAAGCTCTTCACGACCAAGGACCGTCCTACAACAACCACTGACTGAACTTCTATCAGCCCTCAACGAACCTGAGCTCCACCTCACTCTGCCTCGCACCTGACAGAGCCACAGAGGTGGCCGCTCCTTCTTCCACATTGCCTCCAAGACCTGGAACGAACAACCTGCCCCTCCACCTTTGGACGCACTCTCCCTGGTGGACTACAGGAAGAAGCTCAAGACCTGGCTTTTCGACGGAGACACAACACCCTCAGTGCCCAGATACCCTTAGGGATGACAGTGCTGTGCTTTACAAATGACTGATTGATTGAAAACCTGAATAATATAGTATTGTAGTATATTGACTTGCAGCATTTCTAAAGGGCTTTGATACTTCTTGTTGAGGTTCCTTCCAAAATGCTTTGCAGACCACTAGCCAATGATTTCGATTTAAGGTGCATAGAAGAGAGAAGGTTGTTGGTAGTGGTGTCATCTATTTGTGTTGGGTGATGATGTCATGTGCAATGCCCAGAAAGTATGGGCTAAACTTGTTGCAATAGCAACACATGCAGCAAAAAGCAAAGAAGATAGGATTGATTCCTAAGCAGCATACACAAACCATTTAGGAGTGAGGCCATAGAGGTACTTGAGTTTTCGTTATGAGAACGTAACATAACTTACCTTCTTAGCCAAGTTAATATTCCCATTGTCACTCAACTAGCATAAGGAATTCCAAGTTAAACCTTTATAGATCTGAGGTTTCCATGTAGCAATTTATTCAACTACTAGATGTTTTTTTCCAATCTCTATGTCATGCAGTTTGAATTGTCTCTAATTGTCCAGACAAGACAGTAAAGTTAGATTTTTTTACTGAGTTCTTTGTGATACTAATTTGCCATTTATATCAGCTTCAGATTGGCTCAGCCAATCTTTTAGATAGATTGGATATGATTGATAAATTGGTAAAAGAAAGACTATATGATGTGATGAGAGGTGTTGGACCTGCCCCAATCTGCAGGGTCACCCCCAAATGTTTTGCCTTTTCCCCTCCTGTAGGAAAGTGCCCCTTTTTGACATGGTTACCCCCCCACTTTTTGCCTGGTTTCTGGTGCAACTTTGACTGAAAGTGTACTGGGTGCCTGCTAACCAGGTCCCCAGTACCAGTATTCTTTCCCTAAAGTGCACGATTGTTCCACAATTGGCACCCCTTTAGGATCCTTGTAAGTCCCTAGTAAGTGGTGCCCCTGGTATCTAGGGCCTTGGAACTGAAGCGGGCCATTAAGGGCTGCAGCACCAATTGTGCCACCCTAAGGGACCCCTCAACAAGCTCACGCAAAACTGCCATTGCAGTCTGCGTGTCTTGGTGCAGAGAAAAACGAAGGGTCAACATGGAGCACGTTCCTGTGTGCCATGTCTACCACGCATGTGGTATAGGTAAGTCACACCTACGGCAGGCCTTACAGCCCTAAGGCAGGGTGCAATATACCCATTTGTGGGCATATCTGTGGGAGTGAATATGTCCCTGTGATATTTAAGCTCACCGTTTATATATTACAAGTGCACAGGGAAGCCATGACGAGACCATGGGCTGAACACTCGTGATTACGAGTTTTCCAGCTACATGATGGCTTCACTGTACCTCAAGGTGTTTGGTACCAAACACCTCATCATAATAAACCCACACTGATGTCAGTGCTCGATTTATTAATAAATGCACCCAGAGAGCACCTTAGAGGTGCCCCCTGAAAACCTACCAACTACTAGTGTGAAAACCTACTAACTACTAGTGTGTTGACTGACCGGTCTCGACCAGCCAGCCAGGTTTCTGACCTCCTGAGGTGAGACCCTTTGCTCTCAGAGGCCAGGAACAAAGCCTGCTCTGGGTGGAGGTGTTCACACCTCCTCCACGCAGGTGGTGCATTCCAGGGCGGGAAGCTTCAAAGGCCCTGCCGCCTTTGTTATGCGACCCAGGCCTCTCCAGATAGTGGAGATGCCCACCCCCTGTCCTGACCCCACTTTTTGGTGGCAAGACAGGTGGGAACATTACTAAGATTAGGAGGTATGCCCACATTCAGCCAGCACCACCCCTAGGGCAGACCAGCAGATGTGGGCCCCACTTTTCAGATTTCTCCATCTTGTTTTGGATGGAATTAGCTTTCTAGGGTCAGGGCTATGCCCACTTTGTTTTTGTTTTTCAATATAGCACTCATTTCATTTTGTAATGCCTTTCTTAAGAATCAAGCACAAATCTTATTTGAACCTATTGGGATGTCCCTTTGCAGAATGGAACAGCCAGACCTCAGGAAGCTCGTACAAAGACTTGTAAGATCAATAACAAAAAACACGATCTTGTAATTGGCCACAGTCTGCCCCTACATCTAAACAGAACCCCTAGTCCAGCATGATTTATCCAAGTCATAGAGTGGTTTACTCACTAAGCACTGGACTGCTGCCTCCTCCCCACTGGCCATCCACCAAGATTCCAAAGGTGAACAGATTCCCCATTGCAAATCAGTTACCACCACAACTTCAGAGGAAATACTTTTTAAATGGTTTGCAAAAGCAATTGAGGCCACAAAACCATTGATACATTACTTTGCAACTCACAAAGAGAAAGGGAGACTCTCTTTCTGGCTTCCTCCTCTTTGTCATTTGGAAATGGTAGCAAAATGCCTTGTACAAGTTTAGAAGTCAGAAATACTTTTCTGACTCAAACAATTAGTTTTGTACATTGTAAAAAGGAGTTTTTGCTGTTACAAAGCCTTATTCACAGGCTTTGGAACCACAAACAATCTTAGTAAATCAGACCCTTTAGCCTTGTTCCTCTAAATGGTCATGGAACTCCTCAGTGGCTTGCAATATCCTAACAATGTACAGCAAGGGGGTAATTTATCCCATATGCTACTGAAAAGTATTCAGCGATATAAAATAGTTGCAAATAAACTAGTACCCCCAGTTATTAATCCCTCCTCTCTCTCATGAGGTTGGCTCTCGATCTGAAGGAAGCATCTAGTATTTTTCATAATAATCAGGTTTGGGGGATTTCTTTGCTCAGTGGTTCTGATACACTCTCAGTATCTTCATCCGCCTCTTCAGAGAACCCTGACATTCTGAGGATCTTTGCCATTCTTTCTAAATCTGGTACAGATTGTGTCATTTTCCAACTCCCAAGCTGGCCTTTTATATTTTTCTTCAATGGATTCTAAATCATATTGAAGCGGGTAGCTTGTCTGAGAGGACAGAAGATATTTTCTCCATAGCATATACAGGTCAGACCTCTGCCTACCACATACTCAGTACTTTTGTACCAGAATTGTTCCAGAGTTAATTTTGCCACCAATAACAGCTGTAATATTAGTCTACCTAGTGGGGTGAGTAGGGGGCATGTGCTAGCTTCCCATGAAAGACCAAGAAGATCACCTAAGTGTTCAGAGGTAGTCTGACTCCTGTTATGTCTTTTATAAGGTTGATCAGGGAAGTCCAATGGGGTTTAATCTTAGTGCATGACCACCATACATGGATCACAGTGCCCCTTGACTGGCTTAGTGTCCAGCATAGGTCTGAGCATCCGAGGATCGCCTTAAGTCTGGCTGGGGTTGAATGCCATCAAGTTATATGTTTGTAAGTGTTATCTTTGTGCTGTGTGCATATGGATATCTTTTATGCTCTATGCCAAATTATATTCTAGTTGTCTTGGGTAAGTGGTTGCTCAAACATTTCCTCCCATTAAGTCATGTATGTTTGTCTGGCAGGTTTTGGATCTGCCCCCAGTTCGTTATATATATCTGTGATATGCATTTGCATGTGGAGTATGGAACCATAGTTCTATCTGTGTCTATCACCTGTGCCCATCCAATATAAAGCTTATAGTAGCTTCAATCTTCTGTCTCCTTGTGATATGTGCTAATGTCACATGCAATCTTCTATAGTTCTCAGTTCTTGTTCTAGGAAATGTCTTTCAATGATTGTGGGCTTTTGCCATCCCAATTAGAGAACTGTGGGGATTATATAGATTAGAGGTATCAAGGGGGTTGGGAATAAGGTTATCTTTTTACTTCTAAGAAGACTACTGCTGTGGGTGAGTACAATTGTAGCAGCGGGAAGGGTGTTCCTTACTTTTTGTCTGTGAGTTAATGGAAGCCATAATAACTATTTCAATGGGATTAATGTGTATTCTTCTTTGACCACCAGCCACAGCTTAGGTCTTCCTTCCTTCATCCATTCTACTGCGGGATGAATTTGAGCTGCTGCTAAAGATCTATGGATATCTGAGCCCTAGACCCTCTTTGGAGGATCTTTTTAACATAACTGATTTAGTCATTCTGGGAACTTTATCTGCCCAGACAAATGTCAGCAATTTTTGTATATCTTTTAGTACCTGTTTTGGAAATGTAAGAGGAAGAGTTTGAGATGCATATAGCATTCTTGGGAGAAAGTTTATTTTTATACTGGTAATTCTGGTGAAATAGGACAAATCTAGACTGCCCCATCTGTAGCGGACCTTAAAGAGGATCTCCAGTAGAACAAGAACATTGCAGGAATAGAGGGTGCTACAGTCGCTTGTATGTTTACTCCCACATAATGTTTTGGAACCTCTGTATGCTCACAGCCCCATCTGAGAAGGTGTGGTTGAGCCCCACTGTAGGGGCAGCCACTCCCATGCCCTGAGACTTGGAGTAAAATATTTTGAGACCTTGGAAAAAGAATTCGGGTGTATACTAGCGCTGGGATGGATGTGGCTGGGTCTGTTCGAAAGCAGAGTATATGATCTTTGCAGGAGGGGTTGTGGGGATTGGGGCACGTATTTCCACATGTGGTGGCAGTGTACACTGGTGAAGCGGTTCTGGACTGAGGTGCTCCAACAGATCTGCCTGACTTGTTCAGTGAATCTGCTGATGGACCCACTGGTACTTTTACTGGGTGGGGCAGGGGAGAACTCTGTTTATTCATACATGATTCCCAGGGGTAGGTTACTCACCTTCTTCCTCTTAGCGGCACGTCTAACGATTGCCCACACCTGGAAGAACCTTCTCCCCATGAGCCTCACCTTTGGTGGACTAAGGTGTGGCACATCTATGCCATGGAACACTTGACTGCATTAATTAACAATAGAATGTACAAGTTTGAAAGGATTTGGCTACCATGTAAAACTTATGGTAAAAGAGACTGGACCCAACCAACACCCGTCACCACCATGCCGGACGTCCTTCAATGCGCTTGACTGGAAGGATCTTTGTCTTCTGAAAGCGTGTGAGACAAAGGGCCGATGACCTCTTATGATTTATGCTGGATAACATGCCTATGCAACATGTTAACTTGTTTGTCTGTGATTATTGTGCCTCTATTTCGAGATTTTGTTTTCGATGTATATTGATGATGCACCAATCCTATCAACTCTGGATGCTGTAACAACCCTGGAACCCCCCAAAAGCAGCGTATATTGTCCGTAAAAAGGATGATTTTATACATTAAACTGTTTGTTGTGGCACCTTTTATGGCTGGTTGTATGAAATTAGTGAGAATGGAGGATGATATCATTGGTCCCAGATTAGTTGCATTTTTGGTAGACACCTTCGATCAACTCTTTTAAATGCCTCAAGCGAGAGGAGAACCATCAGTATTATAGCTCGTGTTGGTTGCTCTACGTTCACTGCTACTCTGGTTTAGTTGCCCGTCTGGTGATCTCATTTAAACCCCAACTGCCTCAGTGCAATCATAGTCGGCCAGACAAATTGAAGCCTGGAAACTAAGATTCTCATAAAAAATTTTGAGTCATGATTAAGAAGGGCTGTGGGCTGATATGATGCACATGACTTAGGATCTTTATTGGGCTTCAGCAACACTATGATGACTGACTCCGTCATAGTATATGTCACCCTCTGGGCTACGCCAAAACGGGTAAAGAGTGTCACCTTTGGGTCTGCTAAGATGTCTTGGAAGACTTTGTAGAGGTGTGCTGAGAACCATTATTCCGTGGCATGCCATGTATGGTTAATTTACCTTCAAGTGGGGGTGATGTGGGCCTCTGGTTCATCTCAGGCTTCAGGAAGTATCTTGGGTGGAGGTCTAGTTTCCAAGGTATTCATCTTGGACTCCGTCATCTCTGTCATCTAATGGCCAGGGAAGTTGGATGTGTGTTTCCCCTATTATCTTGGATTTCACTTATGAAATTGTGGAATTGGCCAAAATGCAGTCTCTGTCTCCCTTTTCATAATATTTCTGACCAGAGTAGGGCATTTTTTGCTGCTTGTCCATTCAGCAAATGGTTTGGCTCTCCTCTGGCTTTTAGTGAAGCTTTATATAGATCTATCATGGTAATTGGTCCTGTATTGTGTGTCTAGGGTTGAGATCTGAGCCTCAGTTCTATTTTTTTCTTTGGACCTTTTCTGGAAGGCAGAAGTGTGGGAAATGAGTTTGCCTCGTATTATAAATTTTGGGGCTTCTAATATTGTTTTGAGTGATGGCTCGTTCATGTCATTCCATCAAAGCAGTGGTGGATTGCATCTTCTTTGGCCTCTCTCAGTACTATATCCCAGAGTGTCGCCTCATTGTACAGTCATTAGTGATTTTAGGGATTTGCATCCCCAATAACAGCTTAATGGAGAATGATCTGACAGGGGTCGCACTTTAACAGGGGTTTCTTATGCCAACTCGAGGTCTGACATATTCAAAAGGAAAAAGTCAATTCTGGAGTGAGTATTGTGTACATTTGAGTACAATGTGTAGTCTCTCTCTATACAGCTCTGCGTTTGCCATACGTTAAAGAATCTGAGATCATCCATGACTCTCCCTAGTGCCTCTAAAGTTTGTGTTATTGCCCGCCTGAAGGCATATCTTCTAGGTTTTCATGTAACACTACGTTGTAGTTCCTCCTATTAATAGAAGTCCTCAGAAGGACTTCTTATAATAGGAGGGACTACAGTGCAAAGCAAAGACAACTGTTTTCTTTTATTGTTGGGGCCATAGACATTGAGAAATGTGAACTCCTAAGCAGAGATGTATCCTTTAATACCCACTAGCCAGTCTTTCTGATCTTTTAGTGAAGTGTCTAGTTTTAAGGATGGGCTTTTCCTCATCAATATATCACTAACCTCCTCATTTCGACGTTTGCATGGGCGTGGAACTGGGTTGGGAAGCCGGGAGCCTCTGAGCATCTTTTTGTAACAGATGGGGATTCCTGCCGTAGGGTTATATCTTTTCCCTTATCATGGAGCCTTTTAGACCTGCAATTCTCTTAAGTGAGGAGTTCAATCTCTGAACGTTCAATGAAAGAATTTGTAAAATAGTCACGTTGTGGTTATTGGAATTGATAAATAATTCCGCAAATTCCTTCGGGGACGGTCAAGGTGCCACCAGCAGTAGGGTGGAGCATCTGAATCATGGGGACAATTAGTAGTGTTGCCTTTTTTAACCTTTGTTGTTTTCTCTAGGCTTTTTCAGCTCAGTTAAACTTTCAGCCCTGATTGACTTTTCTAGAACAACAGAAAAGCCCATAATAACCATTAACATAACCTCGGACATAACATCAAAAGCTTTCATTCCTCTGCGCTAGATGCCATGCAATAGTGTGAGAGGCGGCAGCCGGCACGTCACAGCATTCGGGGCCTCCACCAGGTTACACCCAGGCAGGTTCAGCTTGGCCCCCTCATGAAAGATCTGCTTGGTGCTGGAATTGCCATTTCCACCCGAGTACCATATACCCCGCTAGTTCTAATGACTACACCCCTCCATCCGTACACTGCTTGTGTCAATAGTGGCACCCCTCTAGTTAGCTAACTGTCTGCTATAACACTGTGTGTTTTTTTACCTCTTTGAATGCACACTCTCCTCCTTTCCTTCTTTGTAAAAGACTCTCAGATAAGTTTATGTAATAATAAAACCACATAGCAAATCTTCAAATAACACATGCAAAAATATTTATTAACCTGTGCTTTGGAACACTTTATTTTTATTAGGGAACCAATGATCCATTTATAGCTTTTCCTAAAAGAAATGACAAGTCTTTGTTAAAATACCAATGCAGTAAAACAGGAGTATATGCGTGGTTAAGGCTTATTGGTGAGTCAGTCGTGCGTGCTACCGCCTGCGTGGTTCAGCCCCACGTAGTTCAAGCTGCGTGGATAAGGCTGTTTTCCAAAACAGGAATATGTTTCTACAGTCATGTTGCATCTCTTTATCATTCACACAACTATCCACAGCTATGAAAGAATGTGTAGTTTTATGTGTAGATGTTTTCAGTAGGAAGGTCCGGTTTTTCTCCATCACTAGTGTTCTTTGGAGCACATTGTTGTTCTACAACCTCATCCACTAACCTAACTTTTCTGACTAGTGTCCTTGCCACCTGTAATGGCTGCAAAATGAAAACAAAGTCAGTTTTCAGTTTGAAGCACTCATTTTACAAATCATTCTACTGAATATTTGGTTTCTTTTTGTGACTCAGCCTGATGAAAGTCACCGTTGAAGCTTTCAACGTTCTAACTTGTGTCTTTCTATTCCTTTCTCTTTGAATCATAACCCATAAGCCATCCTCTAAACTGTCTCAGTTATCAAAGCTCAGTTGTCGATGATGGATAATTAATTCATCACAATTATTTCAATGCGAATTGAGCCTGGGCTGTGTCATGAATGGTACATCAAAGGCAGAACAAACTGAATAATGAACAGAGGTGACCTGTGTGCAGAAGCTACCTTCTTCTGCTTGAACTTCTCCATACAATCATCTGTCTTTGTTCCAAAATTACATCAGCCATTGAATGGTGGATTCAAAATCCATGGGGAGAGGATGTGGCCTAACAGCTAGAGCAGTCGACCTCGAAGCTGGGGAACCAGGTTCGAGTCTTGTCAGGGACACTCAACATCCTGTGATTCTGGGCAAATCACTTAATCGCCCAGTGCTTAACAAAACAAGCACTTGCAATGCAATAGGTCTCGCATTTGCAAGAGTTTAAGCTATTGGCATTGTAAATGACAATGCCTTTTATTTATCTGTTTTGCTAATTAACACATAAATAAAAGGCATTGTCATTTACAATGCCAATAGCTCAAACTCTTGTAAATGCGAGACCTATTCAAAGAAGCGGCCGCCATTGTCCCGGGCTGCTCGGAAAGTGAAAGCGGGCATGGCGCGCTGAATGTTGCAGGAAAGCATGCCGTGCCTGCAGTAGAAGAAACTCATTAAAGAAAATAGTGCTTACAGACTAAAAAAGAGGTACTGTGTAACAACCAAAGTAAAAGGGCCAGTCCTCATGGGAGGTTACAAATGAAGACAAGGCGGTACTAAGGAGGGACTAACAAGCCTATTAACAAATCAGCATTTACGAAGGGCAATGACACAAGCCAATGACAAATATGAATCTGTCCGTATTTAAATGTAAATAGCTCTGATTCCTTCGGGTTAAGTTTGTGCTATATAAAACTCTTGGGGAAAAAACGTTGCTATGCTTTGCTTTGTAATGACATGCTTACTGATATTTTGATCTCATAGACTGCTATCGTCCCATCAACTTAGCAGCAACATCTGCAGCATACACAACAGTGTGGACAAATTGCCCTGAAACCCTCTCCTTTTGAAAGAGTTTGGAAAAGTCTCTTCTGAAAACTTAGCTGGGTGCCGCCGAGGCTGGCGAGGGAGTAAAGAATATCGGGGCAGTAGAGAAGGAGAGACTGGTGTAGCTCCACAGCTTAAGGAGAAGCTGCTTGAAGTCTTGAGTGTGCCTCTCTGGGGTCCCCGAGACAAGTTTGTTGTGGCAGCTCAGAACCAACCTTTATTGCATCTCCTTCTGCTACCTACATGGAGTTCCTAGTGATGTTGATTCAAGTGTTTCCATCCAACGCTTTTTGGGAATTGTGGTGTTCTATTTCTACAAAGCCACGTGGCTCAGGACTAGCCCCACTGAGTAAATACCCTGTACTGCTGAGAGGGCTGACACTGCTCCAGCCAATATCATACCTTTTAAGAGATCAGAGTCATGAAGACAGAAGGACAGGAGGATAGAATTAATGGCCCTCATTACGAGTGGTCCGGTAATTGCTGTTTGTGCAGCAACTATTGTTACTGTACATATTACAATTACGAGTTCTGTGATAAATAGCAGGTCAGAAATGCCTGGTATTTACCGGAGCGTGCTGATTTTAGTGCAGTAAGCACCATAATCTACATGGTATTCAACAAAAACTTGTAATTGGGTGGTATTTATCGCACCAGATAAATTCTGACTTAGCAAAGTCTGATTTTATCAGTGATATAAATTTCACACCATATACTGGGCCACTTGTAATGAGGGTCTATGTGTGAGGAAGTTTTGTGTCTTAGAGAGAAGTGAATACCACATACTTCAAACATATGGCAAGTATCTCTCTTGCATCAACTTAAGGAATGACAACCTGATCAGAGTTCCTCCCCGGGCATTTAGTGTTGGTCTATCCAGCATTGGATCAGGCATTCATTCTAGTCCATCAATGATCACCAATCTTCCAGTGGTTCTCACCAGCGTCCAGCTAAGTTTGTTGAAAAAAAAGAGGTAACCCTGATTAGGAGAATATGCTAAATCAAACAAGATAGCCTGACCCCTCCCCCACCCCCCCAACACACTCACAGTTTATCACCCATCTTCCAGCATGTCTTTCATAAAGACTGCCACTCCCCTCACTTTAGCACCAGGAGTACTTTAATATATTTTACCTCCCTAATTCCTAATTTTTCATGTTTTCCAAGGCTACATCACATTTGCTCTTCTTGAGAAATGGCCTTACTTTATGCCTTTCGATTTGGTGGTTTGCATTTATATAGCACAAGATGCTTTTTATTTTGAGTGATTTGACATGCCTTGCCATGCCTAGTGATTTGCCATGCCATGATATTGTGAGTCATGTTCTCATGGTTTTTGTATCGCCTTCAGCTTTTGCCTTAACTCATGCCAGTTCTCTGGTTCCCTGAGCTGATTACAGGGCAAGCAAGACTTCCTATTTTGGGGGAGTAACGTAGATATGGCGAGAAGTACAAGTTGAACATTGATAGTGCCCTTTGTTCAGCAGACGGAACAGCTACACAAAATAACACCACCACACTCTAGGCCAGATTTAATTCAATGGTGACGAATTATCCTTGCCGCCAAGATTGTGGTCCGCACACCAAAAGTATATGCGGGCAGACCATAAGACCAATCAGGATGGAGACTACTCTGTCTCCGCAGTGATCAATCGCCTCTGATGGCCCTGTGGAGTAAGGGCCATCAGACGCTGACTTGTGATTCCGCGCACCTAGTTTAGATGAGTGGAATTACAGGTTAGTTTTCACTGCCCATCATCGTCCGGGAAACCCTGGTGGTAAGCAGCAGAGAAAACTGCTAAATGCTCCCATTGCCAGGAGAGCAGATTGCTGTGCCGAGGGGAGCATTTTATATTTTATTTTCAAAAAGAAAATCCTGAAACAGGATTTTTTTTTTGTTAAAAAACAAAGAAAGTAAACTGTTTGTTGCAAATCTCCATCCCGTTGACGGAGCTCTGCATCCAACAGGAAAATGCGTTGATGGGAACTGCCGTGATGGTGGTTCCTGCCAATGCTTTAAAAAGCTTGGCGGTCATTTATAAATTTGTCGGGCAGAGATTACTCCGTCTATTATTTCACAGATTTTTGTCAGAATATGCAGCCTTCATTTTGAGTATATTACCTGGAGGTGATCCAATGTAAGAATATATTATAAACATGTTTTGCCTAAAATTACAGTAAAAAAAAACACCCTTTACCTTAGGGACGATGCTGGACAGTGATTAAGAGACGAAATTACTACTATAACTCCGCCGGATGCTTTCCTCAGGGAAGGTGCAGGACAGTGGTTGGGGGCAAAATTACAATTCCAACAGCACTGGGGGCTTTCCTCAGGGAACGTTCTGGACATTGGTTGGGGTGCAAAATTACTATTATAACTCTTATGGGTACTTAAATCAGGGAAGGTCCTGGAGAGAGGTTGGGGGGCAAAATTACTATTCCAACTCCACTGGGTGGTTGCCTCAGGGAAGATGCTGGACAGAGGTTGGGGGGGGGGCAAAATTACTATTATAACTCTGCCAGCCACTTACCTCAGGGAAGGTGCTGGTCAGTGTTTGGGGTATAAAAATTATAATTATAACTCCGCTGGGCACTTACCTCAAGGAAGGCGCTGGTCAGTGGTTGGGGTGCAAAATTACTATTATAATTCCACCTGGTACTTACCTCAGGGAGGGTGCCGGGCGGTGGTTGGGGGCAAAATTACTATTCCAACTCTGTCAGGTACTTACCTCAGGGAAGGTACTGGACAGTGGTTGTGGTGTAAAATTACTATAATAACTGCGATGGGTACTTACCTCAGGGAGGGTGCTGGACAGTAGTTGGAAATCAAACCAATCAGAAGCTTTCTTTTAAACTTCTTTCCAGAGCACGCTACGCAACACCTGAAAGGAGCAATCCAACTGCAAGAAAGTCCAAAGGAAAAGACTCAACACCATCCCAAATCAAACCTGAGAAGAATACAAACAATTTGAGGTAAATAATCTCAACAAAGTGACATGGACTGGTGCCAACTCACAGAGAAGGTGGTGTATGAGAGTAGAGGCTGTGGCAAGAAATGGGAAAAAATCTGGACGGCATGGGGGAAATATAGGACTTAGCTAAGAAGTAGGGACAAAAGCGAGGGAATTACAGATGTTCCATAAGAAAAGAGCCACGGGCTATACTAGAGATGCCTCCCGCATATGTGTCACATTGTACCTCGTGTCCTGAATGTTGTTCAAATAATGATATTCATTGATCATTGATTGTAATGATGGAACAAATACTTGTTTCAATAAAAGGATGTTAAAAAAAATAATTAAAAAAATAATAATCTCAACAAAGCAGTCCTTATCAAAATCACATAACTTTCTTTTCACAGGCGGCAAAGATTAACACATATTTCTCTTTCACTTTTTAAAACAGAATTACAAACATGGTTTTCAAAAAGTCAGCAGTCTCTAAAATAATCATGGAAAAAGTATTTTATGTTGCATGTACAAAGTCAAACACAATTTTGAAACATTGCACTTACAGTCATTTTCATTTTTCTCTGTTTCTACAGCTACCTACAGAATGGCATAAAATAAGCAAGCTACGTTCAATCAAGAAGAGGGAACAGGCTTCTCAATTATGGTGAGATTAACAGAGCCCAGGAGTCATTGGAGGTGTGTGCAGTATTTTTCATCCCATTACACAGGACCACAGAACATAACCACTCTGCCTCTGCAATGGAGATTGAAGTTCAGCAGAACATTCAGCAAATAAAAACATTTGAATATACCTCAAATGAACCCTGTGGCTCAGTTTTGAGGAAGGTATCCCAAAACATTCCCAAACATGTAGCGAGTTTATGCCCACAATTCCCAACCTTAGAAGAATTATACAGAGACAAAAACAGGCAAGTAACCCCCAACTAATAACTCCCCAGACCTACTCAGACGTTACAATTCCTTCTGAACTAATTCTAACTTTCACTAATGAACCTTTCCTTTTATGTGACAACGGAAACCCACAGAAAAGAATATGAATCTTTAGCACACCCCTTAACCTCGTAACTCTAGAGAATAGGGATATTTGGATGATGGATGGCATATTTAAGTCCACACCCCTCCAATCACCCAAATATACACAATTCATGCCAACATAAATAACACCACAGTACCTTTAGTTTACATTTTACTCCCTGACAAGTAATCCTCAACCTACACTGAATTTTATGCTGCGGCGGGCCTCCCCCTTCCTCCCAATCACTAGCGGCACGGACCATCGTGGGGGGTCACCGGCGGTCCTAGGCGATGAGGGGAGTCGCGCCCACCTGAAGCTCTGTTACGTTCCGGCGCCCCATGGGAGGGCACGGCTGATGGGGACCTGATTTGCCTGAGAGAGGGTGGTCGTGATACCGCGGGCATGACCTGCACACTTCCCAGCCATTGGAGGCCCCATCTTAGGTGGGCGGCACTGGCCCCTTTGCTGCTGCCAAGCCGCCTGATGCAGTCTGGGGGCCCCAGCGGCTGACCCCCTCTCCACAGCCACTTGGAGGCCATGATCAACAGGTACTTTCCTTCTTGGGGCCCGGGGGGTCTTGAACGCTTCTGGACTGCCTGCCTTCACTGCCCTCCGGGGATTTGTTGCCAGCCGTGTGATCTCCCTGGGGGGCCGACTTTTCTCCTGCGAGCGCTCCTGTTGGGGACTTGGCCTGGTGCCACCCCTCCCCCCCCCCGGAGAGCCCGATGGCTCCTTGCAAGAACTGCACACAAAACTGCGGACCTTTGAACTCCTCTGGCCCTTGGGGTGAACAGCACGATCCCTCCAACAACACCACATCAGAGGGGGGGCGAGGCCCTCAGGGCCCTATTACCTTGCTGCAGTTGGCCTTAACTGAGGCTGGCAGTGAGCATGGGTTGCTGCCTACATGAACTGAGCCTCCCTTGGAGTGAACCTGGGCTGAATCTATCTGTTCCTTCACCCCCCTGGACTGGTGGTGCTGGGCCCACTTGCACCTCTTACGGTCTTCCCTACACTGTGCTGCTCCCTCTCCATAGTGCTTTCACAGCACCATTGTCTCCTGGGCTTCAAGGGCTTTAGCTCCTTCTCTGTTCGGACCTGCCAGTACCCAGTGGGGTGTGCCAGCCTGCAGCTCTCTAACTGGCTCCCCTTGGGTGTGCGACATACCAGCCTTCCTTACTATGCCCAGGGGCAAGACTGCCAGGAATAGCTTGATGGTCTCCCTTTGGGCCAAAATGGGTAGCAAGAAAGACCTTCGCTCGCAGCCCTCTACGCCCCCCCACCCTAGCTATCTGGAGAAATTCCTTTCTGATATCCGCCAAGAGATAGGCTCCCTAAAGACAGAATTTAAGACTTGCCTCACTGATCTACGCAAGGATATCACCGCGTTGGGAGACCAGGTGGAAGACCTGGAACGCACCGTTGACTCGTGTGCAGAGGACCTGAAGGCCCTTTGGAGGAGGGTCAATGCCTCGGAGGCGCAACACATTGAGCTTCAGGCCAAGCAGGAGGACCTGGAAATTCTGGGGCAAGCAACAACCTGCGTATCAGAGGCATTCTCCGCGGGGCGGAAGGGGAGGACATCATGTCTTTCACTAGGGACCTTATGATGCAATCCAGGGCAAGCAGGAGGGAGGCCCCCTGGTTCTTGATAGGGCACATCATGTCACAACCTCTCAGGGCCGGCCAGACACATGCCCGGACATTCTCACTAGGGTGCATTTTGTTTTCAAGACAAGGAGGCGGTGCTGCAAGCAGCAAGGGGTAAAGCAGACATAGTATTCCGAGGCCACACTGTGCACATCTATCAAGACCTCTCACCGGTGACTCTGAAGAAGCAGCAGGACTTTAAACCAGTAGCAGACCACCTACGCATTCAGGGAATCAAATATCAATGGGCCCACCCCTTTGGCCTCCTCTTCACCTGGAATGGGAAACAACGTATGGTCCGCTCCCTCATGGAGACCAAGTTGATCCTGGACCTTCCCAGCGTCTCCACCAGCAGGGATACTTCGCCCCCCCCTTCAGCACGCCCAGACTCCTGGCAACCCAAATGGCATACAGTCCAGCGACACGGCCTTTGTCACAACAACAAGGCTGTGCAGGACTAGCACTCAACCAAAGCAGACATCAGTGCACAGCTCCAACAGCTGAAGACGGAACATGCTCATTCTTCGGCCGAAGACAACTAATTCACACTGAACATATCTAACTCCCCTTTCTGCACTGTCTCCGCTGTCCTCTGCCCCGTCGGACTACGGCTCACCTAGCGGGGCTCAGGGCTCAGACTCCGACTGTTTATAGGCTACTTATTTCATTTTTAGGTCTTGGCCTGCACCAGCGCTTGCGCTGGTCTGGCCGAAAGTTTTAGTAAGCGGGTTTTGGAAGTGCAAACACTGGCTTTCGGCTGGCGACCAGCTTGAGTTCACGATGGCGTGCACGCGCAGCTGCCATCTGTTGTTTCCTATCTCTTCCTCATTTCCTCGTCATGGCTCATTAACTCTCTGGACTCTGATGTTTCAATCGCAGCAACAGCTCACATTACCAACTGAGGGCCCTGGACTACAGTCACATGAAAAACAACAGCGATTAGCATTGAAATGCAAGCTTTTTTTTGTCTAGTTAGAAATATTGCTTCGGTGGGTTGATTTCACCTTATATCGCTATTTGTTTTATATTGGGAGTCACAGCCTAATTACCAGTATTTTTGTCTCTCACTGTTTTTTTAAAAATATTTATTCGCGCAAAGCACAAAGCTATATTTAAGGTTACTTTTTCCGCGTCACTTCTTCACTCTATTTAAACTCCACACCCCCACTCTTATTGTCTCTCTCCTTCTCTCTCTCTCCCCTCTCTAATTCTCTCTCTACTTAATTAATTCTCCCTCTCTATCTTTTTTAGCCTTTCATTCTCTCTCACCCCTTTATCTGTTTCTCTTTCAAACTCCTTCATTCACTCTCTCTCCCCTTCTTTCTCTCTCTCTATCCCGCTCCACTCTTTATTCTATGTACACCCTTTCTCTCTCTTTCTCTCTCACCACCCTCTCTAATTGGGCATTATATCTTCACTCTATCTCTCACTCGGCAACACCACAGCATCACTCAGCGCAACCACAGCATCACTCAGCGCAACCACAGCATCACTCAGCGCAACCACAGCATCAATCAGAGCCAGCACAGCATCAATCAGAGCCAGCACAGCATCACTCAGCACCAACACAACATCTCTCAACGCCATCACAGCATCACTCAACGCCATCACAGCATCACTCAACGCCATCACAGCATCACTCAGTGAAACCACAGCATCACTCAGTGCAACCACAGCATCACTCAGTGCAACCACAGCATCACTCAGCACAACCACAGCATTACTCAGCACAACCACAGCATCACTTAGCGCCACAACAGCATCACTTAGCGCCACCACAGCATCACTCAGCGCCACCACAGCATCACTCAGCGCCACGACAGCATCACTCAGCGCCACGACAGCATCACTCCGCGCCACCACAACATCACTCAGCACCACCATAGCTTTACTCAGCGACACCACATCATCACTCAGGGCCAACACTGCATCACTCAGCACCACCACAGGATGACTCAGCACCACCACAGGATGACTCAGCACCACCACAGGATGACTCAGCACCACCACAGGATGACTCAGCACCACCACAGCATCGCTCAGTGCCACCACAGCATCGCTCAGCGCCACCACAGCATCGCTCAGCGCCACCACAGCATCGCTCAGCGCCACCACAGCATCACTCAGCGCCACCACAGCATCACTCAGCGCAACCACAGCATCAATCAGAGCCAGCACAGCATCACTCAGCAACCACAGCATCACTCAGCACAACCACAGCATTACTCAGCACAACAACAGCATCACTTAGCGCCACAACAGCATCACTTAGCGCCACAACAGCATCACTTAGCGCCACAACAGCATCACTCAGCGCCACCACAACATCACTCAGCGCCACCACAGCATCACTCAGCGCCACCACAGCATCACTCAGCGCCACCACAACATCACTCCGCGCCACCATAGCTTTACTCAGCGACACCACATCATCACTCAGGGCCAACACTGCATCACTCAGCACCACCACAGGATGACTCAGCACCACCACAGGATGACTCAGCACCACCACAGGATGACTCAGCACCACCACAGGATGACTCAGCACCACCACAGCATCGCTCAGCGCCACCACAGCATCGCTCAGCGCCACCACAGCATCGCTCAGCGCCACCACAGCATCGCTCAGCGCCACCACAGCATCACTCAGCGCCACAACAGCATCACTCAGCGCAACCACAGCATCAATCAGAGCCAGCACAGCATCAATCAGAGCCAGCACAGCATCACTCAGCACCAACACAACATCTCTCAACGCCACCACAGCATCACTCAGTGCAACCACAGCATCACTCAGTGCAACCACAGCATCACTCAGTGCAACCACAGCATCACTCAGCAGAACCACAGCATTACTCAGCACAACCACAGCATCACTTAGCGCCACAACAGCATCACTTAGCGCCACAACAGCATCACTCAGCGCCACCACAACATCACTCCGCGCCACCACAACATCACTCAGCACCACCATAGCTTTACGCGCCACCACAACATCACTCAGCACCACCATAGCTTTACTCAGCGACACCACATCATCACTCAGGGCCAACACTGCATCACTCAGCACCACCACAGGATGACTCAGCACCACCACAGGGTGACTCAGCACCCCCACAGGATGACTCAGCACCACCACAGCATCGCTCAGCACCGCCACAGCATCGCTCAGCGCCACCACAGCATCGCTCAGCGCCACCACAGCATCACTCAGCGCCACCACAGCATCACTCAGCACAACCACAGCATCACTCAGCGCCACCACAGCATCACTCAGCGCCACCACAGCATCACTCAGCGCCACCACAGCATCACTCAGCGCCACCACAGCATCGCTCAGCGCCACCACAGCATCGCTCACCACCACCACAGCATCACTCAGCGCCGCCACAGCATCACTCAGTGCTGCCACAGCATCACTCAGCGCCGCCACAGCATCACTCAGCGCCACCACAGCATCACTCAGCACCACCACAGCATCACTCAGCGCCGCCACAGCATCACTCAGCGCCAAGACAATATCACTCAGCACCACCACAGCATCACTCAGCACCAAGACAATATCACTCAGCACCACCACAGTATCACTCAGCACCACAGCAGTATCACTCAGCAACACCTGAGTATCATTCAGCATCACCTCAGCATCGTCTCCGCAACAGTCACCACCACCACCACTACCACCTCAGCATCACTCAGCACCGCCTCAGCCTGCTCTCGGAATCTGGCATCTGTTGATTCTCCCCTAGCGTCTGGCCGCTGCTAGTGTTATAATACAGGTACTAGTTCCCAACCTTCACCCTCCGATTGTTTATGCCCCCTCAAAAAAAAAGCTTTAACAAACAACCATTGCAATAGGCAGAAACAAGTTGCCAGCATTGCAAGAACAAAAGAAAACTGAGGAATTTTTTTATTGTAAATACTTTTTTAATATGGTCGTTCAGTTTTACATAATGCCTTCTTGGTCATATATAAAGTAACAAAAATGCTTCTGACACTTTTTATTATAACTTTTCTGCATGCCGCACAGCAGCCACACTTCTCTACAGCACAGCTTGAAGACATTGGCAAAGTCAATAGCTCTGGCTAAACACTTATAAGGCCCCAAAGGCGAGACCTATTGGCTATGCCAATGCTTGTTCTTCTTTCCTATTTTAGAATTAGCACCATGAGTGTATTTCTAATCAACGCTGTTCCTGGCCTACTGCCCCCTTATACAAATTTTAATTAACCAGGGACCCAGGTGGGAGATTTCTCACTCTGACTGTGGAGAGGGTAAGGGATATCCTAACACTTCTCCACCCTAATGCTCCGAATCAGGCGCAAGACACATTCCTACTTCAAACCCTATCGGAACAGCTGCAGCCTGTTAAGGGCGATATTATAGTAGGGGGAGACATCAACCTGGTTTGGGACCCAGATCTAAATAGGAACACAACACATGCACAGGGCACGGGAGCAATGTCCGGGACACTTAAGAAGGAGATCCAGGATTCGGGCCTGGTTGACGCCTGGTGTTATCTACACCCAAACATGAAAGCTTATTCTTTTTATTCACTTGTGCACTTATCCTACTCTCACATCAACTATCTGTTTGTCACCTTCTGTCTTGCTTTGCCCTCCCAAAATACCACTCCCACACGATGGCCCAAATACGACGAAGCAGGAGACATATACCACAACAACACCTAGAAAGGGGTTTCACTTTACAAAATGAAACACATCAAAGACTCTCTTTTTAGAATAAGGCTTGGGGTTTTATTTATGCAATGCTCTCTAACAGAAAGGCTTTCCCAGATGTCAAATGAACAACATTCAAATGTATATAGAGATATATATTTATATGCAAGCAATAATAACACACTTGGAAAATGCAACTGTTAAATGCATGAATAATAATATGAATATACAAGCAGCAAATAATACTGGACGTCCTGCAAGAAATCAGAAAGATATATATATATTTACACTAAATACATCAGATGATTACACCTGAATGTGCACACAGGCACCCACACATAAAAATCACTGGACTTGGATGTGCATACAAAGTCACTCACACATCACAAAGTCAATACTCAGAGAAACAAATCACCTCACCCATCGTTCACTCTACATCCTTGCCAACTCAAGCTGGAGGAGCCCGTTGACAGCCAGGCAGGGACTCGCGATCAGGACTCAAATCCCAGATTCTTTTTTGTGACGACACGTCTGCCCCACAAATGAGCTCCTAAACTGCCTGCCAAGACCCTCCGCCTTTAATACCTTTTACTCAACCTAAGGCGAAGGTTCTAGAAACCTCACCCCCTTTCTTCTGTTACAAAAAACTGAGTTGACCGTACTGGTCTGTGTCAAGGTCAAGGCAGAAGCTGGCCAGGCTACTGTATTTTGACTCCGAGACAGAGCTGTACATTCCACACATTTCTATGGCAACAACAATCTCTGCTCTAAAAGGCACCAAGCACACTTCCCACACATTATCCCAGCGAAGCTTACGAAAGCTTCCATCCAGCAGAAAACAAAACAACCTTGAACGTGGATAAACAACTTGAGCAATCTGGGGGCCTGTCTGTGCGCGCAAAAAGCTCAAGCAAAACAGAGTCAAAATTCTGGATGACATGAGGCCATGTCAAAGCCAATAGTAAGAACTTCATAATACTTCCTAATGTACAACACAATGCACCTTTGAGCACCACTGCCTATAGCATCACACACTTTCTCTCAATGTACAACACAATGCACATTTGAGCACCACTGCTCATAACACTGCACTTCGAGACCAAAAACTGCATTCCACACCTCTCTCTCTCTCTCTCATGCTTTCAAATACACATCCCACACGTTCTGTTCCTGGCAAGGCTGTTCTACTCTGTGACAGATCCCACTTCAAGACTGCAAGATTAAATCTTCAAGGGAAAAAAGGCATATGCAGGACATACATTCATGCTAGGGTAAAGTAAAACACTGAAAGTCAATTAAAATGATGGTAGTCAAAGGTCATCACGTGGTGTCAAACCAAAGGAGTTCCTCTAGCACTACACCTTCTCTTTACTAAACGCTCTCTCCTCTGCGCAGATCTCCGATATTTACATTCTCAGATCATGCACATGTCGAGCTCACATGGACACAAGCGCTAACTTCTCACATGCCCCCCACGTTGGCGCCTCCCCCTCAACTCTTGAGAGACCCAGTAGACAAGGCAGCTATCCAAGATGTCATCAGAGAATACTTTACACTCAACCCTGTACCCGATACCCCTCCCCATGTCCTCTGAAATGGGTTTAAAGCCACCATTCGCAGAGTGATAACCTCCATCTCTATAGCCAGGACCCGAGAGGAACGCCTATTTGAATTGAAACTCACAGAAGAAATTCTCTCACTAGAGCGTACTGATAAACAGCGCCCTACGCTACTGGCTATTTTACGGGGCCAACTCCGGGTGCACCAGGTCAATAAAGCCAAGAGTTCCCTTCATGCTCTCAAGCAAAAATATTACGAGGGTTGGGATAAAGTGGGCTTGCTCCCCATGTGTAGACTAAGGCATCAACACGCTAAGTCACACATAGCTAAGCTTCGGGTGGGTGACTCTGGCTGGGCTACCAGGGAGGCAGATAAACAAGAGGCTTTTCTAGCCTACCATCGGAATCTATACACTTCTGGGGGTGAAGATCCAACTGATATAGCCAGATATCTCCAGAGCTGCCCTTGGCAACCACTAGATTCTTGCCTGGCTCGTGATCTTGAGGACCCTTTTACGATTGCCAATCTCCGCAGGGCCCTTCAAGAACCCCCCAAGGGTAAATCTCCTGGCCCTGACGGCCTCACCCCGACCTTTATATGTTTTTTATGCCTCAGCTGCAAGACCACCTGCTCCTGCTAAATAATTAGTTTACTAATGCCACAGGCCCTACATCGACTATGTCCAACTCTGAAATCACGCTGATTCCCAAACCGGGCAAGCACCAGATGCCTTGTTCATCCTATTGCCCGATTGCCCTCTTGAATACTGATGCAAAACTCTACACCAAGATGTTGGCCAACCGACTGGAAAATCTCTTCCCCTGGTTAATCGACCCGGACCAGGTGGGCCTTATACTGCATCAGCAGGGAGCTGACAATGTTCGACGTCTTGCATATCTAGTTGAGAAGGCCCAGCGACACTCTAGCCACGCTCTCCTCCTCTCTATAGATGCTGAAAAGGCTTTTTATTGGGTGAGCTGGGCCTTCCTCACAGCGGTCCTTCAGAAAATAGGGTTAGGACCGGTCATGGTTAGCAAGATCATGGCCTCATACCTTGCCCCTGCCGCTACCATTCGCATCAATGGCCAACTCACCAGCTCCTACCAGCCCTCACTCTGGGCACCCAACAGGGGTTCCCCCTCTCCCCACTCCTCTTTGCCCTTGTGGTAGAGCTGCTCCCTATACACTTGCAACAAGCTGCTGACATCAAAGGTCTTCCCTTTGGGGGACAGAACCATAAGGTTCTGCTCTATGCAGATGATCTTCTACTTGTGCTAACAGAGCTAGACACCTCCCTCCCTGCGATAGTCCAAGTTTTGCAAGCTTATGAGCGGATCTCAGGGTGCAAGATCAACCTAACTAAATCACAGGCATTAAACCTCACTCTTCCATCACAGCACCTTTGCCACCTATAGACACTGTCCCCCTTTCAGTGGACCTCCCATTCCATCCAGTATTTAAGCCTTACAATCACAAACACCTTAGCCACCTGGACACTAGCAAACTGGCCACGTCCCCAGAGGGCTGTTCTGGAGGACCTCCGGTGGTGGAGACCGCATCATATTTCCTGGTTGGGCTGTATTACCATGATGAAAATGAATGTCCTTCCCCAACTCCTATATCTATTTCAATCGCTGCCCACCTCCATCCCCTCGGAAGACATTAAACGGCTACAGTTAGATCTAAGCTCTTTCGTATGTAAAGGGAAATGCCCCCACATATCCGCTGCGCTTCTCATGCTCTCAAGACATTGAGGAGTGCTTGCCTGCCCCAAACTCCAAGATTACTAAGATGCTCACCTACGCTACATTTCTGAGTGAGTGGTGCATGAGAGTGAGCAACATTGGGTGAACATGGACAGAGCGGTCGCTTGCCGAATGTTCTGGGACCTTGCTTGGCCACCTAAGCAATCCCACCCTCATTGTGCCTACATTGCCACACCTACGCGCACAGTGCTGGAAATATGGGATGAACTCACTATTAGAAGGGGGCTGACCACCTTCCCATCCCTAAACACTCCATTTGCACATAACCCGACTTTTCTCCTGCCATCCCCCGGGACTCCCTTCCGGCTTGGGTTAGAGGTGAGTGTAGACGTCTGGTGGATCTCTTCTGGGGCCATACAATCAAGTCCTTTGACCAGTGCAGAAAGGAATACCGCCTCCGCCTCCCTGAATCTGCCCTTCATCAATATTTCCGGATCCAACATTGGGCCCTTCTGCCCCCTAATGCAGAGGCCGTCACCCGTCCCCTTACTCTTTTTGAGCAATTTGTACGTAGCTTTGATGGCACTCGATGTTTGGTGTCTAAGACATATGATTCCCTACAACAGTCACGTCTTCTCCTCCGTCACCCCAACCATTGGAAATGGACTCCAGACAACACCCCAGAAGCAGTGGGAACTGCTATGGCTAGAATTCTCGCGAACGCATAGAAGCATCCCCCAGCAGGAAGCAGCCTACAAGGTTATGCTTCAATGGCATTATACCCCAGCCCGTCTTCACTCCATGTTCACTGCAACGTCTGCTGCATGTTGGAGATGTGAAGCCCACGTGGGCAACTTCCATCACATATGGTGGGCATACCCCGCCCTAAAGATTTTTTGGAAGGCGATCCTGAGTCATATTAAGGGTGTTCTGGGCTACCCAATACCGGAAGACTACTGCGTACTCATCTTGGGCATTCGCCCGAGTCCATGATTGCCATAACCCATGCGGACTGGTACCTGGTACAGCACATGACCAGTGAAGCCAAAGAGCTCATAGCCCAGGCTTGGCGGTCCCCCTCAGCCCCACCTACAGCATCATGGTTCACACAACTCTGGCACGCCATCGCTATGAAGCAGATGGCGCACAAGCTGTCCCTCACAGACAAGAGATTCCTACGCCGCTGGACACCTCTTATTAACTATATGTCCTACTTAGAATACCTATGCTTTTAGCCTCCCAGGCTGCGTGCACTCAACCTGTTTGACACACCCTTTTGGGCTAGCTGGCTCGCATTACAAGAGCCCCCCCTTTCCTTTACTCTTCTCTCCTATACCATCACTGATGAGATAGACTATTTGGGGATTCTTTCCTTCTCCCTTTTTCCTCTCCCCTGTGCCCCAAGTATCTGTGAGTTGAATAGTTTCACCCTCCAAATAGACATGCCCCACCTTGGGACCACAGTGCACAGGCGTTTGCCAAGGCTCTTCTGGGTTTCTCAAGAGGAGTGCATGCGTAAATCATAGGTGCACTCCGTTGGAGCCTCAGTCGGTTTCACAATAACACTTGTATGTAGTCCTAAATGTTTTACTACTACTGTGCAAACGTCTAATGAAGGCCATTGTTCAACTGCAAATTTATTTCACCATAATGTTTTTTGAATATTTAATAAACAGATCTTGAGCAAAACAAGAGACCACACTGCACTGGCCCTTGTTTAGGCTCTTCTGGGCTTCTCACTAGGAGTACGTGTATACACCTCTGACTCCCTCCCTCCCAGGAGCCTTGGTCAGTTGTACTGTTATACTTGTACGTGGTAGTAAATGTACTGCTACTACTATGCAATAGTCTAATGAAGGTTGTTTTTCAACTGCAATTATATTATATATTTTTTTAATTCAATAAACAGATTTTGAGCAAAAAGTTAATAAACGATCTGTGTTATGCTTCGTACCTCCTGACTGTGTGGATGAGTCCTGCACTTCAATAACTGAATCAGAGTATTTTTCGCAAAATGAAGATAAATTGGAATTGGCATGTTACTACATTATTTTGAGGACACATGGATTGGCCATCTAAGCAGGTCAGGTCACAGGAGAAAGCTAAGGTTTCCCAATGTGTGGTGGAACTGTTACGCGACCTGCTTAGAGGGGGGTGCAAAAACTAACAATACCATTGAGGGATTGCACAACACCTTCAACAAATCTATTGGTAGACCTCAACCTAACTTCTATAATTTTTAGGAAATTTTGAAGATGGAGGAAAGTTTCCAAAAAATGAGAATAGCGCAATCATTGACTGTCAGTTTAAACATACGGGTTTAAAAAAAACTAAAGAGATGTCCGAGCAACTATTGGCCAAAATTCAACAGTTTTCATTGATGATGACTTCATACTACCTGGACAATCTTGCTCACTTACTACATCACGTACTACATTTCTAAAACATATTAACACCTTCTCTAACTTACTTTCTTGTTTTGACTTTTTTTTAAAATTAGATTGGCATTCTTGAAATTATTTTTGACAAATTAAAGGAATTTTGGGGTTTATTCCTGAAGATGCCTTCTTTCTTCAACTCTTTGGGCCCGATTCCGATGCGGTTAGGAAGGCCTCCTAAAGGCATTTGCTCCTTCCAATTCGGATCAGGAACGTGTCTTTCCGACCGAATCGGAAAGATTTCCGACCGACCTAGTACAATGCGTGTTAGGCGTTAGGAATATCCCAATCCGAACCCGACAGCATTCGGAATGACCGAGCCGTACGGAGCAGAATCGTACGTCTCTACGGGCCACGTTTCCAAATCGACCGAGTACGATGCTGGATTCGGACAGCCTTTCCGAATTGTGCCATCCGACTCAAATCAGCAGTCAGAATCATCAGACTTTGGGGGCCCGTAGCGGGCCCCCCAGCACCGGGAGCCTTCCCAATCGGGCCCGTGGGGGTACCCATGGGTCCCCCCTTACCAGCCATGCACAGTGTGGCAGGCACCAGGGGGTGCCCACCACAGGGTGCCCGATTTTCCCCAGCCACCCCTTTCTTCAGTGGGAGCCTATGCATTCGGTCGGAGCATTGGCTCCTACTGAAGTCAATGGGAGTCCAACCAAACCGTATCTGGAAGCATCCAGATGCATCATACTCAGTCGGTTGGACTCTCCTGATCCAAGTGGGTTGGAAACCATTTCCAAACCCATTCGGTTGGGAAGATTTCCTAACCGCATCAGAATCAGGCCTTCAGTGGCTTTTCAGATCCACCTGTCACCAAGAATCTCTTGTACTCCAATAATCCATAAAGAGAAACATAATATCCAAGAAAGTGCCCAACGCCAGAAAAAATCACGCAGTTCGGTAAAGTCACCCTTTCCTACAAGTCAGACGTAGGAAAAATATCTGTATTGTAAAAATGCAAACCCTAAAAAGAAATTCCCCAAAAGCTTGTGTGCTTGGTAAAAATCGCCACAACTAATCCATTCTCCAAAACTGGGTTCCAATAAAAAATACTCCAATCAAAGTCCACGGTGAGGAAAACCCGCAAATTCCAATTTACAAATTCTTGTAAGATAAGTATGCTGGATAAACAGTATCCCTTGAAATGTAAAAATAAGGAAAACATATCCAGCTTTTCCCCCCAAAAAATCAAACTGCAAACTATCCAAGGAATCCATTTTCTTCTTATTTATTTATTTATTTATTTATTTATTCAGTGTTTTATAGAGCGAGAATGTGACCCGTTAGAATAGAAGGAAGTGAGTACACTTGGGAATAACAGGGTGTATACAATATTCAGAGCATTATGCAGAGATATCCAGCAATTACATTTGTGGGAGTATCAGGTCAGTACAAGATAGAGAGCAACCAGATTTATGGGAGGAACTTGGCCATTAGGAAGGTTTTGACTTCCTTTTTAAATATTTACAGAGAGGGAATTCTTCTGATGAAAGACGGCAGCAAGTTCCAGATTCTTGGTGCGGCCCCAGAGAAGGCACGATTGTACGTTTTTTCTTTTCGGAAGCGTGGTGGCTGGAGCACGAAGTCTCTGGTGGACCGGGAGTTTCTGGCTCCTCCATAAACCATGATTTTCCCGGCAAGATATGCAGGGGAATTCGTGTGTAGCGCTTTGTGGGTGATACATGCCAGTTTGAGTTGGATTCTGGCTCCAAGAGGAAGCCAGTTCAGCGCCTTCTGGTGCAGTGAGATGTGGTCGAATTTTTTGAGCCTGTTAAGAGTCTGGCGGCGGCGTTGAGGCAAGCTTTTAGGGGGGCCGTGGCTCTTTGCGCCACAAGGTCTTTGTCCAGAATCGACTCCAAACAGCTCCCAAAAGGAAGACGCAAAAATAGAGTAAAATATTGCTTTAGTCTCAAATTGGTATAAAAAGTACTTTTTTAAAAAAAAAAGGTTTTTTTTAAACCAAGTTTTAATAAAAAAGCAATCGTCCCGATGTGGGCATACAACTGCTACCTGCATGGGAATTAAAATGTGATAAAAACATCCAAAATATACATTTCACATCTATCTAACATCTAACTACCTCCTCCTCTCTCCTTACAATAAACATTGCCACCTATAAATTTAAAATAATAAAGTAAATTCTTCTTACCTGACCGCAGCTCTTCCTTGCATCCGATCTTGACCACGACGCTCTACTGAATGTAGTAACAGATGCACAACCACGTACGTCAAGGTGAAATGTAAAAAAGTAAGAAAGGCCAATTTTCCCCATTGAAATCAATGGTAAAGCATGGGGAAAACTTTAAAAATGGGTTTAAAATATACTGTATTGGATGTAAACATTTTGTCAAATGTAAAAAAATTATTGTAAACACTTAGGTATTTATTGAATTTTTTGGAGATTATTACTAAATTGTATAATAAATTATTTAATTAAAAAGCATGCTTTGTTCACTCTTAAATATTAATAAAAAATGTTAAATACTTGTATTATTTTCTGCGTGATGCATTAATGTTGCAAAATCTTATTGATGTTAGAAGTCAAATTTTTCCTCAACGTTTTCTCTAATTATTTTAATTCATTTGAAATATATAATTTATTGATTATAAATTAATACTTAGGTATTAAAATTAATGCCTGAGTATTAATACACTTCTCCACCCAGTATCCCTGATTAATTGTTTTAATAAAATGTAAATATATATAACTTATTCATATTGAATTAATATGCAGTATTCAAATTAATACCTAGGTATTAATTCACTTCACCGCCTAATACCCCTATACTCCTCACCTCCTGTACCTAAAAGTGAGTGTTACAATTCATTTCTTTAATTAATAGGTAGTTATTAGTATTAAGTTAATACTCAAGTATTAAAATGAATGCCTGGATATTAATACACTTCCCGACCCAAT
This sequence comes from Calotriton arnoldi, assembly GCA_963921515.1. Classification (NCBI taxonomy): domain Eukaryota; kingdom Metazoa; phylum Chordata; class Amphibia; order Caudata; family Salamandridae; genus Calotriton; species Calotriton arnoldi. Next base: position 3,869,023 of record CAWUFW010000345.1, on the reverse strand, counting down.
ACCTCATATATCCCTCAAATTCTTACATTCTTACAAATATTTATAATTGATGTTTTTTAATTAATTTTAAATATGTAATTGAAAAGTTTAAAATACTCAGGTATTCAAATTAATACCTAGGTATTAATACAATTTCCACCAATACCCCTACATCCCTCACATCCTGTACCTAAAGGTGAGTGTTACACCCTTTCAAATATTTTAAATTATTTTAAAAAATATTTTAAACAAAAATGTCTTGATTATAAATACTTAGGTATTAAATTTAACACATGAGTATTAATACACATTTCCACCTAATACCCTAATATCCCTCACATCCCATGCCTAAGAGTGAGTGTTACATCCTTACAAATATTTATAATTAATTTTCTTAATTATTTTTAAATATAAAATGTATTTATTATAAATTAATTCTCAGGAATCAAAATGAATACAGGACCATTAATACACTTCCCCACCCATTACCCCTGTATCTCTCACATCCCATGCGTAACAGTGTGTGTTACACCCTTACAAAAACATAGAATACATTTTTCATACTTAATTTTATATGTAAAATATATATTTTTGAAAACAATTCTTAGGTTTTCATATCATTTACCTTTCAGAATTTAAAAAATAAACAAAATACTTACCAATGTACTTACTCACTAGTGCGTTGTAAGTGAATATCACTCTAATGTGTGGTAATGGTATGCACGTTAATGGCATTTACGTTGTAATGGCATGCGTGATAAAGACTCCTGCTTGGTATTAGCATTGTTGTAAAAGTATGTGATAGTTGTGAATGCGTTGTAATGGTTGTGTACAGTTCAGGGGAACTAGAACACTATAGTGCCGTATAGGTGTCGCAAACAGAGTCTGGGCCAACGAAAGCGGGGAGGAAGCCTCCCACTAAAGCCACAGATGCGGGATGTCCCCCGGACCATGGAGCCGGTAGTGAGCAAACATGCACTGTGTGGCCCTGTAGTAAGTATCGAGATCTTGTGCATTCAACTCACCCATGTTGTATGGCAAAGTCAGCATGCCCCAGGTCACCCGTGGCTGCTTCCCAGCCCATGCCAGATGAACCAATAGGGTATGCAGAGTGCCAAAACACTGCACACGGTAACAGAATCGGAATGTGCACAAACAGAAAAAGAAAGCGGGCAACACTACAATTTTTGTGATAGCTATATGCCCGCTGAGAAACAAAGGTAGTTTATCTAACGCTCGACCACCTCCGAGAGATTCTGCACCGTTCTGCCATAATTCTTGAACAGAATCACCAACGGATCCATGTGTACCTAGATTCCTAAATAACGTACCGAGTCAGTAGTCCATTGTAAAGGGAACTCAAGTTGCACCGAGGTTGTAGCTGCTGTAAGCAGAAATATGATGGACTTATCCCAATTAATTAGCAGTCTGGCGTGTCCAACAAACAGCACGACCTCCCAGAAAACTGGAGATAAATTATGCTCAGGGTTACAAATATACAGGAGCGTGTTATCTGTGTATGCAGATATGATCAAGTTGTAGTGTGGGAACCAAAGTCCCCTGTGTGCGTGATACTCTCAGAGCGCACAAGCCAGCGGCTCGGGAACTAGAGCAGACAGCAACAAGAGGCAACAATGTCTGGTGCCCTTGGAGAAGGCAATGGCATCCGTGTCCAACTCATTGACTTGGATGCACATGTACAGCACTCCTACAAGTTGTAGAAAGACGTCCCCTACACTGATGTGTCACAGTACGCAAGCATAAACCCCCATCCAGAGAATCAAATGCTTTTTCAGCATCTAAAAATACTGACGCGGCACACACCTCGGGAGCAACACATGTGATTGCACCAAAAAGCGTTCTGAGATTGTCTGACAGGGAGTGAGCCGGGATAAATCCAGCCTGCTCCAGGTCCACTACGCCCCGGAGTAAAGGAGCCAACCAGTTGGTGAGGATTTTTGCAAATATTTTAGTGTCCACATTGAGCGGTGATAGTGGTCTATAGGACGCACAGCCATCAGCTGGTTTACCCGGCTTCAACATGGTGACCAGAAGGGCCTCCCGCATCGAGGGCGGCATACAGCCCTCCTTCACCATTTATTCATAGAAAGTGACCAGATGAGGAACAAGTAGATCCTGGTTGGGCTTATAAAAGGCTACTGTTAACCCACTGGTGCCAGGCGCTTTACCACTAGGCATATCTTTCAGCATTGCAGGTATCTCCGTGGGATGCAATGGGGCCATGAGATGTTCTTTATGTTCCACCATGAGCCATTTCATGGCGATATGTGCATGGTAATCCGACATTGCATGCTCATCGTGGGAAAGGTGCGACATATATAAATCCTCGTAATATCGGCGAAACCGTTCTGCCTCAGAGGTTTTTTTATGTTTGCTTGACTCTAGCATTTCAGAAAAAGTCGATGGATGATACCAGTAGGACGAACACCTGTCTGTATTTTCTCAGACCGTCCGTTATTTGTGACTCCACTGTTTGTGAAGTCCATTGTCTGTGATTATTCCTTTTACAGATGCCTTGTGTCTGTAATACATGCAGTGAGCAGTGGCTGGACTCGGACCAGTCAAACTTGAACTGGCTAGGGTGGCAGACAATCCCGCATTTTGCAGGTTTGCCCTACATTCATACCTCTTATCTCATTGCGCCCACAAAGGAATTCTGGGACACCCATTGGCCTACATTTTGATTCCCTGCCTCTGTTAACCATGTCAAAGGAAATGCAACGTTCTGTCTTTTAGCCATTTCTGACATGTTAAAATGGTACCTTTAATTTGCTAGAATTGAGGATCTGCGATCTGCAGAACAGATGGGGTCCAGACAAAGCAAGGGAGAAGACAGGGAGAAAAACAAGTGTGAAACGGAGAGAGAAATGATGTTGAGAAAAGAGGAGGAGATAGGGCTGAATCTATATATAAAATGATGGTGAGAAAGAAAAAGATAAGGCTGAATGTAAATATATATCACCCAGTGGCGATTGCCACTGGGTAGTTATAGGTCTGATTTTCCATAGACAGAGTGCTTTTGGTCTGCTAATACCTTTAGCACCGTTTGACGAATCATCACAAAACTTTCCAAAAAAAAGTTCAATCACCTCAGCTCCTTCTTGGGGTGCTTTGGGGAGATCCGTCAAGCACGGACCAAGAACAAAGGTGGTGTGGGGGACCCAAAATGCAAAATCCACAGGCCTTTTCCAAAAACTTTTTTAAGAAGAACTACAGCAAAAACTGTGGAACGGAATTACACCAAATTTGGCAGGAAGTTAGATCTCGGTCCAGAAAGCGTGCTTTATGTGATTTGGTGTAAATCCGTTCAGTTATTTTTGAGATATTAAGACTCAAATATTTGTATATCTGGACAGTTGGGTTTGAGAACCTCCAAGTGAGCCTTCTGATTGGCCAAGGGAGCGTTTTTCCCTTGGTCCAATTCGCTTCTGCAGGAGTTAGACTCCTCCGGAGGAGTGCTCTGATTGGCTACCAGCAACATGACAAAAATGTTGCTGGCAGCCATTACAGGAGTCCGGAACTTAGGGCCTGATTTAGATCTTGGCAGATCAGGTTCCGCCATCGCTTTTTCGATGGTCTTCCCGTCCGCCAACTTGGCGGTCTGCCTGCCAGATTTAGATGTTGATGGGTACGTGGGCGACAGACAGCCACAGTCCAGCTGCCTTCACCAAGAATCTTCTCCTGTGTCGATGGCGCCACAGCCAAGAGTCCCACCGACCTGAGTAGGATGTGCCTTTCCGCCAAGGCAACTGTTGTGTGAATCCCTCCAACTTTGAGTTGGCGGATTCTAAGGAAACCTGCCTTTTTTCTGTTTCTGTACTCCATTGTCCAGGTCCCTCCTTTGCTGCTTTGACTCCACCATGACGCCAAACGACTCCGTTGTCCCCGAGATCTAAGGTAAGCTACTTGTACAATTGTCCTATGTATCGTGTGCTGACATTTGCTATAGCCTTGTGTATTTCTGATTTGATCTGACATGCAATATATTTCTTAGGCGTAATGCAGTAGCTTTCATTTTCCTACTAAGCAAGGTAAACTGAACACACCTGTAGTGCCACCTAAAAAAATATTTGTTGTTGTGGTGCTTGGGGGTGTTGTGCTAGCGGTGCCTGTGGGTGGGCATTAAATAGTGTTTGTATGTTGAGTTAGTGGCATGCAAAACTAAACACAAACGGGCCTAAATTTGATTAACGTGCAAACATGGCACATATGTGTATTGACACATTAATAAGTTATACTTACAAGTCTCCACTCCACCATGAACCTCATTCCGTCAGGACTCTGCCGCCAGGACACCGCCAGCACAACAAGAACATCTAAATCGGCTCAGCGCAATCCCATCAGCCTGATGGCAGCGGAGTACTGTTGGCCAGCAGAGAGGACCACTGCCGTGGCGTTCTTCTGTCTATAGCCGCAACAATCAAATACACCGGGCATACTGCTATCAGCTTAATGGAGTATTTGGAACCGCCACTGTGGCGGGACGATGGTAGTCCTGCCAAGATCTAAATCAGATCCTTAGTTTTCTGTCCTGAAGTTTAAAAATAAAAATAATATAACGTGGCAGGGTAGGGATATTCTGCCTCCCCTTGGCCATGAGGGTGGGGGAACCCAGAGGGACCTCCCCGGGGCCAAAATAAAAAAAAAAAGAATTGGCAGGTTTTGTCGCAATCAAGCGGGACTCCTGTAGGATCGCAGCAAAAAACTAAAGGAAAAGGTGATTTAAAAAAACAATAGTTGGGGAGAGGAGGCAAGGGTAGGGCACAAGTTATAGTTAGCTCTGCTAGCTATTACTGGTGAATTTCCGTGGTTTTTTAGTTTGAAACATTAATGTTGTTACTGACATATTCACCTAATTATAACTTTACTTTAACCTTTGTTTTTTACAGTGAATATATATCAAAGCTCTGAATCCTCACCAAAGCTTCCGCACTCACAAGCGGGTGCTCGGTCACACGGTTGCACACAGACGTGATTCGGCAAAAGCCTTGATAAAGGCGTTTGCTGAAACGCGTCTGTGTGCACGGAAGATCCAATAAAATTTAATTACTCTCTCCCGCGAGTGCTGGTCTTCTTTCTGCAAGAGCGTATTATGTATATATATATATTGAAGAAGGCTGCTGTGACAGCCGAAACGCGTCTCTCTGTTCTTGCCAGGTCGGAGGAGGCCCTATGAAATAAAATATGCCTCAAAACCCTGCATTCTTCGTGTGCGTGCCTTCTTCCAGCTGGAACAAGGGTTTGTTTGGATATATATATATATCTCAATCAAACGGGGCCAAAGTTATTAGCAAACCAAAAAACGCTCCGTCAATGGAAAAGCAAAATAACTATAACTACCTGGTGGCGACTGTGACTAGGTAATTAATGAATGTATATATATATATATATATATATATATATATATATATATATAAAGGTTACAGGGACGTTATAGTTAGGAAATGTAATTAAAAAAACCTTAGAAATTCACTGACAAAACCAAAGGTTACATAGACGTTATAGTTAGGCTCAAGTTTCACTCATACAAAACCAGAGAAATTCAGCAGTTATAGTTAGCTGAGCTAACTATAAGTCACGTCCCCGCAATGCACTGCTTATGACCTCACATATTACATCACTCATGACATGGTCAGTGACATCACTGATGACATCTCAAATGACATCACTGATCAGGATCCTACAACATCTGAGAGCTATAGTCAACTCTGAACCCACTTAAACTGTGGGTTGGCAGTTTAAACAGTACCATAACAACAATCTTAATTGCTTAAAATATTTTGTGATTGATTCAGTTCCAAATATGAGGCGGGGAGATAATCGAGAAGTATTGCTCAGACAATTGGAAACTCTATATATATTAAATCTGGATACCAAGTCACCCAACGGTTTTAATACGGGTGAAGATCTACACAATTGTTTATAAATATGCATAACAGAAACTTTAGTACTGTATAAATGTGATTATAAGTTTCAAAAAATCATGAGATGAAATTAAATGTTAGGTAATTGACACTAAGAACAATGTAGGCTGCTATAAAATAGTTTTGCACTTTTAAGCACTTTTGCACTTTAGTAAGGGATAAGGACGGTAGGCAACAGACAAAACTTATAAGAAAGAATCAATAGATTTACAGGCATTTTTGCACAATACAATTGTTAGACCAATGTTGTGCGTAATATTTAGGGGTGTTTTAATTTTTTTAAATGCATATTTTGAAATGAGGCAGATATTGATATGGGCAACTACAGCTATAGGAAGCTGCCATAGTGTCACTGATAATGCCCACTAAGAGCTCAATCTTGGGACTGTTTGGCAATACTTGCGACTAACATTGTCTATAAATCGAATAGGTTTTAGACATCTATCAAATTGCTGCTATTTTGATCATATGTTTATGTATTATTTATAACACCCGGATGTTTGAATCAATTTGATGTGGTCCATCTAAAGCACATTTTTATTTGTGTATTTATTGAAATTTCTAATTGTGGATTTTATCATTATTTATCCATGTACATATATCAATAACTTTAGTGTATAGACTTAATAATGTTGAAATTGCTCCAACAGCAAAACCCAAGTCTGTCTTCCATTAGCAACAAGATGGAGTATAGTCTGTTGTTAGATACCATCACGAGCAATCAATCACCACGTGGTATGTACAAATTGTGGTCATCCCTTCCTCCTTCCCTCCCTCCCTTCCTCCCTTCCTTCCTTCCTTCCTTTCTTCCTCCCTCCCTCCCTCCCTCCCCACTAAGTAGTTATGTTAGGTTTGCTTTCCATAGATGGAGCGTTTTTTGGTTTGCTAATAACTGGCCCCGTTTGAAGGATCTTCACAAAGAAAGTTCATCCAGCTCAGCTCCTTCCTAGAAAGTTTTGGGGTGATCTGTGAAGCGGGGGTGAGAAAAAAGGAGGTTCCCAAAGCATAAAATCTCCATGAATTTTGCATATACTTCTTTTAGACAGGCTATAGCAAAAACTGCTAAACGTAATTACAGCAAATTCGTCAGGAAGCTAGATATTGGTCCGCAGATCGAGCTTTTTGTGATTTGGTGTAAATCCGTTCAGTAGTTTTTGAGATATTAAGGGTCAGAAATAATTGTGTATTTTGGCAGGTAGGCTTGTAAAAGTCCTGGGGACGCAAGAGTGCAAAATAAAAAATAGAGCCCTTTTGTCCATTAAGCCTTCACGCTCTTGCGAGAGGGTTCTGCAAGAGCGAGCACTCTGATTGGCTGGCTGTTCAAATGTTAGAAATTAAATGGCTGCAATTACTGTGAAAAATTTGAGGTTTTGTGGAAATGAAGTAAAGAACAAGTTACTTACCTTCGGTAACGCCATATCTGGTAGAGACTATATCTAGCTGCAGATTGATTATCTTTGAATTTCCCCAGACGTCAGACTGGATTCAGAAGATTTTTCGTGAGCAGTACCCCTGAGCGCTGCTAGGTGGCGTCGATTGGCTCTATGTGGCGTCGGCGGCGTCATCCCCACCAGAACTGGGGTCTGTGACACCAAGCGCACAGACGTCAGTTACTTTTCATGACTTTCCACACCACAGGTGCAGAGCCATGAAGCACACTGACATTGGGGTGTTCAAACTAAGGCCCTGAAAGGGAGCAGCCTTAACCCTAGAAATCTATCCGCAGAGCGGTAAGGAAGGGTGGGTCAGTAAGGAATGTGAGGCACGATATAGTCTCTACCAGATAAGACGTTATTGAAGATAACTTGTTTATCTGATAGAGACTTCTAGCCTCAGATTCCTTACCTTTGAAAAGATACCCAAGCAGTACCATTCCCGGAGGAGGGTCTAGGACGAATTTCAGTATAAGAAGTCCTGAAGGACCAAATGCGTGAAGAGCACATTTCTATGGAGCTGATTGTCCAGACAGTAATGTTTGGTGAACGTATGCAGGGAAGCCCATATTGCTGACTGGCAGAGATCTAGAACTGGAACTCCACAAGCTAACGCAGTGGTCGCAGCTTTAGCTCTGGTGGAATGAGCTCACAAGCCTTCAGGAGCAGTGGCGTAACGAAAGTTGAGGGGGCCCCCCTGCCACGTACACAGAGGGGCCCCCACTCCGGATCTAATCCGGAGCTCTTGGGCCCGAGTATTGTGCTGAGGGGGCCCCCTGCAGCTCGGGGCCCCCCTGCACCGCGGGGGCTGCAGGGGCCTGTGTTACGCCCCTGTTCAGGAGGTTGCTTCTTGGTCAATGCGTAGCAGATTTTGATGCAAAGCATGACCCAGTGACAGATGGATTGCTACTGCACTGCCCGACCTTTCTTTGCACCAACATACACCACGAAGAGTTGTGAGGTCAAGGTAGAACGACAACGCTCTTTTTGGGTCCAGACAGTAGATTTGCTCCTCTTCTATAGAGGGATGTGGTGGAGCATAGAAAGTAGGTTGGGTGATGGACTGTCCCACATGGAATGGTGTGACCATTTTCAGCAGAAAAGAGGCCCTTGTGCGAAGCATCACTTTGTCAGTGTGGATAGAGAGATCCGGTGGCTTGGAGGACAATGCCTGCAGCTCACTTACTCTATGGGCGGATGTAATGGCCACAAAGAAGGCTGTTTTGAGCATGAAGAGCCTGAGTGGACAGTTGAGTAGAGGCTCAAATGGAGCACACATTAAAAATGTCAGAACCAAATTAAGGTCCCATGAGACATAATGAATGGTAAAGGGGGAAAAAGGTGGACGAGACCTTTCAAAAACCTATGTGCAATAGGGGATTTAAACAAGGAGGGATGGTCAGGCAGCCGCAAGAAGGCAGATGGAGCAGGAAGATATCTCTTAATGGGACCCAGTGCAGAGCCCTCCTGGGCAAGGGAAAGAGCAAAGAGTAAAGAGCAAAACCTCAGAAAGAGGGGCAGAAAGGCGATCATTGGACTTTTCTACACACCATGCCACAAATTTATTCCATCGGCAGGCATATACTGTCTTGGTGGAGGATCGCCTACCTGCCAGAATCACATTACAGACTTCAGGAGGAAGGTCAAAAGCTGTTAACTGCCACTGCTCAATTTTCACGCAAGAAAGAAGAGAATGAACATGTTCGGGTGGAGAACCCTCCCCTGCTGCTGCAACAGAAAATCCTCCCAAAGGGGCAGCCTGATCGGAGGATCAATGGCCATGCTCAGTAGCTCGGGATACCAGACTCTCCGTGCCCAGTCTGGAGCCTCAAGGAGGACTTGGACCCAGTCGTTCCTGATCTTCTTGAGACCTCTAGGCAGGAGTGTTATGTGCAAAAAGGTTTTCTGAAGGCCTGAGCTCTGATAGCACTGAAAAAAAGGTAAGTATTTTACTTAGCAGTTCAACCCGTACCTTATGACTTAGGGATCTTCACCTCTGCGCCAATTCTCCTCAGGTCTCTAGATCTTTGCCACCATTTTAGAATGGAGCATCCAATTAATTCAATGCAAGCATATATAATCATATTCTTTAAATTTAGGAGTTAATGATGACAAGTTTGGTAAGGTTTTCAAAACCTTTTATTTTCTTTTTAGAAGCTTATATTGGTTACTCGTCTATTTATTCTTTAGTCAAGATAAATCATTTACAGAAATATCAATAAAAATTAGGTTAAAAGGACACCAATTAAATAGCAGCGTGTTCCATGAAGAAATAACCCCTAATCTAATCTAACAATCCTAAGTCTAATAGAACCCATGAAGAGTTCTTTGGAAAAGAGTGAGAGTTTTGGAGCTTGAGATTAAAATCTGTAAGAGGTTGTACTCCTTATAAAGAGTAACACTAGAAACTCAGCCGAGTCTCTTTCAGTCGCGGTAGCATCTGTTGAAGTCATATTAAGGAAAAATAGTCACAGCAGTAGCTTATAACATTTAGAAGGAAAAAAATCACCCAACAAAATGTCAAACTCCACCCGCATGCACTCTAGCAGTGGGGTCCGTGTAAAGTAGTCGTACCCACCTCAGCCATCCTTCCCCCAGACCCATGCACTTCGTGACTTGCAGAAGGAAGTCCCATCTTAGGGAATCAAATGCCTTTTCGAGGTCGACTGCCATCACCACTGCTTCAGGGTATGCGGAGAGGCCCCAGTGGAATAGGACATGATACAGTCTCCTCAGGTTCCCTGAGGTCGACCTAGCTGGAATAAACCCATTTTGGTCCGTATGGACCAATGCTGGCATGTGTGGAAGTAGCCTTGCAGCTAACACTTTACTTAGCAATTTGAAGTCTAAATTCAGCATGGATAGTGGGCGGAAATCTGCTGTGCCAGCTGGGCTCGACTTAGTTTTAGGTAGCGGAACCACCAGGGCTTCTCTCGTGGATGTGGGAAGGTGGCCCAACCATAGTGAGGTGGCATACATTTACCCTAGGTGTGGAATCAATAATGTTGCGAAAGTGGAGTCTTCCCTCTGGACATCTCTTTAATCGCCAGGCTTATTTCCCGAGTAGAGATCGCCTCCCCCAAGCATTTCCGTACAGTCTGGTCTACCCCCTTAAGCCGTAAGTCCTCTAAGTACTCTCTCATCAATTCGTCGGGTACTTCCTCAGGCTTCCCATACAGGGTTGCATAGTATTCCCTAAATGTGTTGTTAATGATTTTGGGTGAAAAGACCGTTTGACCATCATTCTCCCGAATGCTAGAGATGGTGGTGCCTCTTCCTTTCGGCTTGATCAGCTATGCTAGTAATCTCCCAGCCATCCCCCCTTCCACGTGTTGTCTCTCCTAATAAGTTCAGAGATCTAATAGCCACAAGCGTTCCAAGGCTTCATTATGTTTGCTCTTGGTGTCTTATAATTGTCTCTTGGCCTCATTGTCCATTCCTAGCCGGCTATCTAGTGTGTGAATTTGTGTTTCCAGCGTCTGGAGTTATCTAATGATCTCTCGACGCACGCCCACAGCCTGTCCCATACTTTGACCTGTCACTACCACCGTAAAAGCATCCCACTCTATTAGTGAGGTGCTGGCAGTAAGCTGATTCAGTTGAAAATAATTCGAGCTGGAGGTAGACAACTGCTGTCTAAAGCAGTCATCTTCCAGTATGTTGGGGTCTAGTCTCCATACTGGGATTGCTGTGATCTCAGGTGTTGGGGAAAATCTCAGTGGTCTGTGATCCGAGAGGGTACGCCCCAGATATTCCACCCCCACTATTGCTGACGAGAGTGGCCTTGAACATAGAAACATATCAAGTGCATACCATATAGTGGGGAGGAAAAGGAGTATTCCTGTTGCTGTTCACTATGTAGTCGCCAAATGTCTAATAATTCCCACCCATTCATCCAATATCGAAAACCTTTAGACGTCGTGGCTGCTGCTGTACCACGTAATGGGGGGTAGATCTATCCATGTCTATATCTGCAACGGAGTTGTAATCACCCCCAGGACTAAGTCACCTGCCACCACTTCCGATATGGGCTTGGAGAGGTATTGTAGGAAGTGCGCCTGGTCTTGGTTCGGGGCATAGATGCTTCCCAGTGTCACCTCACTCCCATCAATCTACCCTTCACAATAACATTTCGCCCTTCAGGGTCAAAAATTGTATGTGTTGCATGAAAGAGAGTACCTGGCTTTATAAACACTAGGGCCCCACGTAAAAAAGCTGAGTATGTGGTAGCAAACAATAGACCCCACCATCTGCGGCGGAGCCTGGAGGCTTCCTCAGCCGTTAGATGTGTTTCCTGCAGCATTTCTATCTGTGCTCCTCTACGCCGTATATAATAAAAAATATTATAGCGTTTGGCGGGGCAGCCCATACCTCAAATATACCAGGATAATAGTTTGACCTCTTCTATTATGGCCTCCTTGATAACCATAGCTGTAAGAGATCTACCTTGCCTCCCCACCCACCCGTCTCCATCTTCTGACGTGACCCCCACCACACTCCAAGATTATATGTAGAGGACCCCAGGGTAGTAAACATCAAACCCAACTCATCAACTCACTATCCCAAGAGCAGCCCAGCAACAGCCGGCCACCCAAACCTGTGAACAAACAACCTCATTACAGTGAGAACACCGTCCTCAGCTTCTCCGGCAGACCACTCTGGTGGGGGGGTGAGTCAAGGTAGTTCTAGGACATTGGATCCGTACCAGCCTAGGATGTGGATTGAGGGGTTGACCAATGCACTCGGGAGGATGAGATCCTGTGCTCCCTTCCAGTTGTCCCACTTGTCTGTGTGTCCACCCAGATTCTGAGCCTTCATATAATGTCATCTGCTGAGCGGGGGTTACTTTCGGCATGCCAGGTTCATTTCCTGTGTTGTCATCTGATTCTGTTGTTAGGTCCCTTAGCTCAGAAGACGTATCTTCCTGTCTATCAGATTTGTGTGGCGACATGATCTGTGCTATGGCTTGCAGGGCTGCTTTCCTGTCCTGCTGTGTTTGAGATATTGTAGGTTTCTGCCGATGAGTGGTTTTCTTCGATCGACGCTGACTTTTCCTGGTGGCTTGTTTCATCCCTCGGGGACAAGATTGAGGATTTGGCAAGGGCGCCCCTTTGTTATATGCCTCTAGCCAGGTCCAAGTGTCTTCTGGGGAGTCGCAGAAATGGGTGGCTGCATCCAGGATGATTACCAGTTTTGCTGGAAAGATAAGAGAGTATTGCAGGCCTGCCTCCCGGAGGGCTCTCTTGGCCTCTATGAAAGATGCACGCTGTGCCTGCACCTTAGCCGTAAAATCCGGGAACACCAAAATTTTGTTATTATCCAAGGCGTAGGGGCCGTGCACCCTGGCCTGCTGTAGGATGGTATGCCGATCCTGGTAGTGGAGAAGCCTGGCCACCACTGGTCGGGAGGCCTCCCCGGCGCTGGGGGGCGCGCGGGGACTCGATGTGCCCATTCAAGTTCAACGAATTTGGAGAAGCGTTCTGGGCCCATTTCGGTTCTTTGCCAGTTTTCCAGGAATGCCAGCAGGTCCGACCCTTCCGCGCCCTCCGGGATCCCCCCCACTCTTCAGTTGTTGCATCTATTATGCCCTTCAGCGTCCTCCACTCGTTGCTCTAGTACTGTCCCCCTAGCTGTAAGTTCTTCCAGTTGTGCGGCTACTTGTTTGTGCTCCGGGTGGAGCTCTGCCACTGCTCCCTCTACCTCTTTCACTCTGTCTGAAAGTTTATCGTGTTCGGCCTGTAGGAGCCCTAAGCCCATTAAAACCGCTCCGATATCCTGCTGCAGGGCCGCTTTAGTGTCAGCTATTGCCACCAATACTTTGACCAGGTGTAAATGGAGCGAGGCCTCCGTATTGGTAGGCTCACCCCTGTCTTTCTCTGTGGGCAGTGGGGATAGCTCTCTCGTGTTGGGCTGGGTACCCCATGTTTTAGGTTTCTGCCTGCGCATCTTGGCGTTCCAAAGGGCAGGGCAGTGCTGAAAAGTGGACTTGGCCCCAGGTAATTGTTCAACAGCCCTATTAGTGCCTTTCGCTCCAAGAGTCTCTAGGGTAGCCTGAGAAAGGGTCTCCGTGTTCTTTTTACTACTAGTGCTGTCCGGGCTACCAGGTTCAATAGAGCTGGATTGGCATGTACTTTCAGTCAACTGAGTCTGCATCCACAATCACGGGCGGAACTGGACCCCACCTCCTCACAAGGCTGCAGCTGTCTCTTGGTTGTACCCTCAAATCCGCACCCTTTTTGCTTGCCGCTAACCCAGGCCCAGCGAATTCTCCTGTGGGGTAGACCCCTGCCCTTCGGACCTCAGCGCGGTCAAGGAGGTTCAGACGCCCTCCGCAGTGCTTCTTCACTGGCCCTCCCATTGCCCGTGCAATTGGGCCCACCGGATTCTCGCCCCCCGGCTAGGTACTACAGTCCCATGTTTTACTTTCCCTCCAGGTCTAAGGGGCGTTTCTCCGTTAGTCCCGGGCCCCGACAATGGCCCCACTCCCAGCGTGTACCTCGCTTCCAGCCCAATTCTCCCGGGCCCAGAGGGGTTCCTTCTTCTACTACATCTGTACCCCAGGCCCTGAATCTCTCCTCACCTTCCAGGCTGTTTGAGCACCGGGTCGGCGGTCCGGCGATTCAGGATGATGGCTCCTCGGAGCACTCCTCCCTGGCTCTGGGCTCGGTGCCCTCACTGCCGATGCAGTGCTCTGGCACCAAGGCTGCCAGCCTCTGCGGCCGTTAGTCTCTGTTCGGGCCCGCAACTGCTTCTGCCTCGGTCCCTTTAACACGGGGCCTCGCTGGTCAAGGTCCGCCTTTCCGGGGCCTACAGCTGCCACCGCACCACAGACGAGCCTCAGCAAGCTGTGCAGGGCGGGCAGGGCCGGACTGGCCATAGCGGGCACCGGGCGTTTCCCAGGTAGGCCGCTAGGGTGGGGCCGGTTTTGGGCCCCTGGGGGCCATTTTTGTTACCGGGGGGTCGGCAATATCGGCCCCCTGTAACAAAATCGTCCGAAACCGGCCCTTGCAAACTGCTCGGCTGCACTCCCCCTCACCCCAGGGGGGGCCGGCTGAGCAGTTTGCCAGGGCCGGTTTCTGTTCCCAGTCCGGCCCTGAGGGCGGGCGGCGAGATATGGAGAGCCGGCCTTCCTCCCGGCCTGCTCCCGCTTTCCTTGGGCACCCAGCCCGCGGCGTCCGCGCTGGTTCTTCCTTCGCCATCTCGCCTATCTCAGAAGGGGTCAAGCTATACCCCGTTCGTTTCTCTGCCGTTGTGCCAGCCGTAATACTCTCCCTCGGAGTTGCAATGTCAGCCAACTCCCAGAGTCCAGCTGATGGCTCAGAAGAGATGCCTGAGTTTGGAGAGTTAGGAAACAGAAAGTAAGTCACACAGCCCCGGAAGACATTAATCTGTCATTTGCCATTTGGAGCTGCAACTACAAATCATTTTTGTTTCCAGTTGCAGTGCAAGACTAAAGCGCACTTGAAAACAGATTTAATTTTGATGATGAAAGGCCTCCTTTCAAAACTTCAGCTCCTCCGGTCACAGTGAGTTTCAGCTGTATTTCTTACCAGTAACAGACTGAATTTAAAGGCCCTGCTCATAATTATCTGGGCAAAATAGCTGCATAATACTTGTTTTAATTGATTCTGATGATAAAAAGATATTCTTTTGCCTCCCAAAACACTTTGTTTCTTTTTCTTTTTACAGTACAATACAATAGTGCACTTTTCTGCAGGGAATTTGTTGACTTGAGCAACCTCCCTGAGGTCCATTTCACACCGACCCAGTGATGGACACATGATTTCACAGTGCCTATATAACTTCTATCCAAAATAGGTGAGCTTTTAATCTGCCTCCTATTTTATCTATCTTACTTGCCTGGTAACAAATGCTATTCTACATGTGGATGTTTTTCATCAACAGGGCATGTTAGGCGCAACATAGAAGAAGCCTTACTTTGAAAGCAATTCGAAGACCTGTGTTTAGTGTTTAGTACAGAATGCTGTTCTATTCCTGAAAGTTTTCATTAGCAAGGCATGTTAGGCTGACCATATTATTTCAATGTTACCTATGCTATATTAGCATAGATGAATACTTGTTTTGGAAGCAATTTGAAAACTAGTGTTGAGTGTTTAATAAGAAATGCTACTCTATTCAAGGGAGTTTTTATTGGTTAGGCTGACCACATCATCCTAATGGTTACCTATGCTATCTTATTGCAGCATGTATGAATACCTATTTTAAAAACTGTTTGAATACTGATGTTTCAAGATTCTCTTGATTGGTGGACGAATTGCCCCAATCAGTTGGTATGTATCAGACACATACTTTTTAAGTCACTACAATTTTATGATGAATGCTCACCCAAAATGAGTGTCTAACGTAATTTGTTTGCTTACTTATAATGAATGAAAGTTTATTGTTTGATTAATTGAAACCTTACAATATATATGCAATAATTCTTGATAATAAAATCCAATTATAAAAATTGATTGCTTACTTATAGGTGTCTCCTATATATTTCTGCGTCCTGATGACCCCGTTTTAAATAATCTAAGTTCAGGGTTCGAAACGTCGACAAAAACATTATATTTGGACTGTTTTTCAAGAAACTGATGGCGGCAATCAACACCCGCTTAGCGGGGATTGATCTCTAACACTCTATTATCCCTATCAGCCACATGTATATATTTCTGTACATAGCACGTATGCACTTTCTGCACTTATAGTCACTTTCACTGCACCGTCACCCTCCTTTTTTTGGAGCACCTTGTGTTCGATAGAGCAATTATAAGTTTTACTTCTCACTGTCAACAATCAAAGAAAAAGTTGCTAAAATAAAATAAAAAGATAAATATGTAATGCTAACTTATTTGTGTTAGAGGTGTTTGTATCCCTTTCTTGACACTTTGCTGTGGAAGTCAAGGGATATACTTCCCCCATAGGGACCACCTTTTTGTTAAAACAAAACCTCCCGGAGCAATGCAGGATTTCTTTTAGGCCAGGACGGAGCTTCCAATTCAAGCGTCCACCATGTTCGTGCTCTCGGCCACGCCCCCAACACATTTCATACTAATGACGAATTCTAATGGTTTAAATTAGCCAGTGGTGGCTGGTACGGGACAGGGGTGGCGGGCGGGAGAGGGGGTGAAAAAGAAAAAAAAACACTCACCTCTGCACGCTGCCGTCTCTCCACTGTCGTCTCTCTTCCTGGAAGCAGGAAGCACACAGGCTGCCCTAAGCCAATCACGATGCTGCTGTCACCAGCATGACAGCAGCGATCGTGATTCGTCTGAGCGCCGTGGTTCGGCACTCAGACAGGGACTGTGAGCCTGTGCCTGATTTCCACCCAGGCTGCGCATTACAGCCCGGTGGAGAATATGCTAAGTGCGCATGACTGTTTGGCCTGAACAAGACGGTCAGCCAAACTGTCATGCGCACTTAAGTGCACATATTTCCTCCTCCCCATGCTGGCTGTGACGACAGCCAAGCCCCGCCCCACCCCAAAACTGGATTCAACACGGAAGAATAATTGCCAATAACAACATGGTATTATCATTTTATTTTTCCTTTTTTTCACTGCCGGAAAGCAGTGGGGTGATGCTCCTCTGCCTTGAGAAGCCGCCGCTGAAATTAGCTTAATCAATATGCTCTAGGAAGACATCTACTATAATTAATATGAAAAGAAATGAAGAAAAAAGAATAAAAGAGAAAAGAAGGCACAAACAAGGCCTATTCTGAACTAAATAAAATACTATACAAATGAAAGCTTTCTGAAAGAAAAAAATGCTGAATGTAAACATAGGCACATTTAAGCAAGGAACATTTTCTCTACGTTCTACTTTAATAGGCATTCTTTATGTTAAAGTCTAGATAAATGTCCGGTTTGAAATGTGGTTATTTTTATCTAAATTTTCTGTTTTATCAATTCCCCCCCTTTGATGGTTCTTCAAACCATCACACAAATTTGTTTCCCATGTGAGTTCATCTTAAAGGACACCTTCATCATCAGTTGAGTCTTGTCTTCTACTTTTTTTACCTCTAAATTCTAAGGAATTCATATAATCATCATTCATAATACCTCTTAGTCCCAAATCTTTCTCATATTCTTTCCCTCCTTTTGCGCATTAGATATTTGCAGCTTGAAAACAAGGCATAAACAAACATTAAACAAAGCCCTATTATTATTATTGCCATTAAAGTAGCTTTCAATATACCTTTCCCTGCTGTTCAAAACCAATTTCCAATTGTAGCAACTCCCTTTCCAAACGTTTCCTACAGACTTGGTGTTTCCAATTCATGTAACTCAGGTTCTAAACCTGATATATTCTTTGCATATCTCTCTATTCCCTTACTTTTGTCAGGTATATCTGAACAGCAGTGAGTTAATTTGAGCATTTTGCAGACTCCACCCTTTTCTGCAAGTAAAATGTCTAATGCAAGTCGATCTTGGAGTACCATAGACCTTATAGCGATTAGTTCTGTATTAATTATAAGCAAAGCTCCTGATGTGCTTGTCGCCAGTTTGTCAACAACCGTTGCTAGCCTTCTAATCGATATGACGCCTACAGGTGGAATAATCACTCCACAAATGTCTCCTCCTAGCCCAGTTGCAGATTGTGCACTACATTTTGTCTATGTGCTGGTATCATAGTAAAAGCATCTAGTGTTTTCACATGAAACATTTTCAGGATTAGTATGCCTGAATAACCGATACCTTCCCACTCATCTGGCAACAAAAAGTAAGTGTTCTGTCCAAAAATGTAATAAACCCCATGAATGGTACTTTTGTCTCCTTGTAGAATTTGCCATGTCCCTCCCATTAATTCAAATGTCTGTTCACAACTACTAATTCCTACGTGTCTATTTCTTTTAGGTGTTCATCTTCTGTAAACGCAAATCTTTCCTTTGTGTCAGCTGGCCAGTCTTAATTTGGGATAGATCATTTTCTTTCTAAATTCATTTTCTTCCTTTTTCCAAGTATTTTCTAAAACATCATGGCTTTTGTCACTAGTTTGTCTCATGTTAGTGCACCTCTCTTCTAATGTCATTATGTATATTTTCTCTAATAGTTTCATCAAACATGTTAAACTATTCTTGTAAGCGTTAACACTATCTATAGGTTTGTTTGGAAAGAAATAATACCAATCAGTGTCCATGTCTTTTGCTTGTGGGTGTAAATTCATGATTTCTATTAAAGGCACGCTAGAAAGAATTAAATCGTGATTAAAATAGAAATACTCAAAATGTCCTCGCCTATAGACCAATGAGAGTAAAATGCTACTAGAAATAGCATTGGATAAGGGTAAGTGATAGTAAGTTTTTTTTCAGAAACAGATATGGGCAAGTGTTAACAAACATAACAATCTTTCGCATTAGTGTATTCTTGCACTAACCTAGGGTAAACGTTAATGAAAAGATCATGATTTTTAAAGCTAATTAAAGTGTTCCTAAATGTCTGTTCTGAGTCTGTAGTCAAATAGAATCCTATTAATATTATGCTAATTACTATTACTTTTATTATGAAAACTGAACATCTGATATATTAACACTTATTTCTAATGCAACACATTCTCTTCGAGTCAGATCTAATACTTGAATCCAGCAGTTCGCAATTGATTTGTTGTTTTACACAGCTTCTTCTTGACAGTTTTCTAATTAGACAATCTGTAACCCTATTCCGTGTTCTTCAAAAATGTTATCCCTATTTTTCTACAGCACACTCAAACTTGGGTTGGTCTTCTGTAAAATAAAAAGTTAAAAGAATAAACCTCTGAAAGCACAAGTTTGTAAATGTTCTTCTCTTTTGAGTGGACTTTACTTTTCTTTTAATTTGCTCAGTTCTTTTACCATTTAGTTTCTTTTATTTGATTTCAAGGAGGCTCAAACAGTTCAGGATTCTCATTGCACAAATCTCTGATGAGACATTCAAAGCAGCGTTCACATAGTATGACCATTCAGGAGCGGAATACCTGCAACAAGGTACCTGTGTTCTTTTGGATCTTCTCAGTCTTTGTTCATTTGGGTCAGTGCTGCTGTCATCGCCAGATTCAATTTCTTCAGAGATTGTCTCCAGAATTCATTCTATTGAAGCACTTCTTCTTGGGTTCTCAGTATTATAGGTTTGTGGCCATTCAGTCTGTCGATTTATTGTACTTAATCCAGTACTGGATCCTTCTCCCGAATAGTCCTCTTAGACAGACACAGATTCAACTGCACTTTCACTCTGTGGGTTGGTTTTGGCTTCTCCTTCGTTAGAGATCTCAACACCTCTTTGCGAGTCTTGAACATGTCTTTCTGCTTGTCGATCTTCACACCCATCTTCTTCCTGCTGTTGAGCTGGCAATGGTGCTTCTGATGTAGGTGGTCTCTCGACTGGTAATACAGTCACCAAAGCTCTTTGTTCAGGATTATAGACCACAGATACCTCTTCTGGATTGCTCACTCGCTTAGTGTGCGAAGGATGAATCCAGTTGGGAATTCCAGCACATTTAACAGCAGTATTCATAGTCAGGATTACCTTAAAGGGGCCTTTCCACCTGGGTTCAAGACAAGTCTTCCGAATGTGCTTCTTGATCACGACACAATCATCAGGATTGAGATTGCTGCACTGTTCTTGATGAGGATCTTGTGTTGCAGCTGAAACCTGATGAAAAACTGGACGAAGCACATCAGCCAATCCTTTGCAGTAGTCCAGGTTAATATAATTAGTGATATTCAAGAGAGCATTTGTAGGAATGACAGGTAATATCATTGCCCTTCCCATTCGAATCTCATGGGGCGACAATCCTGTTTTTCTATTAGGAGTACTTTGAATGCTCAACAACACTGAAGGTAATGCATCTGGCTACTTTAGAGATGTTGAAGCACAAACTTTCGCCAATCTAGATTTGATGCTGTTCTACTATGCCTCTGATCTATAGCAGCAATGTAATCTTTGTTCAATCTGTAAGGCTGTAAAGATCATCTTCATGACCTCATTATTAGAGTGACTTCCTCTATCTGACTGAAGAGAAATTGGCATGCCGAACCTGAGTATGAGTTCACGTACTAACAGTTTTGCTACAGTCAGACTGTTGTCTCTTCTAGTTGGGTAGGCTTCTACCCATCTTGAGAGGATACACCCAATCACCAGGCTATATCTTAGCCCGCTGTAAGCAGGCATCTCAATAAAATCCATCTGCATCCTGTTGAATGCACAACCTGATCTCCCTATGTGTGTCAAAGTGATATGTGACCTTTTCCCTGCATTCAACTGTTGACACATCACACATATACGACAAATCTCATCTGCTGAAATCCGGAATCTGGGGTTGTACCAACTCTTTCTGAAAAGCCTTACCATTGCATCCCTACCCAAATGTGTGTAACCATGGTAGTATCATGTCATTGGAAACAACAAGCTGTCTGGCAACACTGGTTTTCCATCTGCCAATATCCAAATGTCATTTGAGTTTTTCTCACATCCTGCCTTTATCCAACCATTTAGCTCTGTCTCCATCACATTTTTCTGCACCCTTTTCAATTCATCCGAAGTGCCAGTGACTTTCATCAACATGCCAACAAAGCACAGTACTTGGCTACAAAATCGGCATATCAGTTGCCCATGGCAACGTATCCGTTCCCGCTTTGATGTTCTGCATATTTGACTACCGCAATTTCTTCTGGCCTTTGCAAAGCATCCAACAAATCTTTGACATAGGCTCCATTCCAGATTGTCATACTTGTAGAAGTGAGAAATCCCCTTTGTGGCCAAAACGTCCCCAAATTATGGACAACGCCAAACCCGTACCGGCTATCAGTGAAAATGGTGACTCTAATTTGTGCAGTTACTCTGCATGCTCTGGTAAGAGCAACCAATTCGGCAACTTGTGCTGTGGTGGCTCTTTGAAGCCATGAAGCTTCTACAACATTGTTTACAGTGCACATGGCATATGCTGCTTTTTAGTGTGCCATCATTACTTCTCAAGCATGAGCCATCAATAAACAGCACATGATCAGGCTCGATTAGAGGTTCATCCTTAATGTCTGGTGGGGTTTGGTGCACACATCCATGACATCTAGGCAATCATGTTCAATTTCATCACAATCAGCATCATTTACAGATAAAAATGTTGAAGGATTCAATACCAAGCACATTTTCAATGTTATATTTTCCAAAGAAAGTAGGTTCTGCTCATGGCGTGTCAATCTGTTGTGGGTCATGTATTGCATCTTCTTTCTGGTTAATAGTAGCTCCACAGAGTGTGGGACCATAACAGTTAGTGGGCATCCCATCACTATGTTCTCACTCTACTCCGGACTAGTACTTACCGTAGCAACCGCTTTAGGGCAACCAAGAAGACCTGCTGCTACAGGGTCAAGTGTAGTAGAGGAGTAAGCAATAGGTTTCCGGGCATCACCATGTGTTTGTGTCAGTACTGAGAGAGCGCACCCATCTCTCTCACTGCAAAATAGTGTAAATTCTTTTGAATAATCAGGCATTCCTAGCATCCGGGCATGACACAATTTCTCTTTCAACTCTAGGAACACTTTTGTACATTTGATGTCCCATGGAATTGGATCAAACACATCTCGGTATGTCAACCTCAGTAGAGGTTTTGCCAATATGGAAAAGTTTGGTATCCATTGTCTACAGTAGCCATCATTTCCCAAAAACATCCTGACTTCCTTTTGAGTTTGTGGTAGGTTCATCTGTAAGATCGCTTCCACTCTCTGGAGACACCTTCCTAGCTCCCTTCACAATAATGTGTCCCAGATATTGAACTTCTTAGGCAGTACCGCAGTTTCCCTAGAGGCACATTGTGTCCATTTTTAGCCAGGTGATTCAATAAGGCAATGGTGCCTTGTTTACAGGCTTATGTCTTTGATGCTACAAGCAAGTCATCTATGTACTGCACAAGTGTAGGTTTGTATGGCATTTGCAAGGTCTCTAGATTTTTCTTTTAAGATCTGATTGAATATGGAAGGATGCTATGTATAACCTTGTGGGACACAACACCATGCTAAAGTCTTCTGCTGAAACAAGAAGGAGAACAAAAACGGACTCTCCTCATGCACGGGAATAGAAAAGGCTTGGCAGAGATCAATGACAGTAAGCTATTCTGCAGTACAGGGAATTTGGAATAATACGGTGGCTGTATTGGTACCACAGGACAACAAGGGACCACAATCTCATTGATTTTTTTAAGTCCTGCACTATTCTAAACTTTCCGTTGGGCTTCTGTAAGCTCATAATTGGAGAGTTACATGGACTTCCAATCAGCTCCCTCAATATTCCTTTTTGTAACATATCATCAGTCACTGGTTTTATTCCTGCAATTGTTTAAGGGGTCTGGGATAGACCGCATTTGCTTTTACCTTTATTCGGACTGGTCCTTTCCTGTAAAATCCCAAACCTCTATGTTTACTGTCTCTTTTATATCCTCAGGTAACTCTTCAATAGCTAGCAGTGGAAATATTCCAGTTTTATTTTGTTAGCTAATCATTTTAACCGCGGCGGCAATTCCGCCGCGGTGCGGCGGTTTAGCGGAGTGGGCGGGGCCGCGTCGGCCAACGGACGTTCGCAGCACTACAGAGGTAGTGCTCGCGACGGCCGTTGGCCGACAGACGCACGCAACGGGTTAAAATCCACATCCTCATCATGTGTTTGAAACACCACAATACTGGGTGTACAGTATATGGTGTAATTCAACTTGAACAGCAAATCTCTCCCTAGCAAATTTACAGGACTTGAATCGCATACAATAAATTTATGCTTTTCTTTAAATGAACCTATTTTTACTGGGATCTTTTCAGAAAGTAGGTTCATGAATTGTTTATTCGTTACTCCTACAACTTGGATTGTTTTCCTTGAGAGAGGTAGGTCTGGGACTTTTGCTGTTTTCACAGTGGATCTGGTAGCACCGGTATCAATCAAAAAAGATACGGGGTGGCCATAAACTTCAGCATCTACATATGGGCCACTCTGGTCTACCTCTAAGACTGCGCCAAGTATGCAATCTTCTTCCCCTCTCAGGCACCTTCATTGTGAAGCATCAGAACCTGAACCATCAATTTCAAATAAAAGAAATTGCTGTGAAACATGTTAGTTTGAATCCGGAATTGTAGCATTTTATTTTGAAACAAATTTGTATTCATCTTTGGCATTCGATTCAAAGTAAATCTAGGGTTTCTCATATTAGGGGCAGTCATTTGAACTAGTGAAGTGGGCATCATTGGAACTTGTCCCTGCATGTGCATTTGTACTTATTGGGCAGACGGGTTTTGAAATTGTATATCTCTCAGCATTTGTACATTTCCACCAACATTGTCAGGATTATATCGACATTCCCTCTTCCATTGTCCAATTTTGTGACAGATATGACAAGGGGTAATCTTTTTCATAGCAGCAATAATTGATACAGATCCTGTATCCACAGGAACACCTCTACCTCTACCTTGTGACACTTTCAATCCTCCTTGATTTCCCTGAAAATCAGCTTGTGGCACCACAACTCCTTGCATATTGCCTTGGTTTCCTACAAATGAAGGATTCTGAAAACCATTCTGAGCCAGCTTGGTCTGTGTTAACATGAATTTCTCCTTTATCTTCTTTTGCTTTAGATCTAATTCATCACTGCAATATTTTGCATATCGCAGGATCTCATCAAGAGATTTGTTCTGCCAGCTGATTATGCTTTGAGTTATGTGCGAGCAGATCTCTGGTTTCAGCCCTAAAACAAACTGGGACACAAAAATCCCCATATCCCTCTCTTCAGGATATTCAAGTACACTGTGCTGCTGAAACACTTGCAACAATCTCTTGTAACATTCATGTACTTTTAATTTTAAGCAAATCCAAATCTTTTAGAGGTACTCTTCCATTCAAAAAGGTAATCACTGCCTCATACTTCTCCATTCCTACAGGACATGGTGCATTCGTTCTACTCTCTCTTGCTGGTTCCTATTACGGCCATGGTACCGCAGTCTTACATTTAGCCTATAAATCAGCAGGGACCACAATATCAAAAACTTTATTCAGATCTGTCCATAGCACCTTTGAATTATTTATAAATCGTTTGACTTGTGAATACCATAGCACTGGCTTGTCTCTCAATTTTGCAAAATTATTCGTAAATGCTGCCAAATCACCTCGACTCCAGGGAACACATACATATGTGCCTCCAGCTATTTCCTTGAGTGAGGAAGCTGTCACATCTCCCTCATCTCTTTCATCTTGCTTTCCTGCAATTTATGCTTCCTTCTTTTTCTTTTCATGTTTCTTTGCCCATCTGTCTCTAATTTTTCAGTCTCACTCAATTTGCGAATGCATTTAACTAATTCTACAATGCATTCCTGAAAATCTCATGTTCTCTATTCCCAGGTCATCTAACTGAGGTCTGTAACTTCTTTGCAAGTGAAAATGTCTGCTAAAATTAATCTCAGATTTCTGAGCTAATTCCACTAATCTGTCATGGGCCAAAACTGCTTTTCTTATCATTTCCTTGCACAGATAGATTAACACTTTAGTTATCTAATCTAAAACTATTGCTTTAGGTGTTTAAACTCCAAACATCCCCTTACTATTTCTTCCAATTCTACCTTCAATTTTGAAATGTCCAGTGGCTTTTCCCTCTCACTCTCTAATTTCTCTGGTGTCTCTGTACATTCTGTCTTCCTCATTCCCGCTGTTTCTTCTAACCATGCTGGTATATATCCTTCTTCAGTTGCGTTTATATCTTCTGGTGACACTGGGGCTGTGAAAACTAATGTCCTCCCATCCATTAGTGCTTGCACCATTTGCGGTGGTTTCCACACTTCTATCAGTGAATTTTGGGAAGTCGGAACAAATCCTGTCGCAGGTAAACCTACAGCAAATGGTTGAATTTCTGGCCTCATCTCCACAAGTGCACTTGCTACTGCTCTGGGTACGGCTTGAGCATTGACAGTAAGTACCAGAGCTGTACTAGGCACTGCAGCTGTATTAGTTACAGTAGGAACTGCAAACTGTGGTTGAGCCGCTACTGGTGGAATAATTTGCAATATTTGTAAGGGTCGTTCAATTTGTGCTACACCTGGACATATAGGGGCCATAGGCACTGTCGCACAAGTTACTAACTTGTGTAACGATATATCTGTAAGAGACAGTAGTTAGTGACAGATTCCTTACCTTAGAATATCCCCAGGCGTCAGGCTGGATCCGGAAAGTTTTTGCGTAGCAGTACCCTTGCGCGTCGGTAGGCGGCGTCGTGCGGCTCCGCGTCCGTCGTCGGCGTTGTGATCGCCGGGATGACGTCGCGGGCAGTACTTAGACGCTGCCCCTGCGCGCTGACGTCAGTTCTGTACACGACTTTCCGCACCAGGAACGCAGAGCCATGCAAGAAGCTGACATAGGTATCTGAAAAATACTAGGGCCCTGAAAGGGATGTCCTTAACCCTAGAAATCAGTTCGCAGAACGGGGAGGATGGGTGGGGCGGTAAGGAATCTGTCACTAACTACTGTCTCTTACAGATATATCGTTACACAAGTTAGTAACTTGTGCATCTGAAAGAGACACGTTAGTGACATATTCCTTACCTTAGAATAGATACCCCAGCAATACCAACCCCGGTGGTGGGTCTGCGAACAAAGATCAGACAAGGAAGTCCCGGAGGACAGAACGGCCAAAGAAGCCGTCCCTCCGGACTTGACTGTCAAGGCAGTAATGCTTTGTAAACGTGTGCAGCGAGGACCACGTAGCTGCCTGACAGATATCCTGCAGCGGAACACCGCGGCCTAAAGCCATGGTAGCAGCCGTTGCCCTGGTGGAATGGGCACGCAGCCCAACAGGAGGCTCCTTCTTAGCCAAAGAATAGCAGGCTTTGATACACAAGGTCACCCAGCGGGAGATGGTTCTCTTGTGCACCGCCCGACCTTTTTGGCACCCACGTAGCCAACAAAGAGCTGGTCATCCACCCGGAAGTGTTGTGTGCGGTTGATATAAAAGGAAAGCGCACGTTTTGGGTCCAGACGGTGGAGCCTCTCTTCCTCTCTGGAAGGATGCGGAGGCGGAAAGAAGGTGGGCAAAGTGATGGTCTGCCCAATGTGGAAGGCAGTAACCACCTTTGGCAAGAAGGACGGACGCGTCCTAAGAACAACCTTGTCTGGATGGACAGACAGAAAAGGAGGTTTGCATGATAGAGCCTGGAGCTCACTCACCCGCCGAGCGGAGGTGACGGCCACCAGAAAGGCTGTCTTCAGAGTCAGAAGACGAAGAGGACAGTTATGTAGAAGGCTCAAAGGGAGCGCACATAAGAAAGGTAAGAACCAAGTTCAAGTCCCACTGAGGCATTACAAACGGAACAGGAGGGAAGAGGTGTGTAATGCCTTTTAGAAACCTGTTAACAACAGGGGACTTGAAAAGGAGGGCTGATCAGGAAGCCTGAGGAAGGCCGAGATGGCACAAAGATAGCCCTTGATGGTACCCAGGGTAGAACCCTGTTGGGCCAGGGAAAGAAGGAACAGAAGAACCTCAGAAAGAGGGGCAGAAAGGGGATTCACAGCCTTTGCTGTGCACCATGCCACAAACTTGTTCCACCTGCAGGCGTATACCACCTTAGTGGAGGGACGCCTGGCTGCCAGAATTACATCACAAACTTCGGGAGGCAAGTCGAAAGGAATCAACTGCCGCTGCTCAATCTCCACGCAAGCAGGTGGAGGCTGGACAGGTTCGGGTGGAGGACCGTCCCCTGCTGCTGCGACAGAAGATCCTCCCGAAGAGGCAGACGGATCGGGGGATCTACGCTCATACTGAGTAGCTCGGGATACCAAACTCTTCGAGCCCAGTCCGGAGCCACAAGAATGACTTGGGCCCGATCGTGCCGAATCTTCTTCAACACTCTGTGTAGAAGTGGTATAGGCGGAAAGGCGTACAACAGACCGCAACTCCACTCGCGACGAAAAGCGTCGCCGAGCGAGTGCCGCCTTGGAAATTCCAACGCGCAGAACTGATGACATTGCGCGTTCTCTTCGATGGCGAATAGATCTAACCAAGGCTCTCCCCACTGCAGAAAGAGACCTTGCTCCACTTCCGAGTGAAGACGCCATTCGTGATCCATCATGCACCTGCGGCTGAGTTCGTCCGCCCTGGCGTTCAGGGAACCTGCCAGGTGTTGAACCATCAGGAACATGCCCTGATGCTCCAGCCATGTCCAGAGGCGCAGAGCCTCCTGACAGAGGGTCCACGACCCCACCCCGCCTTGTTTGTTGCTGTACCACATGGCGATGGTGTTGTCTGTGAACACCTGCACTACCTTCCCTTTGACAGAGGGAAGGAATGCCTTGAGTGCAAGTCGGATCGCCCGGAGCTCCAGAAGGTTGATATGGAGCCGGGACTCCGCCGGAGACCAGAGGCCTCTGATCTCCGCCTTTCCCATGTGACCGCCCCATCCCAGAAGGGACGGCGTCCGTCACAACTGTGTGCTCTGGCTGGGGAAGGGAGAGGGATCTGCCCATGACCCATTGCCGGTTCGAGAGCCACCACTGCAACTGTTTTGCAGCCCCCTCCGAGATCTGGACGTGATCGGACAGGTTGCCCTGGTGCTGCGCCCACTGGAACTTCAGGTCCCACTGCAGAGCCCGCATATCCCATCTGGCATGATTGACCAGCAGGATGCAGGAGGCCATGAGGCCCAGCAGCCTCAGGGTCATCCGTACCGAAACCCAGGATAAAGGCTGAAAGATTGGAATCATAGCCTGAATATCCCGGACTCGCTGTTCGGGAGGATAGGCCCGAAACTGCGTTGTGTCCAGAACTGCTCCGATGAAAAGGAGCTGTGGAGAAGGAATCAGATGCGACTTCGGCACATTGATGGAGAACCCCAGCGAGTGCAGGAGTTCGGCCGTAGTCTGGAGGTGGGAGACGACTGCCTGGGACGAGCCCGCCTTCAGCAGCCAGTCGTCGAGGTAGGGGAAGACTGGAACCCCTGCCCGGCGCAGATGAGCTGCGACCACCGCCATCACTTTCGTGAACACCCGAGGGGCACTTGTAAGGCCAAAGGGGAGCATGGTGAACTGAAAATGCTCGAGGCCTACCGTGAACCGTAGGTAACGCCGGTGGGCCGGCAGGACGGGGATGTGGAAATAAGCGTCCTGCAAGTCCAACGCTACCAACCAGTCTCCAGGGTCGAGGGCAGTCAAGACCTGAGCTAGGGTGAGCATCTTGAACTTCTCCTTCCGGAGGAAGCGATTGACGTTCCGGAGGTCCAAGATAGGATGCATGTCCTCCTTGTCCTTTTTGGGCACCAGAAAGTAGTGGGAGTAGCAACCACGTCCTACTTCTGGGGTCAGAACATGCTCGATGGCCCTCTTGGCCAAGAGGGCCGTGACTTCCTTCTGCAGAAGCACCAAGTGATCCCCTGACATGCGGTGGAATTGAGGTGGCATGGCTGGGGGGGTGGTCTCGAAGGGGAGGGAGTAGCCCCTTCGGACAATGTCCAGGACCCACCTGTCCGAGGTGATGGGACGCCAGTGGTGAAGGTGATGGCGGACCCTGCCCCCTACTGGCGTGCTGTGCACCTGAAAGGAGGGACTAGGAGGGCTTGGAGGCCGCGGACGGGTTGGAGGTGGTGGCCTGACCCGCACGCTGGTTGCCCGAACCGCCACGGCGGTATCCACGTCCTCGGCCACGCGAAGACGCTTGCTGCACGGGCCGGTGGCTGGGCAGCTGACGTGACTGGGCGCCCCTTCCGTGGCCACGAAAGGGGCGAAAAGCAGAGGTTAGCGGAGGGCGTACAACAGAAAGGCCCAGGGACTTGGCAGCAGCCCGTGAGTCCTTAAAACGCTCCAGCGCATGGTCTGCCTTTGAACCAAAAAGACCGACTCCATCAAAGGGCATGTCCATGAGTGTATTCTGGACATCACCCGAGAAACCAGTTGTTCTCAGCCAGGCGTGGCGACGTAGCGCCACCGTCGTTGCAAGCGATCTGCCCAGCGAGTCGGCGGTATCAAGGCCACAACGTATGGTGTATTTAGCCGCATTTCGCCCTTCCGCAATGGCGCGGGTAAGCAGTGTCTGGACCTCCTCAGAACACTGCGGCAAAACAGCCGCCACCGAATCCCACAGGGAGTGGGTATATCGGCCCAAAAGGCAAGCGGTGTTGACGGACCGCAAGCCCGCACTGGAGGAAGAAAAAGCCTTCTTCCCAAATTGGTCCAGGCGTTTGGATTCCCTATCCGGAGGGGCGGTAGGGAAGGCGGTTTGGGAGGCAGAGGCTTGGACAACCAAGCTCTCGGGGGTGGGATGTTGGGAGAGAAACAAGGGGTCGCCCGGAGCAGGGCGATGGCGTCGGAGCCACGTTCCTATCCACAGGAGCCCCTGTGGTGGGCTTGGACCAGGCACCCAAAAGAACGTCAGTGAGTGCATCATTAAACGGCAGCACGGTCTCCGAGGAGGAAGCCGCCGGCTGAAGCACTTCCGTCAGGAGATTAGTTCTGACAGCCACAGTAGGCAATTGGAGATGTAAGGCTCCAGCTGCTCTACGCAACACCGTTGCAAAATTAGCTCCCTCCTCCGTAGCCACGGGAGGAGACAGCATGCCAGTGTCAGGGGAAGTATCTAGACCACTGGCATCCCCAAGTTCCTCAGCCCAGTCCGGATCATACTCACACTGTTGTGTGAGAGGGTCCTCAGACCCCTCCCAGCTCTCCTGGTCCTCCTCTTGTTCAAAATATGGAGGAGGAGGGACATTTGGGACCCAAGTTCTCATCGGCGCCGGAGCCGGCGTCGAGCGACGTCGGTCCGGCTCCATGTCCGGAGCCGGAGAGAGCCGGGGACCAACGCCGTCCGGAGCCCCGGACGGCGTCAGGAACGGCACCGGGGACATCGGCGTCGGCGGAGGCGTGGTTAGGTCAACCGGCGTCGATGGGGGTTGTGGTACCACCGGAGCCGGGATCGAGGCCGGGGCCGGAGCCGAGGCCGGGATGAAGGCTGGTGGGACAGGCGGCGCCGGGACCGGAGCCGACGGCGACGCCGGAGCAACCCCATCAGGGCCCGCGGGGCCCGAAGGCGCACCGGAGGGACCTGGAGGCCCGAAGAGGCGGGCCATGGCCGACAGGAATTCCTGTATTTCGGCCGGAGTCGCCCCCGAACCCGGAAAGGACGGGTAATGCGGGGCCGGCTCCATAGGCATGTCCGGGGCCGCGGGGACGGTGCCGACTGGGGCCTCAGCCGAGTCGCGAGACCGGCGGCGAAGTCTTAGAGCGATGACGCTTCTTAGACTTTTTGTGCTTCGACTTACCCGAGGAGCGCGAAGACTTGGACTCCGACGACCGGTGGGGACTCCGCGACCGGCCCCTCGACCTCTCCCGGGACCGGGGCTTGGTGCGGCGCGGAGCCGACTGCCGGACCTCGAGTAGCTTTCGAGACCGCTCTCGCAAAGCCTTCGGGTGAAGTTTCCGGCAGTCAGGGCACGACTTCGTGTCGTGGTCTCGGCCGAGACAGAAGAGACACTCCAGATGCGGGTCTGTGATCGACATCATGCGACCACAGGCTCCGCATGGCTTGAAGCCGGGCATCCCTACGACACCTAGGAGTCGTGAAGACTCGATGAAGAAACAGTGAAAAAATTCACCAAAAAAAGTTAGTCAAAAATTGACTAGGGCACTTCCCGGATCTGCGCTTACTGGCGCGGAAAAAGAAGAACTGACGTCAGCGCGCAGGGGCGGCGTCTAAGTACTGCCCGCGACGTCATCCCGGCGATCACGACGCCGACGACGGACGCGGAGCCGCACGACGCCGCCTACCGACGCGCAAGGGTACTGCTACGCAAAAACTTTCCGGATCCAGCCTGACGCCTGGGGATATTCTAAGGTAAGGAATCTGTCACTAACGTGTCTCTTTCAGATGGACTAGTACCAATGCCCAATTCTCTTGGTTCAGTAGGGGTTGTATGTGACAGAGGTCTCGAAGATAACATCTGTTCCAAATTCTCATCCCCTGATTCAGTATCTGACTCATCCCTGTCTCTCTTTACAGAATCTTTTTCACCTCCCTTCTTACCGGGCTCAGATGAATCACTGGATGCAATCAAGTTTCTTCTATAATTGCCTTTCTCCATCCACCCTGTTCTTCATCCCATTGTGCATTTACATACTTTTTCACTGCTCTACTGATCCTCCTCTGGTATTTTTCCTTCTCTTTTTCTCTTGCAACTTTCTCCCATGCATTAAAAGCCTTGTACTGAACGGGTCTAGGTGGTGGCTTCATTTCGCATAATTTTCCTTTCAAATGATCCAGAATTCTGCTGTTAAATGTCCCATACCTAGGAAAACTTAAAGCACCCTCCTCAGTAATCCTTCTCCATTGGCAAAGCCAAAGACAAGTGCTTTAACCATGCTCAGTAGTCATAATGTATGCGAGTGTTCCCTCAGGAGGCTGTTCTTCACCTTTGCATACTGGAATAGTAACATCGCCTCTTACCAAATTCTTAAAATCTTTGAAATATTTCATAATGAAACATTTATTGGAACCAAAATCGTATTATTCAGAATGTTCTGATTTTGTTCCGTTTACATCAAATCTCAATCAGCCAATTAAATTTCAGCTATGACTTTCATGTTTTCTTGTTAGCCAATCCAAAAATGTTATATTTTCCTAAAAATCCAATCTCAGCATGGCCGTAGAACGTCACCAACCAATCCCAGCGCGAAATATACGAACCAACCAATCCCAGCACAGAACAATATGACGCTGAATCTCGCTCCTCACAGCAGTTCACCCTCCTTTACAATTTTCTCCGCATTCGCACACTTCTTATAAATAACCTTAAAATCTCTTCTTGTTTTCTCTACTAATAGAAACAACAGTATTGCAATCACTCAATATAATTCTTCTACACTCGCAAATAAAATCTCGACTAGCATGAAATCACCCAAACCAATACAGTTTCCCCCATTTGCGCAATTGGGTTCCACCAGTAGCGATCAATGTTAATCAATCACAACAATGTTTAGTATCTCTACCTCAATGGTATAGGTGATGGTACCTCACACACTACACTTTAAATCTTGTAAAAACTTTTAATTGATTTAGAATATCCCTGAAGCTTTCGACTTCTACGAGCCTGAAATCTACAATCTCTTTCCTTCAACAATTCAACAATTTTTCTTTTCTACTCACTCAATCAAACACTTAAATCAAACACCACAGCCACATAATCAACACATTCCCCTATTTATACTCACACCTTCAACCGTAGCCACTACTACCACCACCTTGTCGGATCTTCAAGTTCTGGACACGCAATTCAAAAGTCGGGATTTTTTTTTTCTTTTTTGCAGGGGGTAGGGGGGGCTATTTTATAATAGCTCCATTCAGAGTGTGAAACATTACTCTGCTACCAGAAACTGATAGCTCAGAAAAAAGGTGAGCATTTTACTTAGCAGTTGACTAAGGGATCTTCACCACTGCGCCAATTCTCTTGACGTCGATAGTTCTTTCCACCGTTTTAGAATGGAGCATCCAATTAATTCAATACAAGCATATACAATCATATACTTTAAATTTAGGAGTCAATGATGACAGGTTTGGTAAGGTTTTCAAAACCTTTTTTTCCTTTTTTAGAAGTTCAGTACTGTTTTCTTGTCTCTTTATTCATTAGTCAAGATAAATTGTTTACAGAAATATCATAAAAAATGAGGTTAGCAAGACAGCAATTAAATGACAGCGTGTTCCATGAAGAAACATTCCCTAATCTAATCTAAGAGTCCTAAGTCTAATAGAACCCGTGAAGATTTCTTTGGAAAAGAGTAAGAGTTTTGGAATTTAAGATTAGAATCTGTGAGAGGTTGTATTGCTCATAAAGAGTAGCACTAGAAACTCAGCCGAGTCTCTTTCAGTCGCACTAGCAACTATTGAAGTCAAATTAAGGAAAAATAGTCAAAGCAGTAGCTTGTGACATTTAAAAAGACGAAATCACCCAACACAATGTCAGGTAATAGCAATCACCGTCAGCAGTAGCTCACAGTAATCAGGTAAAGCACGATAAGGTGCTCGGGTATAGCAGGGGAAAAGGAAAAATAAGCATTGCCTCTTTAACTAGGAACATGTGTTATTATAAAACCTAAAACATATGTATCCATGTTTCTGCCGGGGAAATCATCTTGAACCAATAGGGACAAGTCTTCCGATGGACTGTCGTCTCTCCCATGGTAAACACACAGGGTAACATGACGACGTCTAAATTATTGCTAAGCATTCATACAACTGTTCCATTCCGGTGAAGTTCTCATGAGAACCTCTTCAAGCCTACCCTATTAGCTGTTCAGTGCTCCATTGTGTATTAATGGACTATTCTATAAAATGAAACATTCTATATTGACAGTTTCCTAGTTAGATCTTGAGAATCAAACTTCTACTGAACATTGATTTCTAATACACTGTCGTTTATTCTAACATTTATTACAATGCATAAGCAAATGAATTGAAAAAATATGATGAAATCATGTGGTGTGAGGAAAGAATGAAATATACTTTTAAACAATACATTTCATAGTAATGACGAATTCTAAGGGTTTAAATTAGCTTAATCAATATCCTCTAGGAAGACATCTGCTATAATATGAACGAAAAGGAAGAATAAATGAGAAAAGAAGGAGTAAATGTGGCCTATTCTGAACTAAATAAAATACGATAGAAATGAAAGCTTTCTGCAAGAAAAAAAGAAAATAGTGCTGACCGTAAACATAGACAAGTTTAAATAAGGAACATTTTCTCTATGTTCTACTTTGATAGGCATTCTTCAAGTTAAAGTCTAGATAAATCCCAGCTTTAAAATGTGGTTATTTTGATCTAAATTGTCTGGTTTTTCAGCTCCACTTGAGACAAAAAGCATCTCAGAGCGAGAGCCACCTTGGAAACTCCAGCACACAAAACTGCTTACAATGTGTGTTGTGGAACAAACAGATCTAACCAAAACTCTCCCCACTGTTGAAAGAGACCTTGCGCCACCTCCGGATGGAGACACCCTTTGTGATCTGCTAGGCTTCGAAAGCTGAGTTCGTCCACCCTAGTGTTCAGCAAACCTGCCAGTTGTTGAACCACCAGGGAAATGACCTGCTGTTCCAGCCATGTCCAGAGACGCAAGGCCTCTTGACAAAGGTTTTAATAACCCACCCTGCCTTGTTTATTGCAGTACCACATGGCGGGGGTATTTTCCGTGAACACCTGCACTAGCCTTCTCTTGATGGAGGGTAGAAAGGTTTTCAATGCCAGTCGGATCGCCCGGAGCTGCAGCATATTGATTTGGAGTCTGGATTCAACCAAAGGCCAGAGTCCTCTGATCTCCACCCCTGCCAGATGGCCACCCCATCTCAAGAGTGATGCATCTGTCACTACTGTCAGGTCTTTTTGAGGAAGGGAGAGTGGTCTGCCTCTGACTTAATCGCGATTGGTTAGCCACCACTGCAAATCCTTTGCCGTTCCCTACAAGATCTGTACCAAGTCAGAGAGATTCCCCAGATGCTGCGCCCACTAGAACTTCAGGTCCCGCTGCAGAGCCTGTATATGCCTTCTGGCATGTGTCACCAGAATGATGCAGGAGGCCATGAGGCCCAGCAGCCTCAGAGTTAGTCTCACCGAAACCCAGGATCAAGGTTGAAACATCGGAATCATAGCCTGAATATCCTGCAATCGCAGCTTGGGAGGATAAGCCCGAAACTGCACTGTGTCCAGAACAACTCCGATGAAAAAAGGGAGCCTCTGAGAGGGAGTCAGGTGTGACTTCAGCACATTGATAGTGAACCCCAGCGAATGCAAGAGGTCCCCCGTTGTCTGGAGGTGGGAGACAACAGCCTGAGGTGAGCCCACCTTCAACAGCCACTCGTCTAGATAGGGGAAGACTGGCACCCCTGATCTGCACAGATGAGCTGCAACCACCGCCATCACCTTGGTGAACACCCGAGGGGCGCTGGTAAGGCCAAAGGGGAGCATGGTGAACTGAAAATGCTCGTGACCTACTGTAAACAGCAGATAGCGCCAGTGGGTGGGCAGGATGGGAGTATTAAAATAGACATCCTACAAGTCCAACGCTACCATCCAGTCTTCTGGGTCCAGGGCAGACAAGACCTGAGCTAGCGTGAGCATCTTGAATTTCTTCTTTTTGAAGAAGGAGTTGAGGGCTCGGTAGTCTAAGATAGGATGAAGGCCCTTGTCATTTTTGGGGACCAGAAAGTAGTGGGAATAGCAACCACAGCCTACTTTTGGCCCCAGAGCCTCTCTATTTCTCCCTCGGCCAAGAGAGCCATATCTTCCTTGTGGAGCAAAGACAAATGATCTTCTGTCAGCCGGTCGTGATATGGTGACATGGAGGGAGGGGTAGTCTCGAAAGAGAGCAGACCCTTCGGACAATCTGCAAGATCCACCTGTCCGATGTTATGGACTGCCAGTGGGGCAGGTGATGGCAGATCCTGCCACTGACTCGATGCCCATGATCATAAAGGGCCAGATTAGGAGAGTTTGGAGGGGGGTGGTGTACGGACCAGACCGCTGGCTACCTGACCCACGAGGTCTGTGGGTACCGCGCCGTCATCTGTACAGAGGCTGGGGAGCATGCACAACTCATGGCTGGTAGGGTATTGGCACAGGCAGACTGGGGGTGACAGGGGGCAGCTGAGAGGCACAAGGACTTGGCTGTAGCTTGTGAGTCCTCAAAGTGATCCAACGCTGAGTCTGCCATGTCTCCAAAGAGATGGGTGCCATCGACAGGCATGTCCATAAGGGAAGCTTGGCCATCTCCTGAAAAGCCAGCCACCCTCTATCAGGTGTGGCGCCTCAAGGCCATTGTTGATGAAACCACTCTGCCCTGTGAGTGGGTCATGTTCAATTCACTATGAGTTGTGAACATTGCTACATTTCTCCATTCGGCAACAGCCAGAGAGAGTATGGCTCGGGTCTCCTCCGGGACCTGTGGCAGCACTTGCACAACGGTGTCCCATAGAGTGTGGGAGTAAAAGCCCAAAAGGCATGCGGTTTCACAGACCGCAATGCTAGGCTGGCAGAAGAAAACATTTTCTCTCCCAAAGAGGCCAGCCTTTTGGATTCCTTGTATGGGGGAGCGATTGGGAATGCGCCCTGGGAAGTCGAGGCTTGGACCACCAAGCTCTCCGGGGTAGGGTGCTGGGTGAGGAAGTTTGGGTCCCCTGGTGCGGGTCGGTGGCAGCGTGTGATCGTCCTAATCACAGGAGCCCTTCTGTTGAGTTTGGACCAGGTCATCAACAGGACGTCAGTGAGGGCATCATTAAACAGAAGTAGGGGGTTCTGATGAGGAGACTCCCATTTGCAGCACCTCTGTCAACATGTCGGTCTTGACTGCCACTGAGGGCAACTGAAGGTCAAGGACCTCAGTCCCCCTCTGCACTACCATTGCGTACAAGGCTCCCTCCTCTGTAGCTATGGTAAGGGGAGAAAGCATACCAGTATCTGGAGAAGTATCCAGTCCACTGGCTTCACCCAGTTCCTCACACCAGTCCATATTATGGTCTTCTACATATGGCTGGTATTCTTCAGGGTCCAGCGACCCCTCTCCTTCCTCCCCGAGTCCTAGCTCATTGGAAAAGGGCTCAGGTTCCAATAAAAGAAGTGTGGTTCCTGTTGGAGTCAGGCAACGCCCATCCGGCTCCGTGTCGGAGTTGAGGATCACAATGGGGATGGCATCACCGGTGCCCCCCGGTAGCACCGGGAGGGTCGACATTGGGACCGGTTCAGGGGAAGGCTGAGATGTTACGACCGGCATCAGTCCGGATCCAGGAATGGATCCCTGGGGCCCCATCGGAGCTGAGCATGAGCCACCGGAGTCGAACCAGAAGGGCCCCCTCCGGCCCCGAAGGCGCATCTTATGAGGTCGGGCCCAAATATGAGACATATGGCTTCATAAACCTCTTTGAGTTGGGCGGGGGTCGGTCTGGCTCCTGTAAAGTCTGGGAGGTACGGACTCGGCACAGGCACAGACTCCAAAGAAGGAAATAAATTACTTACCCATAACTCCGGTAGTCCCGCTTCGGGATCTTTCATAGATTCAAATTCTTGAATAATTCCCCGTCGTCAGACTGGGAACCCCCGGTATACTTTCCAACAGCAGTACATACTTAAACATTACTCCATCATTAACTGACAGGCATTTTCTCCAACCCATCCTCATCCTTATAT
The DNA here is from genome assembly GCA_963921515.1 of Calotriton arnoldi. NCBI lineage: Eukaryota > Metazoa > Chordata > Amphibia > Caudata > Salamandridae > Calotriton > Calotriton arnoldi. Next base: position 3,831,520 of record CAWUFW010000345.1, on the reverse strand, counting down.
AATCTAAACTTGGTGTCGTGGTAATGCTCCAGACATCACAGACAGATAAGGTGCAGGTCCGTAACCGACATTGGCCAGTGACAGGCACTGCAAGGCTTAAAACCTGTCTTACAACTGACATCTCGATACACCAGGAAGTAATACCTCAAAAAATGCCGAAATAATTCTGTCAAAAAATGACAGAGGGGTAGCTCTTCTCCAAATCAGTGCTGGCGGGCACAGAAAGGAAAGAACTGATGTCAGCGTGCCTGGGTGGCGCCTGTATAGGTGCTGTGGATGTCACTTCCGGCATGGACATCGTTGATGATGCCACGCGGAGCCAATCAACACCACCTACCGGGGCACAGGCGTACTACTCCCGAAAAGTCTTCCGGATCCAGTCTGCCGCCTAGGGAAATCCAAAGGTAAGGAATCTGCGGCTAGAAGTCTCTATCAGATAAAACTATATGGGGCCATCAGAAAGCCATGCTGTCCCCCTAGATTTAGAGAGGAGGTGTCTAAGGAAAAACTACTGAAAAAATAAATGTATATTTTTTCTACCAAATTTTTGCGATCTCGCAGAATTTTTTGATTAATAAAAAGTAGCAGATGAGTTCTCAATGCACACTATTAGTAGGAATACATATTGTGGTCCTTGTTTTTGAGAGAAAGTATGTAAGAGATAAGTACCATGGTGATTAAAATTTTAATTCTTTAAAAAAAAAAAAAATTACGAATTCGTGAGACTCTTGCGGGATTGTGAAAAGTAGAAAGGTAGGTGATCCTTGAATACACTGTAGTATGCATACTTGCTACTGCAGGAAGGAGTATTACTGGAGATGTTTATTAGAGTCTACTATTTATGCCCATCGGCTTGGTAAGAGTTGTGTGCAGAGGACAGTCTCTTCTCACACCCTTCTATGCATGCCAATTATCAGTGAAAGGGGTGTTAGTAGGGAGTCCCTCTCCACTCACTACTACACACACACCGATCATCTGAGAGAGAGGTGTCAGCGGAGAAGCCAGTCTCTCTCAACACACCATACTATGCACACCCGTCATATGAGAGAGAGGTTTGACAGGAGAGGCAAGTCCCTCCCCACACACTACTACACACACCCATCATCTGAGAGAGGTCTGAAAGGACAGGCCTGTCATTCTCCACAATCTACTAGGCACACCTGTCATCTGAGACAGAGGTCTGAAAGGAAAGGCCAGTCCAGCTACACACCCTACTCCAGACACCCGTCATTCAAGAGAGGGGTCTCAGCATAGAGGCCAGTCTTTCCACACACCCTACCATGCACACTTGTCATCTGAGAGAGAGGTCTGAAAGAAGAGGCCAGTCCCTCCCCACACCCTACTACACACACCCACCATCTGAAAGAGAGGTCTGACAGGAGCCAGTCTCTCCCTTCATCCTACTATGCACACCCATCATTACAGAGAGCTATCTCAGCAGAGAGGCCAGTCCCACCATACACCCTAATATGCATATCTGTGATCTGACAGAGAGCTCTCATTGGAGAGGGAAGTCCCTCCACACACACTACTATGCACGCCCCTCATTAAAGAGAGAGGTCTCAGTGTAAATGCCAATCCCTTCATATACCCTACTATGCATACTTGTCATTTAAGTGAGAGGTTTGAAAGGAGAGGGCAGTCCCTTCTCACAGTCTAGTATGCAAACCCATTAAACAAGAAAGGCTTCTAAGTGTAGAGGCTAGTTCCTCCCATATACTACTATTTCCCTACAAGTATCTTGCAATCGAGTTAGAGTCTCAAAAGAGTCAACAACAAGCTTCAGGGGGTGAGGCCTGCCTCATGATGCTCATACAATCCTGTGAGCCTCTCGCGAGACCCCCATGGAAAATTACTGGGCCTGCCACAAGGTGTTTGACGATCCTAAGAGAATCTTGCAAGATTGTATGGGGAGAAGGAAAAAAAAGGGCTTAGGCTCAACCAATAGTTACCATTCTTATTACATGGTTGGAGAAATGCTGCGATGTGATTAAGTGGAGAACCAGACACAGCTCAGTTTATCCTTGGTGCTTTGGAGGAGAAGGAAGTCTGTTTGAGTTGTGGTCAGTAGAAGTGAATTTATTTGGGGCTAAAAGAGGCTGGTGTCTTCATCTGTACCAAAGAAAGAACTTCAAGTTCAGGTATTTAATAATATATTTTATAAACTTTGTTGTGAAGTGTCAGTAAGTGTACTAATGTTGGTAGAGCTTTTGAGAGATATACATTGCAATGTAGAGAGATATCAGCAAGTATTATAGATTGTGTTGAAAAATTAAGTGTTCCAACTTCACGTACTTGTAAGTAAAGGAAGCAGTGTTTTGCAAACTATAAAAGAAAGATTGTGGATTGTGTTAATACAAGCCATGTTGTTTTTTATGAACCAGTCTGTACATATACTTTAGCCCTTTAGCCCTATGTGTTTGAGTGGTGATACTGCTATTTCTTGTGTGAAACACGGTGGTGAGTGTTAGCAAAGGTGTGTGAAGATGAATGTGTTACTTTATAATCTGTTATGTAAGCAGTTCATGGTATGTTTAGGCTTTCCTGTTTTCAGTTTCTATTTTTGGTAAATTCTGGTGGGGTTTTTTCAGTGGTTATAAGTGGTTACACATTTCCGTGCCATTAAAAACAACAGAAACAGTGTTTTTCCGGTGTTTATGGAAAGTTTTGCTTTTATTATTGCTTGCTTTCTGCACTGATAGTGCATGGTATATAGACAGTGTACGTACAGTGTATATGAGGTCCAAATAAATTTTTCCAAATCTAACTTATTGTAGTACACCATACAATACTTCTTCAGTGAGTCTTTGGTCATGTGCGCTCACTCTTTCCTTCCCATGTAAACTTTTATCAGTGAAAAGGCCCTCTCAACATTGGCACTTGAGACAGGCAACGCCAAAACAGCCAGTACACAATTTGCTAACTCTGGCCACTGACAGCTTTCCGTGCCAATACTGGTGCAATTGAACATTGCGATTCTCTGGGCAGGTTCTGCAACATTTGCGTTGAACTGGTCTCTTATGCCCTCAGAGTTATTGAAGCGGTCATAAATGAAGCTGCACTTTTGAAACTACAGAGAAAACTCTCCTTTACAGAAGGGATCTAGAACTTGTACAGAGTACCACAGTGAGGTTTCAGTGACTTCAAATGCCATGGTTGGTGAAGGGACATTTCTATGCGTCATTGCAAGCAATTTCTCATACATTGTAAAATAAAAGTTCCTGAATTGCTCTTGAACATTGCTTTGCTTTCCAAGTGGCAAGCACTCTAACATGGAACATGTTGCAGTTCCAAAGTCACTAAAGGTGTCACCCAGCTTACTCTCAAGGAGATGTTTCACATCTACACCAATTTTGCTGAACACTTGGCAGACAAGGGTTTTTCAGACTATAGTCTTTTTATTATGTCCACTACAGCAGTTATGTTTTCCTTTAAAAATCTAAGAATGCAGTACAGTGCACTTTTTTTCACATCACTAGCAATATGCGACCAAAGATCCTCACATTTCTTGCCTTTGGCATCATCACTCAGCAAAAATTCTGTAAACGGTTGCCACATGGATAATATAGCATTCACAGCCCATTGGACTGAGAACCATCAGCTAAGCGAAACAGGTGGGATGGCTCTTTCTTTGATGCCACACAAAGCACAAAATGAAAAATATTTGCGTTTTAGTTCCCGTACATAACAAAACAGTGCACCAGAATGGACTAAAAAGTCAATAGCATTCTTCATCAACTTTGAAGATTGTAAAGATGCTTTCAGCATACCATCTAACAAGTGGCAAGGATCTCTTATAGGGAAGCACTTCAGCTCAGATATCGATTTTGGCAGGTCATCACACAACTTTTTCATATATGAAGCTGAATCACTGCAAATACAAACAATATCACTCCAATCTTTGTTGAACTTGGAAAGAACCTTTTTGCAGCAGCATTCCAAGTGACACTGCGTTCCATGTTTTCCAAAAGTCTGGTGTCATGTTTTCACCACTATCCCAGATGCTTGGTGATAGCACTCTTTTCACATATACTTGTCACTATACCTTGCTTTGAATGTTTAAAGCCTGAGATGTTGGCAATTCACCTACTAAAAAACTGACTCCTTAGAACCTTGGGGTTGATGTATCAAGGGTTTTTACCCACTCTCTGTGGGTAAATGTGATGGCACATATTGGGAAAGATTCTTATGAAACCAGCCATTTTACCTATCAGTGAAAGAATCAAACGCAGCCAAAATATCAAATATGATTTTGACATTTCCTGATTCTCTACTGTTTATAAAATAATTAAACAAGACCTAAAACATGCTTCTAAACCCTGAATCTTTAGACCAAAGACCACAAAACTGAAAAAGGAAGAAGAAACAGTATTTTAGTGACATTCCTAAACAACAAAACCCAAGCAGAATAATGTTAGCCCATTCTTGCTTGCTGCTAGCTTGTATAACAAAGTTACATTGTATTGGCCCCCTCAGGAAGAAAAAAATGACTCTTTCACTCCCCTTTTCATTTCTTTGAATGGCATTTAGTTTGTGGTTGTGCAGGTGTTTTTTCAGTGTTTTTATGTTTACACTGGTGAGGGCTATTTTCCTTTTGGTGGGGTTTTAACAGTTATTATAGGTTTAAACCTAAAACCGGACAGCCTAGGTATGTTATAATTTAATTTTGAAAATATGAAAATAGAGTGCTTGATGGGGGGTGGAATCTTTCAGGAGAAAGGAATAACAAGTTACTATTGCACTAGATATAAATATGTGATTATGGGTGAAAAATAGGCAGTATAGTGATGTATCACAGTTATCAATTATTGATCAGTATGTAACTTTTATCTTTCTGGTTATTTTGTCTTATTTTTAGAAGGAAAATGGAAACTAGTCTCTGAGGAAAAAAATATCTGCTTACATAAGCAGCAAAAAAGAGCCCTGTTAAGACAAGCAGGATTATTGTCTTGTTCAGTAGTGAGTACCTGAGCAGGCACAATGTATCCAGGTTGAAAAGATGTGGAAGCACATGAAGAGCTCTGTAGTTCAGCAGCACGAGCTAACATTGCCTGAGTTAGCCTTTTGAACTCCTTTTAAAAAACTGTATGCATGAGAAACTTTGCTGAGACTATTTTGCTAGCTGGCCTCAAAACCAAAAACTGCCACACCAAAGACTTTTTGCCAGGTTGTGGTGGCTGAGGTGGTGCAGCTACGCCAGGCTGCTCATCATAATGTGATGAAGACATTATAAATTAGTAAAGTTGGTTGTTTTGTTTGTTTTAGAATTGTTGATATAGATTGTTAATGTAGTTGTTGTTTTTTTTTATAATAAACAAGTTTAAAGTTACAACTGATTTGTTTGCTTAATAGTTGTTATAGATTTGAATATTATTACAGTATTGTAAAGTTGACTAAAACTGGCAGCTTCAGGGAGTGTAAAGGTACTGCTGCATGTATATATGTCCATACAGTACTATGCATATCTTTTATGCTACAGAGAATTGTTAATGGAGAAGGCAATTATTTGAATACCCAAGTATGGTAACTTCTCAACAGTGTGGTCTCACTAGACAGTTAAGTCTTTGTTCCCCCTGTAGTATATAGACTGCTCATACAAGGGAGAGGGTTTTGCACAAATGCCAGTGCACACTCATATTCTACTACACACTGCTATCAGCTAGTGGAGATGTGATAGACATCACCACCACCATCCCAGATGGCTACAAGATCATCCACAAGGACCGCATCAACAAACCAGGTGGAGGCATGGCCATCGTACACAAAAGCACCCTCCGCCTCACCATCCACTCGGACGACCATGCAACCAACATGGAGCACCTCCACTTCCAGTTTTTAGACCAACCCGAACACCACCCTCCGCGGCTCCCTCATCTACAGACCCCTTGAGACCCATCCACCCTTCAGCGACTCCATCATCGACTTCATCGTAGCCCATGCTCTCGCCTCCTCAGACCACAACCTCCTTGGCAACCTCAACTTTCACCTGGACAACCCCAACAACAAGAACACATTGTCTCTGCTGAAAAACCTCTCCACCGTCGGACTCAAACAATGGGTCACCTCCCCAACCCACTCAGCAGGACACACGCTCGACCCCATCTTCTCCGCCAGCGATAACATCACCTTCAGCCACACCTCCCAGCTGCTTTGGACCGACCACCGGTGCGTCCACTTCTCCTTCACCAAACCCACCATACACCACCACGCCCACCGCTACCCTTGCAGAAGCTGGAACAAGGTCACCGAAGAACAGCTCACCACCTCCCTCAGCAAAACCCCACCTCCGACTTCCGCAGATGCTAATACCTCAGCACGCAACCTCCACCGATGGATCTCCAACTGCGCTGACACACTGGCTCCCCTCAAGAAAGCGCTAGGCAAGCCACACTCCAAAAAAGCCAGCTGGTTCTCTCCCGCCCTTCATGAGTCCAGATACACCTGTAGACGCCTCAAGAAGAGATGGAGGAACAGCAAGAACCTGGAAGACCGTTCAGCCTTCAAAACCGCTGTCACTGCACATCACCACCTCATTAGAACAACAAAGAAAGCGGCCCTACAAGAAAGGATCAATGCTAATGCACTCAATAGCAAAGAACTGTTCGCCGTGGTCAAAGAATTCGCCAAACCCAGCACAGAGACAGCAGACATCCTACCTTCCTAAGACCTCTGCAACAACCATAGCACCTTCTTACACTACAAGATTAAGGAGATCTACAACAGCTTCAACATCCCCGATACCCAAGACCCTCTCACCTCACTCACAGCCACTGCACTCAAAGACACTGGACCCCAGCAGACCCTGTTCAGCTGGACTCCCCTCACTGCTGACGACACCTTCAAGATCATGAAGAGCATCCACTCCGGTGCACCCTCGGACACCCTGCCGGCACCTCCATCACCGGCGAACTCTGCTGCACCATCAACTCCGCCACATTCCCGGAAGACTGGAAACATGCAGAGATCAACCCCTTGCTGAAGAAACCCTCTGCCAACCCGAGGACCTCAAGAACCTCAGACCCATCTCTTTGCTCCCCTTGCCAGCCAAGGTCATCGAGAAGGCCATCAACGCCCAACTCTCCGAGTTCATCGAAGCGAACCACTTCCTGGACCTCTCCCAATCCAGGTTCCGAAGCAACCACAGTACCGAGAACGCCCTCCTCGCCGCCACAGACGACGTCCGCACCCTCCTCAAATGAGGCGAAACTGCAGCCCTCATCCTCCTGGACCTCTCGGCTGCCTTCGACTCCACCTCCCACAGCACCCTATGCACAAGACTCCACGACACCGACATCCGCGACAAAGTCCTGAAATGGATCCGCTCCTTCCTCACCAGCCGAACACAGAGAGTCAGACTACCACCGTTTGTAGGAAGCTGGCTCTGTATATACTATACCAAAGTAAGGTATAGTGTGCACAGAGTCCAGTGGAACCCCAAAGGTAGGTAGAGGTAAAAGTAGATAGCACCTTACTCTCTATTTGTGGTAGTGTGGGCGAGCAGTAAGGCTTTATCAGAGGGTAGTGTTAAGCATTTGTTGTACACTACACACTCAATCAGCAAATGATGTCACACATTCAAAGACTGAACTCAGACCAATTTGTTTGGTGCAGAGTGGTGCAGACTCGCGGATTTGGCCGGAGCCAGAGTCTGTGGGTGAGCAAATCCGGTGCTCACGGGAGACAAAGTCTTGGTTTGGGAAGGCAGGGCAGGGCAGGTCCTCTGTGTTTTTGGGGACTGCTGGCTGCAGGACACACAGGGATTTCGCTGGAGCAGGTTCGAGGTGGGGGCGGGCTGGGACCAAGTCAGTGGGCGTCCTCCTTATCTTAGTTCAGCACAGCTTCTTCGGTCCTTCTCCTTCTTTTCTTCTGGTCGGTTCTTGTCTGAGGAGGCAAGCTTGGGGGTTTCCCCTAAATACTAGATTTAGGGGCGTTACAGGTAAGTAAAGGTCGGGAACAATGGGTCCCTTCCTTGGGGTGGGTACACCCCCTATTATGCCACCCTCCAGTGGGAGGGGGCATATGCCTCTCTCTGGTTGGCTGGGTCCCCCATCTGCAAGATGGCGGGACTGAGAGTTGTGCTTCACCTCGCCTCCCCCCCTGAGGGGTGGGGTTGGCAAAGATGGGCACACCACCCTGCCTCACTTGGTTTTCCCGCCGGTTCTCCCTCCCAAAGTGGGGGTAAGAACTGGTGGGGGCCAGTTGCTGGAAGCAGCAAATGGCTGGGGTAGCTCACAAAGGCAGTAAGCCTTTGAAGCTTCCCTTTCATGGACCCTGCTCATCCTGGGGGGGAGGCTTGGCACCTCGTCCCAGGATGTGCATTGTTTCAGGCCCCCAAGAGCAGCAGGCTCTCGACCCAGGGGTCCAGAAACATGTCTGGTGGTGGCAGCTGGCGAGCAGCCACTCAGCCAGGACACTAGAGTTAGGTCATTTTGCAGGGGGCATCTCTAAGATGCCCTCTGTGTGCATTTTCATTAAATCCCACACTGGCATCAGTGTGGGTTTAATGTGCTGAGAAGTTTGATACCAAACTTCCCAGTTTTCAGTAAAGCCATTATGGTTCTGTGGAGTTTGTAATGACAAACTCCCAGCACCATATACTCTTAATGGCATTACTGCACTTACAATGTCTAAGAATTGGCTTAGACACTGTAGGGGTACAGGGCTCATGCACCTGTACCCTCACCACTGGTACAGTGCACCCAGCTAGAGGGGTGGCTGATTTATGCCACGGCAGTGGGTTGTAGGCATGGCACACAGGGATGTGTGCCATGTCGACTCTTCACTTTGTTCTGCACCATAACATAACTTACACTGTTCCACTATTGACCCACAGAGATCACCTGCGGAGTGCCTCAGGGCTCCTCCCTGAGCCCCACACTCTTCAACATCTACATGACCCTGCTCACAGCCATTGTCAGGAATCACAGACTCAACATCGTCTCCTACACCGACACCCAGCTGATCCTCTCCCTCACAAACGAACCCACCGTCGCCAAGAACAACTTCCACAACGGGATGAAGGCTATTGCCACCTGGATGAAGGACAGCTGCCTCAAGCTAAAGTCAGAGAAGACGAAGGCCTCATCCTGGGCACCACCCCCTCTGCCTTGGAAGACTTGGTGGGCCACAGATATTGGATCCCCCCCACAGACCACGCACTAAATCTCGGCATCAACTCGGACTCCTCACTCATCATGAACCGCCAGATCAACGCTGTCTCATCATCCTGCTTCCACACGCTACGCCTGCTCTGAAAGATCTTCAAGTGGATCCCCCACCGAGTCCAGAAAGAAAGCCACCCACGCACTCATCAGCAGCAGACTCCACTATGGCAATGCACTCTATGCCGGCATCACCCAGAAACTCCTCAAGAAACTGCAGGACATTCAGAACGCCTCCGCCAGACTCATCCTCAATATCCCCTACTGCTGCCACATCACCAGCCACCCTAGAGACCTCCACTGGCTCCCAGTCAACAAAACAATCACGTTCAAGCTCCTCACACACTCCTACAAAGCCCTACATGACGCGAGACCTGCATACCTCAACCACTGCCTCGCATTCCACGCACCCACCAGAGACCTCCGCTCCGCCCAACTGGCGCTGGCTGCCATCCCACGTATCCGCAAGACCACAGCCGGGGGAAGATCCTTCTCCTACCTCGCAACAAAGACCTGGAACACCCTGCCTCTCCACCTCAGGCAATCACTGTCACTGCCCAATTCAAGAAGGACCTCAAGACCTGGCTCTTCGACTGAACCACAGTGCCTTCGACAGAGCAGCAGTCCTCCTCCCCCCCCCGCACCTCGAGACCCTTACGGGTGAGTAGTCATGGTAAACAAGTCACTTGATTGATTGATTGAGAGGGCAGTTCTTTGGCATATGTTACTTTACAGTAAAAACACATACAAAGGCTATAAAAGGTATGCTATTACAATATTAATGGACTTGCTCAGAAAATGTCTTAATATGAAAGTCAGAAGAACTGCTGAGATAGTTAATTTCAACACAAATATTGTTGTATTACTCTATTTTGTACTCAAACATCATTTTTTAGAAACATTTTGCAAAGTGTACCCCCTTTCCTGTTCAGTTACAATACGAAAGCAATTCCCTTTCACAATAATGTCCGCACACAGGATTATTCAGTTAATCTACCATACATACACTTTAAAAAAAAAAAAAATTACTTAAAAAAGCCCTAGAAATTCACTGAAAAAGACAAAGGTTAAAGTAACATTATAATTAGAAGTGATAAAAAGATCTGTTTTTGCTTTTAAAAAAACCTTAGAAATTCACTGAAAAAACAAAGGTTAAAGTAACATTATAGTTAGGTCAATTTCTCAGTGACAACATTAACGTTTTGAACAAAAAAAAACACAGAAATTATTCAGTTATGGTAAGCAGGGCTAACTATATCTTACGCCCATGCCATGCACTGCTTATTACCTCAAATATGACATCACTCATGACATGTTTTATGACATGATTTGTGACATCACTGATGACATCTCAAATGAAATCATTGATGACATCACTGATGACCTCCTGAGGCTTGAGCCGGGAGCGACCAACGAAGCGGTATTTTATCTGTTGTAATTTTTAAATCACTATATTTGAACCTGCTCAACTCTGAATTTTAAAACTGCGAAATGTGCACAATTCATTAGGTTGCCTTACTCCCGGGGTCCGCATTGGTAGCGCGGGACCGCCATTTTGGGAGAAGTCAGGGTAGCGGGCTAGTCTTTTTCCCACCTGATTATTTAAGCAGAGGCTGGTGCGAGCGCGCTCATTGATGTCCTCCTGAGGCTTGAGCCGGGAGCGACCAACGAAGCGGTATTTTATCTGTTGTAATTTTTAAATCACTATATTTGATCCTGCTCAACTCTGAATTTTTAAACTGCGAAATTTGCACAATTCATTAGATTGCCTTACTCCCGGGGTCCGCACTGGTAGCGCGGGACTGCCATTTTGGGAGAAGTCAGGGTAGCGGGCTAGTCTTTTTCCCACCTGATTATTTAAGCAGAGGCTGGCGCGAGCGCGCTCATTGATGTCCTCCTGAGGCTTGAGCCGGGAGCGACCAACGAAGCGGTATTTTATCTGTTGTAATTTTTAAATCACTATATTTGAACCTGCTCAACTCTGAATTTTAAAACTGCGAAATTTGCACAATTCATTAGATTGCCTTACTCCCGGGGTCCGCATTGGTAGTGCGGGACCGCCATTTTGGGAGCAGTCAGGGTAGCGGGCTAGTCTTTTTCCCACCTGATTATTTAAGCAGAGGCTGGCGCGAGGGTGCAGCGGACGCGGCGCTGGCGCGCCGAAGGCAAGCCCGTCTGCGCCCGTCCGCGCACTGCCCGCGCACAGCCCGCGCACAGCGCCAGCCCCCCTGCCCGTTCCGATGCAGGTAATCCCAGTTCTATCTACTATTCTAGCAGCACGCTGCGTAGCTTAAATGACACTAATTCTAACTCTAAGTGCATTTGTATTCAACCCAGTACCGAATCTCCACACGGTCAAATGATCTGCCCTGGTTGTAGCACTAAACTACCGGACCTTATGTTCCGGCAGGTTAAAGCTATACAAAACACACACCGGGACAGGAAAGGACACGTGGGTAAAAAAAGACTGGAAGTGTGTCTTTCTTAATGCAAGATCCTTGGTTAAACATAGTATTGATTGTGCCTCTCTAATTAAGGAAGAGGGAATCAGCATCGCATATATTACTGAGTCGTGGACGGACGATGCCTCCGGTCCGGACTTGGTCAAAGCTACACCTCCGGACTACCTTTGCCATACTTTAAACAGGCCTCTTAAGAAAGGGGGTGGCTTAGCGGTGATATACCAAAAGTCAATAAAGGTATTGTTTAACTGCTCATCTAACGCTGAATGTGAAGCTTTGAATTTTTGCTTTTATCTTTCACACCATCACACTTTTAGAGGTACCCTCATTTACAGGCCACCTGGCCCTAGAAGCCGGTTCATAACACAAGCTGGTAGTATGTTGGAAAATGAGCTAAGTGCTAGCTCATACACAATACTAGGAGACTTTAACTTCCATTACGAAGTTCATACTGATCCAGATACGTTAAGCCTGCTAGACCTAATGAGTAATGCTGATCTAAAGCAACTTGTCACTGGCGCCACACACAAGGCAGGACATACTTTGGATGGCATATTCTCTAATAACGCCCAGCTGGTATTCACGGCCCTTCTCCCAGTGGTTTGGTCGGACCACAAGGCAGTGTTATTTGAGCTGACTTTGCCTGACCGACTCATTAGGAAACCAGCAAACAAACAATTGGTTAGCAGAGCATGGAATAAAGTAGAAGCTGATGAACTACAGGAACTGTTAACCTCTACATTGTTTGTTCTACCTACTGACCTAGATGAGGCCACACTCTCTTATACTAACTGGCTGGAAGCAGCAGGTAACAAGCTAGCTCCCAAGAAACTCCTCCTCCCCAATAGGGCACGACCTTCCTCTCCTTGGTACACCCAAGAGCTTAGAGATCAAAAATTGGCTTGCAAGCATCTTGAAAGAATCTGGAGGAGGGAGTATAATGATAGAGATAAAAACTAATACAAACTAAGCTTAGTTCAGTATAAGCAGCTGCTTCAAAAAACAAAACTAGAGTTTTTGCTAATAAAATTAACTCTGCAAAAAACTCAACTAAAGAACTATTCAAAACGGTAACCTCCCTAGCACACCCAGCCCCTCCTCCTATTCTGGCTAGCCAGGAATTGTATGATAAAATAGCAACATTTTTCTTCGACAAAGTTGAGGCTATTTTTTCTACATTCACTGGCTCAACAATTAAGACATCTTTGGCCCATACAGTAGATCTTAAGCCAGTAAAAAGCTCTTCACCTCAGTTTGATAAATTTGCCCCAGTTACTGTCATAGATATTTTTAAGCTTCTTATGACAGCGAAATTGGGTTCACCATTTGATCCATGTCCACTCTCAATACTAAAACTAGCACCCGAGCCAGTCACACTAACACTGACTTCCATGATAAATGCTATGTTTGCGGAAGGGTATTTCCCCAAAACATGGAAGAGTTCATCCATACTGCCCCTGCTTAAAAAACCGAGTCTAGATCCTAAAGACTCTAATAACTTTAGACCCATCTCTAGACTCCCACTTCCGGCGAAAATTACAGAAAAATCATGAATGCACAACTCAGTCTGTTCTTGGAAGACGCTCAGGTGCTGGATCCCACCCAGTATGGTTTCCGGTGGGGTCACAGCACAGAGCCTGCTCTTCTTAAAGCCACTGAAGAAATCAGGACTACACTCGACCAGGGAGGAAAAGCTGCTATGATTATGCTGGACCTCTCAGCGGCCTTTGATACGGTCCATCATGTTCTATTGATGGACCGGCTGCAAGAGATTGGAGTCCAGGGCACCGCCTGGAAATGACTCAAATCCTTTCTATCTAATAGATTACAGACTGTGTCCCTCGGCGAATTCTCTGCTAAACCTTTCTCTTTGCCCTGTGGAGTCCCTCAGGGGTCATCCATGAGCCCAACACTTTTTAACGTTTATGTGTCACTGTTGGCTCCCCTGATTGAATCCTTTGGTTTTAATTTAACCTCATATGCAGACGACACCAAAATTGTAGTGTCACTGCTGCCAGGAGGGGTGCAGGGAACAGCGTCCTGATTCCATGATTGCATGACAGCTGTGGGTAACTGGATGGCCCAAAATTGCCTTAAGCTCAACTCCAGCAAAACGGAGGTGGTATTGTTCAGTAATGATCTTAATTTTTGGACCCCGGCATGGTGGCCGGATACATTGGGTCCCCTCCCTACTCCTAAATCTGGGCGTCTACATAGACAACAAACTCAGTTTTAGGGATCAAGTGAATGCGGTGGTCTCATCTACATCGTATATTCTGAGATCCTGTAAGAAAATTATGCCATTCCTGCCCAAAGACAGTCAACAAACAGTCATTACTGCTTTAGCCATGTCCAGACTGGACTATTGCGATAGTCTCTATTTCAATATCCAGGAAGGTCTTATGAAAAAACTTCAACTTCTGCAGAATGCAGCTGCCAGATTACTTACCGGCATACCAAAATATGCTTCAATCTCGGCTGAGATTAAAAGGCTTCACTGGTTGCCCGTCAAAAAACGCGTTCAGTTTAAAGCTCTGTGCCTGGTTTATAAAGACCTTCAAGGAAGTGGGCCCCACTACCTAAAACTGCATTTCCATTGGTATGTACCTAGAAGACCATTGCGCTCCTCAGAAGCAAAATTGGTGTCGGTGCCCATTGTAAAGAAAGCCAACTGGGGTGGCAGAAGCTTTGTGGTCGGTGCAGCCAAGGCATGGAATGACCTTCCGTTGCCTCTTAGATGCATGACAAATCTACTTGACTTCAGGAAGGCCTTGAAAACGTGGCTTTTTACCATCTAATCATTATTCATTACTCCTCCCTTGGTAGGCCTCTGTAGGACTTCATTTTAGCGCCAGGACACCCTCGGGTAACAGTTGAGCTCTAGAAATGTCAATAACATTAACATTACATCATCCAAGCTTTGTTTTTCCTCATATTGCTGAATAAATCACTATGGCATTAGAGGTCTTACAGTAAGTACAAAATAGGTCAGGAGTACATCATGCATTATTACTACCAACACAGAAAAAACTCATTTAGGTGTTGAAAACAAGCCTTATGTGCAACATTGACCCTATACCATATACTTTACAGCTAGCATAGTTCACATTAAGAATCAACTGCAGAAATATGGGAAACCCTTACTGCTCACGGTGTTCAGTCTGTATACAACTGTTCAGAGAAAGCTAAGTTCCTCATGAGACTCAACGACTACCCTACTATGTACAGGTTTTATCTGTATCAAACCCTTCACAGTCACTGAAACTACATTGAGAAATTAAGTTGATATGAGTAGAAAAGTGGGTACTGTAAACAGTGTTTATTCTATGGTGAGAGTTTCCTCTGTACCACACTGTTTGCAGACAGTGAAACTCTCATAAGAAATACCACAACAGAGTATTAAAAAGGTATCTATTTAGAACAGTGTACGCTCTATGCAAAACATGTCAAAAAATATACTATTTGCTTAAAATAACCAAGGTCTGAAGGTGCTAAAGATTATACTACCTGCAGCCTTCATACTGTGGTGAAAAGTTTAGAGATAGCAAAAGAAACACATGTTCATAGGTTAGTACCTGTTGCACACACAAGCTGACATGATTCTCTCTGATAACTCAAGGCTGCATACAGAAGTTACTATCTACTAAGAAGAATCTTTCCCCTGCTGTCAACTTTTTCTGCAGAGCCAATAAGTTTGGTGTAGCATAATGAATACAAGTCAACTGCCAACGCTGTAATGGGGGACCCCCTCTAGATAAGGTAATTTAAGGTCAGGGAGAAGAGGGGAAAACAATAACACATTATAAAGATGCTCCCTCATGACCTATCTTGTTTTATCCAATCTATTGGCTACTCTTCAGCATGGGCTAACATGAATGTGCTGGAACAACAACAAAGTATCAAGAAAAAAAAATGAATGCATTTAGATTTTTATTTATTTAATTCTTTTCAATATAAAAATTTCCTTACTTTTTTATTTATTATTTTTTGAGAATATAAGAATATTATTTCAAACATTTACATACAATTAAACACAACAATTTCATAAAATATTAAATACAAAACATATTTAAATTAATGCCCCTGAATGCAAGATCGTGAAAAGAAAAAAGAAAAGAAAATCTTTCCTTCATACTAAACTGTACACATACAACCACATACATACTCATACATACTATGGTTTCAAATGTATCTGGAAAGTGGGAGACAACAGATAACATGATCTCTGTGACCAATAACATGAACTGCGAAGAGCAAGGTCCGACACATCTTATGCGAACTGTTTCTTAAAAGGATGTATTTTGCTAATATATGTCCATGAATTAGGAATATCCTACTGAGTACTTTCCAAAATATGATTTAAGCAAGTAACTATACATGTGAGGTCACCGGAAGGAATCCACGCTGTCGATCCACAAACGACTTTACGGACATGCATTCAGAATTTTCCAACTCTGACTTTGAAGCCCTGGTACAAAAAGAATAGAATAAATACGAAAGTGTTTGGCTGACACGTGACCTGGATATAGTTACTTGCTTAAATCATATTTTGGAAACTACTCAGTAGGATATTCCTAATTCGTGGACATATATTAGCAAAATACATCCTTTTAAGAAACAGTTCGCATAAGATGTGTCGGGAATGAACATACCCAGTATTCACAAGGAAATAAACTGACATCGATCATTAGTGGCCCTCCAGGCTGCCTCACACACATCTTTTCATTGTATAAGAATTAGTCCCCCCTGGGTGCCCCCTTGTGTGTGTCTTCTCGTTATCTGGTTAAGGTCCTGATGAAGGTGGTGTCATCATTCTTTCAGCCACCGAAACGCGCGTCGACCAATGCTGTTTAGACCTTGCTGTTCGCAGTTCATGTTATTGGTCACAGAGATCATGTTATCTGTTGTCTCTCACTTTCCCGATACATTTTAAAACATAGTATGTATGAGTATGTATGTGGTTGTATGTGTACAGTATAGTATGAAGGAAAGATTTTCTTTTTCTTTTTTCTTTTCACGATCTTGAATTCAGGGGCATTAATTTAAATATGTTTTGTATTTAATATTTTATGAAATTGTTGTGTTTAATTGTATGTAAATGTTTGAAATAATATTCTTATATTCTCAAAAAAATAAGAAATAAAAAAAAGTAAGGACATTTTTGATATTGAAAATAATTAAATAAATAAAAATCTAAATGCATTCATGTTTTTTTCTTGATACTTTGTTGTTGTTCCAGCACATTCATGTTAGCCCATGCTGAAGAGTAGCCAATAGATTGGATAAAACAAGATCTGTACAAGTCAACTGCCACCTGCACAGAGTTACTCTTGAATGCAAACATTTATAACATGTTCAATACCTCTACACAGCTATGATGTATTATGAGCACATGCGTTTTGTAAACACTTACACTCATTAGCTGGACATAGGCTGTACAAAATTAGGTTGAGAAGTGCTATGGGATTTACCCGTCACTATGTAAACTATAAAACAAATTAACACACTCATTGGATGATGTCATCAGTGATGTCATTTGACGTCATAATGATGTCATAGAACATATCATGAGTGATGTCATATGTGAGGTCATAAGCAGTGCATGGTGGGGCCGCAAGTTATAGTTAGAGCTGCTAACTATAACTGGGGAATTTATGTGTTTTTTTTTGTTCAAAATGTTAATGCTGCCACTGAGAAATTCATCTAACTATGATGTTACTTTAACCTTTGGTTTTTCCAGTAAATTTCTATTTTCTTTTAATTTAAAACAAAAACAGATCTTTTTATCACGCCTATCTATATGGGTACTGTAACCTTTGTTTTTTTCAGTATATATATATATATATTTTACCTACTAGCGGTCGCCAGTAGGTGGTTATAGTTACGATGTAGTTTCCGTAGGAAGAGTGTTTTTTCATTTTCCAATAACTTTGGCGTCGTTTGACGAATCTTCGCAAAATGTTCAAAACTAGTTTGATGCTCACTTCAGCTGCTGTCTGGGAAATTTCGGGGTGATCCGTCAAGCAGGGGCCAAGAAAAAGGGGGGATCCCAAAACGCTTTTTCTCCATGTTAATTTCAATAGCAAACTTTAGACTCGGCTACAGCCCGAACCGCTGAAGGAATTACATCTCTTGGTCCAGAAAGCACTCTTTTTTGAATGGTGTAAATCCGTTCAGTAGTTGCTGAGAAATGTAAAGATTTTTCAGATATACAACTGAGGCCGCAGTGGATCGCAGTGGATCCCCGACCCCTCCCGATCTCATGCCTGAGATCTGATTGGCTGCCAACACTTCAGACCAGTAAGTGTTGACAGCCGTCTTGTGACTTGGTTAAACCGAGTCACAAGAAAAAAGGTTAAAAAAAAAAGGGGGGGCAGGGTCGAAACACTGTTACCCCCTAAGCCTCTTGGGCCAAAAGAGCATTTAAAAAAAAAAAAAAAAAAATGCTGGCGGGAGTCACGCTGGATCCGCGAATCCCGCTGAAATTTTTGTAAAAATGAAGCGTGGTCTCCCGTACTTTGTTAAAAGAAGGCCCCCGGTTGGGCAAGGTCCCGGGGGCAGTTTATGTAATAATGCAGGGGTGAATATGTGACACCCCGTGCCCCGGGGACTGCCACATCCCACTGGGCAAATATAATGAAAGAGGTGCGGGGGCACTGCACAGCCCACCGCAGCCCCGGGGACCACCTCCTCCCGGAGGTTAATTATTAAAAAAGTGCGGGCAGCTCTGGGGACCCACATCTCCCCGGGGCTAATGTAATGGCCTCGAGGACCCTCCCTGCCCCAGGGATCACCACCTCCCTGGGGCTTATACATTTTCATGTGGGGGGGCCTCATGGACCCCCCTGGCCCCGGGGACCACCACCTTCCCAGGGCCAAACCGTATTTTAAAGAAATGGGAGGGAGGCTGCATGCCCCCACTACCGTGCCATTCTCAGGTCTGGGACCGCCACCTCCCCAGGGCAGGCCCCTACTCAAGGAAGGAGGGGGGCCGCGTGGCCCCACCTCCTGGAGCCGTACATGTGCCTGGGGACCGCCAGCCCCCAGGGCCGGCTCCAGCAATGTCCCGGGAGCCCACCCCTGGGACTTTGCAGTTTGCTATGGCATGGCGGGAGCACCGCTCCCGCCATACCATAGCAAACAGGGGTCTGCTTTGAGCATACAAGAGCATTTTGCTCTCGCTTGCTCAAAGCGGAGCACACTTTGCTCTTTACACACAGGGAGCTGCATGTCAGCAGCTCCCTAAGTGTAAAAAGAAATGCTGGCTCCCACAGGAGGTGGGGAGCCGGCCAGGACCGTGGAGTCCTTCAGGTTCCCCTGCTGTCCCCAACGTGTAAAATGTGGGTGACCTGGGCACCGACACTACAGGCCGGGCCCCGGGGTAAGGCCTTACCCCGGGGCCAACATCGGCCTGGGAGGGGGGCGGCGCAGCCCCCCTTAAATCTGTTTTAAAAACAATATATATATATATATATATATATATATATATATATATATATATAGGGGCAGGCCCCGGGGCCAAAAATGGCCCAGGGAAGGGGGGCCACGCAGCCCCCCTTCCATTTAAAAAATATATATATATAAATAAAAAGGGGCAGGCCCTGGAAGATACGGTCCCCAGGGCCAAAAATGGCCCAGGGAAGCGGGAGCCACGCAGCCCCCCTCCCTTAAAAAATAAATAAATAAATAAAACCTCTGCTAAGTCGCAGGAGGCCTCATCTCCTTCACCACCACTCTGCAAACACGCCTCCTGGCGCAGTGGTGGTTGGGGGATGAAGTCCACTATGATGTTGAGGGTCCACGGGGTCCAGAAACCCCTTCTGTTACCTCCAGTAATTACCAGACAGCGGGATTGCTAAGAGGACTTGGAGGCCACGTCCCCTTTCCCCACCACTCTGGTGCCTCCTGGTGCGCTGCTGGTTGGGGAATGAATTCTACTGCACTCCTAAGGGCCTCAGGACAAATGTGGGCTTCTTCCCCCAACCAGTAGCGCGTCAGGAAGTGCTTTTTCACAGTGGTCGATAAAGGGGGCGTGGCCTCTGACGACCTCTCACCAATCCAGCTGTGTGAGTCTTATTGGAGGTAACAAGAGGGCTAGTTGGCCCTCAAGGACCCTCAATAGCCAAGAGGACTTCATCCCCCTTCTAGTAGTGCGCCAGGAGGCACGTTTGCAGAGTGTTGGAGAAAGGGGGCGTGGCCTCTGATAACCTCTCAGCAATCCTGCTGTGTGGGACTTACTGGAGGTAACAGGAGGGTAAGTAAGTAAGTAATATTTATTGTACATGGTTATTTAAAACCTTTACAATGTAGAAAAAGATTCAATTAATAAAACAAAGGTCAAGTTCATACATATTAAGACAATAAACCCATCAGTAAAAAAGCATACTAAAATAGCAGCCTCAGAGTTAAAATAAAGTATGAATACAGTTAGACAACCTATTTTACAGAGTAAGATGTGCAGTAAGTTGATCCTTGTTACCAGCAGAGTGGTAATGTAGAAAAATGCCAGTGCAATAAGAGCATTTGCAGAAGTGCCATTTCAGTAAAAACTTATTTGCGTTAGTCAGTGCTATTCAGTATAGTTCAAAGTGGCTGATTGCTTTCAGCACTGTCCTCCACCGAGTTAAAATCAAGGCTTGACAGGTGGCGACTTGAAATTTGGGTAAAATTCCGGGGCCTTGATTATGGCCCTTCTGGTTGGATTGGACCAAAAGGTGCAGCATGTTACTCGTCCTCACCAAATGTCTGGAGCAGTGCTTGAGCTGTATAGGAGCAATCATTGGTTGGAACAGGCTAGAACTTAGTGCAAGCACGCTTTGAGTCTTGATACTCATGGGGCTGATGTAATTAAGTGCGGTGCGGTGTTCCTGGGCATTCTCAGCAAATGGTTTGGTGGAGTCTGCATGATCCATCTGTTAGGCCCCTGCCCGCTTGCATCGTAGGTGGGCTGCTAGTTTATTCCTCTCTCTCAGTAGGGATGCTACTATTGTCTTTCCTGATGGTTGAAGCAGTAAACGTTGGTGCCTGTCAGTTTCCCTGCCAGGACCGCGCACTCATAAGATTGGTTTGTGGTTGCTTAGGAGCATTTGGACGCACCTCGTGCCGACATTATGCCACCTGTTTCTTTGCCAGTACAAGCTGGTGCTATCTCTTTGAGGGTTAGAGTGAATTGTTCCTCTCGTCCTTCGCCGTGCTACTAGGTTTTTGGCTATCTTTCAAGGTTTTAAAGCGGATTTCCGCAGCTTCAAGGAATTTTACCATTCGGCAGCTCAGTTGGATGTCGTCGCCTTGGAAGCAAGCCAGCACCGCTTGCCTGCAGGTCCGTATCCTGCGGTTGTTAAGAAGCGGTCTCAAGAGGGAGCGACGTTCTTGTATAAGTTCGCTGCAGATGGTGATAAGATGTACGGTGTTCTCTTTGCCGTTCCCGCAAAGACAGCATTTTATTGGTAGCTGTGGGCGTAACCACGGTGGTTGGTGGGTCGCGGACGGCAGTAACCCTAGGCAAAATTTCAGGAACTTCTCTTTTGTTTTTTGGGAAAAGCCTGTCTGTAGATATGCTTGGGGCGAGGGCTTGATGTACGATTGAACTGTAAGCCAGCCGTGAGCACGCTCTATCAAGGCGGCTTTGTCCTGCAGCAATGATTCTTTTCGGACTGTCTTATTGACCACCTTTTTAAAGCCTGCTGGAGAGCATGGGAGTTCCCATAGTTGCCGTAAGCCGAGTTGATCAATTGCGGCCTCCAAGTACAGCCTTGCCGGGCAAGTTTCTTTATCTTGAAGTTCCTTCCACAGGAGAGCATTTAGTGTTTTCGGATCTCCCTGCTTACTTTGTGCCAGCTTTTTATGTATGTTCCTTTGCGTGCCAGCTCTTCTTTTGGCAGCCCAAATTCTAATCACATCTGCGCGGGCGATGTGTACCTAGGAAGGCCAAAGATGATGCGTAGCGCCTTTGCTACTGTTCCATCTACTGAAGCAGCATCCCTCCCCCTCATAGCTTCACTGCCGTAAGTGATGGCTGGGATTAGTTTTGCCCGGATCACCTTTATGAGGGGTAGTAGGCTTGGACCAGTGACCACGTTTTTTAAGTTTCTAAGTGCTACTGCAACCATTAGCCCTCTCCTTTTTATGGCGTCACATTGTCGCTTGAAGTTGCCCTTGCAGTCTATGATGACCCCCAAATATCTATATTCACAGACCATTTCCAGCTTCCTTGATGCCAAGAGCCAATTCCGTGTTGTTTTCTTTTTGGGGAGATTAATGCACATAACTTTAGATTTTTCTTGATTGATACTAAGCCTGTTAGCTGCAGAATATCTCGACGTAATGTCCAGTAGCCGCTGTAAGCCTACAGGGGTCCGACTAATAAGTAACAGGTCGTCAGCATAGAAGAGGTTCGACAGCTGGGTGCCCCCTAGCTTTGGTGCATGCGCGTTACTTTCATTTAGCTGCGTTGATAGCTCTCCCATGAAAAGATTAAAAAGTATTGGAGCGAGTACGCAGCCCTGTTTTACCCCTGTGCTTGTTGTAATCTTCCTTGTTAGGTATTGGCCAGAGCCTAGTTTGACTTGCACCCATGTCTCGCTGTGCAGGAGAATTAGTTGGTTTAAGAGCAGCGAGGGGATGTTCAGCTTTTTTAATTTTTCGCACAGAAAGTTTCTGTTAACGTGGTCGAATGCAGAGCTGTAGTCAATGTAGTACAGATATAGGGGTTGCTTCGCTTCGAGGGCAGCATCGATTAATAGAGAAAGAACTAATATGTTGGTGGTAGTCCCCATACTTTTACAGAAGCCTGTTTGATTGTATGGAATTGCTGAAACCTCAGCTGCCCACAATGTCAATTCCTCAAGTAAGAGGCCCGCGAAATATTAGGCCTCGTTGTCAAGCAAGGCCACTAGCCGATAGTTTTTAGGGTAGTTTCTGATTCCCTTTTTATAGATATGCGAGATGATGGCTCCCCTCCATGAGGATGGAATTATTGATGTCTGTAGGATTTTTTCAAACATTGGTTTGAGTGCGGCGGCCCAATATTCCGGCTCTTGCTTGAACAATATGGGGGGAATCCCATTTGGTCCAGGCGCCCCCTCGTGTCTTCCCTTTGAGATTCTATTGTTAATCAGTGCATTCGTAATTACGATTGCGCGATCTGGCTGCTGAGGATCATGGTGTTCGCAACACAGCACTAATCCCCCCTCAGTATCCTTTGTGGGATTAAATATGCTTTGGCTATTTGTGTCAGTTTCATTAAAATGCGTACTAAGAAAGGTTGTCCAGTCATCTTCTGTGACATAAGAATTAATGCTTTGACTCCGCTCCTTGGTCAGATTGTTGATCTTTTGCCAAAATTGTGCACTGTTGTTCGTTTTGGCATCGTGTAAGAGTTTGGCCCAGAGAGACTCATCTGCTTCTCGCTTAAGTCGCCAGATCAGCCTCCTGCGGTCGCGCTTTAGCCGCTTCAGCTCTTCTTTGGCGGCGGGATCTGCCCTCAGACTTTGTAGAGCTTGGCTGATAAGGATCTTTAGGTTTTTTAGATGAGCATTGTTTCTAAAGTTATGGTGCCACATGTGCTTCTCAGATTTACCTGCTCCATCAAACTGGTTGTTTCCCTGTTTTGTTCCCATATTGTTGCGTAGTGTTTCTACAAAGTTCTCCCAGCTCTCGATTAGGTCTGTTGTTACATTTTGCGCTTCGCTAAATGCTTGCTTAGCGTGGAGCAGAAGGCGCTGAGGGTCATCTGTTCTACATTTTATCCGCCTATCGTTCGCGGCATAGACTGAATTGTGCCCCTTGGCCCGTAAAGGGTTTAGGATTGTGAAGGCCTCTATTGTGACTTCTTGAGGTAAGTGATCACTGAAATCTAGTGAGCCGATGTGAAAGTCTCTTGCGGATTGGAACAGGTTACTGGAGAGGAAGGTGAAGTCGATTGTGGAACTGGTCGTTGTGCTATGAAACGTTGCCGCTTGGGGGCGGTCCCCTGGGAATCTTCCGTTAAGTGCTCGGAGGCCCAGTTCTTCTAGTGTCACTAGAAGTCGCTGTGCTGTTTTTGTGCTTCTGCCTCCGAACGTGTTATCTTGAGGGCTTGATTCCCTTGCGAATGGGTCCTCATCTGTGATGATTTCTGTGGCTGGGTTGTTGAGGATGTTCAAGTTAAAGTCGCCACTAATGATCAGACTGTTTGTTTTCTCTATGATTAATAATTTTATAAGCTTTCTTTCAACTGTTGAGCCCCTTGCTTCTTTCCTCGGGGATGTAAGTAAAGATTTATCAAAATTATCTCCTCATATTTAACCTGTTCCCGAATAGAGATTCGTAGTGCTTGCATTGCATTCGGTGGGTCTAATTTGTGAGCCAGAGGCACTACTGCGAATATACTTCTTATTGAACTATATATAGCAAGGCCTCCCTTTTTGTGACCAAATATTGCGCTCTGTGTGGGAGGGATGAAATTCAGGGTATAGCCTGGAAGTGCTGGTGGTGAGTCGGTCCATGTTTCTTGTAATGCAATAAGGTCGAATCTTTGCATGTAAATGTTTAGTCCCATATCTGGGAGCTTATCTCCTAGGTAACAGGAGGGGTAGTTGGCCCCCAAGGATGTCCTTGGGGGCAACTATCCCTCCTGTCATCTCCAATAAGTCCCACACAGCCGGATTGCTAAGAGGTCTTCGGAGGCCACGCCCCCTTCCTCCACCACTCTGCAAACGCAGCTCAAGGTGCACTACTGGTTGGTAGAGGAAGTCCTCTTTACTCCTGAGGGATCTTGGGGGCCAAGAAGCCCTCTTGGTACCTCCTGTAAGTCCTACACAGCGGGATTCCTGAGAGCTGGTTGGAGGCCCAGCCCCCTTTCTCCACCACTCTGTAAAGACGAATACTAGTTAAAAAACCTTAGAAATTCACTGAAAAAACAAAAGGTTACAGATATGTTATAGTTAGGCTAACATTTTACTCATACAAAACCAGAGAAATTCAGCCATTACAGTAAGTGAGCTAACTATAACTCGTGCCCCGCAATGCACTGCTTATGACCTCACATATTACATCACTCATGACATGGTCCGTGACATCACTCATGATATCGTTGATGACATCTCAAATGACATTACTGATGACATCATCCACAGAACCTCTGACGCGCACACTCACACCCCCATATAATCAGTCATACACCCACTCCAACTACCACACTACCATTCTCAAACCTATTCACACACACATACCAGTACTTGCACAGCCACTCACTGATTCATAGATCAACACACACATCCACTTACTCACCTGTACAGCCACAGACATGTTCACTCATACAGCCACTCACACTAAGTCAGTCACTCAAAGAACTACTCACTCACCCATACAGTCAATCACACAGTCACTTACTCACCTATACAGTTACACACACACTCACTTACTCATAAATATACTAACACATACTCACTCATCTATACAGTCACTGACACAAGTACACACTCACCCATACAGCCACTCTCACATTCACTCACTCACCCATACAGTCACTCACATACCCCATCACTCACTTATACTTGCTTTCACATACCCAGTTACTCACCCAAATACCACTGACATATGCACTCACCTACACAGCCATACACACACTCATTCACCCATACAACCCTTCACACACACACACTCAGTAACCCACACAACCACTTATTTACCCACTCACTCATCTATACAGATAGTCACATACACCCTAACCCACCCACACAGGTACTCAAACAACCAATCACCCATACAGCCACTCACGTACCCACTCACCAATGCATACAGCTACATAGACACCAACTGACAGACTTATACAGACATTTACACAACCTAGTCACTCACCCATGCATTCACTACAACACCTAATCACTCACTTATACAGTCAGTCATGCACCCACTGAATCATCCATACAGGCACTCATACACCCACTGATTCATCAATACACCTTGGTATATACATAACACTCATAAACATTTTAAAAACACTCACAGTCACTGGATGATGTCATTAGTGATGTTATCAGTGATGTCATTTGAGATGTCATGAGTGATGTAATATGTGAGGTCATAAGCAGTGCATTGCGGGGCGCGAGTTATAGTTAGCTCACTAACTATAATGGCTGAATTTCTCTAGTTTTGAATGAGGGAAATGTTAGCCTATCACCTCTCTGTAACCTTTGGTTTTTCAGGAAAAAAAAAATATATATATATATATCTATATCCTACTGGCGATCGCTAGTAGGTAGTTATATTTAGGACCTAGTTTCCATAAGAAAAGTATTTTGGCTTGCTTATAACTTTGGCGCCGTTTGACTAATCATTCTTCACAAAAAAAAATCCCCAAAAAGTGCCATTTGATCCTAATTGTGCATGAAAAGCTTTGGGGTGATATGTCAAGTGGCGGCCGAGAAAAAGGGGGGGTAAAAAAAAGTGTGTTTCCCATGTTAATTCCTATATGGATTTGGAACACGACTACAGCCCGAACCGCTGGAAGGAATTACACCAAATTTGGCAGAAAGTCAGCTGTCGGTCCAGAAAGAACCCTTTTTGTTATTTGGTGTAAATCAGTTCAGAAGTTTTACAGATATTAAAGGAAAACCAAATTTGTATATCTAGGGACGCGGACCCTTCGTGAATCTTTCGTGGGGGTTCGCGAATCCATGCACCAACAGCACAGCTGTGATTGACTGGCCAGAAACTGAGAAGTAAGTTGTGGCCGATATTTTAAACCTCGCAGAACGGTCCCCAGCAGCAAAATGAACAAGAAATGTGGTGGAAAGGGGCAGGGTAGAGGTACTCTGACACCCTGGGTGCAATATAGGGGTCTATGAGGGACCCATGATGGTGGAAAAAATACCATGTGCAAGGATTTGTGAATCCATTGCGATGCTCAGCGCAGCCCCCCATGTAACTTCATGGTGGATTTATGAATTCTGTGAAAAAATTTGACAACAATATACACTAAGACACTCACTCAGACAATTATGCACTCACTGACAGACCCACTCAGACACTCATGCACCCACTCACACACCCACTCAGACACTCACGCACCCACTCACACAGCCACTCAGAGACTCATGCACCAAATGACAGACCCACTCAGAGACTCACGCACCCACTCACAAACTCACTCAGAGACTCACGCACATACTCACAGATGTACTCAGAGACTCATGGACTGACTCACAGACCCACTCAGAGACTCACAAACTGACTTACAGACCCACTCAGACACTTACACACCCACTGACAGACCCACTCTGGGACTCATACATCCACTCACAGACCCACCCAGACACTTATGCACCCACTCACAGACTCACGTACCCAGTCACAGACCCAGAGACTCACGCACCCAGTCACCGACCCACTAAGACACTCACACACCCAGTCACAGACCTACACAGACACTCTCATAACACTCACAGACCCACAGAGACACTCATGCACCCACTGGCAGACCCACGCAGAGACTCAAACACCCACTCACAGACCCACTCCGACACTCACAAAAAACTCAGAGCCACCCAGAGATTCATGCACTCACTCACAGACCCGCTCAGAGACTCATACATCCACTCACAGACCTACGCAGACACTCACACACCCATTCACAGACCCACTTAGACACTCACACATCCAGTTACAGATCCACTCAGACACTCACTCACAGACTCATGCACCCACCACAGACCCAGTCAAAGAATTAAGCCCCCACTCTTAGACTAACACACCCACTCAGACTCACTCAGACACCCACTGATAGACCCAGTCAGAGACTCATGCACCCAGTCACAGACTCCCTCAGACACTCACGCACCCACTCACACACCCACTCAGAGATTCACACACCCACTCACTGACCCACTCAGAGACTAACACACACACTCACAGACCCACTCAGAGACCCAAGGACTGACTCACAGACCCACTCAGACACTCACTGTTAGAAAGCACCCTTTTTGTCATGGTTACACCCCACTTTTTGCTCTAGGTGCTGCCTTTTTAGGTCTGGAAGTGCACTGGGTCCTGCTAACCAGGCCCCAGTGCCAATGCTTTTTCCCTTTAACTGTAACTGTGAATTGGTACACCTAATTGGCAAGCACTTATCACTCCTTGTAAGTCCCTAGTAGATGGTATCAGTGGTACCCAGAGTAAGGGTGATAAGAGGGGTCTTTAGGGCTGCAGCGCTTTATTGTGCCACCCTGTGTGGCCCGAGTAAAAGTTTGTCTGCAGGTCTGCCAGAGCAGCCTGTCTGCCTGAGAAGAGATCTGTACACACCATCTGCTACAGAGCTCCCCCACTGCCTTAATGTAAGTCACTCTTAAGGTTGTCCTCCTTTGCCCAGGAGGTAGAGTGCATTATGTTAAAGGTGTGGATATATATGTTCCTACATATATATATATATCTACGGTAACCCAGTAAAGCAAGGTTTTACTGTAAGTGACCGGTGTTCCATAAAGTAACATGGGCTGGCTACCGGGCAAACTCGAGATCGCCAGCTCCATTATGGAACGACTGAATTGTATCATGTTTGGTATCAAACACCGTGCTTTTTCACCCCCAACACACTCTTGTGTCGAAGGTGAGCTGGCATGAACAGGGATGCCACCCTGCGTGGGTGCTCCCCTAGGATACAAAGCTCCAGTGCCTCGGCGAGCTTCCCCAAGATGTTTGCCGCCAAGAGTCTGCCCTCCTGGTGGAATGTGCTGGCACTTCCCCAGGATGGAGACAAAGGCTTGGGCAGGAAGGAGGACACACCTCCGCCGTCCCAGGTTATCTAGTGCTTACAGTGATCAAGGCAATGAGCCTCAAAGGCTTTACCACCCTTGATATGTAATTACCTTGTCCCCCACTTAAGGACAAAGCCCTTCCCGCCCTGACCAGCTGACAGGCAGGAAAATTAGTAATTCAGGATGCGTACACCCCCAAAAGGCTAGCCACACCTTTAGGGTGGGCTAGGAGGTTGTGTACAGCCGAAGAAGGGTCCTGCCATATTTGAAGACCCTAAAATAGAGTATTCTGGGTAGCATAGTGATGTACACCCACAGGATGTTGTCACTTCACAGATGGGTTATCCGCAGGGACTAGTAGCCCATTGGCCAGTGTTCCTCATGCCCTTAATGTTCCCAAAGCTAGGATTTAAGAGGCTCCCCTGGCACAAGAACTTCAGTACTACCTTGGAATCTGAGAAGAGTCCACAATGAAGACACTGTCACCAAAATCAGGACTTTGGACTCTGCCACAGCACAAAGAGAGGACACTTAAGTGCACTGAAGAGACCATATACTGAACCTGTGTGTCGACGTGTCCATCGTGAAAGCTCACTGCTCCCGCCAAGAGGGACTCCAGTGGATGCCAGAAATCCAAATCAGACTCCTCTGACTGGTGGAACCAGTGGACTGCAACCTGCAGTAGAAGCAATGTGCTGGGTCACAAGAATTGTGACCCATTGGGCCTGTCGAGAGAGCTCAGAGAGAAGTGGTGTCCTGCAAGCCCGAGTGGTAGCTAAGCTCACACCAACTTTTGAACCGCCTGTCCACTCCTGTCGACATACAGCCGCCGAAGTATCCGAAGACTACATTTGCTGCAGCCATGGCTTGGTGATCGCCAGTTGGGTGAGTGACCTCGTCATCAACCTCTCCAGCCCGAAAGCCCCTCGCAGCGACATCGACTGACATTGTCAATGACCCCGCTGCTGCCTCCCTGCATCTTGAAGTTGGTGTCATCGAGTGTGCAGGAAAGCATCTTTGGTGCAACCTGCCCCAGTGATTCACAGCTGCCAGCAACCCTCTGCACCCGGTGCCGCCGAGCAAATTAGAAGAAATCCAGCTGTTGCACCCGGGTATTGGGACCCCAAAAGCCTCTACTTTTTGAGGGTAGAGTGTATCTTCAACAAAAAGTGTGGTTTTGCCAAGTGCTGCATTTTAACAGCTCCCGGGGATCCCGTCAGCACCAAGGACAGCCAAGTAGCCTCTGCACCCAGACTACCTGGGCAAGGTAATGAAATACCGACTGTTGAGTCTTGGTCTAGAGGCCCGCAGAACCTTAACCACAAGAGGGTTCATTTGAACTCACCCTGCAAGTATCATATTTCTAAGTGTGTTTTCTCCCACTGACTTTAATGGTGAACGGTTGACAGCTTTTATTGCATTTATTTGGGAACACTTTGAAAATCTATAACTCCAGTTATATGAAACGTATCAAGTTTGTTTTGGTGCCTATCTTTAAACAAAAATACAAACTATTTTTATAAATTGATGTCAAGGTTACTTTCGTGTCATGTCACTTACTTACTGTCAATGTTGGCACTGTGAAATGCTTAACACATGTTCTTCTGAGTACGCCTGACTGCTCAAGCTACACTACCTGGACCGAGTTAAGGCTGCTAAGGGTGAACCCGAGGTCCACTTTTGTGTATTGTGGTAGTAATGCACGATAAGGCCCACCAGCCATATCATATAATACTTCCATTTTGCAACACTCAGGCACCCACTGACAGACTCAAGCACCCACTCACAGACTCACGCACATGCTCACAGACCCATTCAGAGATTCACAGACAGACTCACAGGTCCACTCAGAGACTTTTGCACCCACTCAGAGACTCACGCACCCACTGGCAGACCCAGTCAGAGACTCATGCACCCACTCACAGACTCTCTCAGGCACTCATGCACCCAGACTTGCTCACTCACACACCCACTCAGATACTCATGCACACACTCAGACTCCCTCAGAGACTCATGCACCCACTCACAGACCCACTCAGACTCTCATGCACCCGCTCACAGACCCCTCTCAGAGACTCACAAACCCACTTACAGACCCACTCCTGCACCCACTCACAGACTCAGTCAGACTCATGCACCCACTCACAGACTTACTCAGAGACTCACGTACCCAGTCACAGACCCACACAGATACTCTCACACCTACTCACAGACCTGCTCAGACACTCACATACCTACTCAAACACTCATGCACCCACTCACACGCCCACTCAGATACTCATGCTCTCACTCTCAGTCCTAATCAGACATGCACCCACTCACAGACTCACTCAGACACTTATGCACCCACTGACAGACCCACTCAGAGACTCAAGTACCCACTAACAGACCCACTCAGTGACTCACACACATACTCACAGACCCACTCAGAGGCTCATGGACCCGCTCACAGATCAGACTGATACACCCACTCAAAGGCCCACTCAGACACTCACGCACCCACTCACAGCCCCACATCCAGTCAGATGCACAGAGATACTAACAGATTTTTAGATTCTAAATGTGCTGATGTGTATTGAATGTGTGTTATTGTTTTGTGAATCCGCTATGGATTCGCAAATTCGAATTGTTTTAAAAAAGGGATTTAAAAAGAAGTTGAACCAGTGTTTGGGAAAAGGGGTAGCTCTGAGAAGAGCCTTTGTGTTTGTTGTGTGTAGATGATAACTGCATATGAAAGAGGATGCGCTCTTTCAAGTTGTTGA
Source organism: Calotriton arnoldi (assembly GCA_963921515.1). Taxonomy (NCBI): domain Eukaryota; kingdom Metazoa; phylum Chordata; class Amphibia; order Caudata; family Salamandridae; genus Calotriton; species Calotriton arnoldi. The sequence continues at coordinate 3,800,402 of CAWUFW010000345.1, read as the reverse complement.
GGGGCAACCTGTTGCCTTTCTCTGTGAAATGAACTCCATCACTTCTAGAGATACTGTTAATGTCAAAACTTAAATTGTTGTTGTATATAGAGCCCATGTTATGGTCTCTGAGGAATGCAGAAACAGTTTTATTGACATGTTTCCTGGCTTTGTGTATCTGTGCACAAAATTTGTTTGATCACTTCCATTTCTGCCTTTGGCAAATGCTGGAAAACACCAAGGCAGTGTGAGGGAAAATTGTTATTAATTGACCAAAGGTATCCTTCATTAGGAGTTCTAGTCCTACCCAGAAAGCGTGCCTGAGTCATTACCACCACAGTGCACAATCATGAGGTCTGGATGTTGGCAATCCACAATGCTTTCAACCAAAGGTAGCAATTGATGCCACTTAAACCCTCTCTGGCCAATCCAAGTAATGTCCACATTGGGCAAACCCAAGCCCCTGTCAATGCCCCTCTTTCTAGCACACTGTCTGGCCCAAAACACAAAGCTATGACCCACAATTCACACTCTAACCATTTGGAAGGCAAGGAGGAATAGCACACAGGAGAAGGCTGGAGCAGTTTTCAAAATGAAAGGCAGTTAATATGGAGGGCAGCATCCAATTTAAAAAAGAACATATTTAATTGGATAGTGTAAATATGCAGTTAGCTAAAATGAGGTAGTCATTTTCAGCAGAAAGTAAGTAGATCTGTGATTGGCTCTGGAACCATTTAAAAACAATTTCTGCTATTTTGGATATGCTTATATTTCCAAACAGTCAACCACACTTGCTACAGTTGAACTTAAAGCTAGTATACTGCTTACAGAAAATTTTGTGAACTTTTGACCTACTGGTACAAGAGAGTGTTCCAAAGGGGGTTGCAATGGAAATTGAGCTAAAAGAGTATGTGAGGAATGGTCCTAAATAGACTGTACTTGAAAGTTGAAAGGAGAGTGGTTTAGACAGTTTGCTATTTATAAAATATTTATTTTGTAAACCCCTACTACCTTAAAAAGTGAAATGTACGTGCAAAGTCATAGTAGTACAATGTTAAATGGTTTAATGGACTCCCGTAGAGATTCACAAATCCGTTGTGAAGTTACACGGGGGCCACGCTGAGCATCACAAGGGATTAGCGAATCCGTCCACAAACACTACCAGATTGGGCTTCTTAACAGGAGACTAAGAAAGGGTCAAAAAGAACTGACCACTGAGATGTGGAATAAGAAAAAATGTACATCAGTATCACTGAAAAAAGAGTAGGAAAGATTGCTATTACTGGTTCTTTAGGACTATGAGTGGTATACCATTCTTGCACTTTAGATGTGACACTTTTCGTAAGAAAAGATGTTACAAGATACGGATAAAGATTATCAAAATAACCAGTTTGACTAATGGTAAATTGGTGATTAAATGAACATTAAAAGAATGCCTTTTTAGAAAAAAGCATGGATGTCCAACAAAATTCAGGAAAGAATCAAATGAGTTTCCAAACCACTAAAACACAAACTCAAAATGGGGAGTGGAAATTGTGATCAAGAAGAGGAAGATATTAAAAACATTCAGTTCAAATAATGAGACCATTCAGGAAACTTAGGAACAAGAAGAAAACTACTACTTTTATTGAGTTTGATGTGGAATTCAAACAAGGTAAAAGAGAAAATCATAACAATATTTTTCATAAAAAAAGAAAATTAGATATCGAGTGCTTCATAGCATTTAGGACATACAGAACTACATTTGTACCCTCATTTGGAAAAGCAAAAGAGCTTGCAAATCTTGCATTAAATGCGTGGTAAAATGATCATTTCAAATTTGCAACATTTAGGATATTTAAAGTGAAATTTCAGTATTACACTACAAAAGGAGGTATACTCCATTTGTTATTCAGTTATACAGAATTACAGCTTCAGAAGGGGAATCCAGTTAGTGTAAGCAGAAAATGCTTGCTAAATCTTCATCTTGAGCAACGGAAGAAAGTAGAAACACGGTTTCCACAAGCTATTGCAAATTTTAAGCAAAAATATTATAACACAATGATTACCATACATGGTAAAGCCTTTATAACTTTTGCTACTATTGCAAATTATCCTTAAAACTCTAGATGTAAGTGCAGAACTCCAAAAGTGAACACCAATAGAACATTCTGTCACATAATGAGAGAACATTGATATGCTAGGCATTGATGTCACTTTGGAGACACATTTCTGAAACTGACTTAATGGAAAATTAAATCTATACCTACAAACATTAGACCAAAGGCAACAAGGGCTTGCATGTGAGCAAAGAAAGTGTGCTACTTTAAAAGGCCCCATATTCGTAAAGAAAAAAAAGTAAAATGTCTGTAAGTGTTTTCGGTGGACTGGCGTGAAGGAGTGAGAGTCACTGACAACATATACGTGCGGATCAAGCTGCAGAAATGTGAAGAGAGAATAGATAACATACTTAGATAATGCTGGAAAAGTTAGAAAATTGGGTTCTTCCCCAATGGTTTCAACTTTATTCTTATTAAAATCCAGGTAATAACAAAGCCAAGAATGTCCAGATGGATTAGAAATCACCAAGGAGACTATGTCAAATCTTTTGTAGAACTTGAACAGTGAACACCTCTATTTCTGTCTTTGTATGAGAAAACAGGAGTGACTCTGTGCCACACGTAGCTCTTTTAAGATTATCATAAATGTATGGCAACAGTTAAATATACTTTTGTCAACAGGTGATTCCTTCTTCTTCTGTTCCTGCTGAACTGTAAGATCCATTTCAGTAGATGGCTAGAAGAAACCAAAAACCAAGCAAACATTATAACAAGACTATAAAATGTTTTGCTTCAAGTATTACTCTTCGTTTATACAGCTCCTTAAACATTTAGCACCTATTGTTACTTAGTTTCTATGGATCATGACCGCCCTATCATTTATGCTAGAGGCATTGGAGGTAGGCAACAAAGACTTGGAAATGGAGGAGTGGGTGAAGATTATCAGAATAACCAGCTTGGCTGATGGTAAATTAGGGGTGGTATGAACATTAAAAGAATACACTTTTAGAAAAAAGCATGGACATCCATCACATTTCAGGAAAGCCTCAAAAGAGTTTTCAAACCAATAAAATACAAACTTAAAATGGTGAGTTGAAATACTGACAAAAAGAAAATAAGTTACTTACCTGTAGCTTTAGTTCTCTGATATTGGAATCTTTCATAGATTCACATGCTTGAATCATTCCACGTCGTCGAGATGGGAGTCCCTAGTTCTATCAAAACAGCAATGCAAAGCTAGTACAAACTAGAAAAATAGGCCTAGGCCCATTTCAGTTTTGTAACATATCCCCCTCTTTTTGTAAAAGAGACCAAAAGAAGTTCTTAGCCAATCATAACAACCCCACCTTCTAGAACCCTCCTGAGAGAACCTCAGACCTTCAGATTTTTGCAGCACTGGTGCTTTAAATTTAACCATAAAGTTCCCAAAGGTTGAGCTTTCTCAGGGGAGGAAGGTGAGTTGCATGTGAATCTATGAAAGATTCCAATACTGGAGAACTAAAGTTACAGGTAAGTAACTTATTTTCTTACTCCAGTAAACACGATAAAGAGTAAAAGGAAATAAAAACTTTCCAGTATAAACTCTTAATTCCTGGTAAAACAAAGCATTTAACGATGGGCATTGAAACACAGATAAATAAGAATATCCATAACTATATAACTATGCATCTTCAAATACACTTAATGTGGATATTAGAAAAGAGTAAGAAAAATAATACAAAAGAATGTGCGCGGTTCCAAGAAAGGAATGGAAGGAGGGATGAGACAGAAAGGTCACCGTCATTAAAACAGGTTCCTCAGGACCGCTTGGCCCACTGCCGTATCACTGCGAACCGAAGAATCCAAGCAGTAGTGCTTGGTAAAGGCGTGGATACTCTTCCAGGTTGCTGCCCTGCAGATCTTCTGGTTAGGTACCCCAGCAAAAAGGGTCGTCGAGGCAGAGACTGCTCTAGTGGAATGTGAACAGACTCTCCCCAGGATAGGCTTTCCAGCCGCCTGGTGACAGTATTGGATGGCACTAGAAATCCAACGTGCAATGCCTCGCTTAGAGAGGGGATAGCCCTTACGAGGAGCACTATATGCCAAAAAGAGTGGGGGCGACTTTCGGAAGGGTTTAGTTCTGTGGAGATAGAATTTCAAACAGCGCCGAATATCTAGAAAATGAAGGGCTCTCTCTGCTGGCATTGTAGGTTGCGGGAAAAAAGTTTTAAGAACCAGAGGTTCGTTCAAATGAAAGTCCGATGGAACTTTAGGGAGGAACTTGGGGTTGGTACATAACATTACTCTGTCATCTTTGAGCTGAAGAAAAGCCTCCTGGATAGTGAGGGCCTGCATTTCACCAACCCTTCTAGCAGAGGTCAATGCCAGATTAAGCAACACTTTCCATGACAGAAATGTTAATTCTGCCTTGTGGATAGGTTTGAAGGGATGCTTCATGAGTTGAGCCAAGACCACATTAAGGTGCCTGAGTGGTGGAGGAGGTTTGACCGGAGGAAAAACTCTAAAAAGTCCCGTCATAAACTGTTTGATTATTTTCGCTGACCATAAAGAAGGGCCTGAAGATGTTCTTCTGAAACGTGAAATAGCTGTGAGATGAACCTTAATAGATGCATGCGCTAGACCTTCTTTGGCCAATGAAAGGATGTAAGGAAGAATCTCGTGAGCTGAAGAAGACAAAGGGCGAACGCCCGATTCCTGGCACCAGAGACAAAACCTCTTCCATTTCATTTGATATGTTTTATTAGTAATCTGAGGCCGGGTGTGAGAAAGAATGTTCTTACACTCCGTGGATAGACTCAGGTGATCGAACTCTCTGTGTTCAGGAGCCATGCAGCTAATCGAAGCGATTTGAGATCCGGATGCAGCACTTGACCCCGGTACATCGTCAGTAGCGATAGAATGATATCTAAGAGAATCGGCTGTCTCTCCAAGAGAATAAGGAGCTCTGTGTACCAATACTGGCGTGGCCAAGATGGAGCTATGAGGATCATCCTGCAGGGCTCTGTCTTCATCTTCATGAGAAGTCTTGGCAGGAGAGTAATGGGAGGAAAAGCGTAGGCAAAGGCGCCTGACCATGCCATCGAAAACGCATTCCCCCAGGATCCCGGATGGACATGCCAACTTGCGAAGTACCGGCATTTCTGTTCTCTGGCATTGCGAATAGGTCTATGGATGGCTTGTCCCACAGCCGAAAAATGCTGTCCAGAGTTTCCTGATGCAGTTCCCATTCGTGGCACGTAGACTTCAGCCTGCTGAGAGTATCCGCTGTTGCGCCGAGATTCCCAGGAAGATGTTCTGCTTTTTGCGAAACCCCATTCTGGATCGCCCACTCCCAGATGCTTTGAGCTTCCAATGACAACAGAGGGAACCGTGTGCCCCCCTGCTTGTTGACATAATGCATCGCAGTAGGATTGTCCGTCTGAAGCTCAATGGGGCAAAGACTGGGCCTATGCTCCTTGGCTATTCTGCCCTTTCCAATATAGATCTTTTTTGGCCTAACTGTCTGGGCCCTCCCCCTGTCCCGAAAAAGCACATTTAGAGCCTAGGGGTCTGGCTTGACTGCAACCTTGATTTCAAGGAACAAGCTCGGAAAGTAGCAGCCAGCTGCTATGGCCTCCTGAGGATGATCAGGAAGATCCTTCCTTTGTTACCTTTCACGGCCAGAAGGTTGCTAGTTCAAGCATTGATTTTGTCACGGCTTGATTATGCCAATGCTCTATACTTAGGAGCTCCACATTCTACAACCAAAATACTACAGATAGTACAAATTGTGCAGCTCATCTGCTATTAAATATCCCTAAACGTCTCTCAGCCAAACCTGCACTGGCCTCTCTGCATTGGCTCCCAATCCAGGAGAGAATCCAGTTTAAGGCCATGGGCATTGTACATAAAGCACTTTCTGGAGAAGGATCCCCGTTGATTCGTTCCATGATCCATCCCTATCAGCCCAAGAGAGCTTTAAGATCCGAAAGTAAACATTTGGTGACAGTCCCTAAAATAAAACGAACGAGAAGTGGAGGTCGTCTTTTCTCATACAATGTTGCCAAGACCTGGAACCGCCTCCCCCTCCATATTCGGTCACAATCAAACTACATGAATTTCCGTAAACAGCTAAAAACTCTTCTCTTCCCTTGATATGTTCGGAACCGGTATTTGCGTTACTCTTAGCGCTGGGATGCCCTCGGGTAACCAGGCGCTGTATAAATGCTACCTCATTCATTCATGAGTTTCTTAACCTTGGAAGAAATGCTTGCACGGCTAAACGAATTGCTCGTAGTTCCAGCAAATTGATGTGGTGAAGACGATGATGCTGCTGCCAACGGCCACTGGTTAGAAGATCTTGTAGGAAAGCTCCCCATCCCTCCAGAGATGCATCTGTGGTTTTTACTCGCGGAGCCGGGGATGCCAGAAAAGAGAGACCATCTGAAATGTTTTTCTGGTGGGTCCACCAAGAAATGGTTTTTAGCATAAGCGGAGTTACCTTGATGATATTCTCGAAGGACTCGCTCACCTGGCGCCATTGTAAATCCAGTTGTTCCTGAAGGGGGCGCATCCGCAGGCGGCAGAAGGGAATCAGGGGGATGCCGGATGACACTGACCCCAGGAGGGACTTGTAACGGCGAACTCAAAGTGACTTTTTGCCTAGGAAGAGCTGAGCCATACACATTAGGTTGGCTTGTCTTTCTAGTGATGGAAAGGCTTTGTTGAGAGACGTGTCCAATATGGCGCCCAGAAAAGTAGCGCTTTTGGACGTGCGCAAGTTTGATTTCTCCTTGTTTAGAGTAAGCCCCAGACTTTCGAAAAGACCTGTGCAGGCTGTCACGGAAGCTCGGGCTGCCGCCATGGAAGGAGCTTATTGCTTGATAAAATGCTGTTTCTGACTAGTCTGACTAGGATCCTGCTAATCAGGACCCCAGTCTCTGTGCTTTCTCCCCTAAATTGGTTTGGTAAGTACTTAGGTACATCCCAGATTGGACACTGGTGTAAACTTATCAGTCCCTAGTATATGGTACTAAGGTACCCAGGGCATAGGTACACCATGGGTCCCCCATGGGCAGAAGCTTGTATTATGCCACCCATGGGAGACCACTCAATTTGTAACTACCGGCCTGCCAATGCAGCCTGTGTAAGCTGGTGCTAGCACCACTTACGAAAGATGTAGGTTTACCTATATCTGAGGTCACTGCACTTAAAACCTATAAGTCACCCCTAGAGCAGGCCTTTCAATCCTGAAGGCAGGGTGCTCGGTTCTAAGTGTGAGGGTGCCCCTGCATGAGCAGGACACCCCTACAGCCTACGGAGTCCATTCTCCCGGGTTGTAAGTGAGACAGCCTTATAACATATAGAGGGCACCGCAACATTACGCGATGACCATCTCTAAACTGGCTGAAACAAACCCTGTCATGTTTGGTATCAAACATGTTGTAATCATACCCCCACACCGTAAACGGTGTGGTAGGTATGATTCCATGTACCGTAAAGCTCCTTTGGGAGGCCCTCGGTGCTCCCGGTACCAGTCTTCCAGACCCGGACAGCAAGCTAGGGCTGCTGCCAGCCAGAGACACGTTTCTGCCCTCCTGCTGCTGAGGCAAGCTCGGGCAGGGAAAGGCAGAACAATAGGTATCCTGTCACAGGGAGATGTGACCACCTCCCAGACAGGGTTTACTGTATTGGGGCAGGGTGGGGGTGCTTGCCATCGCCACTTAGTCTGCGTGCAGGGCACACTTGGTTCCCTCCATGCATAGTCTAGTTCAAACCAGTTCAGGGAGCCGACGGCTTCCGCTCTGGTGCGAAACTGGACAAAGGACAAGGGAGTATCCTCCACCTTGTCCAGCCCCTCCTTAGTGAGGGACCCCTGCATCGCCCCAACCCTTTCCTTAGGGTATTTAAGGGCTTACCTGTGGGTGGCTGCAACAGGGAAGACTCCTGCTGCTCCTGATTTCGTCACCCTGCTCGTCTGCTGCAAAGTCCGTGCCTGTGCACAAACAGGAACCTTCCAAGGCCTGTGGGCATCCAAGACACCTGAAGGAATCTCCCTTGAAGTGAAGGTGTCACTTCCCTGCATCTGCAGGCACCGCAACTAAGCTGACAAGTCTGCTGATCCTGGGCTCCCCCGGACTCCGAAAGGCTCAGCAACACAGGTGGTGGTTCTTCACATCCCTCGAGGCCTGCCCTGTCCTCTCACCAAGTTTGAGGCCAGTATCCCTCGTCGGAGCCGCAGGAACCGAACCCCTGTGCTCCGCGTTGACTTGCAGTTGCAAAGGCTTGTTGGCTTCCTTCCACCAAGATCTTCGGGCTCCAAGAAGCCCCAACTTCCAGCATCTTCTGTAACCAAGATCTTCATCCTCACAGCATCACTTGCACCGTGGGCTTGCATCTCTGGTGAGCTGCTTGAGGTCCTCATGCGACTCCAGTGCCTCCAGTATGTTGGTCCTTTTGAGGGCCATCTTTGAATTCTTTAGACTCCGCTGATTGCTCAGGGCCTGCCCTGACTCCCCTGTTTGTGGTGAGTCTCCTGGACCTTGCACCTTCTTCAACTTTCACGTTGGTTGCAGTTGCCAAGGCTTGTTGGTGCTCCCGCCAGACACCGGCCCCTCAACTCTGGACATCCGACGTGGGACATCTTGTGTACGGCTCCTGGTCTTTCACAGCATCGCCTGGTCCACACAGCTGCAGTTTCAAGGTCACCGTCAGCTCTCCTGCAACACTCGACACCGGTGGGCATTTGTCTTCCGTGCCTCCTGGTCACTCCTGAGTGGCATAGACTCTGTCCCCTCTACTTGCAGGTTCTTCATACCTTGAATCCACCTTTGGGTTCCACCAGACACTTTCACCTTCTCCAGCAGCGGCATCTTTCTGAAGTCCTCCATTGAGTTTGATGGAGGTTTCAGACACCACTTCACACCTATGCACCCGGCTTCCCTGGTACAGGTATCCTGGTTCCTAAGGTATTCCCGGGTGGGGTGGCTCTCCAACCTTCTGTCTTCCACTGGGTTTCTTCAGGGTCCACTGGGAAGGGTCCTTCTTTGTTAAAATTGCAACCGCGACTTACCAATTGACTTGCATCGATCCCGCTGTCGTGTTCCCACTCTGCACATGGCCTCCGTGGGGCTCCTGGTTACTTACCTCGGGTGGTTCCTTGTGTCCCCGGCATTTCTACATCTTCTGGGTATAGTCTTGACTCGAGTCGTGGTTCGCATACCACTATTTTAGTATATGGTTTGGTCTCCCCCTGGTGACCATTGTGTATTACGTGCTACTTACCTGTTTCAATTGAAAAGTATTGTGTACAGTGTGTATATCGCCGGCTAGGAGATATCTGTATGTGTTAGTGAGTGTCTTATAATAAATACATATTTTTATACACTGTGTGGTTCTTTTTCACTTAATCTATGCGTATAAGATTATGTTCTGGTAAAACAAGCTGCTTTACACTCCTTCTGGACTAAGCCTGAAGGCTGCTCTCCACAGCTATCACTTAGAGAGCTTTCTAAGGTTGTCTAAGAACACTAAAATCACCATAAGGGTTGTCTGGATTGGTGCAAGGTGCCCACTTACATAAGTGTACACCATATACCAAGCCAGCTTCTCACATTGGTGTGCAGTGGTTGGGATTCAAGCCTGCATTGTTTTACCAGATAATCTTGGTATGGATTAATTGAAAAACCATCACTAATATTAGGCACATATATTACAGCTTTGAATAAGTAAATTCTACTGAACTTAGGGTTGGGTAGTTAAGGGTCTAGCACAACCCTTTCTCCAACCTCAGAGAGTTTAGTTTCCACTAGGTTAGGTAGGTGCAACACCTCACTACACCTAGAACCATGTCTTTAGTTGGGGATACTAGTGTACCCCAGTCTGCTAAGTACAGTGGTCTAAAGTTCCAGGAACTAGGGACCCTGTGTAGTCTTAAAAACATAAAGACAGGTGGCAACCCCACCATTAAGCTGCTCTTAGAGCTGCTGCATAAGGATGATGGTCATCCTGTGAGAGCAGAAGAACTGGAAAATGTGGGTAGGGATACTCCTGAAGAGGAAGCATCAGGAGCTCTTCCTGATGATCCCAATTCTGAGTATGGGCAGGAGGACTCCAATGAGTCAACCCTGCCAAACTCTGATCCCTCAGGACATAATGCAGATGGAACACAGGAGACACCCCTTGTTCCTCCTGGGAGGGTCCAGTTTAGACTAAGGAGGTCTAGATCCACCTCTAGAGAATCCAATGCTTCAGGACATTCTATAGGGACCTCCATATATAGTAAGAGGAACAGCTCTTTTGACAGGGAGTACCAACTGCTTGAACTTGAGAAAGCAAGGCTTAGGCTCAGGAGAGATCAATTGGCCCTTGACAAAGAGCCCCTAGAAGTCCAGAAAGCTAGGAAGAAACTGGGACTAGAGTCCCATGGTAGCAGCAACAGTGTCCCTAGAATCAGAGAAACTTCTTTTGACAATAGGAACCTGAGCAGGATAGTCCCTCCTTACCAGGAGGGGGATGATATCCATAAATGGATCACTGCTTTGGAGAGGGACTGTAAAGTTCAGAGGGTCCCTCAAGAGCAGTGGGCAGCTATCCCGGTGCTCTCCTTTGATAACAAAGGTAGAGATAAGCTCCTCGCTGTTAGAGAAGAGGATGCTGACAATTACTCAGTACTGAAGAGTGCTCTCATAGATGGGTTTGGCTTAACAACTGAACAGTACAGGATTAAGTTCAGAGACACCCAGAAAGCACAGGCCCAGGACTGGGTGGATTTTGTAGACTGTGCTATTAAGGCTCCGGAGGGCTGGCTTCATGGAAGCAAGGTACAGGACTATGAGGGATTGTACAATTTGATTCTGAGGGAGCACATCCTTAATAACTGTCAGAATCAGCTTTGCATCAGTATCTGGTGGACTCAAGTCAAGTCAAAATACTTTTTTCGGCCAATAAAAGCCATAAAAGCAGACAATTAAAAACATTTTGAGACATTTAAAAAATTCAGTACATTAAAAAAAAGAAATTGCACATATCCATTAAGAGAGATCCCATCATACAAGTATTAGGTATACTAGAATTAGTCGCTTAGCAGAAAGAATAAAACTCATTAAGAGGAATCAGGCGACATATACCGATAAGAACATAGAATACAGTGAATAAAATACAATAGTGACAAGTGCTTAATGAGTGGGCAACTTAATTACACCATGAGAAGTGCTAGATGATACATATAATGCCCTGGCCATATCTAAATGAATGCCGGATATCTACAGCTGGGACATCATCTTCCTGAGTCTTAAGGCCCCTGACAGGAAACTCGCAACCCCAAAGCACACCATAGGGGAGGGAAGCATTTGTAAATATAATAATGCAGGCCTTACTTGAACAAAATTAGCGTTTCTATGTAACGGCAGTATGAACTTTTTACGCAGGGGGTCATAAAATTCACAAAAAAAGATAAAATGCAAGGTATCCTGCTCAGAAAAATCATCACAAGGACATGGCTTTAGGGCACCAGGCGTCGAGTAACCCTTGGGGAAGGCTAATAACCAGGGTACCAGGTTCAGTCGGAATCTGGTTAAAACAAAGCGATGATGCGCATTGGAGATCAGTGACAGATAAGGCTGTATCTGAGAGCACACACTCAAGATGACGTACCTTCTCACTGAGGGCTTGGCTCCTCCCTGATCGCCTGCTGCTTAGCCAGAAACGTCTGTTTAATATCCCTAATGGCTGCCGGACCTAAGGGTCTAGGTTTAGTATACATGTTGGGGCAGCCTAGCCATTTCATTTGGTCCATGATGTACTTTAACCAGGGAATGCTTAGGGCCCCCTAGTGGGCAATACAGTTCGCTATAACAAGCTGGTTCAAGGTGGTAGTTGGACTCGACCAGATTCTCAACCAACGTATCAGGGGCGCGGCAGCAATAAGGTCAGAAATGTACCCCCAGACCAAGCTCTTCATGCAACGTAAAGGCAGGGGTGCTAGAGGGGACTGCAAGAAGGCCACGCATGAATTTATTTTCAACCCCCTGAATGTCACTCACATCCTTATAACCCCAGACATCACACCCGTATGTGGCCATATAATACATGTTGCTTTATACACCTTAAGCAGGGCAGGTACGGGTTTTGACCCCAGCCTTTTTGCAAAGTCCCATGTAGCCCCTACTGCTCTTGCCAGAACATTCTTTTTGAGCTGTCTTTGCGCCACCCAGGTCCCTCGATCGTCAAACAACATAAGGGAAGGTAGACACTTTCGTTAATTCAACCCCCCTACAAAAAAACTTGCACTTAGAAACCTTTTTACTGCCTATCGTCATGGTGTGGGATTTTGAAAAATTTGTGGCTAAATCAAGTAAATCCATAAAATCAATAAAAACATTAAAAAAATTTTGAAGGCCTACAGCGGTCCTGGCAAACAGCACCGCATCATCTGCGTACAGAGGTGCAGGTATCAGTTTGAACCCTGCTCTTGGGATATCTTTACTGCTGGCTGAGAGGAGGTCCCCTAGCTTATTGATATAGAGTGCGAACAGCAGAGGGGCCAAAATACACCCCTGCCGTACCCCTCTCCTGACCTCCCAGGGGTCTGTCATGCCGCCATCCTCCTTGAACCTTACCGCTGCAGTGGTGTTATTGTGGGCGGAATGTAAAAAGGTCACCAGATCCGGCTCCATACCCAGCTCCCCCAGGATCTTACACAGTTTGGATCTATTTACACGGTCAAATGCCGATGTTAAATCCATAAAGGCCATGTGCAGGGCGCCCCTCTAGGCTATTGTATATTTCCCAACCAACAAGTTCAAATTAATACATTGGTCGAGCGTCCGTCGCCTTGCCTAAAACCATACTGTAGATCGCTAATAACATTAAAATTATCTAGCCATGATGATAACCAATTCAAAATCACCTTCCCCATGATTTTGGCAGCTGAGTCCAAGAGCAAAAGGGGTCGGTAACAAGCAGGATCGTCCCTTGAGCCCTTTTTAAAAATAGGATTAATAATAGCCCTGGCCCACGAGGGAGGTGGGCCGCATGTGCCAACCGCATTAAAAACCGGTGCCAATATTCTAGCCCAGACCAAAGAGTCTTCCTTGTACAAGTCAGCTGGTACCCCATCCAAGTCTGGTGCCTTTCCCCCAGATGTAGCCAGAATAGTTCTAAAAACCTCATCTACATTAAAACGAAGTGGTGCAATGACTAAGCTGGAGTCCCATTGAATCTCCGTCACCTCCAAATCATCGCCACTGTACATGCTCCCAAAATGCTGAACCCATCGTTCTGGGGCTATAGTGCAATCTCTACTGGCATTTGCTATGTCAGAATAAAAGCGCTGTTAACCACCGCCCAAAACGTATTACTATCTGAGAGTGTACTTGCTTGCCCAAGATCCTCCCATGGCTTTTCCCTGATGGATTTCTTCCTCTCTTGAATTGCATGCTTATAAGCCCTCCTACAAGTCCTCACCTCACTCTCATCTCTCTGAATGTGTTTAAGTGCCAACAGTAACTTCCTATGAGCAGTGGAGCAGGTACCGTCAAACCATCTCTTGACCTTGGAGCCCTTGTCCCTGCAAGGGACAGCTAAGCTAATAGCTATCTGTTTATTTAACATTCCAAAGGCATCTAGAACATCTCGGTCCTGTGCACTGATATCCATGCATGCTAAGACCTCAGCTGCACACTGCACGTACAGGTTATCCATGAACCTTTCCGGTACCACCTTCTCCCACTTCAGCCTACGTGATTGATCCTTGGTACTGATGTCGGAGTTGGGGATACTCCTACTCTCTTTTTTAGGTAAAGCGGATGAATACAATAGTTCAAGGATGAGGGGGTTATGATCACTGTGACTGCTCCAAAGAGCGCTCAGTTTATAAACTGCCGGAGCTAGTGATGTGGAAATCTTTATAAAATCGATGATGCTAGAGCAACCCCTGCTTGTAAAGGTAGGAATAGGGGTATTCTCTCCCGTTTGCTCTAGACAGTACAAGTTGTTTGCTGAGAGAAACCCTTCTGTAAAAATACCTTATTCTGTATGTTCAAAGTGTATAGTTGGTGGTGAGAAGTCCCCGTAAACCTTAGTGGAAGTACAGTTAAGATGGCACAGGTGGATATTAAAATCGCCTAAAATTATGATTTCAAAATAGGAGTGTTTCCTCTTCCTATAATGTTCAAGAAAACCCTCTGGGGCAGCTAAGTGTTCTAACTCAGAACATCTAGTAAAGGAGTTGTAAAAATTAACTACTAGCAAAGGGAAATGATTCTTAAATAACAACCCCACTACTAACATATGGGAAGACTGACACTCTAATCGGCTCGTCTTACATCCTAAATCAAGTGAAACCAATAAAATAAGACCCCCCCCTCCGGCTCGACCCGCTGTTGGGGGAATTGCATGCTTAAAAAACTAGGTGAACCCATCCAAAAAAAAGCTCTCACTGGTATCCCAGGTTTCTTGTATGGCGATTAGGTGGCAGCCCACAAGGGTCCTCTGCCAACTGGCATCATCTCTTTTAGACCACAGACCTGCAATGTTCCACGAAAGTATCTTCAGACAAGCAGGGCCCGCTCTAATAGGTACTGATCCGTAAGGAAGGGCAGACTCTAACTTCCGAGATGAGGGAGTATTATAGGCTCTGCTAGATGTTGGTCTGGATGGAGGGGCTCTAATAGGTACTGGTCTAGATGGAAGGGCAGACTCTAGCTTCCCTAGCGATGGAATGGCAGGATATTATCGGGAGAATAGCATCAAACCTCACCTCTAGACCCTCCAACTTTTGCTGTATAGTCGCTAATAGTCTGTCAAACATAGACTCCAGTCTTGGCATGAGTAAGTTAATAGAATGTTTTAAATCAGTACAAGCTAGCACTGTAGTCCTTTGGGGCGGTGTGTTCCGGGGGGCTTTTTTGCAGCCTGTTCTCTTCCTCTTAGTGGGGGGACAAACCGGAACAGAATCATCTTCCACCAATGTCAAAACCGTCTCAGCATTAGAGGCTACCGAGGATGGAGTAGCGAGAGGTAATGATGCCAACCCGGGACCTGCCTCTTCGACTCCAAGGTTATCCGATGTAATTTTGGCCGGACATGATTTCCCTATCTCCAGGGAAAGCCTCCTTTCAGTCAGGGCTATCTTCTTTGACATAACATTGGCAGCCCTGGTTAAGAACGAGTCAATGGTCGCTGTGTTGTTGCCTCCTGACCCTCCGGCTGTCGTTTTTCTTTTAACCATATTTAATGAGCTTGGGATTAACTGCGACTCAGACCAGACCAGACCATAACCAGGCCAGTGCCCAGCAGTACAGTACCAGCTCCTCAGGTAGTCCTCTGAAGGGAGGGCACACTTCACTTAATTGTTGTACACTCTCGATAAGATGCAAAAAAAAAGTGGAGGACAAAACAAAAAAGATAAAAATAACAATACCTTGGGCCTTGTGTTCAACCAAGGAGCCAAGAGACCTGGCCCAACCCAGCCTCGCGCAGACGGGCCCGCCCTTGGCCCGGGCTTCGCCCGTGCGCGTCCCACGCAGCAGGAGATCAGCAGGCCAGATAAGCGCCTCCTGGTGCGTGAGTGGCGTCGGCAGCTGTCCCAAGCCGCGTAGGTTGCTGGGAGATGGAGTCCCCTCTCTCCCCTTCCTGTTCGTTATGGTCTCACCTGGTGGACTCAGATCTGACTTCTCCCCAAGAATTGGGAAAGAAGGCAGATAAGTGGGTCAGAACCAGGGTTAAGAAGAAGAACCATGGTAATGGAGGTGACCAGAAGAAGCAAGATTCTTCTAAATCCCAGGATAAGGGTGGGGACAAGGGCAAAGATAAGTAAGAGTCTTCTCAAGGGCCCCAAAAACCTGCATCTGGGGGTGAGTCCCAAAATTCCAAGAAAGGCAAAAAGAAACCTTGGTGCTACCTTTGTAAGGTGAAGACCCATTGGACAAGGGATGCTGACTGTCCAAAGGCCAAGGGGACTACTACTACCACTGCCCCTAAGGCACCTGCTCCCCATACCACAAGTACAAGTGGTAGTACAGCAACCAAGGGATTAGTGGGGTTAACTTTGGGTTCTGAGATGGGCTCTGACTTAGTCAGAACTCCAGCTTAGGCTGTTCTAGTCTGTGATGGTGGCATAGATCTTGCCACCTTACTAGTCAGTCCCATTAATTTGGGCAAGTACAGACAACAGCCTTTGATAAATGGAAAAGAGGCAATGGCTTACAGGGACACAGAGGCCAGTGTCACTATGGTGACAGAGAAACTTGTGTCTCCTGATCAGATCATACTTGGACAAATGTACCAAGTAACCAACTCTAGCAATGTCAGGACTGACCATTCCTTGGCAGTTGTGAACCTCAGCTGGGGAGGGGTAACTGGACCTAAGAAGGTTGTGGTATCTCCAGACCTACCTGTAGATTGTTTGTTGGGCAATGATCTAGAAACTTCAGCCTGGGCTGAAGTGGAGTTCAGGACTCATGCAGAGATGATGGGCATCTCTGTCAGTGTGTTTGCTGTCACCAGGGCTCAGGCCAAACAGCTCACCACTGACAAAGCCCTGGATCCTGAAAAAATGGACCAGGTGCTTCCCAAGAGAAAGAGCAGGAAGGGTAAGGAATTGACCTCCTCACAAACTCTCAGTGAAGATCAGTCTCCTGAGGGAGATGATCTTAGCCCCCATGAAGGAACTGTCCCAGAGGAACTTGGGCCTGACCAGGCAGAGTTCTTGGGGGCAGGGGGTCCTTCCAGGGCAGATTTGAGTTTGGAGCAGTAGTCCTGCCCCTCTCTTGAACCCCTCAGACAGCAAGCTGCTGCTGAGGAAGCAGGAAATATCAGTGGTCCCCATTGGATCTATTGGGAAGATGGACTCTTGTACTCTGAGGGTAGAGACCCCAAGCCTGGTGCCACCAGGAGGTTGGTAATACTCCAGACATTCAGAGGTTTCCTCCTCTCCCTGGCACATGATATTCCTCTGGCAGGACACTTAGGGCAAAGCAAGACTTGGGACAGGCTTGTCCCTCACTTTCACTGGCCCCATATGTCTGAAGATACAAAGGAGTTTTGTCGCTCCTGTGCCACTTGCCAAGCCAGTGGAAAGTCAGGTGGCACAACAAAGGCCCTCTTAATACCACTCCCAGTGGTTGGGGTTCCCTTTGAGAGGGTAGGGATTGACATTGTTGGTCCCCTGAACTCTCCAACAGCATCTGGGCACAGTTATATACTAGTGGTGGTGGACCATGCCACTAGGTACCCAGAGGCCATTCCCCTTAGAACCACTACAGCTCCTGTAGTGGCCAGGGCCCTCCTGGGAATCTTTTCCAGAGTGGACTACCCTAAGGAGGTCTTAACAGACAGAGGTACAAACTTTGTGTCTAGTTACATTACTGCCATGTGGAAAGAGTGTGGAGTAAACTACAAGTTTACCACACCCTACCATCCACAGTGCAATGGGCTTGTTGAAAGGTTCAATAAGATCCTAAAGGGTATGATCATGGGACTCCCAGAAAAGCTTAGGCGAAAATGGGATGTCTTGTTACCCTGCCTTCTCTTTGCCTACAGAGAGGTTCCTCAGAAGGGGGTTGGCTACAGCCCATTTGAGCTTCTGTTTGGACATCCAGTTAGGGGTCTCTTGTGTCTAGTGAAGGAAGGTTGGGAGCAACCTCTCAAACCTCCTAAACAGAACATTGTGGACTATGTCCTTGGCCTGCGTTCTCGCATGGCTGAGTACATGAAGAAGGCCAGCAAAAACCTGGAGGCCAGCCATGAACTTCAAAAAGCTCGGCTTGACCAAAAGGCTGTCTTGACTGTTTACCAGCCAGGCCAGAAAGTGTGGGTGTTGGAGCCTGTGGCCCCAGCAGCTCTGCAAGACAAGTGGAGTGGCCTCCACACCATCCTTGAACAAAAAGGTGAGGTCACCTACCTGGTGGGCCTAGATACTCCAAGAAGTCCCCATAGGGTACTTCATGTGAATCGCCTAAAACCTTTTTTTGACAGGGCTGACATGGGCTTGCTCATGGCAACTGATGAGGGACAGGAAGAAGAGAGTGACCCTCTCCCTGATCTCCTCTCTAAGAACCCTGATGATGGATCAGTAGATGGAGTAGCCTTGTCAGGCAGCCTCACTGATCAACAGCAGACTGATTGCAGGCAAGTCCTCAATCAGTACAGACATATGTTTTCTCTGGAACCCAGTCAAACCACCTGGTGCACCCATGAAGTGGACACAGGGGATAGTCTGCATGTAAAGAGTAAAATATACAGACAGCCTGACCATGTCAGGGACTGCATCAGGACAGAGGTCCAAAAGATGCTGGAACTGGGGGTCATTGAGCCTTCAAATAGCCCCTGGGCTAGTCCAGTAGTCCTTGTGCCAAAACCTCACACCAAGGGTGGAATAAGAGAGCCGACTTGGAATAGGCCACAGACTGAGATTGCTACTGAGTGTATTGCAGTCAATAAGGCTGTGTAGATGAGGTGTATGAGGGATACCTGTACTGTTGATATCCACCTCTATATGATGGCAGACCTCTTCGCCAAACTCCTCGAAAGGGAACCTTACGGTACTAGAGCGTCCCCAATGACGTTGCCGTTTCAGTGTCCTTTTTTATGTCCTGGAGAGCCTCATCAATGTGTTTGCCAAAAAGGGCCTCTCCGTCAAAGGGAAGATCCAATATTTTATTTCAAACTTCCGGCCGAAAAGATGTTGCTCTGAGCCAACCTTGTCGGTGAAAGACTGCTGATCCTGCCAGAGATCGAAAGGCCGTCGTAGCGATGTCCATCGAGCAGTCTATGACCTCCGAGGAAGCCCTCTCACCCTCCTGGAGGATTTTCTTGGCATCTGCTTTACTTCCATCCAGGAGTTGGTCAATGTAAGGGCCTAGGTTGCACCAAATCTGCCGATCATAACGACCTAAAATTGCTAGAGCATTAGCTGCCCTGACCATCAGCCCTGACATCGAAGAGAACCGTTTGCCTGCATTGTGAAGGCGTCTGCCTTCCTTGTCTGGCGGTGTTGTGACTGGAGCAGCCGGATTCTTGGATTTCCTTTGAGCCGCTTGTGATATTACTAAGTCTGGCTTTGGGTGACCCACCAGGCAAGCCGGACTATCTTCCGGGGCCTTATACTTCTTCTCTAATCTAGGAAGAACCGGAACCACTGTGGCTGGGGTCTTCATAACTTTAAGGCCTTCCTCCCATATGTAACCAACAATGGGGATGGCTCGCACTAATTTTTCCAAATGGTTCCTTGAAGTCACACAGAAAGCACTCCATTTGTGAAGATGGCATTGGCAAATCGAATCTCTTGGCTGCTCTTTCCAAAAGATTGTGAAAACCACCGATGTCCTCCGGTGGAGAGTCTATAGAAACCGGTGAGGGTGAAGACAGAGTGGGGATTATATAGTCGTCCCATTCCCTGCGCAGATCTGGAAGCTCCCTCTCCTCCTGGTCGTCATCTGAGGTGGCCGGATGCTGGTCAGGAGGTGGTGTTGATGGTGGAGCAGTGACCGTCTGTAACGTTGTTACTGCCTGAGGAGTGCTTAGGGGGCACCACCATCTGTTCCCAAACAGTAGAAGGTGCTGGAAATCTTTTCTTATAGTCTGATAACAAACTGTAGATCAAAAAGTAAAGCGGATGGTATACAGACCATCTCTTCATGATACTGTTGGTGGTAGTCCTGAGGAGGCACATAGTAGTTCTCCTCTTCATAGCCTTCCTCGAAATCGTCTTACTGGCATTTAACATGCAGCTCCGAAGGACTGTGGGCGTAACCAAAGGGCCCATTATCATCATCCGAATCCTCTTCCTCCAGGAGATGTGAAGGAATGAGAGGGGTCACCTTACTAGGTGATGTGATTTCTGGAGTTAAGTGCCTTAATCTCGATTTCTCAGTAGGAATTTTCTCCCTCGTCGACGAGGTTGTCGACGGTGTCGTCGATGATGACGTCGGCGGAGCCACTGTCGCTGTCAACAGGGTCGTCAGTAAACTATACGCCGTCACCGTCGACGGAGCCGCAGTCGTCGCTGTTGTCGCTGTAGTCGTCGTTGCCATCACCACCGCTGTGATCGCTGTCATCGTCGTTGATGTAACCGTCGTAACCAGCGATGCCTGTAGAGCCCTCTAAGTTGGAGGAGGTATCGACAATGACTGACCCTTAGTTGTGGAGACCTGGAAAACCTCGCTCCGTGTCGACAATGAAGAGGATTTCGCCTCAGGAGGGACAGAAAAAGGCTTCTTGAAGGTTTTCCTGCCCTCAGGAGGGTCCGAAGGCGGCACAGAGCTTGCCTTTTTCACCCTGCTGTCCCCTGACAGACATCCTTTCCTCTCCTTTTCACCTCGGTGAGGAGATTTTGTAGGACTAAGCCTGTAAGACCCATGGGTGTTCTTTTTTGAGGCTTTCTGAGGACGCTCCCCAGATGAGTGAGGTTCAGATCTTCCCCTCTTGTGAGACCTTCTGGAAGATGAAGACAATGAGGCCTCAACACTCTCCTCATTAGAAATAGGCTCTTTTCTGGATTTCAGCTTCTGGAGCCAAATGAGAAGACGCCCCTCATGATCCCTCAGAGTCTTGGTGGAAAAGGTACGACATACCTGGCTTTGTGGTCAGGATACAGGCAGTAGATACAGTCCTTATGAGGGTCATCCACGTGGAGTCTTTTCTTAGAGCAGGTGGCACAAGCTCTAAAAAGACCCTTCTCCTCCTTGTCTGATATCAGGAAAGAAGATAAACTAAGCTCAATAAGTATAAATCTGAAGAAAAGTTTTAGGAAAAATCTCGCAAGAGAGTAATTAAGGAAAAAACTGAGCAGAGCTCAGTGGAGACTCTCTAGCACAACATGTGGTAGAAAATCTGAAGGTCTGAGGTTCTCACAGGAGGGTTCTAGAAGGTGGAGTTGTTCTGATTGGCTAAGAACTTCTGTTGGTCTCTTTTACAAAAAGAGAGGGATATGTTACAAAACTGAAATGGGCCTAGGCCTATTTTTTCTAATTTGTACTAGCTTTGCATTGCTGTTTTGATATACCGGGGACTCCCATCGCGACGACGGGGAATGAGTCAAGCATGTGAATCTATGAAAATTCCAATGCTGGAGTAAGAAGAAAGTATACAACATATACAGATCAAATAATTAGACCATTTAAGAAATTTAGGAGCAAGTAGAAAACTACTACCTTTATTGAACTTGTTCTGAAATGGGGATTTCAAATGGGATGAAGAATTACACAAATCTATTCTACTTTAAGATGTCCAAGCCAGTGTGTCTAATCCATACTGAAGTACAAAAACATTTGTCCTTATTATAAAATACTATGTAAAATATAGAAAGTAATTATTTACTAAGAGGTCATTCTCATGATTATCCTCAGCAGTTGTAGGAGGCAGGTTCTAAAGGTAAAAGAAAAAATCTTAACAATATTTTTCACAAAGAAAAGAAAATTAGATGATGAGTGCATAAATGTCTATGGAGAAATTATAACCTTTAGGATATACATAGCTACGCCTGTACCCTCATTTGAATAAAGGCAGTTGCTTGAAAAGCTTCTATGAAATGTGTGGTAAGATGATCATTTCAAATTTGCAACATTTATAATATTTAAAGTTAAGTTGCTGCAGTACACCACAAATGGAGATATACTTAATTTGGTATTCAGTTATACATTACAACTTGATAAGGGGAATTCAGTTGGGTGAAGCAAAATTTGCTTGCTAAGTTTTCATCTTGAAAAACGGATGAAAGTGGGAACACTGTTTCCACAAGCTATTGCAAATTTTAAGCAAAACTTGTGATAACAGAATGATTATGATACGTGGAAGAGCCTTTTTCATTTTTGCTACTATGGCAAACTATCTGTCAAACTCTAGTAGTGAGTGTAATTGTAGAATTCCAATAGTGACGGCCAATATAAAATGCTTCCACATCATGACGGGTCCTTGATATGCTAGACATTGGAGTCATTTTGAAGACACATTTCTGCAACTTACTACACAGAAAAGAAGACTGATACCCACAAACATTAGACCCAAGGTGTTAACGCTTGCATGATAGCAATCAAAGAGTGCTACTTTAAAAAGCCACATACCTGAAAATAAGAAAAGGCTCTAACCAAATGCCTCTGTACTTGATTTGGGGGAATGGTATGAAGGGGTGAGAGTCATTGACAACATATACATGTTGATCAAACGAGAGAAAAGTGAAGAGCGAATGAATAAAGTACATAGAAAATGCTGGAAATATTCTTAATAAGAAATTGACTTCTTGCACAATGTTTACAACTTTATCCTCATTGAAATAGAAGAATTATTGAAGCTAAGATTGTCCAGATGGATAAGAAATTACCATTGGGACTATGTCAAATCATTTGTAGAACATGAACAATAAATCCCTCTATTTCTGTCTTTGTATGATAAAACGTCAGTAAGTCTGTGCCAAACATAGCAAAAATCAAGCTATCATCAAAACAAGACAACAATAAGTTTTGCTTAAAAAATGTACACTTTGTTTATACAGCTCCTCTTACTTTTTACAGTTATTGTTACTTGGTTTCCAAGGATCATGACCTCTCCGTCATTGATATTAGAAATATTGAATGTAGGCAAAGAACTATTTGGCAACATGGAAGAACATACAAAGATTATCAAAATAACCAGTTTGGATAATGGTAAATTGGCAATGAAATGAACATTAAACTAATGCCTTTTTTGAAAAAAGCATGGATGACCAACAAAATTCAGGAAAGGCTCAAATAGGTTTCCAAACCACTGAAATACAAACTCAAAACGGGGAGTTAAAATGGTGATCAAGAAGAGGAAGATATTGAAAACATACAGTTCAAATAATGAGAACATTCAGGAAATTTTGGAACAAGAAGAAAACTACTGTCATGGGCAATACTTCCTCTTCACCTGTCCTTGGCGTAAGCAGATTGAGCTACGGGAGAATGTAGTTTCTTTAAAACACAGCTATGAATGAAACAGAATGTTTTACTGTTTATTTATTAATCAGTATAATAATAAACCAGTTCAAGTATGTGGGCATATGTCGAATAAACACGTGTCTTCTACAAAGATCAATCGTAAGCACACAGCAAGTGAAAACACGTGTTAACTGTTAAAAGCAAGCCGGTGTCATCTGCAAAAGATCAGCTGTAGGCACAGAGCAAGTGAAAACACGTGTTGGCTGTCAAAAGCAAGCTGCGTGTGTTCTATCACACGCCCATGCATCAGGCCTGCACGTTGAATGTGTGAAGGAACGAGCGGAGGTTCCTGTATTTGGACCGCTCTTCGGTAATCTCTTGGCCTCTTCTTTCGGAAGCGCTTACCTGACTCCAGTCTTCCCGTTGGCCCTGCTCTTCCAGCGTCTCGTTGGCCCCAGCGATTCTGGCTCTTGTCAGTGCGTCGGCTACGTCCTGAAATCCCACCGCTCCTGGTGTTTCCTCTCCTACCGTCTATCCTGTAAATAAAAATAACAAGAACATTAGCATGTATCCTTTTAGAGTGATTTCAACTGTGATGAGGTAAAAACAAACCCTTTCTTCCCTGAATTCTGATTTATAAACATTGTTTCCTGATGTAAAGTTTATTCTTTGAGTTCCCAATAATATTCAGATTTGGATTTTCTCAGAACCAACAAAACCGTATTCCTTGTAAAAGAAGGACATAATAGAACAACAAGAAAAACCTACTTGCTCATATGAGTGACATTCGTGAGCTTCTCAGTTACAAACTTTATAGCAGATCCAACTACTCTTCTATTCTTGTCTAGGCTATAATTTAGAGCCTGTGTATTTATTTTGTTTTTTCTAGATTGAGAAACCTTGCTGATCATTGCACAAACCTCTAGATGTGAATCTTTGTGCTTGGTTGTATCTGATTGGTAATTCTGCATATCCTGTTAACAGTGTTGTTTAAAAAAACCTTTAATCAAAAGAGAGTTCATGTAATTATACACTTGTATTTCCTTTGTGGCACACCCCTTGTGCAGACATAGTATTGGAGTTATTCAAGACAGCTCAAATAATCCAACAGGTGCTGAACATAAACCATTTAGGTATATAAAATACTAAAAGAGTTATTCTTGGAACATTGCAAAGTGAAATACATAATTAGTATTATTATTATTGCTTTTACACTTAAAACAACAGTATCTTCAGCATCATTGGACAGAACAAGTCCAGAATATCCCAGCAACACACCCATTCTTGGCAGCCTTTCTTCGAAGTCTAGCAGACCAGATCAGAAAGACGCATCCTAGGAGGTCGCAGACTTCTTCTTGTCTATTTTCTCTTTTATTCCCATCCCCTTTCCCTCCGAGATCTCTAGAGTGGACAGTGTTATATCATTCATTGCCCACTTGTGAGTACTCCTGGGAACTTGGGACTTCTCATTGTTGTCACTGAGGAACTACCTGTAGTTCAGGTGATTGGCTTACCATTGACAACTACTACTTTTATTGAGTTTGTTGTCGAAATTCAAACAAGGTAAAAGAGAAAATCATTATAATATTTAAAAAAGAAAATTAGATAACTAGTGCATCATAGCATTGAGGACATACAGAACTACACTTGCACCTCGTTTGGAAAAGCAAAGGAGCTTGCAAATCTTGCATTAAATGCGTGGTAAAATAATAATTTCAAATTTGCAACATTTATGATATTTAAAGTGAAATTTCAGTATTACACTACAAATGGAGGTATACTCAATTTGTTATTCAGTTATACAGAATTGCAACTTCAGAAGGGGAATCCAGTTAGTGTAAACAAAAAATGCTCGCTAAGTCTTCATCTTGAGCAACAGAAGAAAGTAGAAACATTGTTTCCACAAGCTATCGCAAATCCTAATTCTAATTTTTGCTACTATTGCAAATTATCCTCAAAACTCTAGATGTGAATGTAGTAAGTGCAGAATTCCAAAAGTGAACACCAACAGAAAATTCTTCGACATAATGAGGGAACATTGATATACTGGGCATTGATGTCACTTTGGAGAGACATTTCTGAAACTAACTTTATGGAAAATTAAACTTATACTTACAAACATTAGACCAAAGGCGGCAAGGGCTTGCATGTGATCAAAGGAAGTGTGCTACATTAAAAGGCCCCATATTTGGAAAGAAGAAAAAAGACCCTAGTCAAATGTCTCTAAGTATTTTCGGTGGACTAGCGTGAAGGAGTGAGTGTCACTGACAATCTATACATGGGGATCAAGCAAGAGAAATGTGAAGAGTGAATAGATAGCATACTTAGATGATGCTGGAAAAGTTAAGAAATGGGGTTCTTCCCCAATGTTTTCAACTTTATTCTTATTAAAATCCAGGCAATAACAACGCCAAAAATGTCCATATGGATTAGAAATCACCATGGGGACTATGTCAAATCTTTTGTAGAACATGAACAGTGAATACCTCTATATCTGTCTTTGTATGAGAAAACAGGAGTAACTCTGTGTCGAACGTAGCTCTTTTAAGATTATCATAAATATATGCCAACAGGTAAATATACTTTTGTCAACAGATAATTCCTTCTTCTGTTCCTGCCGAACTGTAAAATCCTTTTCAGTAGATGGCTGGAAGAAACCTAAAACCAAGCTAACATTATAACAAGACAATAAAATGTTTTGCTTCAACTATTACTCTTCGTTTAAACAGCTCCTTAAACATTTAGCAGTTGTTGTTATTTGGTTTCTGTGGATCATGACCTCCGAATCATTTATGCTAGAGGCATTGGTTGGGGGTAGGCAACAAAGACTTAGAAATGGAGCAGGTGAAGATTATCAGAATAACCAGCCTGGCTGATGGTACATTTGGGGTGGAATGAACATTAAAAGAATACCTTTTTAGAAAAAAGCATGGACATCCATCACATTTCAGGAAAGTCTCAAAAGAGTTTGCAAACCAACTAAATACAAACTTGAAATGGTGAGTTGAAATACTGATGAAAAGAAGAAAGTGAATAAAATATACAGATCAAATAATGAGACATTTTATGAAAATTAGGAGCAAGTAGCTCCTACCTTTATTGAACTTGTTCTGAAATGAAGATTTCAAACGAGATGAAGAATTACACAAATCTATTCTACTTTAAGATATCCATGCCAGTGTGTCTAATCCATACTAAACTACAAAAATATTTGTCCTTATCATAAAATCCAATGTGAAATATAAAAAGTAATTACTTACTAAGTAGTCATTTTCATGATTATCCCCCACATTAGTAGGAGGCAGGTTCTAAAGGTAAAAGAGAAAATCATAACAATATTTTTCACAAAAAAGAAAATTAGATGATGAGTGCATAAACGTGTATGGAGTGATTATAACCTTTAGGATAAACAGAGCTACACTGGTGCCCTCATTTGGAAAAAGGAAGATGATTGCAAATCTTCTATGAAATGTGTGGTAAGATGATCATTTGAAATTTGCAACATTTATGATATGTAAAGTTAAATTGCTGTACTACACAACAAATGGAGATATACTCCATTTGGTATTCAGTTATACGATATTACAACTCGATAAGGAGAATCCAGTTGGGTGAAGCAAAATTCGCTTGCTACGTTTTCATGTTGAAAAATTGAAAAAAGTGGGAACACTCTTTCCAAGAGCTATTGCAAATTTTAAGGAAAAATTGTGATAACACAATGATTATGATACGTGGTAAAAAAAAATTTCATTTTGGCTACTATGGCAAACTGTCCGTCAAACTCTAGTAGTGAGTTTTATTGTAGAATTCCAATAGTGACCGCCAATATAAAATGCTTCCACATAGTGACGGGTCGTTGATATGCTAATCATTGGTGTCATTTTGGAGACACATTTCTGAAACTGACTATACAGAAAAGAAGACTGATACCCACAGACATTAGACCCAATGTGTTAAGGCTTGCATGTGAGCAATCAAAGAGTGCTATTTTAAAAAGCCACATGCGTGGAAATTAGAAAAAATGCACTAGCCAAATTTCTCTGTACTCGATTTGGGGAACTGGTATGAAGGGGTGAGAGTCATTGACAACATATACATGTTGAGCAAACCAGAGAAATGTAAAGAGTGAATGAATAAAATACATAGAAAATGCTGGAAAAATTCTTATTAAGAAATTGAGTTCTTGCACAATGTTTACAACTTTATTCTCATTGAAATACATGCATTATTGAAGCTAAGGTTGTCCAGATGGATGAGAAATTACCATCGGGACTATGTCAAATCTTTTGTAGAACATGAACAATGAATGCCTTTTTTTCTGTCTTTGTATGATAAAACGTCAGTGTGTCTGCACCAAAGGTAGCACTTTACAGATTTTCATAAATATATGACAATCGTTAAATACACTTACCAATCAATAGATGTTTCCTCCTTCTTCTTGACCTGCTGGATCGTTAAATTGTTTTTAATAAATGGCTAGAGGAAACAAAAACCAAGCTATTATCAAAACAAGACAACAATATGTTTTGTTAAAAAAATGTACACTTTGGGGCCGATTCTGATTCAGGCCGGAAATCTCTCCGACCGAGCCGGACCCGGAGAGATTTCCGACCGAATCGGACTCTGGCAGTCCGACCGAACGAGTACGATGCGCACGCATGCAATCGGACTCGAGTTGGTCGGACTCCCATTGAGTCAATGGGAGCCGGACGTACAACGCGTACGCGGGCTCCCATTGACCCAATGGGTGCGAGGCGAACAAGGGTGCCCCCTACAGCGGGTACGCCTCGAAGCGACTCACGGCATACATGCACAGGTAGGGGGGACCCATGGGTCCCCCCTGTGTGCGACTCGCGTGGCTACTCGTACAGGGGGGTCCGACACGGACCCCCAAAGTGCGGCTCCGACTGCTCTTTCGAGCCGGACGGCGCGAGTCGGTCGGACTGCTTGCAGCGCGCATCGTACTTGCCCGGCCGGGGAACGTCTCCATCGCGCGGTGCAAGTCGTGTCCGTGCGAGTCGGTTGGAGCGCTTCGGACCCGCGAACAAGTCGGTCGGCGATTTCGCGTGCGCTCGCATCGTACTCGCTCGGCCGGACGCACGTACGAATCGGTCGGGAAAGAGGGCTCCGAATCGGATCCGGTTAAGCCAAATCAGATTCGGTGCCCTACCGGCCGAGATCGGAATCGGCCCCTTTGTTTATACAGCTCCTTATACCTTTTGCAGGTATTGTTACTTGGTATCTAAGGATCATGGCCCTCCCAGTTATTAATACTAGAGATATTGAAGGTAGGCAAAGAGGCATTTGGCAAAATGGAAGAACAGATGAAGATTATCAGAATAATCAGTTTGGTTAATGGTAAATTGTCAATGAAAAGAACATTAAAAAAATACCTTTTTAGAAAAAAGCATGGATGTCCAACAAAATTCAGAAACGGCACAAATGAGTTTGCAAACCACTGAAATACCAACTTAAAATGGAGAGTTGAAACGGTGATCAAGAAGAGGACTATATTGAAAACATACAGGTCAAATAATGAGACCATTCAGGAAATTGAGGAGCAAGAAGAAAACTACTACTTTTATTGAGCTTGTTGTAGAATTCTGACAAGTTGACAAATTACACAAATATATTCTACTTTAAGATATCCAATCCTGTGTCTCTAATCAATATAAAAAGAATGTAAAATATAAAAAAGCCACTACTTACTATGTAGTCATTCTCATGATTATCCCCTCCATTAGTAGGAGATGGGTTCTGAAGGTAAAAGAGAAAATCATAACAATATTTACACAAAAAAAGAAAATTAGATAATGAGTGTATAAATGTCTATGGAGTAATCATAGCATTTAAGACATAAACAGTTACACTTGTACCCTCATTTCGAAAAGGAAAGGAGCTTGCAAATCTTGTATTAAATGTGTGGTAAAATGATCATTTCAAATTTGCAACACTTAGGACATTTAAAGTGGAATTTCAGTATTCAGAATTCAGAATAACAAATGGAGGTATACTCCATTTGTTTTTCAGTTATACAAAATTACAAATTCAGAAGGGGAATCCAGTTAATGGAAGCAAAAAATGCTTCCTAAGTCTTCATCTTGAGCAATGGAAGAAAGCGGAAACACTGTTCACACAAGCTATTGCAAATTTTAAGCAAACATTTTTATAACAAATGATTGCCATACGTGGTAAAGCCTTTCTAATTTTTGCTAGGATGGCAAATTATCCTTCAAACTCTAGGTGTGAGTGTAATTGTAGAATTCCAATAGTGAACACCAATAGAAAATGCTTCCACATCATGAGGGGTCGTTGATATGCTAGGCATTGATATCACTTTGGTGACACATTTCTGAAGTTGACTTTATGGAAAAGAAAACGGATACCTACAAGCATTAGATCAAAGGCGGTACAGGCTTGCATGTGAGGAAATAAAGTGTGGTACTTTAAAAGGCCCCCATGTGGAAAGAGGAAAAAAGCCCCTAGTCAAATGTTGCTGTAAGTAATTTGGGTGGGCTGGCGAGGAGTGACACTTATTGACAACAGATACATGCTGACCAAACCAGAGAAATGAGAAGACTGAATAGATAACATACTTAATATACTGCTGGAAAAGTTGTTAAGAAATTGTTTTGGTGAACCATTTCTGAAACTGACTACATAGAAAAGAAAAATGATACCTACAAACATTAGGCCAAAGACGATAAGGGCAGGCATGTGAGTGTTATACGGTTCCCAGTTAGAAAGATAGGACTGCGTATTTTGGACCACAAGGCGTCAGAAATGTAGGGACTGAGTCCTCCACACCTTCAGAACCTGTTGGCCTAATTCCTAGCTAGGTCACAGAGTCTCACCCAAACCCCTAAACTGCCTAGGGTGACAGGTGATTTTGGGAACCTAGAACATTACCCTCTGATCCTCAAGAAAATCGTGGAAACAAGATCTAACCCCTTTTGTTGGTTACTTACACATGCCAAGATAAACACAAGGAATAGACAAATTAAAGTTTTCAATGCATTTATATCCTATAAGATTTATATTTCAGTGGACGGCATATTCGTCACCGTTGCGACGGAGTAACCCGTCTGGCGAGATCTAAATTAGGCCCTTAGATCTTGGCGGATCTGGTTCCGCCATTGCTTTCCCATCGGATTTCCTGGCCGACTACAAGAGATCCACCTGCTCTATTTAGATGTTGGCGGATCCATGGGCGATAGTCCGTCCGAATGCCGCCTACTCCGCCAGAGTTTTCTATCCGCGTTGACGGCGTCAAAGTCAAAAGCGGCTGTCGGAAGGAGTACAGCCCATTTCTCCACCGGGCCAATAACGATGTGCCTTCCCACTGACTTAACTGTGGCAGGTAAAACTCCACACCCGAGTTGGTGGTTTCGAAGGGATATAAGGCAGAAATTTACTTTTTTTCTTGTTTCCACTTCCTTTTACATCATGGTCCCAACCGTTCACGTCCTGCCTTTGCTGCTGCTACTTGACCACCAAGCAAATCAACCCTGTCGTCAGCTTCTAAGGTAATCTGAGGTAAGCTTCTTTTTTACTTGTTTCCTTTTGAATTGTCTGTTTACTTTTGGTCTGGACTTGTGCATTTTTAAATCTCTTTTACAAGCAATAATTTACTAATGTGTAATGCATATGTGTGTAATGTGCTCGTTTAAGAAATTTAAAGAAACACACCGGTATATACTTACATTATTTACAAATTTGGTGCAAGCTGCCTTCATAATGGACACCTACACAAAAATTGGCATTAATCCAAATTTCTAAATGTGTCCATACAGGTGTGTTTAATCAAATTATATGCATATGTACTACACATTACTGGATTTTTATTTTATTCATGCATTTCAACAAACATACAGCTTAGTATGACAGAGCAACATAATTGTGGCTGTAAGCATTAGTACATTGGTACGGTGAAGTCCATGAGGCTACCA
The DNA here is from genome assembly GCA_963921515.1 of Calotriton arnoldi. Taxonomy (NCBI): domain Eukaryota; kingdom Metazoa; phylum Chordata; class Amphibia; order Caudata; family Salamandridae; genus Calotriton; species Calotriton arnoldi. Next base: position 3,769,559 of record CAWUFW010000345.1, on the reverse strand, counting down.
TATTTACAGTCAGAATAGTCAGGTTATAGACAATCGACATAGGGCATTTGGAGTCACACTATGCTATAGACTGATGCACTTTTCATAGCCATCCCAAGAGAACCGAGCACATTCAATGCAAGAAAATAGGTGCCATGTAACCGGGCGGGACACCGCCTTCCACATGCATTGTTGCACATTTGCACACCTGTTCCAACCGCAAACTGGACATGCACACAGATGCCATCACCCATCACTCTCGACAGCATCAGACTCCCCTGCAGGATCACCTGCTTCAATGACATTCAGGTAGGCCTGGTAAGGTCCCCAAATGTCCCTAGGGCGACTCTGAGGTGGGAGTAGCTCACTATATGTATCTGGTTGTGTGCTACAAAAAGTCATGTCAGCATGCCAGACTTTCAATGTTGGGAGAGGTGCAAGGGCCCTGCGCATAGCCACACTCCGCCGAGCGTGTAAAAGGCCAAGAGCCACCAATCATCTCAGATTTCCCTGCACATCTATGCCCAGCATCACCAATAAAGGAGTAGGCACCAGAGTTCCACCAGTAATGGCCTCCAGCTCCCGGAACACCACATACCAGAACTCATGCACCCCAGGGCAGAACCAAGCCAAATGTGCGAATCCTGCCTCCCCCTCCCCCACAGCGCTGGCAGTCCGCATTGTCACGCAAACCATATCTGTGAAGTTGAGCAGGTGTGTAGTATATTCTGTTGATATACTTAAAATGCAGTAGCCTGTGCCTCAACGTTGAGCGAAATGGTCCTAACTACTGAACAGCAATAATGCTATTGCTTGTCACTGATGACTATTCTCACATTCCTCTGCCATTCGAGTCTAGATTTAATAACACCCGGCCAACATGCCTCCTGCACAAAAGCATAAATTCTTGCTACCAACCGGTGCAGAGCAGCTATCTGTAGGAGTGAGGACAACGCAGGTAGCTCCAGGGGATCTAGGATATTTTCACCCAATAGTCCTTTCAATGTGTGTCTCACTCTGTTGTAGTGGAATTGGGTGAGAGCGGCTGGTTTATCACTTCGCTCCCGAGCCACCTCCCATGTACACATCTCGCCATCTTGAAAAAAATTCCTCATGGAACGCACTCCAACTTCTTCTAGTGCGACTGCTGCCCCCGTACACATTATTGGATACATTTAAATTTAATAAAATGTAGAAATTGCACTAGACAAGGAAAAACGTTTGTTTTACAATAAATGTAAAAGCAATGTTAGTTCTAAACTTAAAACATCTAATATATTTATTGATATCACATTTCCCCTTGTTTAGTGCATTTTCTGTATATTATTAAAATGTAAGTTACCCCAACATTTTTTAAGGTGTAATGCATATGAGTTTATTTTTAGATAAGATAAACACACCTGTATTAACACTTAAAAATAAAAATGTTTATTTTGGTGTAAGTGTCCATTATCATGATGAATGCTTGCACCAAAATGTCTATGCCCATTACAATTTTTAATCACTGTTTGAACTGTACAAAAATGTTATCTAAAAAAGCTTTTGTCTTTACTGTCATAAATTTTACTAAGAATATGTATCACACATTTTCATCATTAACACTGTTAATAATCAATGACTTGTAAAAGAATAATAATGTTTGGACAAACTTTGTAAAATAAAATATTTGTATTCATAAATGAGATACTTCTTTCAAATAATTTATTCAGGAAAAGTGATAAAGGGGGGGGGCACACTATACACAGCAACAGCCTGTGGGATTGCTGCCCACAACTTGCCTCCTAAACAGACTGCCAAAGGGTAACCTCCTCCCTATCTATTGGGGACAGAGCAGGCCCCTCACGCCTCTTTCTTGGGAGGGGTGGGTTTGGAAAGGGTGGGTTTGGAAATGGTCATGGCCAGAGCAGATAAAAAATTAGGAGGAGAAAGGATAGGAGGGTGTGGGAGAGGACTGGGTTTTGGAGGTAGAGGGAGCTGGAGTGCGTGATGCGTGTGTGTCTGTCTGTTCTGCAGTTGCATGTAGGTCTGGTGCATGTTGTGTACGTTTAGTTGTGTGCTTTTTGGCTGGTGTTTGATGTTCGGGTGAGTGTGTGCGTTTGGTTTTGGTTGGTCTTGTTTTGGGTGTATGTATGCTTTTGTGTGAATGTATTTGTTTAGATGAGTGTGCTGTTGAGGTGGTTGGTCTGGTTGTGGTGGGTGTAGTGGTAGTTGTGATGCTTGTGGGTGTGGTGGTGGTTGTGGTGGGTGTGGTGGTGAGTGTGGGAGTGCTGGTGGTTGTGGTGCTTGTGGGTGTAGTGTCAATAGTGTGTTTATGTTGTTTATGTTTCTTTGTGTGTTTGTGTTTATGTGTTTGTATGTGTGTGTGATTGTGCTGCTTGGGTCTGTCGGAGTGGGTGCCTGCAAAGAAGTTAGTGTGCTTAGGATAGGGGTGGGAGGTGGGAATTGGGATGAGGAAGGCACTTGAGTTGGGGCACAAGGTTGAGCTGGTTTGGAAGCTGAGGTCAGTGAGAAGGCTATTTTTGCAAGTGATCTCTGCATGCCCAGACATTGAACTGTGAATGGCATCTAGAAATGCAACCATTTGTTGCATTTGGCAACTAAGGCCCTGGATGCCATTCACTATCGCAGTGTGGCCTACAGAGATGCTGCGTAAGAGGTCAATAGCATCCTCACTCAGCGCAGCTGGGGTGGCAGGGAGTGAGGTGCCTGTGGCAAAGAAGACCCCAGCCCTTTTAGGGGGCTGGGTTTGACCAACTGGGGGGAGCAAGAGGGAGGGTGGAGATGGGTCTCCTCCTGCTTCCACACACTTTGCATGCTCCCCAGAATCTTCAGATGGATCCCAACCAAAACCAGAAAGACTATCACTCAAGCCCTTCTCAACAGCCGCCTCGGCTAGGGCAACGCCCTCTACGCCGGCTTCTCCATTCAGCTGCTCAGAAGACTCCAGACCATAGAGAATGCTGCAGCCAGACTTATCCTGGACCTCCCTAAATGAACCCACATCGCTCCCCACCTGAGAGACCTCCTCTGGCTCCCCATCCAGAAAAGATGTCAGTTCAAATTCCTCAAGCAGGCCTACAAAGCCCTCCATGACCCAGGACCTGCCTACCTCAACCATCGACTGAACTTCCACCAACTCGCTACACACCTGCGCTCTTCTTCACTTGCCCTCGCACACACCCCCCGCATGCGTCGCAGCCGCAGCAGTGGCCGCTCCTTCTCCTACATCGCTGCCAAGACCTGGAACGACCTTCCCCTCCAGCTCCGCACAGCCTCCTCACTGGCAGACTTCAGAAAGAGACTCAAGACCTGGATCTTTGATGGAGACACAGCGCCCAGATACCCCTAGGGGTGACAGTGTTGCACTTTACAAATGCTGATTAATTGATTTCATTGATTAGCATTATCTCCCGCATGTAGAGACCATCTTCAAAAACCATTTGGTCACAGTGTTCTAATTTCCCATTATTGCTCCTATATCATTTATGATCTTTTCTCTTAACCATTTTCAATCCTCTTCAGGAACTGTGTAACACCTCTGAATGGTTCTGATCTGTTGTTTTGAATAGTGAACTTATGTCACTAAAATTAATACAAAGCAAAAATACCTTTGTACAGTGTGTCCAAGGCAATAAAGCTGAATTATTGTCATTTTAAAATGTTAAATATGAATCAATGTGTGTCAATAATTTCTGCAATGTTGTACCAATATTTGTATAAACTGAAAGCCTGTTTTCTTTGTTTGGGCATTTTACTACGGTAACACGTACTTCAAGTAACTTAAGTATTTTTGAAATGTTAAAAATATTATATGAATTCAATACTGAAGTTGCTTATTAATGTTACTTATGCTGTTGAAGAAATTAACACATCATTTTTTGGGGACTTCCTAATGACTTCAACAGCATACGTAAATACATAGGCCCACATGCATCAAGCTAATTTGCGACCGGAAAAATTGCGAATCGGTAAAAAATGCCTTTTCCGATCGCAAATTAGCTAGTTCTAATGCATTAAGCAAAATCGCAAGAAATAGTAGTTCTCGCAATTTTGCGCTTCATAAAATACAGAATCGGTAATAACGAATCTGTATTTTAGGAAGCGCAATTAAGAAATCGCAAAATGGGATGCATCAAGTTTTCGCTAATACAGAACCAGCCTAAATTCGCTATTTGCATTCCTTAAACTAGAAGACATCACATCAGGTGGTAAAAATTACACATAATCAAAAACAGGTGTAAATCATCAGCAAACTACTTAAACAGTCCCAGAATGCATCCCAACGACCCACCATGGCAGCGCTCTACGTTGTGGCAAGGAGGATGAGGCTGAGAGCAGCAGCACAGAGGAGAAGGAGGATCCAGGAGAGAATCTTTAGAGTGCGCGTCACATTGCTAGGGCAGACGGAGGAGGAGATCTATGATAAATATAGGCTGAATGCTGCAGCTATCTTAGCTCTAATTGCTGAGTTAGACCCTATACTGCAGCGGCAGACCCGCAGGACACATGCCATACCCACCCATGTGCAGGTCCTGTGTTCCCTGCATCTCCTAGCTTCAGGGTCCTTCCAGGGAGTAATTGCAGCAGCTGGAGGGGTCTCCCAAAGTGCCATATCGCGCTTTTTAACAGTTTCCTAAATGCCATGTTGCAGAGGATACACAACCACATCAGGTTCCCCACCACACCACAGGATTTGATGCAAACCAAATTAGATTTTTATCAGGTTGCACAGTTCCCGCATGTGATTGGTTGTATTGATGGGACGCATGTACCCATATGTCCCCCTGCAGTGAATGAGTATATCTACCGCAACCGGAAATCTTACCACTCACTGAACATACAGGTAACATGCAACTCAAAAACACTAATCACTGACATTGTGGCAAGTTACCCTGGCAGTGCCCATGACGCATACATCTTCCGGCACAGTGGAATACACAGACGTCTACTTGCGGGGGAGTTCGGAGAAGGATATCTTCTGGGTAAATCAATGTAATACTGTAATTTAAAAGTGTACACCATGGTGACACATTGCAGTGACTAATGTATGTTGGTCTCTCACATCCTGTAGGTGATAGCGCATACCCTGTGAGGTCTTACATCCTCACCCCATACCTGAATCCTGCCACTCAAAGGGAGCGACGTTACAATCGTGCGCACATTGCGACGCGCAATGTGATCGAAAGGACATTTGGGGTACTTAAATCACGCATTCCGCATCATACACAAAAGCGGTGGGGCATTACAGTACAGTCCTGAGAAATGCTGTAAGATTGTGGCAACGTGTGCTATGTTGCACAACATAGCCACCACTAGAGGCATCCCCTTGGTGGACTCTGACAGCGAGCCAGAACAGGACATACAGCCGACACAACCACCCCATGCAGCAGGCGGACCACATGCAGCAGAGGGCAGACGTAGAAGAGCAGAAATCACGCAGCATTACTTCTAAGGTGAGTAAGCACATGACAACACAGTATTTGGTTAAAGGATTTAATGTGACAGTTGTGTGTATGTGTTAATGCACACATACCATGTACAGACAATTACATTCCATTGCCTTGGGACTGCAACTGCAGTGTGTATAAGTAACACATATCTGGTTTCATCACCAGATTGTTTGAATGTCCAAATGTCTAACGCTTCCTGTGACGCCCCCCTGTGGCCCTTGTAGTAGGCCCAGCTGCATCTGACATGGTGTCTTCTGTGCCTGGCTGACTCCTGTTACTGCGCCTCCTGCTATGTGCCACAGGCACCAGTAGGCTGCTAAGGCTGGAGGCCTCCTCACTCTCCCCCCCTCCATGCATGAGGTTCCCACTGGCTGCTGCTGTCTGCAGCCCTTCCACAGCAGTGGTGACCTGGATTAGGCCCCTGGCCACACCCCCACAGCAGTGGGTCATCTCGACCTGCATGGCGACTGCACGCCTGTATAGCTGAGCTGTTGTAGAACTCAGCCTGTTGATGGCCCTGGTGTATCCGCGCATGCGCCCCATAGAATGATGTTGCCTCCTGGTATTAGAGATATGCTCAGCCTGCATGACCCCGCACATCTGTTCAATGGCTGTTGCAACACGGTCAAGTTTATCACCGTGTGCCCTGAGCCCCTCAACGACTGCAGTCGTCTGCTCCTTCATGCAGTCACGTATCCCACCCATGTGTGTGACCATTGTTCCCAGTTGCTCCTGCATAATTCGCATGTTCTTTTGTTGCAGGCGCTGGACCCTCAGCATCTTGGTCTCAAGCACACTGCAGGCAGCTTCACCATCGTCCACAGCAGACCTCAGAAATGGACTTGGCCTTCGCCTGCGGAATGGACTGTGACGTGGCGGGATTGTTACCTCTGGTGGTGGGGGTGGTGGTGTATGGGCAGTGCCCTGTGGGTTCGCTCCTGTTTGTGTGTCCTCCTCACTATCCAAATCGGGCAGTGGTAGTACTCTTCTCCTGCGTTGAGTGGGAACAGGTAGGGGCGAGGATGCCGGCATCTCTTGTCCCTCACCTTGCTGGTCTGTATGTCCCTCAGAATCGTGGATGTCTGCCACGTCACTCTCCTGTGATGCATCTGTGAGGGAAACAGTGCAAGATCATTTTGTTTTGTAAAATGTAATATATCTATTTTTTGCACATGTTTGTGACATTGCGCTCACAGAGGTGTAATAAATTGACTTCTGTGATGTAGGAAGTCTACTGTTGTCACTGCCTTGCTGTACTCTGTTGCATTTGAGCTGTGCTACTCCTCCATGCTTTGCCATTACATTTGTATGCATACAACTCCCACAATGCATTAGGGGTTGCAAGTAAGAGGTGGACTGGACTCATGTCTGCTACACTACGCAGGGTATGCATTTGTTGCACTTTGGCTTACAATTATTTTGCAATATGTTTGGTTGTGCTCTTACCTTGGGAGGTCCCCGCATGTCCTGAGGTGTCAATCTGCGTGACCCCGACAACTGCCTCGGGCTGCAGAGTGGATTCCACCAAGTCGTCCATTGGGGTGTTTGCAGGCTGAGTGGATGTTCCCCTCCTGTTTTTCTTGCAGATGCCAGCCTTTCAGCCACTCTCTCTTTTGCCCGGCTGCGAAGGTCATACCATCGCTTCTGTAGGTTGTTGATGTCACGGTGTGTGACCCCCACAGAATTGACCCGGGCTTGTATCCCAAGCCAGATCTTCCGCTTGACTGACTCTGCAACATGCAGGGATTGTTTCCCAAACAGCTGGTCATGTTTTTGGATGACTTCCTCAGTGAGTATTTCCAGTTCCCTCTCACTGAATTTGATCTTCCTCTTCCTGCCTTCTCCTTTTGCTTTTTGTTTCCTGGGTCCATTGTGATTGTTAGTATCAACTTCTGCAGGAAAAAGTGTTTTCCAGGCTGTGCACCAACAGTCTTCCTCCTCCTCAGTCTCTCACTCTGCACAGGTGTGTGGTATCTGGGATTCACTTCCTGGTATGATGTCATCTCCATGAGACGATTGACGCTTTCGCATTTACCGAATCGGTATTTGCGAATTCGCAAATACCGATTCGGTAAATATTTTAGCGATTTTTAAGGAATCGCAAATATTTACCGAATATTTTGGTGCATTCCGTTTAGCGAATCTGAAATAGCGATTCCTTATTTTTCGCTATTTTAGAGTCGCAAATTTTTTCTTTGATGCATGTGGGCCATAGAGCATTATACATTTCTAATCCACAGTAGTACTGAGCAAAAATAATTTTACATTTGACTCCTAAATATCTTAACGTATTTCCAGTTTGTTTTCCCATTGTGAACAAATTTACAAAATATGCCGCCTTTCACTTTAAGCAAAAATTGGTACATCACAGTAAATATTTCATACACTGATTCATATATACATTTCCAATCAAAAATTTAAATGCAAATCACAATATGCAACAGATGAAACCTTGATGAATTTCTACAATTTCCTCATGAGTTGTGCCTAATTTTGAGTTTTCCAGATGGGATACCCCAACATATATGTGACAGAATATTCCATCTGCAAAAGTCCCCTTAAATACCCTATGTTTGTTCATCATTGATTTAACATCAGGACATAAGAAAGGAAATTTAAAAAATGTTATTGGGTATGTGCTACTCATTCATCAATGTGTACACATTCCGGTCTGTTTTTTCAAAAAATGTGTGGTTATCTAATTGTCTTTTTCAAAAAACAGACTGGCTTACATGCAAATCTGTCACTTATAACATGAATTAAATAGTATTTTTGATTCAAAACTTATTTGTGATCTCTTTTTAATCAGAAATATTGCCATTAAATCTTATGTTTCTAGTCATTTTGGCTCACATGCTCACTATTGTTTGTTTATAATACCAACACACCAATGTGATGTTTGAAACACCCACTGCATCATAAGGGCATTTTATGCTATGTCACCTGTAATAGGGCGAACTTAACATCCTTCACAATTGTGATGGAGCCTCACACCTGACACAATTATAAACTGTGGCCTGTTTGGTAAAATTGTCCCTTATAAAATCAAACAAACTCATGTATATTTGTTTTTTAGGGAGGCATGTGTCTGTTCAAAACAGTCCTTTGAAAGTGATTTGAAATATAGTGATATCTTTTACCACAAATGAATATACAAAACACATCATCATACACCTTGTGCACAACTTGCACCTTTAAAAATTCTTCTTGTGCGTTGGACATGTGTCAGCCTTTATGCTGATGCCATAATTTGTTGCTGTAAGAAAAAAATAGTTTTTGAATACGACAAACTCAAAAAAGAACTTACCCCCTTAAATGCCGCTGTTGGGCTCTCAGCTGCCCATCGAGCTAGGGATAGGCCACCGCAAGTATGTGTGCCATTAGGGGGTCAGGGTGCAGCGCACCAGCTTTGCATGTTGGGAGGACTGGCCGAGCTGTACGTTGCTGACTTTTTGGTCCAACGTCGTAGGTCCTCCTATCTCTTCCTTCAGTGGAGGCTGCACTGCTTGTAGACCCCCATGGTCTGCACGTTCTACGCGATTGCCTTCCAGATGGTCTTCTTTTGATGGGCATTGATCTGTATGGATACAAAAAAAGAAAGGAAAAAAAAAATGTTTAGTGACTTTTTGTGTTTGAGAATTTTGAGAAATCACTCAGAAGCAGTGTTAAAAAAATTATATCAACATAGATTTTTTATTCATATAAAATAAAACAAACAATTTTGTAGTAAGCCCGTTGAGTACCCTTATCCCTTGTCATGTCCTTATTTTAGTAATCCAGGCCAGTGACATCATCTAGGCCAGGGGTCTCCAAAATATTCTGTAGTGAGAGCATTGTGAGCTACTGAAGGCTAAACAACTTGCGCATTGTTACCAGACACCCCCACGCCCAGCTTCATTGACTTTAAGCCTAATGTCCATACATCCAGATACATTGGTTTGAACAAAATACTATTACTAAGGGCACTATGAAAGGGCTCCCATAAATGTCAGTTAGAGCGCGGTCTTTGGGGATGTATGAACATGTGTGACGATGAATGGGATATATTTGTACGGGTGGAAGAGCTTGTGTGGTATGTACTTGCAGCACAGGACATAACTTTCGCCATATGTGGTACATTTACATTAATAACACAAAGATACAATTTGTTTTGTTTAATTGGAGAAATTTAAAGTGCAGAAAAATAATCTGCAAAAAAGGTTCATAATAAGGAACAATTATCTGCACTTTAAATTTCTCTCATTTAAAAAGAATTGCTGTATTTTTTAGTTATACTTATGGCACATTGTCTACTGGCCACTGGGAGTAAGGTGCCTTCTGTTTGTAATTGCAACACTTTGAAATGGGAGAATATTGAATTGAAATGAAGAGATAACTTCATCATTAAAGTAACTTTCCATTACAATTTCTTCCATTTAGAAGCATTCAGAAACATTATTTTATTCACAGCTCCAATATTGACTTGACATGGACTTTTATTTAAGAGTTAAATACCTCAGTGCTTCACTTGTTCACCTCTGTGACCCTGCCCCAGCCTGTGTCATAAATCGGACTGAGCACTGCTCATTATCAGGCCCTGTTATCTGCAGCCGGATGATAATAATGTAAAGTAAACACAGCCTTCTCTTAGCTTTAAAAGGAAAATATGACCTATTGCTCATGTAAAAATTAACTCAAGGCTGTGAGCTACTGGTAGTTCCCAATCGACTGGTTGGAGACACCTGTTCTAGGCTGAGTAATTTGTGGGATAATACAAATAGCACAAATCTTTTTTATTTGGTATGTAAAAAAAATATGTATATATGTTATTTTGAATCTAATATATATTATATTTTCTAAATTAACATAATGTTAAATTTGTAGATTTCACATGAAATTATTAAATTTACATATATATGTATGGAAATCCACCAAATAAAAAATAGGGCGTCAAACACACAACACATGCTAATGTTGTGGTGCTGTCCAATTATCATGTGCTTAAAAATACGCACCATAATTTTTCTGTGTGATTTAAAAAGAACTGAAACTCCATTCACTACACTTCACTCAGGAATTAAAAAGGAAATTCTAGACTGTGTTTAAACCAAAAAACAAATTAGTCAGAATGACATTTTCATTTTAAACATGTACCTGTTCCCATGGTGAGCCATACGCCTGCTGTACAGGGACAGGACCTCTGTACCCAGCAACTCTAGCTGCTCTGGTGAGAAGTTTGGGGCCCTGTCACCTGGTTTCCCTGGCAATGTGGCTCCCAGAAGTCGGAAACAGCAGCAAAAATTGAGGAGGTGTTGTTGGCTGCAGTGTTAGGAGGCAAGTGGGCTTTTTTAAAAATGCTGCTTACATCTACATGATGTGTGCGATCATCAACGGAGACGGACATATCCATTGGCTTTTGTACGTTACCTTCACACATATTAGCCTATCCCAGTGTCCGTCGTGGAGTTTCCCACCCACTACCTGGTCAACATGTCCTGATGGCGAAGTCAGGCGCCCGCCATTTTAGGTTGTGAAATAGTGTGTTTGTGGATGTTAAGTGCGTCACCACCACTCAAAACGGTGGCTAATTTGTTTACATGTACAAAATGCTAATGTTAATAATTTGTTTTCACAAAAAAGTGTTATGTAGTGAGTTACTGTGGTTAACTGCAATACTAACGTGGTTTTGTTTATACTTCCGATGATGGAATTTTCGATGACAAAAATAAAAGAAGAATATGTAAATAAAGGTATTATTTACACATTTTTTTTTTTAAACATATTTTATTGAGTTTTTATTGTACCGCTTGGGCAATTGCCCGACATAATCCAATTTGAGACAGGATAATGATAAGTTACCAGACATGGAAATATCAATGGGTATAGTTCGTATATATAACCAAAATGAGAACCAAAACTTGACGCAGACTTTCCCACCCCACCCACATTGGCAAGCACATTCAGATACACATGAATACCCAAAGGGAAAAAAACAATATGTCATACATTATGGCCCATAACATCCAATTGAACTGCTTCTCATGGGGATTGCTAGGGGAGAGGAGGAAGGTCAATGCCCCGGTATGTAGCCAATCGGGACCATATTTTTCTGTGTTTTTGAGGGCAACCCCTTGCCTGAAATACTGCTATCTCCGCACCCATGCATTTGTCTAATTCCTTTTGCTACTTTCCTATTGTTGGTGGGGAGGTTCCCTTCCATAACTGAGCAATATCGCGTTTGGCGATTGTGAGGGCAAGGAAGAGTAAGTGTTGTTTGTATCGGTTCCCACCTATGTCATCTGTGCTATGCAGTAGGAACAGTCTAGGGTCATGTGGGAGGTCCCAGGACAGCACCTCTTTGAGGCAGGCCGATACTCTGCGCCAGAAGGGCTGTAATGCCGTGCAGCTCCATACCGTATGATGAAATGTCCCCTCCTCCCTGTCACAACGTAGGCACTGAGGGGATGCAACGACTCCCATCCTCCAGAGACGAAGACGTGTATAATACACACTATGGACATATTTAAACTGGATAAGACGGTATCTGGAAGACATCGCGGCTATTGCCTCTGCCCAGTCATCGTCTGTCAGGTCCGGAATGTCGTCTTGCCACGCCTTCCTAGTTTTATGGAGGGTCGTGCTGGAGTGTGTTGTCAGTGTTTGGTATATCTGCCGTATTTTGTGTGCACCCAAATCGCCCATTAGAAGGCGACCTTCTAACGGATGGAATTCAGGGAGGTCGGCTAGGTTTGTAAGCAATGGGGTTAGAGCATGGCGTAGTTGAAGGTACTTGTAAAACTGAGTTTTGTGAAGATGAAACTCCTCCTGTAATTGCTGAAAAGATTTTAGGGTAGTGCCCCGCAGAACGTCGCCTAGTGTGGAAATACCAATCTGGTCCCACTGGCGGAACCCCTTTAATGCTACCACCTGGCGTAAATAATTACCCTGCCACAGGGGCGTCGTCTGAGTCAACCGCCCGTGCCATCCCATTCGCCAGACCGTATACCGCCATAGTCGGATCGTTGTTCTGCTGGCATGTGGTAAGAAGCCAAGGTTCTACGTGCCATACAGTAACCGTAAGAGGGGAGTCCTCTCCATGGCTGTGTGTTCTAGAGCGAACGCCGGGTCTGCAGGTGAATTATACCACCAGTCATTAATGACTAAAAGGTGAGCGGCCACATAATATGAGTAAACATCAGCAGCGGCAATGCTGCCGCAGTAGGTAGATTGCGTACAAGTCTGTAGCGCCACTCTAATCGCACCCCCACCCCACAAGAATTTGTTTTGTATAGCGTTGATTTGCGCGAACCACGCTCGTGGTATATGATATGGGAAATTTTGAAGTCGATACAGCACCCTGGGGAGAGAGACCATTTTAAAAATTGCCGAACGTCCATACAGCGAGAGTTAGGGAGGACCATATAGTAGTCTCATCTCGGAGGTTGGCAAGAAGCGGGTTTATGTTGCGTGCCCACGAGATCTTGGGACAGGGAGTCATAAATATACCCAGATATTGGAAGCCTTCTGTGACGTGTTTTAGCCGAGATGCCCATGTACTTCTTATTTACACATTTTTTGAAATTGAAACTAGATGAAATGGTTGTATTTAATATAAAATATGGTTGCAAAATGTTACAACATTTTTTTTTTAAATGCAGACATATGAAACCAGGGAGAGTGAGGAGACGGCAGCCTCAAGTTTTTAGACCATTTTCAGACCTTGCAACCATAGAAGAACGGGATATTATCAAACAAGTCTGATTAAATAGATAAACTATTATTGATTTATGTCATCAGCTTGAGCCAGATCTTCTGACTCACAATAGGAATAACACATCAATAACACCAATAGTAAAAAGTATGGCAGTACTTCATTTTGTGGCCACAGGCTCATTCCAGTACACTGTGGCAGTATCTTTTGAAATGTCACAACCAGCTTTCAGTGGTGTGCTACAAGAAGTTCTTACTTCAATGATGAGGCACATCAATGACTTCATACAGTTTCCACGAATAGAGGACTTTGTCATTGTGAAGGGAAATTTTTATGCTTTGGGTCGCCTACCACATGTGGTTGGAGAAATTGATGGCACACATATTGCCTCTGCGTCACAAGACAACAGAGAACAAGTATACCGCAATTGGAAAACTTCCATTCTATCAATGTGCAAGTTGTGTGCTTACCAGATTTGTACATCACAATCGTGTGCGCGTTTTCCTGAATCAGCACAATTCCTTTGTACTACCGAACAGCAACATACCACTGCAAATGTCACAACTCGGACCTGAGAGGGCCTGGCTTGATGGTAAGTACAATCTGTCAAGATAATTTTTAGAAAAATTCAAGTCTAATGATCCAAAATATGTAATTTTGTGACTTTTTTTCAATTTTACATTTCATATAGGAGACAAAGCTTATCCTAACTGACCATGGTTTTTAGCACCGCTGAGGAATCCAACAAATGGAAGAACACGGAGGCCAGTGGAGCAGGCTTTTGAGCTTCTAAAGGCCAGATTTCGATGTCTAGACAAGACTGGTAGAACCCTCCTCTACTCACCTGGTAAGGTTGCAAAATCATCATGGCATGCTGCATGTTACACAATGTAGCCCTGAGATGGAACATCCCGTAAATTGCAGAGGAAGTAGACCATGATGAACCACCAGGTGAGGTAGTTGAAAATGCCAAATGAAGATGGTGAAGAGGAATGAATTGACTTACGTCAATATATTATTGAAAACTTCTTCACGAGTGTAAGTATAAATTCACATATTTTTACATTACATTTAAAACCAACTTTTAATCTAGTGAGAATAAAAGTCTGTGCTAGACATTTTTGTGAAAGGGCAAGTTAAAGTAAATTCAGGGCAAAGATGTTTGCTGATCTAAGTTTTGACATATTGACTACTGTGTTTACTTACATTGTTCATTTTTGGTTAGTTTTAGGAAATGTGTTCTCAAATTTTGTCATTTGTAGTGTGTCTATTTTGCAATTTCATAAAAAAATACATTTGTTAAATTTAATCTGTTTTAGGTTCCCTCACCATGTCATCTTCCTTTGGACATTTCAACGTTGTGACATTTGCAGTTATATGCTGCTGTTACGAGGTACAAAGGAAACATGGGTTGATCCTGGAAAGACACACATACTTTGGATGTACAGATCCTATACAAAGACAACTTGCACAGTGATAGAATTGTATTTCTTAAGATTACATTAGACTTGTTTTGTGTTGATTATTGCCACCAAGGATATATGTGCAGCTAAAATGTATCTTACCAAATGTGGTAGGCCACCCAAAGCATACAATTCTACCTTCACATAGTCTAAATCCACATGTTGTGTTAAATGTATGTTGCTGTGTCTCATATTGAAGGAAGAACTTCTTCTAGCACATCACTTAAAGTTGGTTGTGACAGTCCACCAGATACTGCTACAGTGTATTGGTATCATACTGTGGCCACAAAAGGGAGTACTGCCATTATTTTCACTAATGTTATTAATGTGTTTCCTATTGTGAGGCAGAAGATCTGGCTCCAGCCGATGACATCCATCAATAAGAGTTTACCTATTTAATCTGATTATTTTGATTAGCTCCCGTTCTTCCATGGTGGCAAGGTCTTGAACTGTAAAACAAAATATGGCATGAATTGTTTTGAATATGCATGGGTTATAATGTATTGGTAAAATATGAGAAACTTTTCTTTATTCCAATTAAATCTTATCCTAGTTTTTCATTGTGTGTGTTTTGTTGTCACCTTTAAAAAATGTGAAAACCATTACCTACATGGAATTTATTTATGAATAAACAATCTTTTTTAATGTAACTTCTTAAAATGTATGATGGAAGTAAAAAAGGTTCACAAATTGAGCAAATAAATACAAGTCTTTGACTTTGTTATTTTTGACTTAATTCAACAAAACCAAATCAACTCAAAGGATGAAGACAAAAAAGCAAACAAAAAATTAAAAAGTAAATCATGGTGAATTAAACTATTGTTGAAGAGGCAACATTGTTTGTAACCCAATGCACAAAATACAACTGGCACCAGAAAGGTAAATGTGTCTAGAAAATAGTCCACAGAGTGAATGGTAATAACACACTGGAGAAAAGTAGGTTCTGCGTCTCTGGCTGGTGGTGGTGGAGGTCTTGCCATCCTCTCCTGGCAGTACAGATGAACGTGTACTCCTGCGGGGGCTGCTGGATCCACAGATGCAGGGACTGAAGTGGGTGCAGGTGTTTACTCTTGTGGCAGGGCCTCCCTTTCTGTGGCTGAGGCTGATGTAGTTGACCCAGATGTTGTTGGATCACAGAAAGGGGAAGATGTTGTTGGAAAAGCCCTGCACATGTGGGTATAAATATCATGGGAGCCCAAATTGGAGTTCAGATTCTCCATCTGTACACTGTGCTCCCTCTGCAACTGTTTCATTCCCCGGACCTCTGTCAGGACCTGGCCCATCATGTCTTGGGACTGATGGAGGGATCCCAAGACTTGGTCGATGGTGTGCTGGGTGACAGTGAACACAGTGGCCTCAGTTTCCTGGCCCACAGAATCCCTCCCACGACCCATTCCCCCACTACCCTGTGCCTTGACCCAGTGTGCCCCATCCCACTGGTTCCTGGCTGAAATGGAGGTGGTGGTGGTGTTGACTCAACAACAGCCAGAATGGGGGGGGCGGGTCTGGAGGCCTAGTAGACTAATGCATCCACTGCAGGGGCCTGTGTTCGACCTCATGGTCACAGGTTCAAATCCCGGTGGGTCCACTCAGCCTCTCATCCTGTCTGAGGTGAATAAAATGAGTATCATTGAGTTGGGCAACAAGAAAGATCTGTTATTCAGTGCCAATATGCTCTTTTGGGGGTGAACGTGCGCTTTACAAATACATGTTATATTATGTTAGGAGGGGGGGCACAAGATTGGGGTGATGTTGGTTTGGACACAGGAAGTGGAGGTATCAATAGGCTGCAGTCTGGTAACATCTGGGGTGGGAGGTATAAGTGTGGGCCCCAGTGAGACTCACTGGAACTGTCTGCCCGGGTAGACCAGATGAACCAGGCAGCTCTTCATCATCCGGACTTGCATGAGTGGAGTGCTCACTGAAGGCTAGCTCCTGGTCTGGAGTGGAGGTATGCTCAGTCGCAGATGGTTGTCAATGTACTCTGGGTGTTGGACCTATTATGAATAAAGTAAAAATAAATTGTAAAAGTTTGGATTACACATCAAATGAGTTTGAAGCTAAACATAAAGCAACCTAAAAGGAATACAAAAAGTAATATAATGATAGTACCTTTCAGTGGTATTATTATTAATTACACAAACAGTTTCAATTACAAACAAAACTACTTCAAAAAAGCAGGTAAAGAGATGTCCTGAAATGAAAAGATTAATTAGAAAGTATACATAAAATATATCAAAGATTCAACACAACACAGTAGAGAACAGAAATGTGACAGAATCTATTCCAAGGCCTAGCAGGCAAACAATTTGACAATTACACAACTTAGAAGGATATATTGCATTAGTCATCATATAAACATTGCAAAGTAAATTTCTCAAAAAACACTTATATTAAACATAAAAATGTTAAGGTATATAATTTTGTAAGTCAACAAACTTAGATTTGTGAAACAATTAACATCAATTCAATGAAACAACAAGGATAGGACAACATACAAAATGAAACACAAAAACATTTCAAAACATAGCATGCAATAGAGATTGATGAATTACACTTTATATTACACTTTAACAAATGTGAAAAAAATGATAGAAAAGAAAGAATGGGCAAGATACCATTGGAATATTGTTTCCACTAAACAAAAACAAGGCATCACAGTGGTTCTAGTCATTTCAAATAAACATTAACAACACTTGCAAAATTGTAAGTTAAACATACCTAGTGAAAATATGCAGTGAAAAAGAACGGAGATTTACAATATAAAACACATATATGAAATATGTTATATGAAATATGTTAGTTGGTGTAAAACCACTTACTAGCACCATTACATCATGTGAAATGTAATGGTGATTGAAACCTGTAATCTTAAATACAACAAAATACATTCAGACAAACAAAGAAGACAACAAAAAAGAGATACAAATATAGTTAGGTTTGTATGTTTCCAAAAGGTACAAAACACATTAGCAACAGCTAAATTAAAGGGTAAAACGAGATTTAGGTTTACTGACACATTCAAAAGTATAACTTACCAGTCTCCACTCCACCAGGTATTCCTGTCAAGCCTTCAGGATGTAGGATCTGCAAGACCTTCTCCGCCCAAGGATATAGTTGTAAGGGGGGGCTGAGAGAACCACAACCAGTCCTCTGGGCCTCCAGGTGATGCTTGGAGGCCAGGGAATGCACTCTCCCCTGCGTGTCGTTCCACCTCTTCCTAATTTCCTTCTGTGTGCGCAGGTTGTTTGCTACAGCATTGACTCTGTCAACTATTCTGACCCATATTTGCCTTTTATCAGCTATGTTTGTAGTTAGTACTTGGGCTCCAAACAATTGTGGCTCTACTCTAATAGTTTCATCTACCATGACTGACAATTCTCCCTCTGTAAAATGGGGATTTCTCCTCCATGCCATTTAAAAAAAAAAAGGAATGAAAAAAATTGTATGACCCACAAGAAAATAAATGAAAGAAGAAAAAAGGGACAAGAAACAGTGAAAGCAAAAAAATACCGGACTTCACTGACAAAAGTTCAGCTTGAGACTGTCGTGCTGCAATGGAATGACAAAGGATCATGGTCTGAAATAGAGTGTGTTTTGCAGGGTGGTACGCAGGTGCAAACAATTAGGCAAAACACATCAGGTGTGTGATGCTAGCATCCATCCAAAAGTCGCAGGAATAGTACAATGTTGAACGCGCCCCGCAACAGAATCCCTCCGTTGGGGCTCCACCGCTAGAACAATGCCAGTACAACCGTGAAATCTAATATGCTCGGCACAATCCCGCAACCCTGACAGCAACGGAGTAATGTTCGCCAGCAGAGGAGCCCGCCACGTGGGCAGATACGGCAGGCGGAATTCTGTCAGCTTGGTGGAGTACTTGTAAACTCCGCCACCGAGGGACGACGGGAGTCCCGCCAACATCTAAATCAGGCCCTCAGCTTCTACATGAACTAGTCTAAAAATAAAGCATATGTGTAAAAACATTTTCACAAACCAAGCATGCTAAAAACATTTCTACAAAATATGCCAATTTTAAAAAAGGTCATATAAAAAGATACAAAAGGTAATATCAATTTTAAAACTAATAGCCAAATTAAAATTCAGGAGTCTCCCAAAATATCATCCATGTTAAACGAATCCAAAATGGATTGTTCATCCGCAGACAATTTCGCCACTTTGGCCACATTAATGAGATCCAGAGAACACTCGTGGTCAGCACCCTCAGCCGATTTTGAAGGCGTATTATATTGCTGTGCATCCGCATCAGGAGAGCTGGAATCCATATCAAAAGGAGAAGGCTCATAGCAGGCTTTCCTCAGCAATGGTAAATTCATGGGACAATTCTGGATATGTATCTTTATCGGACCCATCAGATGGTTCATGTCCATAGATTGTACCAATTGCTTTGAAAGACATCTCCAGTGCACACTCAAAAGGGCACCACAGACAATGGAACACAGGTTGCACGCAGGTAAGCCACATTGGTTGAAAGGTCAGGAATCAATCACTATTTAGATCCGGGAGCACAGATATTTTAAATAAATGGTATAATGCATTCACGACACAGCTTGACTGATGTCAGTTCCATCACTGTTTGGCCTGGATGTGGGACATCCATTGCGGAGTAAAAAAAACATAGAATGAAAATACCACAAATAAGGAACAACACAAGTGGCGTGCCTCCAAAAATGTTTGAAAATATTGAGCGAAGGAGGACGGAATCACTCCAAAAATAGTTCGAAACGTGCTGACAAGGCCAGACCCAGCCACTTTAAAGACATGCACCACACCAGTAGTGTTGGAAGCATTAAATATGCATTGCACAAGTTCACCAAAATGGCGAGGAAATGTTGAGCTTAAAAGCGATTGTATTTCTGCATGCGACCTTGCTACTTGTTAGTCAAAGGTCTCTCTGGCAGATGTTGGTGCTACGTCCATTGGAAACAATATAATCTTTATTCTGCTCAGCTTGTCAAAATTAACTTTCAAGGTTGGAATCGAAGGCCATAAGGTAATCCCTTTGACACTGCGTTGGACGGAACGGCACAGAATTGCAACATGTAACTATCTGAAAGACTGAAACTACATATGGGACACCTGCTTGCATCCCACAGAAACTTTGATCGTTCAACATCAAATAACTTCCACTTGAAAGTAATCTAATGATTTGATGAAATAAAGAAGCTGGCATTCCCTTCAAGTAACATGCTAGATTAGCTTTTGAAACATTGCATGCCCGTGAAAAGTGTCACCTCTTTATAAACGAATAAGTGGCCGAGCGAAGAGTCGCATTCATTTCCACTTAGAAAGACTCCCAGTTCCCCACTGATAAATTTGAAATTGAAAGATAAAGACCATACTTCGTGAACAAAACTTTCTCCCAAAGACTCCTATCTACCTATCGGGAAATCTTTCGTACAATACTGAAAATTAAATATTGAAATAGTGAGTGAGATCATGCCATGTATTAACCATACAGCTGATGGTGTTTCTGCTACTGTGAACTGCAGCTTTTCTAATTTCTCTATGTTTAACACTGTATGTGCAGCATCTTTTTTAGCCGTTAATAGTTGCCTATGTGTTAGATTAAATGGCAAAAAAAGGTCTGTGGAATTTATGTGCTTCCAGGGCACACAGTGAGATTTCAAAACCTGTAAAGTCCACCCTAACTGTATAATTGACCTAAGTTGGCTCTGGCCATGGTATAAAGTAGAAATGTCCTTTTGTATAATGTCAATTGCAGATGATACAATGTTATTCAAATTATAGATATGAATTGACAATGCATTGATAACATTATCTACAACAGCAAGTGCTTTTTCTAAGTTTTCTTGATCTAATTGCCTTAAACATGTAGCAGCTTCCAGTTGTGAAACTTTCCAAATCACATTATAGGTAGATTAAATAAAACTTTTTAAACGCGGAGACCTAGGTCTCAACAAGAAATCAATGCAAGTCCATGTCTTCCGATAGGAGAGAAAAATGTTCTTTTACTGCAGACAACGTGGAATTTTGAAGCCATTGTTGACAAACTCCCTACGGAATAAGTTTTAACAATCATCGCATGTGAAGACTGGAAATAACGAGGGTCTGGTCTGCTAGCATTAAAACCATGTGTATAGTTTGAAAACCGTGCATGACAATCATTTGTATCCACTGGCCACAATCACCCACCAGGACCTGAAAAAGTTGAATTACATGTTCCATTTTGTACCATGCTATTGAGCTGTCAGTCTGTAAAATTTAATAAATGTTGCCAATTGTCAAAGCGGGCAATTGAAGAAATACTGTGCAAGTTCCTTTCCTTAATTTTTGCAAGACCCAAGCATGTTGCCTGCTGTACTGTCTTATTCAAGAAAATCATTTGTTTTGGAATTAAGAAGGATCTAAATAAAGTATCCATTCTCTCCACTTGCCAGTCTTTAGTTCCCCATATTGATTTTTAAATCGATTGTATTTTTCTGAACTCATAGCCTTGTAAAGCCAAATGGGAGACAAAGGAATCCAAATAAATAAATTTTGTTTGGTGTAGGAGGGAGGGGTGGATATATAGCCATGGGGGGGGTGGGTTGATTTACTAATTGTGAAACTTTACGTTCTCAGCGTGAAAACAATATGAGTGACTGCTGTCGCACATTGGTCTTCCGGTATGGTCAATGGGTATCGTCCATACTGACAGGTCCTTCCTTCCTGCAAAACCTTTTTGTCTGGTATGAACCAACCAGACACCTCCGTTCTACAGGGACCAAACTCTTGACAGTGCCCAGAATTCGAACATCGCACTGGGGTGGCCGCAGCTTCACTATGGCACCTCTAAACTCTGGAACACTCTTCCGAGTGAGCTCAGAAGTGCGAGCTCCCTCTCCACCTTCAGGAAAGGACTAAAAACCTGGTTGTTCCAGAACTAGACGCTAGAGCGGGCTTACTGTGTTATCAGCGCCAAGACACCGCCGGGTATTCGCGCGCTTTATAAATCCCGTTAACATAACATAACATATAATAACATACTGTGGTTTTCTCTCACTTTTTGGGTCCTTCCAGGAGGTTGTCGCAGCTGGTACTCTTGAGGAATTAATGGGCCTAATTACAATGTCGAGTGGACTTAAGTCCGCCTGACATCGTTTTGGTACTGGGACCGACCGGCCTCATGTCGGCGGTCCCGACTGACCAATTAGGATGCGACCAAACACTGTTCGGTCGCACTCCTATTCTTTACAATGGGAGCATGGATTCCGACCGCAATGCATGCTCTCATTGTAAAACAGTGAGGTGCAGTTCATCCCTGCACCCCGTGGCAGGCACCTCAAGGTGCTTGCCAGGGGGTGCAGGGATCAACAGGGGCCTCCAACCGGAGGCCGTGCACCCATGGGGGCCCTGCTGGGGGCTCCCAAAGTCGACTTCCTACAGCCTTTCTGTGTCAGAAAGGCCAGCACAGAAAGGCTGTAGGAATCCGACATTGTAATCCCTCAGGCGGAAAGAGCCATCCTTGGGATTACTGAAGTTATTCCGACTGGCGGACGGGCTCTCCGAAACCGTCGGAAGCCAGTCATAATGACCGGTAGGATTCCTTTCCGACCAACACCATCCTAATGGGTCGGTCGGAAAGGAATCCAACCAGCTGATTACGATGCAGTAGGATTGGCTCCGACCAACGGTCAGAGCCATATCCCTCCCGCATCGTAATCAGCCCTCATGTTGTTAGAAGTAACAGTAGAAAGCTGCATACTCACATCTGATGTATTAATTGTGCTTGTAGTTGCAGCGGTAACTGGAATCAACAAAAGTTCATTCTCCGCCCTCCCCAGCCAAGGAGAAACAACATTGATGTTGGTGAAAACTTGTAGAGGAAGTTCCTGTGGGGTAGTGAGAGGGGTCAAGGAGCTACCCAGGTATTCTCGTGGCCTGCTGTGCAGTACTGGCCACACAATGTTACTTCACTTGATCAACTGAGACAAGTTGTTTGTCTTTACAACTAGCAAACGGTGGCAAGATCACTGTTCTTGTACATTGGATGGCACCATGCACAGTACGATGGGCCGAATTCCTTTTTGCCGGCAAGTTTTTCCCGAACTAGATCCCCAACTTTAGGAATCTAACCAGAAGATGCTGGTTGATCCCTCATTCCAATAGTGGCTGGTTTTTTGGTAAGGTCATTGGACCACTCATCTCTGAAGTCTTTTAATTCCTGTAAGACAGCGAAACGTTAATATATGTCAAAAGGTGCATCTACAGCCTCTGCCCTGGGACAGTTAAGATCTAGAATGTACATCCAGATTCCAAAGAGGAGCTCATATGGGGTCCAGCTACCCAAAGATCATCTAGGCAGATTATTTAATGCTCTTTTGACTCTATACAAGTGGTGGATCCAACTACAACCTGAACCTAATACTCCAGCTGTTAAGGATTGCTTTAAGTCACTGTTTTTCCTCTCCACAATCGAATTTCCCTCAGGATGATACGGTGCGGAGTAATATACAGCTACACCCAGGGTTTCCATGGTATCCCTGTAACCTTAGAGGCAAAAGGAGGGCCCTGGTCCGAGTGGAATGCAGCTATTGCATATGTACCAATGAAGACTTGCAAATCTTTAATAACAGTTTGAGCAGCAGCCAATCGCTGTGGCCACAGCCATAGGAATCTGAAGCATGAATCTACTGCATGTAAAATAAATCTGAACGCACCATCCGAGGTAAGGAGGCTGCAATGGTCTAGATAGATGCATTGGAGAGGTTTACTGGAAACCAAGAGGGGTGTCTGTGGTGGGCGTGCAATGGTGGAGCTCTTCATTTGTTGGCAGATGTCACAGATAAGGACATACTGTTTTGTCTGTTTGTACAGACCATGCCACCAGTAGAGCTTCTGCAATAGTGATATTTTAGTCGCCAGACCTCATGTACTGCTATTCTTTATTCTAGCCTGCGGTATTCGTTGGGAATCACATGATCACACACCCCAGGAATGGTAGTAAAATTAATATTTTGGGTACTCAAATGGTAAGAATATTTTGCTGGATATTTTCTAGGGAAAGAGGTGCTGTTACACGAAGCGTTGACAGTAGCCATTATTTCATCATCCACCCTCGTATGAGAACAAGTTATTGCAGCTACAGTTGCAGTCTTAAATGCAGATTTGGCAGCTTCATCTGTCAGAGAATTTCCTGCAACGTGTGTTCCAACACGTTGGTGGCTCAATGTATGTATGACATGAGCCCATGGCAAACTGTCTTTAAATGTTGCCACCTTTCCCCAAAGCAGTTTACACTTTACTGTATTCCCTTTAGAGTCTCTGAATCCATTTAGGCGCCAATAGTGTATGTTGTCATTGAATGACTGGACACAATAATATGAATCAAACACAATGAGTGTGGGGAATTCAGGATCTGTATTTTCTAGTGCCAGTATCAATGCTTTCAGTTCAGCCAATTGAGCAGTGCAGTCCCCTAAGGAATGTGTCAATAATTTTTGAGGATGGAATGTACCATCCACCATGATACTGTGCACCACGGAGCATGCTGCCGAGTACTGGAGTTTGATGCCTAAAGCAGGCTGGGCTGAACCAGAAGTATAGATCATATGTTTGTATTGATCAAGAGGCAAAATATTGCTGGGCATGGGGTATTCATGTTCGTATTGGAGAAATTCTTGTGTCCATAATGTGGGGTCAAAAACATAATTTACGAGTAAGCGGGGGGCGTGGCCAGCAACATGGCCGGATAGCTGCGTGTGCTTGGAGCTCCGCCGGCCCTGAGCCTAATCCTGCTTAATATCCTGTTCCTCCTTGCCCACGACGGCTGAGATTTCCCTCGGAAGCACGCGATACTGATGCGGTGCTAGCGGCGAGGTGAACGTGCCCATACTTTACCCTAGAGGAGACCGTGTCGGCGCGACGAACGGCGAGTGATCCCGCAAGATGGCGGCTGCCCGAGGCGCTGTGAGGCCGTAGCTGGAGACAGAGGTGCTCCCGCTGGGTGGCAAGTGGACAGCGGACGATGAGAATCGACCGGACGCCTCCGCGACACCCGAGCCTGTCCCTGCTCTACAGTCGGGGGGGTCCGGCCGCCTCCCAGCTGTGACTTATGAGGCGTGACGACGAAGGTCGGAAACGGCAGCAGTGCAGTGGTTAGCAGCGAAAAGTAATGAGCTGCGCCCTGGTGAGGTGATCGTCGTCGTAAGGGTGGTATTGAGGCAGCGCGGCTCGAAAAGAGACTGAGGGGCCCCACAGATCGGCCCGGCTACCGGAGCGACGGAGGCGGGGCCCGCGGGCCGACCGGGGGAGCTGCTAGATTTCTCCTCGCGGCGAGAGTGGCAGGCGCTGGCTGCCATACGCGGTGAGGGCCGCGAAGAGCGAACTGGGTGCCCCTGGTGAGGGAGGCGCCCCTTGCCTTATTCTGCTGGGCATCGCGGCGAGGGAGGCGCTGCCTGATCCACACTGAAGGAGTGGGCCGCGACTGGGTGGAGGCTCCTGTCGACCTTTGCTGCCGGCGCCAGCGAGAGCCTGTAACCTGAGAAACGCCGCGTCTGGCGGCTGCGTGGATCTGACTGCTGCTGCCCTGTGGTGAATCTGTCTTGCCCCGGAGCCAGGTGGCGCCCATAACCGCCTTCAGGAGTGGCTGCTGCAGGGCGGAAGAGAAAGGCGGTTTGGCGGGTTGCGCCATAAACGGAGGCCCAGACGCGGGTGGGGACCAACAGCGCCATTGAGGAAGGTGGGACGCTAGCGTTGATGGGACAGTGGTCCCCGCATTTGAAAGAGGCCTGACCGTCGGCTCCCCTATGAGTGGCATAAGTACTGAGGGACACTAGAGGCACTCGCTTGGGTCGGTAACAGTCGAACCTGGTGGCCCGGACACGGCACCCCCTGGCTCCATATAGCGGGCCAGCCCCACGAGATCTAAGCGGCAATTGTCCTTCAAGGGAGGCGCAAGGCCCACCTGCGGTCCGATACTTGATACGGGACGGCGGGTGTGGGGGGTGCCCCACCCATCGGCGGCGGTGGTCGGACGGACTCACGGTGGGGCTGCTGCTCTCTCCCCAGGGAAATAACCGAGACTGAGAGCGAGAGACTGAGTGTGGGAGGCTAGCGGCGACTGTCAGGCCCGGTGCCCAGTGACCATGGCACGAGACAAGGAGCCCAAGTCAACGTCCAAACAAGGGAAGCTGGATCGCTTTACCAAAGCCATGCCGCAACCCCCGGCGGCTGAGGGGGAGCTCTCTCATAGACCAGACACAGACGCGATACTGCAAGCCATCAACGCCTCTCTTGAAAGTCTAGAGGGCAAACTGGCGGAGGTGCGGACGGAGGTCTCCTTCCTTTGTCAGGACTTGCGGAAGGTATCAGAAAGAGTCACGGAGGTTGAACAGCGAGTGTCTGAATTGGAGGATACCTCCCGGAACACGAATGTTGAGGTCAAGGGACTCATGGCGACGGTCAAAGACGCAGTCTGGAGAATTGATGATGCAGAAAATAGGGCACGTCGGAATAACCTGCGCTTTATTGGTATTCCTGAAAATGTGGAGCGATCGGACCCGGGTCACTTCCTACTACAGTTCCTTAAAGAAACCCTGCCGGAGGCCCGCTTCTCAACATGCTTTATCATAGAGAGAGCGCACAGGATGCCCGGGACCAGGCCCGCCGGGGGCCCCTCCTCGGCCACTGATCGCCGGATTCCTGAACTTTCAAGAAAGAGACGTTTTACTCCGGGAATTCAGAAAGAAGGGCGACATCAAATTCGGCAACGCCAGGGTGATGGTATTCCCAGACTACTCGAGGGATGTTCAAAAATTGAGGCGCACCTTCGACTCAGTCAAGGAGAAACTCCGGGCACTGGGACTGCAATACATGTTACTGTTTCCTGCGAAACTCAAAGTCATACACCAAGACCGGACATTTTTCTTCCAGTCCCCGGAGGAGGCTTGGGCTGAGGAGCGGCCCGACTGAGACGGGAGAACCCATCCGCTGGGCCGAGTCAAACGAGGGGGGCGTCGTACTCCGTGCGAGAACAGCAAACAGAGCGACGAGTGAGGAGAGTGCAGAAACGGAAGACACCTAGGGGAGCCACGCCGGCGAAAAGGCTGGGGAGGGCCGGCCGGTCGCCCCACACCTCGGAGGCAGACGACGACACGGCACAGGACTGCGCATCGCATGTTTCCCACAAATCGGCCGAGACCATAGATTCGGATCAGTTGGAAGGACAGGACGTGGGGGAGGTGGCCACGGCGCATCCACTGCTGGAGAGTATCCAACGTCTGGAGACTTCAGAGTTGGACCCCCCGGGGAACGACCTACAGGCGCAACAAACTCAACTCACGGGCGAGGAGGAAAGAAGTTGCGGGGCTGGATGCCCGCATAGAGAACCTGGAGATCCCACGTAACTTGGTGGACACTGTGTATCCTGGACCTAGATGTACCAAAGGGAAGTACAAAGTGGGTTATTAACATTGTAATTCGTTCTTGGTTGCTTGTGGGAGGGAGGGCGGGTGGGAGGGCTACAGACCTCTGATTGGTTTCCAACGCCAGTATTGTCCTGTTGACGTGTTTGGGATGGTGGGGAGGCCTTCGGAGCGTGAGGAGGGGGGTGTGAGGGTTTTTTTCTTTTGTTTCTTGAGCTATGCATTGGGTGGGGGGGGAAGGATTGGGAGGGGGGATTAAGGGTGCTGAGGATTTACTAAGTTGTGGTTTTGATTTGAATGTTGGAGCGGGTGGGGGGGCGGACAGCTGAAGAGACACGGCCTTGAGGGTGAATCAAGTGTTGAAATGACATGGCTGACAGCACATACACAGCACTGACATGGAATGTCAACGGCTTGGGCAGCAAAGTTAAAAGGGGGTTGGTGACCCGATACCTTAAGAGGCATAAACCTGACATCGTATTCCTACAGGAGACACACCTGATGGGCCCAAGTTGCGCTTTTTTGGGAAGGGGACAATACACCACACTGGCCCACGCAGGTTTCACTAAAGGCTCCCGAGGAGTAGCTATCCTTATTAGAAGATCCCCCCCCTTTCATGTCACGCAAAAGTGGATAGACACAGAGGGGACATACGTGGCAGTGCGAGGCACCTGGAAACATAGGACGTTTCTGCTTGTCAGTGTGTACGCGCCCCCAAGGCTCCAACAGCGCACATTAGATTGCATAGCTACGCTCCTGCTGCAGTTGGGACCTGCAATCCACCTAATAGGGGGTGACTTTAATGATGTCCTTGAGCCCTCGCTAGATCGTACCCATGCCCGCCCGGGTTCTTCGGACGCTACACCCCTGGCCCGCTTTGTAGATACCCTGGGACTGATTGATTTCTGGCGGCGACAGCACCCGTATCAGCGAACATACTCTTACTTTTCCGGGGCCCACAAAGTATTTTCACGGCTGGATTATCTCTTCGCGCCTGCGGGGGAAGTGCACCAGGTGGACACTATAGAGTACTTAGCTAGGGGTATATCCGACCATTCTCCCCTCTTGCTACAAACGGGAAGTGGGTTGGGCCGTCGCATGGTGCAATGGAGGCTCAACGCGTGGGCACTAAGGGACGAGACACTTAGCGAGGAGCTCCGGATAGACTCCGAGCTCTACTTCAGGGAAAAAAAGGGCTCAGTCACGTCGCTGACTATATTATGGGAGGCGTACAAAACGGTACTGCGCGACAGAGCACAGAACATAATAGCGCATAGGAAGAAGCGAGAATCCGAAGAAATCCAAGAGATGGAACGTAGACTCTTGGAGCTAGAGGGATCTGACCCCGCTGCACTGTCCGAGCTAGACTTACGCCAGCTAGAAGTTACTAAGCGAGAGTACCTGGCTCTAGCGACCAATGAGGTGGGAACGCAACAATTAGCAACCCAGCACAAACTTTATGAGACAGGGGATAGAGCGGGGAAGCTGCTAGCGTGGTTGGGATGGAAGGAAATAGAATCACGATGGGTACTGTCCGTCAGGGAACGCGAGATCACACACACTGCCCCAGAGGCTATAGCGGGAGCCTTCGCGCGGTACTATACCACACTTTACGCAGCACATGGCCAGGTAGAGGAACCACAAATCAGTCACTACTTGAGGACTATTGACTTGCCTTCCCTTTCACGGGCGGAGGCAGACAGCCTAGAGGGGGATCTGACACTGGCAGAGGTGACCGAAGCTATAGGCCGACTAAACGCGGGCAAAACTCCGGGGCCGAACGGCCTCCCCAGCGAATTCTTTAAACTAAACGCTACGCTACTGGCCCCATACCTTCTTAAAATGTTTCAGGAGTCGCGGGAAAGAGGGATCCTACCCCCAGACCTCCGCCTGGCCACGGTGGTAGTCATTCATAAAGCGGGGAAACCTCCAGACGGGTGTGGGTCCTATCGCCCAATATCGCTCCTCAATGTTGAAACAAAGATTTTGGCCACTGTCTTGGCGAGCCGCCTGCTAAAGGTGATCCTTACACTGGTGCATAGGGACCAGTCGGTCTTTATGCCAAGGCGTGCCACGCGCTTCAATCTGCGTCGTTTAGCTAATTGGATGGACACAGTCAAGGGTCGGGACGACCCGCATCTGCTTCTCTCGCTTGATGCGGAGAAAGCGTTTGACACGATCCACTGGCCCTTCTTGTGGTGCACCTTGGAGCAAATGGGCTTCGGCCCGATCTTCCGAGAATGGCTGGCGTTACTCTACAATACTCCAGAGGGAAGGGTGCGGGTTAACGGCGCTCTTTCAGACAGCTGGCCGATAAGACGCGGTACCAGGCAGGGCTGCCCCCTATCCCCCCTGCTATTTGCCCAAATAATGGAACCACTGGCCTGTATGATAAGAACTCGCCCAGGGCTGGGAGGATTCCTGGATGAGTCACGCCTGTTAGCAGAAGAACGGATATCGTTATACGCAGACGATATTCTGCTATATATCACACAACCGGCCGAGTCACTTCCCCAGATATTGCAAATTTTTTAGGAATATGGCACCTACGCGGGATACAAGATTAACTGGACAAAGTCCACCTTGTACCCATTGCACGGAGAGACAGACCTTGGTACCTATCCGAGTTGTTTGCGGACGACTACGGAGGGGTTCACGTACTTGGGGCTCTATATTACCACCGTTCCGGAGACCCGCCTGGATCAGAATATACGGCGAGTGCTAACGAACTTTCAGGCAGATGTGAAGAGGTGGAGGAAACTCCCTCTAACTATCATGGGAAGGGCCGCCATGTACAAAATGATAACGCTCCCCCAACTCCTCTATGTTTTGCAAAATACATATTATAAAATCCCAGACGCCATTTTCAATGCAATAAATAGTGAACTACGTCTCCTGCTATGGGACGGAGCCCACCCGCGAATTGCACTACGAACACTGCAACGCAACCCATACAACGGAGGGCTGGCCCTGCCGGATATCAGGGCCTACGACAGAGCGGCTCATCTCATTATCATTAATGAATGGCTCCACACACCAGGTGATCACCCCACGTATAAACTGGAAAGGTTGCAATTCCGCACACATACATTCTTCCATTACCTATACGGGGGGTGGGGGGTACACAGCTTCTCCCCGCCACCCAACACGTAGTGGCAGCCTGGAAAGGTGCGGAGAGGCAGATGAAGTGGGACGGGAAACCTACACAGGAGACCCCCCTGTGGGAGGGTTCCCGATTGAGGGAGATCAGAAAGCTGAGAGGTTTCAGGAAATGGGATCTTATAGGCATTTCTAAGATAGGGGATCTTCTGGAGGGGGGCTCTTTGGCGTCATTCACCTCCCTTCAGTCTAAATACCAGTTCCACCACTCCCAAGCCTAAGCGTACCTCAGACTCAAACATGCCTGGCACGCTGAAGGATTGGATGACATGCAATTGCCAGAATATGCCCCACTGGAGGGTAGGCTCCTCCAGGAGGAAATTCACACTCAGGCGGTATCCCTAACATATAGGACACAAATCAATAACATCCCGGACAACCTCGCCCCGTTACGCGTTAAGTGGGAACTCACCACGGGACCACTAGATGATATAGACTGGGAGGCGGCCCTAATGCACCCGCGCGAAGTGGCGATTAGGCTGCGGCTGCGACTTGTACAATACAAGATCCTTCATAGGGTCTAATTTGACAGGGCAAGATTGCACAAGATGGGTAGGGCGGAGGATCCCACCTGCCTCAGATGTCATGCTGCACACGGCACATACATACACACCCTCTGGGAGTGCAGACACATCCAGGAGTACTGGCACACCATCCGGGGAGAGTTAAGTAATATATTGGGAACCCAGTTGGAGATGGACGTAAAATTCCTACTACTAGGGATCCCCACAGACATCGACCTCCCGCGGCATAGGATTTTATTGGTCAACCTAGGCTGGGTGGTAGCAAAGAGGGACATTGCCAAGTACTGGGGGGCCACACAACTCCCTACGCTTAAGGAATGGAAAGCCAATATGGATCTCTACATGGCAGCAGAGAAGGTGATATACAAAGCACGCGGCTGTCCGCGTAAATTCCGAAAAATTTGGATGCCTTAGGTGAAGTTCTACAAACTGGATTTGGACATGGGGGATGAGACTTTGGAATGCTTCCATGGTGGGGTGGAAGCACGTTAGCGGTGCCGGCAAAGCCCAGCCCGAGATGCTCAGACGTGATTGTAACGAACCTGAATATGTGCCGATCTGTCATTGTTGTAGATGTAACCATAAGCGTGTCACTGCATAATTTGCCGCGGTCCCTCTCGCCCCTTCTTGTAACTCGTCATCAGCAATTGAATGTTTTTTTTTCTGTATCAATGTCCCTTCCTCCGCAGTCATTGTTTTCTTGTTTATTGCATAAAATAAAAATAAATTTATTTTAAAAAAAAGAAACATAATTTACATCAGTGGTTACCAGGAAAGTGGCCCATTGTATCCATCCAGAATGCTTTTGAGTTGAGAACGCTAGCTTTTGTCACAGCCTCTAAGGCTGGGATGGGAGTAATGACAATTATTCGTTTCCCTTGGGTCAATGGTCTTTCCTTTATGACAGCCATCAGAACTGCTGTTAGCATTTTTTGCAGGGGACGCAAAACGCATTTCTGCATTAGAATATAAATGAGATTTATGTGCAATCGGCACTTTGTCACCTTCATTGAATGTGACATGTGAAGCCAATGGCACCAGCAATTATACAGATGACTAAATTTGTTTTGTTTACACATGTGTGTGTGTGTGTTTTGAAGCAAGCATGTCAGTCTGTGGTGAGCTGAGTATTTCTGTATGTTCTGATGTCCAATGTGTGTTGAAGAAATCAAGTCAAATTAAACCGCACAAGGGTTTTATGGTTTGTGCATAATCTGGTATGTAAGTCCTGCAAAGTTAAAGAATCCTAATAAGGATTGCAATATTTTAAGTGTGTTTGGTGGTTGTAGAAGAGCACGAGGAAGTGTGGTGCCAGGCTCTTTCCCTCATTTGATAACTCGTATCCCAAAAATAGGACACTGAGAAAAGCAATCTTTGATTTTTTAAAGCTGAATCTGTAGCCAAACTGAGCAAATCCCACAACTATGCAATCCACTCTGGCCAAGTGTGTGTTTAACCCATCAAATATATGTCGCTGACCTAGGACAATGCTTCTGCGATAATACTATGTACAGTCCAGGACTGTTCTTATACCCTTGGGGGAGTTAACAAGGACGACATTGAGAGGCGAGCGCCGAGAAGGCTGTCAAATGTCTGCTTTCAGGCACTATATTTTGGCAGACAACATTTTTGGAAATATCGAAAGTTGTTTTTTAGTTTTTACGGAGAATGTTGTTCATTAGAGCCATACTGTGTGCATTTTGTATTGCAAATGTGTGTATATGACTATTTAAATGTCTATAGTCTAAAACTATGCGATAGGAATGATCTGGTTTCCCTACCAGAAATAAAGGGTTATTCATGGGAGATACACAGGGCTCAATTGTTCCTTGGTACTCAAGCTGTGAAAGAATCTCTCTCACAGGAGCTTTTGCTTCATGTTTGATAGGTTATGGTGGTTGCACTTATGGACTGGACCGTATGGGTAATTCATGATAGGAAGATTCTTTATCCCAGCCCACGTGGTTGAGGTATAATGCCTAGACTTGTGCAAGGGTCCATTCTGCGGCATAGGTTTGTTTAACCTTTTCGGGGACAAGCGCTGAAAATGAAGGTAAAATTATCTTCTATCCTTTTGGGGCTGTGTTTTTCAAACTCTGGGGGCTAATCGGCCTCCAAGAGAATGTCATAAATTAGTGTTACATTTTCCCAGAATACTACTTTAATAGTACACTGTATAATTTGTATATTTAAATTGTATAATGTATCTGGAGGGGCAAGACGCTGATCTGGGGTTTCGACTTCTATTTAGTCGCTAGTTGCCTTTGCATCAAGAAACTCTTGAAGATTCTGGTGAACTATCGTGACCTCTGCCCACGTCCAGTTCTGAAGGAAAGTTCTCTGTATGTACGGCATATTTGGCCAAAATTCCCGCAACCTTCTTCTTTTTAAATTGGGGTTTCTGTGCCTGCGCTCTGATCGCCCCCATCTCTCTCGTCTGTCCGATGAGGCCTGAAAGGAATGAGAAGGACGTGTATCAGTATACTGATACCTATCACTTTGTTTAAGATTATCACAGTTATGTAGATTGTAACGTTTTTCAGAGGAGGAAGGGGTGGGAGCACACTGCTGACCTCCCAGCACAAGTCGCCCCTTAGCATTCTGGTAAATGCAGCTTGTAGTGCATGCTTACTTGGTATTTTGCTGGAGTGTTCCACCAAAGTTGGTGCAGATTAGTGCTGTCATCTCTAGACACGTGTTTCTGGATTTTATCCGTCATCAGTAGAGATAAAAACGAATTTCATCTGTGGTTGCTGAGCAGGCTGCCACAATCCTTTCAGGTCTCAGTACCTCTCACAGACGCACAGGTGCATCTCCACAAGCTCGTCAGCTCAATGGCTCAAGGGAGCCTTTTCAAACAGTGCTTCACACTCCAGCAAAATACCAAGTAAGCATGCACTACAAACTGCATTTACCAGAATGCTAAGGGGCGAACTGTGCTGGGAGGTCACCAGTGTGCTCCCACCCCTTCCTGTTTAAAAAGGTTCCCTTGAGCCATTGAGCTGACGAGCTAGTGGAGATGCACCTGTGCGCCTGTGAGAGGTACTGAGACCTGTAAGAATTGTGGCAGCCTGCTCAGCAACCCCAGAAGAAAATCGTTTTTGATCTCTACTGACAACGGATAAAATCCAGAAAAACTGATTAAAAAAACTTCAGTTCTGTAAGCACTGTGGGCCTCATCCACGAATGTTACGTCTCCACCCCCATTTTGTAGCCCATATAGGGTTAAATGTGCTGTAAAAGCAGGTCTGCAATTAGCAGGAATATTAATTTTGTTCACCATTGTAATGAGCGAAATTCAGAGAGGGAATAACTTTAGTGGGGTTTTCTTTTTAAAGGTTCAGGCTTGTACAACGTGCAGACAATATTAGGTGCTTCCTAACACGCTGAGGAGAAATTATCCCCAACACCACGGACGTCTATGTGTAAAGGTGATTAGGGTATCTTGGCACACAGAAGAACTAACTACTCAGGGAGACCCGTTCAATAAGTACCTGACCAATGAACGTTGGTGGCACCATGTTATACGGTACCCACTTAGAAAGCTAGTACTGCATATTTTGGACAACTGGACGTCAGAAATGTAGGGACTGAGTCCTCCACACCCTCAGAACCTGTTGGCCGAATTCCTGGCTAGCTCATAGTGCCTCACCCACACCCCTAAACTACCTAGGGTGACAGGTGATTTTGGCAACCTTGAACATGACCCTCTGATCCCCAAGGGAATTGTAGAAACAAGATCTTACCCCTTTTGTTGGTTACTTGCACATGTCACGATAAACACAACACAAGGAAGATACGAATGAATGTTTTCAATGTATATATTCAAACAGTCGTGGTCTTGCATAGAAAGAATTAGCTGCAATTATTAGGCAGATGAAACAGTAATGTAACCAGTACTATGAACATGGTGAACAGAATAAGCAATCCAATCATGGCAGGTTAATTCTGCATATATGTATGACCTACATATTCCTACCTAGCACTACCCCTAATCTGAGAGTATAGTGGGGGTACCCTCTGCCCGATCACTTAGGATAGCCTGAGACCCCATACCTGAGTAACTTGGTCTGGTATCAGATTGGAAATCCCCCTCTGCAGGATCAGGATGGAAGATCAGCATTAGCAGAGTCATATGCTGGAAAACAACATTAGTTCCAGAACCGTTGTGGCTTTAATGCCCATCTGACCTCGAACAGGACAGTGCAGAGTTTATATAATAAGAGCCTACTGTGTTAGACGTATAGCACTGATGTAGTGGTAGGTCTACATGTTAGAAGCTGTCTCTGAGCAGACAATCATAAGCACTAGGATATCGTGTACTGTTCCTAGCCTTAAATGCAGAGTACAGATAATGTAGCAGGAAAGGCTTCCTAGAAACAGGCAGCAAGTACAGTGAGCATTGTCTTCGCAGAAGAATATCATGCAAGCAAATATATAAACAATCTAGCTAAAAACAACGTCTGCTTAAATGTGTCTAAAATGTGTAAAATGTGAAACTACAGGGAGAACCACAGCGGGCCCAAGATGTATTCACCACATGAGCAAATAAAGTGTGCTACTTTAAATGACCACATATGTGAAAATGAGTAAAAAGACCCTAGCCAAAAGTTTAATAAGACTGGCATGAAGCAATGAGAATCCTTGAAAACATATAAATGCTGATCAAATAAGAAAAATGTGAAAAAAGAATGAATAAAGTGCATAGTAAATGCTGGTAAGGTTAGGAAATTGAGTTCCTGCACAATGTTTATAACTTTATTCTCATTTAGATGCAGGCATTATCGAAGCTAAGAGTGTCCAAATGGATGAGAAATTACTATGAGGACTATGTCAAATCTTTCGTGGAATATGAATAATGAATACCTCTATTTGTTATGTTATGTTATTTCCATTTATAACGCGCGCGGATACTACAAGAGTGTCCCGGCGCGAGTCTTGAGAGATGGACAGCAGAGCTAGCTTAGACAAAGAGGAAGGTTTTCAGGTTCTTTTTAAAATGCGTGGGGTCCTGAATGCAACGAAGAGCACAAGGCAGCGTATTTCTATCTTCATATGAGAAAACAGGAGTGAGTCTGTCCTGAATGTAGCTCTTTTAATATTTTCATAAATATTTGCCAATGGTTAAATATACCTACCATAACAATAGATGTTTCCTCCTTCTTCTGGTCCTGCTGAATTGTGAAATTCTTTTCAGTAGATGGCTAGCAGAAACCAAAAAACAAGCTATCATTTAAACAAGACAACAATATGTTTTGTTTCAAATTGTACACTTTGTTTATACAGCTCCTTATACTTTGTGCAGTTATTGTGACTTGGTTTCTAAGGATCATGACCTCCCTGTCATCGATGTTAGAGATATTGAAGGTATGCAAAAAACGATTTGGGAAAATGGAGGAGCAAATGATTATCAAAATAACCAGTTTGGCTGATGATAAATTGGTGATGAAATGAACATTAAAAGAATACCCTTTTTTTAAAAAAAAGCACAGATATCAAACAAAATTCAGGAAAGGGGCTCAAACGAGTTTGCAAACCACTGAAAAAGAAACTTAAAATGGAGAGGTGAAATGGTGATCAAGAAGAGGAAAATATTGAAAATATACAGGTCAAATAATGAGAACCTTCAGGAAATTTAGGAGCAAGAAGAAAACTACTACTTTTATTGAGGCTGTTCTGGAATTGAGATTTCAAACAAGATGATCTATTCGGCTTGAAGATTTCCAAACCTGTGTGTGTAATCCATAAAAACTACAATCCGTTACTATGAAAAACAATGTAAAATATATAAAAAGATCACTACTTACTATACAGTCGTTCTCATGATTATCCCCCACAGTAGTAGGAGGTAGGTTCTAAAGGTAAAAGAGAAAATCATTACAATATTAACAAAAAAAGAAATTAGATGATGAGTGTAAATGTCTATAGAGTAATCATATCATTTAGAACATACAGAGCTACACTTGTACCCTCATTTGGAAAATGGCGCGAGCTTACATATCTTGTATTAAATGTCTGGTAAGATGATCATTTCAAATTTGCAACATTTACGATATTTAAAGTGAAACTGCAGTGTTACACTACAAATGTAGGTATACTCCATTTGTTACTTAGTTACAGAATATTACAACTTGAGATGGGGAATCCAGTTAGTATAAGCAAAAATCACTTGCTGAGTCTTCATCTTGAAAAACGGAAGAAAATGGAAACATTGGGGCCGATTCCGATCTCGGTCGGAGGCGTACCCAACACCATTCGGTCGGGAAAAAAGCCATGCGAAAGCCTGTTTCCCGACCGATCCGTACAGCACACCGAACGAGTAAGTACGTTGCGCACAACAGCAAAGAATCCGGCCGAGCCGTACTCACCCAAACCAGGTCCTGTTCCCCGACCGAGGCGAATCCGGAAACGCCGAATCGAGTCGCACGGAAGGAAAAATGCAGCCCCGTCCGGCCGGACAAGTACGATGCGCTTTCCGTACGCGCCGAACCCGTCGCTTACGCACGGCACGTCAAAGCATCCGGGAGAGGCGC
This sequence comes from Calotriton arnoldi, assembly GCA_963921515.1. Lineage (NCBI taxonomy): Eukaryota > Metazoa > Chordata > Amphibia > Caudata > Salamandridae > Calotriton > Calotriton arnoldi. Next base: position 3,732,372 of record CAWUFW010000345.1, on the reverse strand, counting down.
ACATAAGCTCCGATTCGCGCCACAACACGATCCACGGCTCCGAGACGAACACGGCAGCGACGAGGACGAGGCGGAAGCGACGCAGGCGAAGCGACGAGGATGACGCGAAGCAACGAGAAGGACGAACGACACGAACCAACCATGAATCCCTTCGTCCCGATCATACCAATATTCTACATTTACTACCGGAACAGGCACGGACGCGTACGGCGCAGAAGGTAAGCCAGACACCAACCACGAAACACATACAACACGTACACGACACATCACACACACAGAGGTATGCAGAATATACTTACACCAGCAACAGCAGCACCATAGGGGCGGGATGCCCATCACCAATGCCACATATGAACATAGGGGCCTGAATGCGCACCACCACCCTCACCCAGGGGGGGCAGGATGCCTACCACTACTACCACCCTTAGCCAGGGGGGCAGGATGCCTACCACTACTACCACCCTCAGCCAGGGGGCAGGATGCCTACCACTACTACCACCCTCACCCAGGGGGGCAGGATGCCTACCACTACTACCACCCTCACCCAGGGGGGCAGGATGCCTACCACTACTACCACCCTCACCCAGGGGGGCAGGATGCCTACCACTACTACCACCCTTAGCCAGGGGGGCAGGATGCCTACCACTACTACCACCCTCACCCAGGAGGGGCAGGATGCCTACCACTACTACCACCCTTAGCCAGGGGGGCAGGATGCCTACCACTACTACCACCCTCAGCCAGGGGGGCAGGATGCCTACCACTACTACCACCCTCACCCAGGGGGGCAGGATGCCTACCACCACTACCACCCTCACCCAGGGGGGCTGGATGCCTACCACTACTACCACCCTCACCCAGGGTGGGCAGGATGCCTACCACCACTACCACCCTCACCCAGGGGGGCAGGATGCCTACCACTACTACCACCCTTAGCCAGGGGGGCAGGATGCCTACCACCACTACCACCCTCACCCAGGGGGCAGGATGCCTACCACTACTACCACCCTTAGCCAGGGGGGCAGGATGTCTACCACTACTACCACCCTCACCCAGGGGGGCAGGATGCCTACCACTACTACCACCCTCACCCAGGGGGGCAGGATGCCTACCACTACTACCACCCTCACCCAGGGGGGCAGGATGCCTACCACCACTACCACCCTCACCCAGGGGGCTGGATGCCTACCACTACTACCACCCTCACCCAGGGGGGCAGGATGCCTACCACTACTACCACCCTCACCCAGGGGGGCAGGATGCCTACCACTACTACCACCCTCATCCAGGGGGGCAGGATGCCTACCACTACTACCACCCTTAGCCAGGGGGCAGGATGCCTACCACTACTACCACCCTCACCCAGGGTGGGCTGGATGCCTACCACTACTACCACCCTTAGCCAGGGGGCAGGATGCCTACCACTACTACCACCCTCACCCAGGGGGGCTGGATGCCTACCACCACCCTTAGCCAGGGGGCAGGATGCCTACCACCACTACCACCCTCACCCAGGGGGCTGGATGCCTACCACTACTACCACCCTCACCCAGGGGGGCAGGATGCCTACCGATACTACCACCCTCACCCAGGGGGCAGGATGCCTACCACTACTACCACCCTTAGCCAGGGGGCAGGATGCCTACCACTACTACCACCCTCACCCAGGGTGGGCTGGATGCCTACCACTACTACCACCCTTAGCCAGGGGGGCAGGATGCCTACCACCACTACCACCCCCACCCATAGGATGGACAATGCATGACACAACCAGCACACCACAACCTAGGGAATGCAAGAAGAAGACATCCCCCAACACCATGACAAGCGTGTGTAGACTGTGTCAAATGCCTACAACACCGAACATGACTTTGAACATACAATGTGACCCCCTAGCACATGTGCCACACAAATATGTGTGTGGCACACACAATGCAAGCAGGCCATGACCATTGTGACAATGGGGTCCAAACCCCATCATCACAGTGACCAAAAGGTAAGTGTGGGGTCCATAGCTGCAGCACATTTTGAACATTGTGGCAATGGGGTCCAAACCCCCATCATCACAGTGACCAAAAGGTAAGTGTGGGGTCCATAGCTGCAGCACATTTTGAACATTGTGGCAATGGGGTCCAAACCCCCATCATCACAGTGACCAAAAGGTAAGTGTGGGGTCCATAGCTGCAGCACATTTTGAACATTGTGGCAATGGGGTCCAAACCCCCATCATCACAGTGACCAAAAGGTAAGTGTGGGGTCCATAGCTGCAGCACATTTTGAACATTGTGGGAATGGGGTCCAAACCCCCATCATCACAGGGACCAAAAGGTAAGTGTGGGGTCCATAGCTGCAGCACATTTTGAACATTGTGGCAATGGGGTCCAAACCCCCATCATCACAGTGACCAAAAGGTAAGTGTGGGGTCCATAGCTGCAGCACATTTGGAACATTGTGGCAATGGGGTCCAAACCCCCATCATCACAGTGACCAAAAGGTAAGTGTGGGGTCCATAGCTGCAGCACATTTTGAACATTGTGGCAATGGGGTCCAAACCCCCATCATCACAGTGACCAAAAGGTAAGTGTTGACAAAGTAAGAGGTGCAACTGCCAAACTGCATGGATGATTCCTGGTCACAGAACAACAAACACATCAGTGGCAAAGTAGTGTATGTGTCCCATTGCAACATAAATTGGGGGAGCCAGATCCTGCAGTGCAAATAAGACATAACTTTGGCCATGTGCAGACAAACAACACCCATGGGGGCTGACACCGTCAACAATCATCAATGACACAATGACAGAAGTGACCATCCGAATGCAGACCCACATATTTGCACCAATGGGCACACACATGCAGATACCCTATGGAGACTGCAGATGTGAGGTGAACAGATACCATACCATGGCAGCAATGGGACACACAAACCATGATCATTGTGCTGACCGATGACCTAGGAGTCCCAGGGACAGCAGGGGAAACCCACCAAACAACATACAGCCAATGGCACACCCAAGATATGCCAATGCAGTGGTGCAGATGCACAAACACAAACAGGCAGACCCACCCTGCACATCATACACAACAGGTGAGGGTGGGGGTGCCAGTGTCCCCAGGCAACCACACAACACATGAGGAGACATGAATACCAGTCATACAGATGTGCATACAGTGCCACACAAAGGTAACTCATGGATCCAAATTCCCTATGTGGGCAAGCAGGCATTGTCAGATGAGAGGGAGCACAAATCACACATGTCACACAGGCACGTAGGGACAGCAACTGACACAGCAAGACACAGACACACCACAGCACCACCCCCAGGGCCCCCACAATGTGGTGACCCTGGGCTGCATTACAATCCCACTGTGATGACAAAGCTAAATGTGGTTCACACTGTGAACCACAGTCATGTGTACTGAGCAACTAACTACCATCACACCTACACAAGCACAAATCAAACAGCATGGCCAGTGAGCCAAGGCCAACATGGAGGCAGGGGCCTAGCCGGGCAACAACTCTCATCTGCACACACTCAACACCACACCCCTCGACCTCCAACAATGTGCAGCAGTGAAGCACACATGCACTGGTGACATTGCACATGCACCCATGACTATTCCAGGGTGGTGGGTGGGAACCAAGGTGCAGAAACACATCACACATGGACACTCAACAAGACTCCTGAATGTCTGACACACTGCACACTACGCTGTACATGGACATGACGGCAATACCACACCAACCAATGGGATCACAGCCACAGTCACACACCAATGAAGAAGCCAAGGTCACCCACAAAGAACACACATAGACAACAACCAACATTGCAGCCCGGAACCTGAGGAGAGCCAGCAGTCACACACACAACGTGTCACAATCACTGAAAGATAACACAAACTGGAAATCACATGACAGGGGCAAACAACAAGTGCCAAGGGGAAACCTGACTGTGACCCAGCTGCGTCTGCACACAAACTCAGCCCTGACAGCAAGCACACCTATGGGTGACACCCTGATGAGCAGTAATGTGCCATGCACCCACATCACAGAGAACCCAGGGAGAAGACTTGGGGGAACATAGCTCAACTCAGCTAGCATCACAAACAGGTACAACACTAGGGATCACAGCATGCACAGCTAAACGGAAGTGAACACACAGACATGCACATACAACACACACCTTGGGCGCAGGCAATGTCACAGGAGTACACACTGCCATGAGGGGACTCCACTCTGTGTGAGGAAAGCTGTGCCATATGTTGCCTCAGTAGGGCCCCACCATGTCAGCGGAGCACTTGGCCACACAATCAACAATTAGCACCAAATGAGGGCTCCCGTCCCATCAGCCTGGTCATGGAAGTGCCAACGGAATCATCAGCACAGATCCAACACACTTGTATAGCAATGTTGCACTGACAACACAGATGAGTCCTTCCCCATTGATGCCCAAACCTGCATGTCCACTGGAGATGGCCACACGGTCAGGGAAGTAGACGAATAGAACAATGGCAGGCACAACAGATGTGCAGGGGTGGAAGCCACAGATGTGAAATTGCCAATCTAAGTAGGAAATCCCATTGCCAAATACTGAACACATGACACCCTCAGATGCTGCTATGGATGACATGGATACACCACAGGATAGGACACATTCCCCCTGGACCACATGGGTTCCTGCACAGTAACACTTCATTATCATGAGACCAAATATCACCATCACTGCAGCAAGGGCATGGTTAGCATCATCAACATCATGTACATCAGAAGCAAAAGCACTAGAGAACAGAAAGTTGCTTTATTCAGCATATGTGGCATTAAAAGTAGAAGTCCGGTAGAACATAAACAAAGGCCAATGGCCAGTCCATCAACAAAGTCACAAGTGGGTGACAGTGGCAGATGCCACCCTACACATGCCTGCACAAAACCAGGGACAATCCACTAGGAGGGGCAACCGGGGGGTAGGCCAGGCACCGCAGGGACAGGATCAGGGCTCACCAGGAGGAAGCAGGGAAGGGGTGGTGGGTGCTGGAGAGCCACTGACAACTGCAGTGGAGGTGTCTGACATGGTGTGTGCCGGCACAACTGGGGGGCATGGCTCAGATGTTGTGGGTGCCGGCACGACTGCAGTGGACCCTGCAGATGGAGTGGACAGGTCCGCCACTGCAGTGCCCAAGTCAGACAGGGTGGTAGTGGACTCCACTGCAGTGCCTACCACCAGGGGAGGAGAATGGGGAACAGGCAAGGTGGGCTGGACAGAGGGGAGGACACCCTCACCACATCAGTGGCACAGACAAGCGCAGCGGGGGTGTGGTGCCGGGAGAGCAAGTGGCAGGGGGAGAAGGCCGGAGCCTCTTGGGGATGGTATATCTGTGGGTGGGGGAACCTGGGGCAGGGTGTGGTGGGGGCACCTGTGGAGTGGGGGCCTGAGGGATGGAGGAAGGAGACCTGGTGCTTGAGCTGCAGGGCGGCGGCGGGGTCTTGCTCTTAGCACTCCGGGGGAACTTGCGGGTGGGGGCCTCAGTCTGTCTGCGCCTGGGGGAGGGTGTCCGGGGGCGAGGGGCACTCTGCTCTGTGTGGGGGGGCTTCCTCTTCCCCCTGGATGCTGGGGCAGCTGGATCGGAGGGGAAGAGGCCGAGGTCACTGAGGAAGAGGCGCTGGGTCTTTGGGGTTGCAGGTGAGGCAAGGGAGGGTGCTTTGGAGGGAGAGGCAACTGAGGACTGCGCAGTGCCCGTGGATGCGTGTGTGTGTACCAGGGCCCCATCCCCTGTGAGTCTGGTTTCAGTCCCCTGACTGTGCGTGCGTGTGCGTTTAGTTTGTGGCGTGTGTGTCTGTGTGCTGGACGTGTGTGCGCTGGTGTGTGCCTGTGCCGGTGTGTGTGTGCTTGGGACGGGTAAGGTGCTGGGGAGTGTGGATGGAGCAGAGGCAGGAGGGGTGAGGGACTGTCTGAGGAGGGACACTGCTGCCGTCAGGGAGGAGTCCATGGACCTGTTGCCCCTCTGTAGGTCAGACATGCCCGATGAGATGCCCTCCATGAACGACACCAGCTGAGTCAACAGTGCGGTGTGCGCATGGAGGACACTCAGCATGGCTGTCTGCCCTACATGGAGCTGGCGAAGGAGGTACACAGACTCCTCACTCAGGGCAGCAGGGGACACAGGGGCAGGGGGTGCAGTGCCTGGGCCAAAGGAGACACGCTCCCGAACATGGGAGCCTCCACGGACCTGGGGAATGGGAGCCGATGGGAGGGCGGTGGTGGTGCTGGTGGTGGTGGGGACAGCAACACTAGCTGGCGTGTGGTGGCTGCTGACACCCGCCTCCACAAGGGAGTCATCCTCCGAGTTGCTCTGGTCCTCAGCTGAGGTGGATGGTGCTGAGGACTCCTCGGTGTGGCTCCCCTCGCCCTCCGTGCCACTGGGTCCCTCCGACCACCCCTCGGCTGCTGACCCAGTCTGGCTCTCTGGCTCCTCCTGGTCCGTGGAGCTGTCCCCTTCCGTGGCCGTGGATGTATCTGCAAACAATGGGGAAACAGACAGACATCAGTCACCTGCACCAAACGCACACACCACTGTGAGCACAGCACATTACAGAGCAAGCCCTGCCATCATTAGTTGTACATTGCTAAAAGTGCCCTAACTGAACAGGAGAAGCCAATTGTCAGTCTGATGCCAAGCATGGCACTCACATCCCACATGGCCTTGCACCCATCTGTCTGGTGTCTGTTGGATTGCAACACCCCAGTGTGGACACATGCACCAAGTACACAGTAGTTGGACAGTGCAGAGGACACGGTGTGGCATGTGGACATGCACACATCACAGCTCTTGCCACTGAGTCAGTACAGGTTTCCGGATGAAAGGGATGCCCAGAGTCAAATAGGAAATGCATGTGATGCATACCAGCGACAGACACCATGATGCACCCATGTCCTGATAGCCAGCGCCACTATGGTGTGCATGTAGCACATGTCACTCCCCTGCAGGACCACCAATAAGTTGACACATGCCATGGCAGAGGCATGACTGCTAAGTCATACATCACTGTCTCAGTGATGTATGACTTGGCAGCCAGACAACAACACTATGCACTGTGTCACAATAGTAGGTCATGGGGAATGCAAGTCCTGGAGCTGCACAAGTGCACATGTACATCCCCCACACAATACATCATCTTAACCCTCATCTGTCCAGGTCACACCTATTGGACATATGGGAGACCTGTGACACTACCCTCTGAACCTGAGCCCCTCACAATTTGCTGTGAATGGGGAACAGCTGCCTGAACTTCACATTCACATACCCCAGTCTGCACGGGCAGCTGATCAAACACCTATGTAACACACAAGTATCGTCTCCTATGGTCACATCTCCAGGGGCATGCTGAGCCCCTACCAAGAAACACCCCAGCAGTCCTGGCAACTAATCCACAGCACACTGACACAGAGGCAGACACCTGAGGGGTCAAATCACTGTGCACAATGTGTCAGCTGATACACGGGAGTGGGAGTACAGAGTGCATTGCATGGTCTGGAGTAGGCATGACTGTCCTGCTCCACATGAATGAGGGATGTGCCCTGGACAGTGGATAGCTGGCTATGTATGTGTGACACACGTAATCTGCACACTCCTGGGGCCCAAACATTGTTCCCACCCGCTGCATGGGCGTGTGCCACATACCCCAGGCACATGTGGTGGCTCAGCTCAGCAAGTGGACCGCATATCAAAGCAACACGCAGATCACATGTCCAAACCCAGGCGTTGTGTGAACAATGGACCCACCCATGATGCCCACAACAGAGTTAGGGAAACAGATGCTGTCCCCCACCTTTAGTGAAGCAAACTGCAAGGACACAGTCCCAAGTGACACAATTCCCTGAATGTAAGGGCCACACCTGGGTATCAGATGAGCAGTGGGCAGTGCACAATAGAGGGACATGGCTCCTGGACAACATGACTGCTGCACTGTGGCAGTTGAACCAGGCCAGAGGAGGGCACAAAGCATGTAATACAGAGTTCACAGTGCAGTCTTTGACTCACCCCCTCCTTGCTGCTGTCTTGCCTTCAGCTGCCCATCCAGGTCTGGAAACACCACCGCCAGGATCTGGAGCATGTGGGGGTCAGGGTCCGTGTTCCGCCCCTCCTGCGAGGAGGCGACAGCTTCAGCTGGACCCGTGCAATCCTCCGGGTCCAGCCCCGAAGGTCCTGCCACCTCTTTTGGCAGTTGCGGATCCGGCGCTTGTAGACCCCCACGGACCGGACAGCCCGGACGATGTCCTTCCAGATTTCCTGCTTCCGATGGGCATTAACCTGTCAGGATGACAAAGTGAAAAGGCCATTACCACACATGCAACATATCCGTGCATGACACAGTTGTATATACATGTCTCAATCACAGGGGCACATGATGTACACAGGCAGTGCAAAGCTGACCATGGACAGTTTGCCAGACGTCACTACATGGTATCATTGCATGGGAAGTAAAACCATGTTCAAATGCACTGTCACTGCACCATACCTGTCCAGTGCAAGTCACTACACACTATGGGGGGTGACAACTACTCAGTGAGCCTGCTAGCCAGTGGCGTGCAGACTCTCAGCCTTGCTAGTCACACAAAATGCACATTCAGAAAGGCAGTGCACAGAACACTCACCTGCTCCCTGGTGTCCCATACAGCTTGCTGTACTGTGGAAGAAGGCTGTCCAGCAGGGCCTGGTTCTCTTCAAGGCTGAAGGCTGGGGCTCTCTCCACAGTACGTGCCATTGCAGGGTCCAGAGGGGCAGAGACAGCAGCAGTGCAGTGGCAGATGTCGTCCTGGAGCATGTAGTGCAGGCAAGTGAGCTCTCAGGGGAACAGCCAGCAATATATATGTGCTGGAGAGGCAGATACTGTCCCTTGTGTCCAAAGTGATAGGTCCAAGTCGTTTGCATCTTCTGAATCTGGCCAATCCATGGAATAGCAGCACCAAAACACGCCCACAGCATCCTTCAAATCTTCAACTTCATGACATACATGATTTTGCAACATTGTTGTGGGTGACCAACTGAATTTACAGCAACCGACTCGTTCGAAATTCGAAAACGCGTCCGTTGCCAGGCAAGCCCATTGTCAATGGGTGCGCACCGATCGGTCCATTGCGGTACAATGCGCACAGGGGTACAACGCGTACCCGCACACATTGAATGCAATGGGCCGGCCGGAGGCACCGATCGGTCCATTGCAGTACAACGCGCACAGGGGTACAATGCGTACCCGCACACATTGAATGCAATGGGCCGGCCGGAGGCACCGATCGGTCCATTGCAGTACAACGCGCACAGGGGTACAACGCGTACCCGCACACATTGAATGCAATGGGCCGGCCGGAGGCACCGATCGGTCCATTGCAGTACAACGCGCACAGGGGTACAACGCGTACCCGCACACATTGAATGCAATGGGCCGGCCGGAGGCACCGATCGGTCCATTGCAGTACAACGCGCACAGGGGTACAACGCGTACCCGCACACATTGAATGCAATGGGCCGGCCGGAGGCACCGATCGGTCCATTGCAGTTCAACGCGCACAGGGGTACAACGCGTACCCGCACACATTGAATGCAATGGGCCGGCCGGAGGCACCGATCGGTCCATTGCAGTACAACGCGCACAGGGGTACAACGCGTACCCGCACACATTGAATGCAATGGGCCGGCCGGAGGCACCGATCGGTCCATTGCAGTACAACGCGCACAGGGGTACAACGCGTACCCGCACACATTGAATGCAATGGGCCGGCCGGAGGCACCGATCGGTCCATTGCAGTTCAACGCGCACAGGGGTACAACGCGTACCCGCACACATTGAATGCAATGGGCCGGCCGGAGGCACCGATCGGTCCATTGCAGTACAACGCATCACTGTACATGTGACTGGCATATGTCAGCATGCCTGTCTCAGATGGACATATGCCAGCCACAGATAGCTCCCAGGGAGTGAGGGGCACACCTACATCACGACAGCCTGTCCAAACTTTATCATAAGGCATGTAAGGCTGCATTTCTTATTGTGTGTATGTTGGTGTACATGTTGTCCTGTGGGTGTCACCTTTGGGCAGCCACCCCCAGGCTGTGCACGTGTTCATGGGGACAGGATCCTGGGTGTTACGTGTACATGACCACTGTGATGTGCAACTGTTCATATCTGTGCATGTGCCATGGTCACATTTCACAGTGGTGTATGTGTATGTCATGTCACATACCCCGTGAGTCCCATGTGGGACGGTATGTTTGAGCCAGGGTGTCCCAGTGGCACAATAGTGATGGTCCTCCACAGTCTTTGTGCATGTAGTGTTTACAATGTCTCTGATTTCATGTGCACAATGGGAGACAGTCTCCACATCCACGTTGTGTGTGCATGGACTCTGATGTTGTGCGTGTGTGTGTCACAGACGTCCATGTCTGTCCTGCCGTGGCAAGTGGGGCCACTACCTGTGGGGGTCATGGTTGTTTTGCTGTGGTGTATACATGATACTCCATGTAATGCCAGTGTCCATGTGGCATTACAGGGTCCCTGGGAATGTACCTGTCGTTGAGCTGTGGTGCTTGGGGCACATCTGTCCTCACATGTCACTGTGGGGGGTTATTGGTTATTGTGACACGGCAGCAGGAGATGGGAACTGTGACACGGCCTCATGATATCCAATGGGCCAACCTGGGACTAATTGATGCCACCTGTTGGACCGTGTTGACAGATGTTGGCCATGTATGTACCATACATGTCCTTCCGGTACTGCACACTTCATGTAGTTGTGCCTCATAATGATGTATGTTGGGATCTTGAGTGTGTTCAATGCCGCATATGTGGGGTGACTGACAATCTTGTTTACTTCTCCTCTGCACTGCAGGGCTCCTGCTGTCCATCGACCATTCCCAGACCTGGCAACGATGGTGGAACGGGACAGCATCCGACGGTACCGCTTCACCAGGCAGCTGATTGAGGATTTGGCAGTGCAGTTGTCCCCACATTTGCAGCCTGGCCGGCCGTATCCTACAGCGCTGACCCCCAAGGTGAAGGTGATGGCAGCCCTACACTTCTTTGCCACTGGTACCTTCCAACATACTGTGGCGACTGCTGGTGGGATGTCACAGACCATGTTCAGCCGTGTGCTCCGCGATGTTTTGGCGGCAATGTTGCTCTTCCTGAACCGGTACATCTATTTCCCTAGACTGCGACGACTCACTGACGTGAAGAGTGACTTTTATGCCCTGGGGAGGATGCCGCATGTCATTGGCTCCATTGATGGGACACATGTGGCTTTGGTACCACCACAGGCCCAGGAGCAGGCCTACAGGAACCGCAAGCACTACCACTCGGTCAATGCACTGGTGGTGTGTCTTGCAGACATGACCATCACACACGTGTGTGCCCGTTTCCCTGGTTCAGCACACGATGCCTTTGTGATGAGGAGTAGTCGCATCCCCAGGATGATGGCACAGATGCAGAACCAGCGTGCCTGGCTTGTCGGTGTGTACTGACTTTGTGCCATTGTGTGTGATCTGATCTGTAGTATTCCGCCCACTTTTCCAAGTCAGCTAATGTGCACTTGTCTGTCGGTAGGTGACTCGGGATACCCCAACATGCCATGGTTGCTGACACCCCTCAGGAACCCTGTGACACCAGCCCAGATGCGCTTCAATGAGGCACATGGTCGGACCAGGAGAGTGATTGAGCGGACCTTTGGTCTCCTGAAGAGCCGCTTCCGCTGCCTGGACAAGACCGGAGGGTCCCTCCCATATGCCCCTGCGAAAGTGTGCAAGATTATCATCGTCTGCTGCATGCTCCACAACCTGGCAGTGCGGAAGGAGTTGCCTCTCATCCAGGAGCATGTGGGTGGTGCTCTGGTGCTGTTGGAGTGTGTCCATGGGCTACTTGACTGGATGTGTGTTGCGATGTGTGGTGACAGGTGGGCTGTACTCCCCAACAGTGTTGACATGCTAACTTGGTTCTGGGTGGGTATCTTGTAACATGTATTGTGCATGAGTTTTGCTGTTCTGTCCTGTACTCCATTGCTTTTGACTGTGTGTCATTTCTGTCCTTCACAGGGTACTTTCAGATTCGTTTGGTCAACTGTGTCCACCGACGACGTGATTGCACATCCAGGCTGGTAGCTGTTGTGTCCCTACAGGTGATGTGCGCCACACCCATGGACTTCCTTCCGTCTACAGTTGTTGACTGTGTGCCCGCTGCCAGGTGGGATTACCTTGCATCTGTAGTGGTTACGGCATGTTGCAACTGTGTAATAAACCTGTGCTTCACTTTGTGATGTGCGTTGTCTGTGGTCACACATTTGACTGCCATTTGCTTACTGCTCCTGTGGGCTACTTGACTACAACTGGGAATGGGTGTGGTGTCTGTGCATTGCACCGTCTTCCCTGGCAACATCAGTGTAGGCAATGAGTCAGATGGCCTAGGTGTGTATGTGTTGTGTAGCCCTGGTGGTGTGTCTCCCTCATGTGTGTCACGTTGCCTGTACTCACATGCCTGTGTTGTCCTTGCTGTTGGAGTTCGCATACACAGTGTAATTTTGCAGTTCATCATCCCCATAACAGCACCCACGTTGGAATCACGACAGAGGCAAGTATGGTGTATTAGTGTGTTTATTGTGATACATTTGTGTTAATAGTGCATAGGATGGGTAGTGCTGTACATAAATCTTGCAATCCCAAGTTCCTAGGTGAATTGAAAGTCCTGGTAGACAGGATCCCCTGTATCGGGGCCACAGTTGTCTGACACATTGGTCCAACTTGTACTCCCCATGCAATGTGTGGGAGTAGTGTTGCCGTCAACAGGGTGAACAGTCTGTGCACAAAGGCGAACATCCAGAACAGGTTCAGGCTTCCTGGGAGTTGCGCTTGGCCATCGGCCTCTCACTTTTCCCTCCTCGGACGACCCCTCTTCTTGGGGGGGCCCCTCAAGTACAGGCTGCTGCGGTGCAGGGGACTCTCCGCCAGAGTCCTCCTCCCTCCCTGTGGCAGTTGCAGTTTGTTCGGCACCAGATGTTGTTGGCACACAGGGAGGTGTGGACTGGTTGCTGTTCATCTGGCGGAGGCATTGTAAAATGTCCCTGTGCACCGCCGTCATCTCATGCAGTGCATCCCACTTGGACTCCACGCGGGACATGTGTGAGTCCACACGGGACATGTGTGACTCCACGTGGGACATGTGGGAGTCCAAGCGGGCATGATGGGCAGCCTGCTGCTGTTTCATGTCTCTGAGGAGCCCCACTACCTGGCTGAGGTCTCCGGTGCTGGACTGGTATGCATCAGCTATGCGTACCAGTTGTGGGTCATCATGCACACCAGCAATGTCTGCAAGCAGCGACCTCTGTCTCCCACCCCTCCCACCACCCCTGCTGACATGTGCAGTATGTGCAGTGGCACGCACAGATAACCCTGGTCCACCTTGGGGGTTGGTGGTGGTAGTGGTGTCCATGGCCCCAGGTTGGTCCAGGGTCCCTGTGCTGGTGTTGCTCCTTGTTCTGTCCATGTCGGCAGGGATGGTATTCGTGGTGACAGTCGTTGGAGGGGTGGGTGCAGGGGGTGCAGCTGGTGGTCCTGCTGGTGCTGCAGCTGGTGGTCCTGCTGGTGCTGCATGTTGACTTGCACCAGATGTGCCAGGTTGTTCTTCATCGTCCGAGGAGGACAGAGGCTGTACGACGCCAGTGAGCTCGGCATCCTCTTGAGCCTGGGACTGGGACTCCTCAGCGTCTGCTGCTGTGTCCCCATCATCACCTGTTTTTGGGAGACACAAACAATGTATGTTATGTTTCTGCAGGCATCAATGGTTGACACACATGACAGTTGTGACTGTGCCTCTGGGTGCGGGCTTGTACATTGCATTGTCCTAAGTCGTCACAGTCAGGGGTTGATATTGGTGTGGCACATTGTCCTGCATTATTTGGGCCTTTCTATGTATTTTCTGGGGTGTGAACATGGTCTGCATTGGTTGTGTTTGGTTGACAGCCGGCCCTCCTTCCCACCCACCCAGCCAGTCAGTTATCCCACCATGGAACGTGCTTGCGTTGCAGGGAGTGTAAGTTGTCTCTCAGGATGTCACTCAGTGGTGTCCTGCTGTTTGTTGGTGCACAGTTGCCAGCAGGGCCTTGTGCTCCCCACAGCAGTAGCCAGTGTCAGCCATCTTGTGAGTCCTTCTCCACTTCCTGTGATGTGAGCATGGTTCAGGGTGGTGTTGATGGGACAGTTGTGGGGGTGAGCTATGTCTGTGACTACGACTCCCATCATGCCATTGCCTCCACCCCACTTCCCAGCATTCCCATACTTACTTGCTTTTGTGTGGAGTTCAGTGTGTGTGGGTGTGAGAGCAATGGCAAGATGGCTGACAGTGGTGTCCTGCTGTTGGTTGGTGTGCAGTACCCAGCATGCCCTTGTGCTCCCCACGACACAGCTACAGTGTCAGACATCTTTGATGGGCCTTTCCACTCTCTGTGGGATGTGCATGCGTGAGTGTGAGCTTGCTGGGCCATGTGGTGGGGGATGTAGAGCTGTGACTACGACTCCCATCATGCTATTGCCTCCTCCCCCTTCCCAGCATGCCCATGCTTCCTTCCTTTTGACTCTGCTTCCCTGTGGGGTGGGCTGGCTGTGCTGACAGGATGGCTGGGAGTGTTGTCCTGGCAGTTGTTTGGCTAGAGGTCCCAAGAGTGTCCCTGTGCTTCACACAACATAACCCAGGGTGGTGGTTCTTTGTGGGATCTTGTGTTAGGATGGGGGCATTGCATTCTACCCGGTGGGTTCTGTGGAGTTTGTGTTGGGGGTGTGTGAGGGGAGGTGCTTGTGACTATGGTCAGTGCTGCAAGTCCCCCTTCCCACCCAGCTAGCCAGATATCCCACCATGGAACGTGCTTGCATTGCAGGGAGTGTAAGTTGTCTCTCAGGATGTCAGTCAGTGGTGTCCTGCTGTTTGTTGGTGCACAGTTGCCAGCAGGGCCTTGTGCTCCCCACAGCAGTAGCCAGTGTCAGCCATCTTGTGAGTCCTTCTCCACTTCCTGTGATGTGAGCATGGTTCAGGGTGGTGTTGATGGGACAGTTGTGGGGGTGAGCTATGTCTGTGACTACGACTCCCATCATGCCATTGCCTCCACCCCACTTCCCAGCATTCCCATACTTACTTGCTTTTGTGTGGAGTTCAGTGTGTGTGGGTGTGAGAGCAATGGCAAGATGGCTGACAGTGGTGTCCTGCTGTTGGTTGGTGTGCAGTACCCAGCATGCCCTTGTGCTCCCCACGACACAGCAACAGTGTCAGACATCTTTGATGGGCCTGTCCACTCTCTGTGGGATGTGCATGCGTGAGTGTGAGCTTGCTGGGCCATGTGGTGGGGGATGTAGAGCTGTGACTACGACTCCCATCATGCTATTGCCTCCTCCCCCTTCCCAGCATGCCCATGCTTCCTTCCTTTTGACTCTGCTTCCCTGTGGGGTGGGCTGGCTGTGCTGACAGGATGGCTGGGAGTGTTGTCCTGGCAGTTGTTTGGCTAGAGGTCCCAAGAGTGTCCCTGTGCTTCACACAACATAACCCAGGGTGGTGGTTCTTTGTGGGATCTTGTGTTAGGATGGGGGCATTGCATTCTACCAGGTGGGTTCTGTGGAGTTTGTGTTGGGGGTGTGTGAGGGGAGGTGCTTGTGACTATGGTCAGTGCTGCAAGTCCCCCTTCCCACCCAGCTAGCCAGATATCCCACCATGGAACGTGCTTGCATTGCAGGGAGTGTAAGTTGTCTCTCAGGATGTCAGTCAGTGGTGTCCTGCGTTTGTTGGTGCACAGTTGCCAGCAGGGCCTTGTGCTCCCCACAGCAGTAGCCAGTGTCAGCCATCTTGTGAGTCCTTCTCCACTTCCTGTGATGTGAGCATGGTTCAGGGTGGTGTTGATGGGACAGTTGTGGGGGTGACCAATATCAGTGACTACGACTCCCATCATGCTATTGCCTCCACCCCCTTCCCAGCATGCCCATGCTTCCTTCCTTTGACTCTGCTTCCCTGTGGGGTGGGCTGGCTGTGCTAACAGGATGGCTGGGAGTGTTGTCCTGGCAGTTGTTTGGCTAGAAGTCCCAAGAGTGTCCCTGTGCTTCACACAACATAACCCAGGGTGGTGGTTCTTTGTGGGATCTTGTGTTAGGATGGGGGCAGTGCATTCTACCAGGTGGGTTCTATGGAGTTTGTGTTGGGGGTGTGTGAGGGGAGGTGCTTGTGACTATGGTCAGTGCTGCAAGTCCCCCTTCCCACCCAGCTAGCCAGATATCCCACCATGGAACGTGCTTGCATTGCAGGGAGTGTAAGTTGTCTCTCAGGATGTCAGTCAGTGGTGTCCTGCTGTTTGTTGGTGCACAGTTGCCAGCAGGGCCTTGTGCTCCCCACAGCAGTAGCCAGTGTCAGCCATCTTGTGAGTCCTTCTCCACTCCCTGTGATGTGAGCATGGTTCAGGGTGGTGTTGATGGGACAGTTGTGGGGGTGAGCTATGTCTGTGACTACGACTCCCATCATGCTATTGCCTCCTCCCCCTTCCCAGCATGCCCATGCTTCCTTCCTTTTGACTCTGCTTCCCTGTGGGGTGGGCTGGCTGTGCTGACAGGATGGCTGGGAGTGTTGTCCTGGCAGTTGTTTGGCTAGAGGTCCCAAGAGTGTCCCTGTGCTTCACACAACATAACCCAGGGTGGTGGTTCTTTGTGGGATCTTGTGTTAGGATGGGGGCATTGCATTCTACCAGGTGGGTTCTGTGGAGTTTGTGTTGGGGTGTGTGTGAGGGGAGGTGCTTGTGACTATGGTCAGTGCTGCAAGTCCCCCTTTCCACCCAGCTAGCCAGATATCCCACCATGGAACGTGCTTGCATTGCAGGGAGTGTAAGTTGTCTCTCAGGATGTCACTCAGTGGTGTCCTGCTGTTTGTTGGTGCACATTTGCCAGCAGGGCCTTGTGCTCCCCACAGCAGTAGCCAGTGTCAGCCATCTTGTGAGTCCTTCTCCACTTCCTGTGATGTGAGCATGGTTCATGGTGGTGTTGATGGGACAGTTGGGGGGCAATATGTGTGACTGCGACTCCCATGATGCTATTGGCTACACTGCCTTGGCCAGCATACACAGAATTCCTTCCTTTGAGTGGTCTTCACTGTGTGTTGGTGTTGTTGTGGTGGCTACATGTCTGGATGTGTTTGTTAGTTCTATTTGTGCCACTGCCTAGCTGTAGTTGTAGTTGTGTTTGTACATGTGTTGGCACAGTTGGATGTGACTTTTTTGATGGCATGTGTTGTGTTTATCTGACTGACATACACATTTTGGGATGATTCTGTTCTGGTTGCTGTGTAATTGCTATGAGTGCATGGTTTGACTCTCCCCTTGACAGTGATGTGTGTGTTTTGTGGCAGTATATTGTGTACATTTGTTGTGTACTCACCAGGCTCTGGGATGTCCTCTAGTCCATATACGCTCACTGGCGGAAGGATGGCCCGCACCTTCTCCTCCCAGGGCCTGAGGTATATTGGCTTGGCAGGAGGGCCACTGCCGGTGTATTGGCTGTTGATGTAGTCTTTCTTCAGCATGTCCCGTACCCTCCTGCGCACGTCATACCACCTGTTCTGGATGTCAGTCTTTGTGCGCCGACATGGTGATTGTGCGTTCACCCTGTTGATGATCCTCTCCCACATCTTGGTTTTCTGCGACATGGGGGTCTGTTGGACCAGTGTGCCAAACAGCTGTGGCTCCACCCTGAGGATCTCGTCTACCATGACTTCCAATTCACTATCTAGGAACTTGGGATTCTTCTTGGGGGCATGGTGATGGGTGGTGATGGTGGGTGATGTGTGTGTTGGTGTGCAGGTGAGGGTGTGTGAGTGTGTGTTTTGCTGGGTGTATGTGAGGTAGGTATTTGTTGGTGTGCTGATGGTGTGTGGCTTGTGTGAGGGATGAGCTGTGGGTGTGTGGTTGCTTTCTCTTGGGTGCTGGCAGTGGAATGGCATTTGCAAAGGCTCATGGTTGTGATTTGTGTCCTTTATATAGGTGGAGTTGTGGGTGTGTCTTTGTTCTCTGTCCCCACCCCCCAGTATTTATTGGCTTGGTAATTGCTTGTTTGGCCTTTTTTTGGGTGATTTTTCCTTTGTGCTGTTTGTGTATGTTGGAAACGTTCTTGTGACCGAGTCGGACCCTGCATTAGTCTCGTACGGTGTTCTCCGTTTCGTTCACGCTGTGTTTGTGCAGTTTTCTATGCTGCGTACGCGTCGGTCGCGATGTTTTGTGTTGCTTCGGCTCGGTTTTGTATGCGTGTCGGTCGTACGGCTTGTCCTCCGTCCGACTCGCTCGTGGTTTTCGCGCCTTGCATCGTACTTTGCGGTTTGGAGTTCGCGTGTACGTTTCGGTCGGATTTGTTCCGGGTGCGTGTCGGTCGGTTGGATTCGCGTGTTTTTCCGGCTGGATTGCTGTTTTCCGTGCGGCTCGGTCGGTCGACTTGGTTTAGGTACGTGTCGGTCGGATTTTTCGCGCCTTGCATCGTACTTGGCGTGTCGTGCGCCACGGGTACGTGTCGGTCGGTATTATTTCCGGATCCGAGTCGGTCGGTGCTTTTTCCGGCCCGAATCGGAATCGACCCCTATGTGTTTTATTACTCTTATGTTATTTCAATGAAGTTTCCTAGGGAAAGAAATATTGGTTAAGTGATTTTTTTGGTTATTGTTTTTGTAATCTTACCTTTTTTTAGAAGACTTTTCTTGAGGTTTCTGGTTTCTTTCACTAGTTAGCCTTTTTAGTGTGGTCTGAAATAGTTAAAAAGAAAAAAAGATTAGGTGTTAGTGATTTTAGTGAATATTTACCCTTAAATAGAATTAAAGATGTTTTGGTTATGGAAGAACAGGTGCAAGTTTTGCGTTTTTACAATGGTTGTTGGGTTACATGTTTCACAGTTAGGAATTAAGTTTATTAAATTGCGACTTTTAAGAAATCGCAATTTACGAGTCGCAATTCCGTACACATTCCTTATTTGCGACTCGCAAATTGCGGATCGCAAATAAGGAATGGCTTCCCATAGGATTTAATGGATATTGCATGCGCAATTTTCCTGTACCAAGTAGGTACTCGCACATTTCGTACGCCATTTCAATGGTGCATGGGTGTCATGCATTTAAATGCTTGGCACCATTGCACCTTTGAAAATGCGATTCCTCAACATTCCTTATTTGCGACTCGCAAATTGCGGGTCGCAAATAAGGAAAAGTTACCCATAGAATTTAAAGGAAATTGCATGCGCAATTTTCCAGTACTGAATAGGTACTCACAAATTGCGTTTGCAATTTCAATGGTGCAAGGTTATCAAGCATTTAAATGCTTAGCACCCTTGCACTTTGAAATTGTGATTCCAAAACAATCCTTATTTGCGAGTCGCAAATTGCGTGTCGCAAATAAGGAAAGGCTTTCCATAGGATTTAATGGAAATTGCATGCGCAATTTTCATGTATCAACTAGGTACTTGCAAATTACGCATGCATTTTCAATGCTGTAAGGTTGCCAAGTATTTAGGGAATAATTGGGAACTGAAAAAAATGTGTTTTTTTATGTATGCTTTTCAATTTAACTTACCTTTTGGAAAATTACGTTATACTCTGTTGTTTTTTTCTTACACAATGGATGTTTTTTTCTCAGTTGTTTATTTTTGTTGTGGTTATCTGTTGATTTTAAAAAAGTTTACTAAATAATTGCAGATTTATTATAAATGTTTTAAACATTAAATGTCATCAAGCAATTGCCTGAGGCTAGCACATTACGGAGTAGGAATAGTAAATTGAGCCCAATCACTATCCAGCAGTTTCCCTGAGGCACACACCTGTCGGAGTAGGAATAGTAATTATGCCCCCACTACTATCAAGCTCTTTCCCTGTGGCAAGCACCTTTTGGAGTTGGAATAGTAATTTTGTCCCCGACACCATCCCACACTTTTCCTGAGGCGAGCGCCTTTGAAGTAGGAATAGTAATTTTGTCCTCAACACCATCCAACACTTTCCCGGAGTCAAGCACCTGTCGGAGTAGGAATAGTAATTTTGCCCCCACCACTATCCCACTCTTTCCCTGAGGCAAGCACCTTTTGGAGTAGGAATAGTAATTTTGCCCCCACCACTATCCCACTCTTTCCCTGAGGAAAGCACCTGTCGGAGTAGGAATAGTAAATTTGGCCCCACCACTATCCCACTCTTTCCCTGTGGCAAGCACATGTCGGAGTAGGAATAGTAAATTTGGCCCCACCACCATCCCACACTTTCCCTGAGGCAAACACCGGTCGGAGTAGGAATAGTAAATTTGCCCCTACCACCATCTCACACTTTCCCTGAGGCAAGCTCCTGGCGGAGTAGGAATAGTAATTTTGCCCCCACCACTATCAAGCTATTTTCCTCTGGCAAGCACCTGTTGAAGTAGGAATAGTAATTTTGCCCCCACCACTATCCTGCAGTTTCTTTGAGGCAAGCATTTGTCGGAGTAGGAATAGTAAATTGGCTTACTTCAACATTTAGCATTTTTGTCTTTGGAAAACACAGGAAGGAATAGCTTGTTATAAGGAGTTTGTTTGAATAAAAAAAAATTGGAGTTTGGCTTTTACATTTGTTCAGTATTTTAACAATGTACATTTTAAGGATTTATTTCTTATATATAAAAAAATGTAAAAGTATGTTTTACTTACATTGTTTATACTTTGAATGACTGTGGCGTGAAGTGTGTTTTTATCAGTTCTTTTTGAAATTTGAAAATGCTGTGAAAATAATTAAATAGTATTTCTTAGTTAATTTAAGGATATGTTTTAACTTTTTAGAGAAATACAGTTTAAAAGGGCAGACTTACTTGTGACTGTAGTTTGCGAATTTCCGGGCAGGCAAAACGCGTGTGGTCTCTGTAGAAGTCAGTTTACCACTGTTTTCAAAATGGTGGTTGGCTGCTTTTATACGTTTTTTTGAGTTGATCGTTAAATTATTTGGAAATATGTTTTGTGCATATTTTTATATGTTTTTAATGCTAACAAAATGTGTAATTATTTTTAGCGTTTTTTCAATGTACGTTTTAAAAAAAAAAGATTTCTTGTCCGCCATTTTGGTGACCTGCGGGTCAAGGTGCATTCGTAGAAAGCGTAGTAGGACTTTCATTTAGGTGTAGAGTAAAATGGTGGTTTGCGCATTTGTTATGCTGCCGTTTATTGCCGTTTTGTTTTGTTTAATGATATTGTTTATTTTTTTTGTTACGTTTAATTGTGTTAAGGATTTTTTTAGTTGTATTCTCTAATACAAATATGTTATCCAAATTTTTAAGATTTGTATTTTATGAAAATTGTTTGTTTTTTTAATAATATTGTGTTGCAAGTAGTATTTTTTAAATGCATTTTATTAATAATTAATCTAATTTTTATAATATTATATTCTCTGTGTATTATTTGGTTATAAATATTTTTAGGTGATTTTCGTTGCTTTTTTTTATGCTCGAATATTTATATTAATAGTCGGGTATTCATTTTAATACTCTGGTGTTAATTTTAAATACCTGTGTATTAATACACTACCCCACCCAAAACCTCTATTTTCCCTGCATCCCATCCCAGAGGTCAGTAAATCTAAAAACGAAAAAAAGAAAAATGCACATGAGTATTTATTTTAATACGCAAGTATTAATTTTAATACTCAGGTATTAATTTTAAATACCCGTGTTTTAATACACTACCCCACCCAGAACCCCTATTTTCCCTGCATCCCAGGGGTTCATTATACTTTTTTTTTTTTATTGCTTTGTAATGTTATGCGTTGTAATGCTATGCATTGTAATGGAACTTTTAGTGCATTAATACTATTTTGCGTTGTAATGGTATGCGTTGTAAAAACATGCGATGTAATGGTACCTGCGTATTACAATCCGCGTTGTAAAAGCATGCGTTTTAATAGTTTACGTTGTAACATCATATATTCGCCACTACACAACCTGGGCCTGCCATCAGCCCCTCCCTAACTCAAGAGGCCCCTATTCCATCGGGGCCTCCAGCTGCATCCCCTGCAACCAGTCCCCCTCACCGTAGCTGGCAGGTCGACAACAACATTGGCTCCGAACCTGAGGCACCACACCCCTCATGTTTAACCCAAACCCCTTCCTGTGTTGTTACTCCTGTGGCTGTACCAGAGGACTAGATGTGGGCATGTGAGGGTCAGCCATATATGTCCTCTCACATCATGATGCAGATGTGTACAGAGCTGTGCATGATGCAAGAGGAAACTGCCTGAGCTCTGGCCACCCTCACTGCCAGTGTCAATTCCCTGACTGCTGCCATGTTGTCTTTCGTATCCCAACATCCCTCCCACATTCCTCCCTCCGTCAATGTCTTCCCCTGTCCGTTGCGCCACACTGTTTCCCCCCGTACTCCTCGTGTGTCCCAACCCCGTGTGGTGCCTGGTCCTGCACCGGCCAGCCAGGAGCCCGCATCGGACTCAGAGGATCTGGACATTGTTGTACTAGAGGATGACCAGAAGGACACTTGACCTGTTGGACAGAATTTTCTTTGTGGACAACTATTTACTTTGCCCCTTGTAAATAGACTGGTTCCCCTGACGCTCGCTGAAGTGTTATATTTATGTTGCCCCACCCCAATTCAAGTTCCCTTCTCCTTCAGTAGTAAGAACATCATTTGTTTTCCTTTCTGCCTTCCAAACGGACTGTTATTGTTTTTCTCATCCCACACTTTTTTTTTACATAAAATCTTATTTTGAATCATTCTTTCTCTATCTTGTTTAACTTCATTGTGAATGTCTTGTACAAAATATGGACATATATTTTGGGAGTCATCTGCTCTGCACATGAGGGCTTGTTGCAATGATGGGGTTACACTTGTACATGTGTCACACACACACATACATCCTCACATCTCTAGGCCACCAAAATTGGTATACATTTGCCTATCAGGACATGATACGCAACAGAGTCTTGACTTGTGAAGAGAATTTCTTTTTATTTACACATATTCACACTGGTCAAAACGTTTTTGGGATGTGATCAATGGGGATCGTGCTTGCGACTTCGCAATTTCTGAGGTGCGGATCGCTGTGATGGATCATGTCTGGGTTGTCGCCGAGGTGCAAGTTGGTGTGGTGCATGTGGCTGTACAGGGTGAAGTTCATGTGCAGGGGCGGATGGTGTCTTTACAGTTGGTATTTGTGTGTGGACAGGGGGTTGTTGTGCAGGTGGTGGTATTGCCTTTCCAGGGGGTGGTGGTGGATGTGCAGGTGGTGGTAGTGCCTGTCCAGGGGGTGGTGGTGGATGTGCAGGTGGGGGGAGTGCCTGTTCAGGGGGTGGTGGTGGATGTGCAGGTGGGGGGAGTGCCTGGATAGGGGGCGGTGGTGGGTTTGTCACCTTGCTGTGGTACTGTGCAGTTTGTGGTACAGGTGTGTGGGTGTGATGTGCTGCAGGCAGATGTGATGGCTCCCCTCCCTGCGTTGACCGTGAAGGGAGACTTTGGATCACTTTCAGCATGCCCTCCATCATCTTCATGGCCAAGGCATGGTGTCTTGAACTCTCTTCCCTTTAGATGGATATCATGTCTCTGATATTCTTGGACATGTCTTGCCAAGATCTATACATCCTGTCCAAAACATGGAGCAGTCTGTCCACCACCTGAGGGAATTGGCGCATGTCCTCAGACTTGTCTGACAGGGTAACCCCTATGGCACGAATGTCCTGCCTCACATCTGCCTGCTGTTAGAAGAAGTCCTGCTCCCACTGGGCACCTTGGCCAGGTGTAGGCCCTCTCTGCAGGGGTCGGCCATGGATGAGACCGCCAGGTCCAACAGCACGGGGGGATGGCAGCTGGAAGCCTGTGGACAGGAAAATGGTGCCCAGGGGATACCTGCACCACAACAAGGTTGTAACTTCCCTCAGACTGTGGAGAGAATGCCTGGGATACACTGTATAGGGCGGAGTTTGTAGGGGAACCACCACGTCTGTACTGGATGTGAGGGCTGTGAGGGAGTGATGTATGTGTTGGGGTGCGTGTGAACTATGGCTGGTTAGCTCTATGCTGAGGACAGGCAATCTTTCTTATTGGAGGCTGAGTCACTTTGCTATGTGGAGGGTGTGAGGCCTTGCCAAATTTGTCCGATCTGGGAATTTTTCGGGCCATGGCATCTGATTCATCATCCTCTGCGAGGATGGACAGATGGTCTTCATCATGGTCAATTTCTTCAGCCTCCTCAGGGACGTCATCCTCCTCCTCTTGCACAGTACTTGCAGCCGACATGACTGCCTGCAGGAGCAGTGGATTTTCCCCTTTGACTGCCCGTCGCCCAACACTGGTGGAAGGTCCTCATCGTCATCATTACCTGGAACACAGAGGTTGCAACAGGATAAGTAATTGACCTGGTATAAGATGTGATGCAACACAAGGGTTGGTTCTACTGTACTTTGCATCAACAGATGAAGCACATGTGACCTGGTTTGGGTACCCCTATACGTGACAGCTCACACCATAGCACTGAGGTGTTGAATGGAGATGTACAATGCACAAGCAAACTCACCCGCTCCAGCCACAGCTTTGTGTCCCTTTGCGATCCCCCCTGATGTCAACTGCTGAACCTGGCTCCTCATAGGTGTAGTTGATGAAGCGGTCCCCGATCCAGCAGCTGGAGAGGGAAGTGACAGCATACTCAATGATCTGCTTTACTAATTTACAAATAGGCACATGTGACACTTAAGGAAATAAAATGGTATGTATGTAACTTTTTTAAACACCGACTGCATATTCTATTCAGAAGGGGATTTAGATCTTTGTCAGGGTTTTTGAATCTATGATAGGAAAACACTTCATGCCACACTTACCTGATGGACAGGTGCAAGAGGGTTTCACTGCTGCAGTCAGGATGTCTTGCATTCCCCGGGATGGTGTTGTACGCTGCACCAGTGTCATCCTGTTAGCAGCTGTGATGAGACATACATATCCATATTTCAGTACACCAGATGGTAGCTATGAGCTAACATGTATGTGTCATTCTCAATGACCATGGATATGATATTGCTGGCCAATGTCCAGCATGTTTACCTCATGGAATTTACATGTGGGCCCCTGCTCACATGCAGCTGTTGTCAGCTGGGACCTCCACACAGCACTGACATCAAAGAGATAACACATCAACAGACAAACGTGTATGAGAAGGTCACTGATATTTGAAGGAAGGGGATAAATAATCAGGGCGCCTCCGCATTACATTGTTTACACCTTCACAGTTAAGACCATCATGCCTCATGGGTATAGTGTTGTCTGTTGACAAGTCAGTAGGAGTGTACATCACCAGGCTGACCAGTTTCACATTTGCACATCAGATCAATTGTATTGGAGTTCATATGTGAGATGTGCAATAGTCAGGTACATCTTGTGGCTCATTTGTGCTTCCCTACACATGAAGTCACAAAGCTCATTTTGGACTGAGAGATCACACATTTGTTATGTCCATCCTTTGAGTGTCCTCTGTTCCCATAATCCATTTACAACATCATGGTAGTACTTAGCTGAAAACGGATGATGTCTTGTACAGCAGACATCCTAACCTCATATATTAAACACTCCCATATATAGGTGAATACAGTAGAAAAGGAGGCAAGCAGAATGCAACATTTGACTAGGATCCCACATAGTGGGTAAGTTGAGAAGCTTTGATGGTTGCCGCCTTCACTGGATTTGCGTTGTGCTTTTTAGCCAAGAGATTTGAAAATTTAACTTCCTCAAGATTCACCTTAGCAGCCCATACATCCATCACAAAAGTACACAACTGGCATCATTGCGACCCTCATCCACACCAATTTCATTAGGATTTGTCCATTGATATTTTGCGTGAGAGTTTTCATATTGTTGAATTACAATCCAGTTGTGTCTACGACACTTCATATGACACTATATACTATTGTATGTCCATTCTGCACTCAATTGGCATACATTGTGTGTCATCCTTTCACTAGCCACCATGGTGTGATCTGGTATTGGGTGAAATCCCATATGTAGGCATATTGTGATGCTGGACAACAGTGATGTAAAATATATACAACATAGAACGGAGATTAAAGGCACATTTCATGAGCATTCTGGTACATTATTCTTGGGTTTACTTACCATGACCCCGCACCTGCCCAGTGTGTGGTCCCTGACCAGATGTCACAGCCAACCTTAGAGCAGAAGTCAATGGGGGTACTGGAATCTGGGATGACATCATTGGACCTACAATGATAAGTGTGTTTGCAACTTTACATTTCAGCTGCCACATGTGCTGCACTCAATTTCAGGCACAAAGGATAAGCACAAGCAGTGTGGGCACTACCGTTGCAGAAGTGTGTCGCACTACATATCATGGGTGTTCCCACATTCAACTTATAACGGCCCCACTGCCTAGAAGAAACGCCTATCAAATTGACACCACAACAATTCCTGAAGTAAGGCCCACTATCATATTTTGTTTATGGCCAAAATAACATGCCATCCGATGTTAACAAATATAACCAGTTGGGTGGACTGGACAATTTCATGTATAGGAAAACACATTCTAAGTTGGACACTGGACGCATTCGCAATACTCCTGACAATTGTATCTCACTTCTGTTCATCATTGTAATATTTGTTAACATTGGATTTCTTGATTTTGTCTACAAAAGACAATTACAATATATTGGGGACTCCTTTTTGACTTGTTGCGGCACTCAAATCCAGGATTGAGTTCACAGTTCTGGAACTGTTGGTGGAATACATGTAATGTTCACATATCACAAGGTATGATGAGCCTAGATATATTAATTTTCATCTTTCGCTATTCACAAATGTCATTGAGATTTGGGCCCTATATTTCCCTCTGTTGTCTGCTGATAATGTATGCATTTTGACCATCTCCTGACCAGTTTGACTTACCAGTTAGTGAGGGTGGTATGCCTTGATCTGGATGATGTTGTTTCCTTCCAGAAGATGCAGGGGCCTCTGCTACTGTGGTTGTCTGTACTCTGGCTGATTGTGTCAATAGGTGAGAAGAGAGAAAAGTAAACAAATTGAAAATTTACATGTGTTACTTGTCAGACATTTCCTCATATCTTCTGCATTCTAACAGTATTGTGAAGTACTGCCACGGCCAGTGCAGGTAGGAGCAGTGGGGCATTGGGGATGTAATGGCAGGGCAGGGTGGGAAATCGACAACAGAATAAGGGAATGAAATGTTTTAAAATAAGGATTCGCTCACCTTCTGCTTTGTGATGCGGCAGGCACAAGGTGAGTTATTTTTTGGATATTTTGTTTTTATTTTCCCTATTCCGTTGTCTGTTGTTTTCCTCTGCCCCACCCCACCCCCCTGATGTTCTTGACTGACCCAGCTGCATCTGGATGAGTGGAAGGGGCACTTTGTCAATTGCTACTTAACAGTGTTAGGTATATACAGCAGCAGTACTGGGCCCATGTTTTCAATTGTGGGAGAGGGATTTGCCATTTCTGATACAAAGGATTCTGGGACTTGTGGTGCAACATACGGAGGAAAACACATGAGCCTCTGACTGACTATATCTTTATATCAACTTTGGACAACTTCCTTAATCACAATCGGGGTGCAACACAGACAGTCATTTTATATACTTGTTCTTGTCATCACATTTACCTGGTACCACGTTGCGAACATCACTCACAGGCAGCCCATGGAGCATGTAGGGGGGGATTGTAGTGAGGACATCCTCCTCAAGTGTGGTGAGACGGAGGCGGGTTCTGGATTGTGGGGCAGGGAGAACTCTGTTCAACTCAATCCTGGCATACTTCTCTTTCACCCTCGCCTTTTCGTCCTGCCACTTCTTCTTGATGTCCTGGATTGTGAGCACATCCTCCCCTAATGCTGTGACAGCAGTGACTAAATGCTCCCATAGAGCTGCCTTCTGTGTTCCACTGGTGCAGTAAGGGGGGAGACCATATAGCCGTTTGTGGTGCCTCACAATGAACTCCACAATCAGGGTGGTCTCCTCAGTTGTGAAGTTTTTCTTCCTCCTCGGTTGGTACATTTTCCAGTAGCGATGCACAGCAAATGAAAACAGGAACTTTCTGTGGCCAAACCTGTTCCTTGAATGTGTGCAGCTTTTATGTGGTTTGTGGTGCTGCTCTTGCAGTTGGTGTTAATTGACTTCATCTGATGCATGGTGGGGGATGGTAGGCACTTGGACAGTTGTTTAGCATTGAGGAAAATGCTCAACTGGCCAGAATGCGGGTATTCCGGCCCGGAAGCGGAGATTCCGGTCCGGGTGCAGAAATTCCGGCCCGAGTGCGGACGTAAAGTTAGGACTCGTAAGTGATTTCTGTGAATACCAAAAAATCGTAAGTGCCTTCTGTGAATACCAAAAGTAGTAAATTTAGGATTTTGTCTCAGATTAGTTCTGTGAATTGGCCCCCTTGTTTGGTATTTCTCTATCCCCCACTCCTACAATCTGAGCATACGGAATGTTGTTTGCATCTAACTTGTAGGAATATTTGAGTGGAAAACCTTTCGGTAAGGCTGGGCTGTTTTTGCATGAAGCAATGACAGCTACCATTATCTGTCCGTCTATTCTCGTTTTTGAACAAGTTATGGCAGCTACGGCAGCAGTACATACAGCCCCCTTTGCGGCTTCATCAGCTGATAAATTCCCTTCAACGTGAACGGCATCACGTTGATGACTCAGCGTGTGTATCACGTGAGCTCTTGGTAGTTCGTTTTTCAACTCAGCTACCTGTTCCCATAGCATTTTACAATTGTGCCACCTTTTGAGTCTTTAAACCCATTTTGACCCCAGTAGTGTAGATATTCTTTGTATGACTGGACACAATAAAAAGAATCGCACACAATCAGTGTGGGGAATTCCTGATCCGTATTTATTAGTGCCAGTAATAGGGCTTTTAGTTCTGCCAGCTGAGCCGTGCAGTCTCCTAGAGACTGCAGCTTCGTATCGCTGGGATGGAACTTGCCATCCTGCATACGACCCTTTACAATTGCACAAGCGGCGCTGTATTGCTGTTTACTTCCTACTGCCGGCTGAGCAGATCCGTCAGTGTAAATAATGTATTCAGACTGCTCTAGAGACATTATTTCATTTGGGAGTGGATATTCTTGTTCATATTGCAGAAATGCTTGTGTTTTTAGACTTGGGTCATAACTGTATTCTACATCCGTTGCAGTGAGAGAATTAACCCATTGTATCCATCTTCGATGTAAGGCTTTAGCATTAGGAACACTTGCCTTTGTAGCAGCCTCTAAGGCCTATACCGGAGTAACAACAATTATTCGTTTCCCCTGAGCCAGTGCTCTTTCTCTTACTACATCGGTCTGTACTGCTGTCAGGATTTTTTCTGTAGAAGCAAAGCGCATTTCAGCGTTTGTGTACAGGTGTGATTTATATGCTATGGGTACTGTTTCTCCTTCATTGAATGTTAGGTAAGTCTACCCAGATTGACCCGCTATAACACGGATCACCAAGTTGCGGACATTTACGCGTGTCTGCAAGTGTTTTGAAGCTATCATGTCAGCTTGTAGGGAATGAAGGATATTTATGTGTTCCTGTGTCCAATGCCTAATTGAACAATCAGGTCTGATTAAGTCGTAGAAAGGTTTTACTCTTTCTGCGTAATCCAAAATGTATGTTCTGCCAAAATTTAAAAATCCCAATATGGATTGTAAGTTCGTCAAAGATTTAGGAGGTTGGAGCAGCGTGCACTTTTCTAAAAAGTTAGCTGCCAGGCTTTTTCCTTTACTTGAGAGCTCATATTCCAAAAATAGGACATTGAGGTGG
Source organism: Calotriton arnoldi (assembly GCA_963921515.1). Classification (NCBI taxonomy): domain Eukaryota; kingdom Metazoa; phylum Chordata; class Amphibia; order Caudata; family Salamandridae; genus Calotriton; species Calotriton arnoldi. The sequence goes on along the minus strand of CAWUFW010000345.1, from coordinate 3,702,560 downwards.
GCTATTTTAGATTTTTGGAAGTTGAATTTGTAGCCCTCAGAAGCGAGCCCCAAAATTATGTTGCTCACCCTGGCCAAGTGATCCTTTAAAACATCATCCATCAGATAAATATCATCTACATTGGACAATGCCTCTTCATCTAAATTCTGAAGTAATTCTGTTACCCTAGCGGAAAACAACCCAGGGCTATTCTTGTACCCTTGGGGGAGTCGACAAAATTGACGCTGCGAACCTAGCGCTGAAAATGCTGTCAAATATCGGCTTTCAGGCGCTATATTTTGGCAGAAAAATCCATTTGACATATCTAGTGTTGTTTTGTATTTTTTCCGCACAATGTTATTCATTAATGCGGCACTATGTGCATTCTGTACTGCAAATGTTTTTGTGCATGTGTTCGGATGTCTGTAGTCTAAAACTATACGGTATGAATTATCGGGTTTCATTACGGGAAACAAAGGATTATTCATTGAGGAGGTGCAAGTTTCTATTACACCCTGATATTCAAGTTGATCTAAGATCTCCCTGACCTGTTTTTTCGCTTCTTGTTTTATTGGGTACTGTCTCTGTGGAGTTGGAGTAGTTTTTAATGGGATTACATGGTGTGGTGACTCAGCATCCCACCCAACATGGTTGCAATATAATGCTGGAGCAAGGGCTACCGCCCACTCCTGCGCGTATGTATGTTTTAAGTAAATTGGAACGAGTTCGGAAAAGGATGGTAAGATTCTCCCTTGGGGCAATTCATAACAATTTCAGGTGGCCAATCTTTTTCAGCTAAAAGGATGTCATAGCCATAAGTCAGATTCTCCCAAAAGAGACCTTTAATTTTTCTGGGTTTGTCCCCCTCCATCTGGAGTGTTATTTCATGTAACCTATGTGAGACACTTACCCTCCTATCAGGTGTTTCCACGTGATATGCTTATTCAACTCCGCTGTCACCAGAAATTCCATCAGGTTCTAGCGAGCTATTGTTACTTCTGCTGCGCTGTCTAGCATCATCAGAGCCCATTCCCAGTTCAGAAGGTGAGTCCTCAGAATTCTGGCCATGTCTAACTTTAAGACCTGCTACTTTCTTCTTTTTAAATTGAGATTTTGATTTTGGCTTCTCTTCTTTCTTGGACGTATAATCTGAAGTGCGTGGCGTGTCTCTGGACTTTGTACGCTCTTCTTGTCTGTGTTCTGACCATCCTTCCCTCTTGGAGTTTCTTGGTGAACCGTGAAGGGAACGAGAGGAACGTGTATCAGTATCCTGATACCTGTCAGGTTTTTTAATGTTATCTCTCTTCCTAAGATTGTATCTCCTTTCGGAGGGCTCCTGTTGAGGAGAAACACTCCTGGATTAAGATCTATTCTTTTGTTTTTTATTGTTATCCCATTTCTTTTTGGAAGAATCAGGTGCTTGTCTGGTTTTATCCTTTTCAGGACCACCCGTGAGTTGAGGTTTTGTTGCTCTAGCTCCCAAACTATCTCTACCTAATTCAGCATAGGTGTCTTCAATAATTTTAGGTAATTCACGTTCCTTTTGTAAAGGAGTGAAATCTCTCAGGCGTTGGCGTATTGCCACTGCTGCTGCCTCCGCTTTTATATTTGCTAATATTATAGCTGATACCTGGGCAAAATGACCTAATAATTTCATCCCTAAGTTCAGAGCAGGTTCTGCTCCATACTCAGTGTGTATTTGTCTTAATACATCTGGTATTACTGCTAATGAAGGGATACCATGAGTTCTGGTATATATGGCAGCGAAAACTGTACCCCAAGTGGCACAATCCTCCATTTGGGGAGCTATCCCCAATGGCAAGCAGATGGTTAACATTCTGTGTTTCTCTTGAGGGCTTGTGTGTGGAAATACTGCCTCTAGCTGTGTTATTTTTTGAGCTATCCAGAATGGCATTTGCTCACGTTTAGTGGGCATTTTACCCATAACTGCGTGTAGCGTTTGTGGTGTAATTTTAGTTGTAGATCCCTGAATTTGTCCTGTTGGCTGAAGTGTGAGTGTTCTCATCACGAACTGTGTCAGGTTTCTGTAAAGATTTATTATTTCTTTATGAAGTGGACGTAAGTCTACTACTGGCATTGAGTCAATGTCTGGATGCGGTGTGTAAGCCGCAAGGCCTGGCCAAGTTCTCCATCTCGTTCGAGCGGACCTAGTCTTACTTTGTCTTTTGTGTGGGGAGGGCACCTTTAAACCAGTTTATGTGCTCCTGGTAGGTGAGCAGAACTTCAATGTCCTCATACAGACAGTATTCCTCTGGTGTTTCATCTTCAGTGTAAGAATGAAATGTATTTGATTGTGCATCTGCTTGTGGGAATTTAACCCATGAATAGAATACCTCTGTTCTGTATGATTCGTGTGCCTCAATCACAAATGTGACTGTCCCACCCCTAGCTGAGACTCCATGGTATGCTAGTTTTAAAGTAAGGGCATTTCTTACATTTTCTGAAATTATGATTTCCCCTTCTAGTTCTTCCTCAACTGCAGCACGTTGTGCTCGCACAGCGACGTCTTCGTAAGCCATTGTTGACAAAGGTTTTTCAAGGAAGAGTTTCAAGGAAACTGAGATAAGGTTTTATGCACAATAGGAACTGTTTGTCCTTCAAGCTTGATAAACCTACAGCCAATATGTAGGATATGCCTACTCAGCTGTGGCGGATAGTTCCCTTCCCACTCCAGACGTCTCTGGGGAAATGGAGGAGGGGTCTCTGAGAATATCACGACTGAACTACTCAGATTTGACCGTTAAATAAGTACCAAATCAATGTTGGCGGCGCCATGTCATGTAGTTCCTATAAACCTACATAGGATCTGCGCATTTAGACAACATACACTGTAGGATTGGTGTCCAGACTGATTCTAGCCACCCCCACCGGGTATGTTAGCCTGTATACCAGCTAGCTCACAGTGCCACTAGAAACCCCTCTTACCAAGGAGAGAATAGTTCTTGGCAACTATCGAACATGACAACCCTGATCCCTCAGGATCGTGGAAACAGTGCAATACTTTTCGCTCAGCCACTCGTGCTTACTTTGTCTCAGAGAGATACACAGAATAAACGATGGGGACGTTTTCCAATAAGCATTTATTTAACCAGTGTCATTCTAGTGTGAAATAGGTGTGCTGAAACAATCATTAGATAGAAACAGATATAAATGATTAGAAGCACCAACAGAGTAAATGGATGGTAGATTTCTACCATTGTGCTAAATCAATGAATACAGGCAAGTATATGAAATACATGACAGTAGTAAATGCGTACTCCTACGATGCAACCCTAACTAGATGTACCTAAGTGCACCTAGTATGTATGTAGGTATAAAGCCTAGAATCCCTCTAGGATAAAGTCAACCCCATTACCTGAAGTGAGAGACTGTGGGACGCCATCTTGGTCTTGAGATGGACACCCCACAAGGGATGTCAGACCACTGAGAGCTGGAGTGTCTGTGTGCAGGAACCTCACGTCTCGCGTCAGTGTGTCGGCATGGAAGTCCTTTTCTCCTCTGACTACCTCAGCAAGATATGGTGTTTATATACCCAAAGTGGTACCCTCAGGGGTTCTACCTTGCTGTGTCATGTCGGAGTTAGGATGACGGAAGGTATGACCCTTGTACATAGTTATTATGCATGAGATGGTAGTCCTGCTGAGTTTCCAAGAATCCTCATGCATAATGGATGAGACTAGTTTTCAGGGAAATCCCCACGTCCTGTATGCAGTACCGTAACTAGGTAAAAGGTCAGTCCCAAGAACCGTTATGTAGTGTAATGGTAGGGAGAATATAGGTGAAAGCTTAGATGACTACCTGAGCCTATATAGGGGTACCTATATGAAACATAACACTACTAAAGTCTGGGACACCATCCCCCCCTCACCCCCGATGTGACCTTCATCACAGAGACCTGGCTCACCCCCGCATAGACCCCTGACATTGCCACCACAACACCTAGCTGCTACAATATTAAACACCGGGACCCCATCAACAGACACGGAGGTGGCATCGGCATCATAAACAAGAAATCAATCATCTGCACCACCACTGAAGATGAAACCACGCCGATTATGGAACACCCGAGCTTCCATCTCCACACCCACGACAAAACCACAATCAAAGGCGCCCTTGCATGCAGACCCCCAGGCCTGAGAACTGGCCTCAGCGACGCTATCACAGAGTTTATCACACTGCTCGCCATTGAATCTGAACACTATGTCTTCCTGGGTGATCTCAACTTCCACCTGGATGACCCCACCGACACCAAATCCACCGACCTCCTGGAACGAATGCCCAACATCAGCCTTACGCAGCTGGTCTCAAACCCCACACACAGAGCAGGACACAGGCTGGACCCTATCTTCACATCCAGCAACAGAGTCAGATTTAGCCTCACCACAGAACTCCAATGGTTCGACCATTTCATTGTCCACTTTACCATCACTGGACCACCTTACACCACCCCCAGCCACCAAAGCGCCCCCTTCTGCAGCTGGACCAAAGTCACGCAGCACCAATGGACTGATGCCTGTGGCGGCTCCTCTGAAATGGTGGAGGAGCATTGCCCTACTGGCTCAGAGCCAGCAGCTGAAAAATAAAATTATATTTTATTATAATTTTATTTTTCAGGTGCTGGATCAGCAATGCGTATGTAGGGATGGGCGGGCCGGGCCCTGGGAGGGAGGATGAGTGGAGTGGAGTGCACTTATAAGTGCGCATGTCAGTTTAGCTGGCCGTCTTAGGTTTCTCCATCCAACTGTATTTTTCAGCTGGGTGGAGAAACAAAACAGACTCCCTGTGTCTGAGCAAGTGACAAACCAGCCTGCTAAGGCCAATCCCGGACTGCCTCTCATAGTATGAGAGCAGCGTCTGGATTGGGTGGGGAGTCTGTCCCAGGGACTACTGGGAGCGGCAGGAGAATGAAGGAGCACCGAAGCGCGAGGCGGCCGGCAGGATCAGGTACGTTTTATTTTTGTATTAATTCAACCCTGCCTCTACTGCTGCCATGCTGCTCCCCCCACTACATCTTGGCAGCAGCTGCGACTGAACAACACCCTCAGCATCACCCAGCCCGATGTATCCACCAACCTGAACCGGGTAGTAGAGAATTTCAATGCCTGCATCACCGCGCCACCGACCAAGTCGCCCCCACCAAACTATCCAAAATGCACAGATCCACTAAACGAGCCAGCTGGTACACTCCAGAACTCATTGCAGTGAAACACAGATGCAAACAACTCGAAAGAAGTTGGCGCACCAGCAGAAGTGGCAATTACAGAGCCACCCTCAACAACTACCACCACCAACTCAAAGACATGAAAAAGGAGGCCCTGGCAAACCGCATCGAGGCCAACGCCAACCAGACAAAGGAACTCTTCACCATCGTCAGAGAGTTCACTTGCTCATCAGCCATCAAAAACTCGATCCTCCCCTTACAGGAATTCTGCGACACTCCAGCAGACAAGTTCCACAACAAGATAGCCACCATATACAGAAATGTTGACCCCCCACACCACTGACCTCCTCAGCCTCCCCATGCCCTTAAAGACCGCCACCGACCACCTGCTCACCACATGGGAACAGCTCAGCACACCACTGCCTTAATGAACTCCATCAACTCAGGAGCATCTTCCGACCTATGCCCCCATCGACTCTTCAACCTTGAAAGCTCATCAGTATCCTCAATGTCTCCATCGCCACAGCCACTTTTCCTGACACCTGGAAACCCTCAGAGGTCAGACCCATCCTCAAGAAACCCTCCGCAGACCCCAGCGAGCTCCAGAACTACTGCCCCCTCTCTCTGCTCCCGTTTTCCACCATAGTCCTAGAGAAGGCCATCAACCTCCGACTCACAGAACACCTGGAGAGAACCAACCTGCTAGACCCCTCCCAATCAGGATTCAGAGAGAACCACAGCACCGAGGCAGCCCTGATCTCCACCGCCGATGGCATCAGCATCCTAGTCGACAGAGGAGAATCGGCCGCCCTGATCCTGCTCGACCTCTCTGCAGCTTTCGACACCATCTCCCACCACACAGTCATCAAACGACTATACCAGATCTAAATCAAAGATGGCGCTTTTAGATGGTTGGCATCATTTCTCATGGGGCGCACCCAGAGAATCTGCCTTCCTCCCTTCACCTCACAACCCAAACTCACCATCTGTGGCATCCCTCAAGGCTCATCCCTCAGTCCAACCCTCTTTAACATCTACATGACGCCACTAGCAGATATCGTCAGAACCCACGGCATCAACATAATTTCCTACGACGACACCCAGCTTATCTTCTCGCTCTCAGCTGACCCTGCCACCACGAAATCCAACTTCCACAACTGCATGAAGAACATCTCAGCCTGAATGAAGGACAACTGCCTGAAGCTCAACACAGACAAAACTGAAGTGCTGATTTTCATCAGCCACACCTCCCTCTGGAACAACATCTGATGGCCTTCGGAACTTGGACCCACCCCACATCGAAAGACCACACCCGCAACCTCGGCATCATCCTAGACAGCAAACTCTCCATGAAACAACAGCTCAACGCGTCTCTTCAGCCTGCTTACACACTCTTTGCAGAATCTTCAAGTGGCTCACAGAAAAACAGTGACGCAGGCCCTTATCACCAGCTGCCTGGACTACGGCAATGCACTCTATACAGGCCCTACCAGCGAACTCATGAGAAGACTCCAGACAATACAGAACGCAGCATCCAGACAGATCCTCAACCTGCCCAAAAGGACCCACATCACTCAGCACCTTAGAGACCTCCACTTGCTCCCCATCCAGAAAAGATGCCATTGCAAACTACAGACCCTCCCTGACCAAGGACCTGTATACATGAACCACCACCTGAACCTCCACCAACTATCCAGAAACCTCAGCTCCGCCCACCTCTTCCTCACACAGGCACTGCGCATCAACCACTGCCACACCAGAAAACGCTCCTTCTCCCACCTCACCAAGTCCTGGAACGCCCTCCCCCTCCACCTCCGAACATCACCCTTGCTGACAGACTTCAAGAAGAAGCTCAAGACCTGGCTCTTCGACTGAAACCCACAGCCCAGCGCCTGGATACCCTCACGGGTGACAAGCTGAGCTATACAAGTACCGTATGATTGATTGATTGATGGTCATGTCAGCCCTGTCAAGTGGTTTCAGTCTGTGCACATGTGTCATCCCATGAGGGTATCTTGAAGTATGAAGAAATTACAAAGGGAGGGAGTGTAGAGGTCTACAGGTAGAATCTACCTCCTGTATAACTTCTTATAAACAATATGATTCTACCCTATGTGGTAACTACTAGATAATTTTTGTTTTCTTCGTGATAATTAAGAAAAAGTGTATGTTGCTGATCCTTGAAAAGTCAGGGAAAAGCACTATGTGTTTTTAAAATACCCCTCACACACTACAAATCCCGTAGTGTCATGCTTCATCATGGGGGTCTTCCCGTCCCTCTACGGGGCGGGGCGTGCTGCAACCTACGAATACGTGGGAGCACTTGATGTTTGTGAAAATAGGCTATGTGTAGTGAGGGAGTGAGTGTGGTAGGGTCACAAAATAACATTGACTAAATGGGGCAATTTCGCATTAAGGTGATATGTTGAGAAAATAATATTCAGTTTGTTGATTCTATGTTTCTTATTATTTCAGATACCATAATTTGGTTGTTCTAACTACTAGGGCCATTCACCCCTATTTTTTCGGTCTAGCTTATTTTTGCAGACTGTTTTTGAAAGATAGGCATATTACATATATATATAAAAATTATCATATTTGAGTGCAGTAGGGATCATACTAGGTCCTGATGAGTAAAGCAGTGGGGACTGCTTACGAAACATGTTGACCCAGTAGGAGGTATCATATCATGGTATACCCCCTACACAACCCCATTTTAGCGTTTCCAGCTAGGGAAGTGAATAAAATCTGTTTTTTCCACTAGCCAGGGAATTTTTAACAACCCTCCTTTGTATTTTTCACTGACCCTACCACACTCACTCCCACACTACACATAGCCTATTTTCACAAACATCAAGTGCTCCCACGTATTCGTAGGTTGCAGCACGCCCCGCCCCGTAGAGGGACGGGAAGACCCCCATGATGAAGCATGACACTACGGGATTTGTAGTGTGTGAGGGGTATTTTAAAAACACATAGTGCTTTTCCCTGACTTTTCAAGGATCAGCAACATACACTTTTTCTTAATTATCACGAAGAAAACAAAAATTATCTAGTAGTTACCACATAGGGTGGTATCTTGAAGTACCCAGGTCTACCAAATAGGTGACCTCCCCTTTCTTCTCCAAGACTGGAGAGGGCCCAGTCCATTTGTCCTGGAGGGCCCTGGGAGCCATAGGCTCTAAAACCCACACCAACTGACCTGACTTGTGCTCCAACAAGGAGGACGTTTGGTCATACCAGTGCTTGACAAACTCCTGGGTGGCCTCCATATTTTTATTTTCCTTCTTCATGTATTCAGCCATGCAAGAATGCAGACATAGCACATAATCCACTATGTACTACTTTGGTTCTTTGATGGGCTTCTCCAAACCTTCTCTGACCAAACTTAGGGGACTCCTTACAGAGTGCCCAAACAAAAGTTAAAAATGGGCTGAATCACACTCCTTTTTGTGACAACTCCCTGTAAGTAAATAACAGACATGGTAGTAGGACATCCCACCTTCTTCTATGTTTTTCTGACAAACCCACGATCATGCCTTTCATAGTCTTGTTGAACGTTTCAACCAGACCATTGGATTGAGGGTGATAGGGGATGGTGACTTATAAGTAACATCACATTCATTACACTCAGGGGTATATTCACAAGAACGTGTGATAACTACCACAAGAGTAGCGTAACGCAACTTTCAATATCGCAGCCTATCGCGGGAAAATAACCCCGTGTCAACGTGGAATTCACAACAAGGCGGTAGCATGCGATAGTCTGCCGAAACCTCGGACAATGTCCGCGATACAACCACCACGATGGAGATAAAAACACAAACCACAACACCAAAAAACACGCGATGGGCCAAAGCGCGATGAGGAAACAGCGACAAGCAGTGCCAGGCCTGCAACTCACACCTGGCAGGCGTCAAAAATCTCCATAAAAGTAGAAAAAACACCCACACACAAACTGACCAACACACAAGCACCATGGAGGCAGCCGGAGCAGGTGCAGAGGACGAGCGCAACCCCACAAGCACCCCGGACGACCAGCCTGGGACCTCGGGGACAGGGAAGGGCAAGGACAAGAAGACCAGGAAGACCAAGTTCAGTCCGCAGGCGAACAGAATCATAGTCACGGAGGTGATGGAACACCATCAACAACTCTTCATCACCTCCAACGTGTCATTGGGCACAAAAACTGGAATATGGCGGGGCATCGTCGACAAGGTGAATGCTGTCGGAGAGCACAAGCGGACAATGGACGAGGTCAAGAGGCGATGGAATGACACCAAGCGGAAGACCAAGGAGAAACTCTCCGCCAACCTGAAGGCAGCAACGCAGACCGGAGGTGGGGGCCCAGTGCCACAGCTGGAGCTGGATGACATGGAGGAGCTGGTGTCGACAGTCATCAGTGTGGAGACTGTGGCCGGAGTCGGGGGACCGGACACTGCTCGACAGGACAAAACACAACCGCAACAGGGTGAGTGACCACCAGGTACTGGGGGGACGGGGGAGATGGCCACAATGGCACACATGCACAACCAAGCAGGGCACAGTGCACACCCACAATCACTCTGGGTCCTCGCCCAGACCCACAGACTGTCACAATGTACAATGCCATGCTGTCTGAATGTCAACCTGTACCATGCGGCTACATACTTGTGGACACATTGTAATACACCATCTCCCCTTCACATCGCAGGGGCATCGTCAACACCTCCTGACGAGCAGTCACAGCCACTCTTCACTGATGACGAGGAGGAGGACAACACCAGCATCGACACCCAAACCATCCAAGACCTCATTGACCTCATCCACAACTCACCTCCAGGATCAGGGCAGCCCAGCTACATCCATGAGACCCCACCCACCACCCAAACCACCCAGCAGGAGGCACACACAGCCCCGGCACCCTCCCAAGTCCCCCCAGGAACAACAAATGGCCTTCCAACGTGGTGTGCTGGAGGGCCAGAGGGAGACGGCAGAGCAGGTGCGGGTGGGGCTCGAGTTCATGGCTACCAAACTGAACGCCATCCTTGGGTGTCTATGTCCACCCCATGGACTCCAGCGAGCCCTGACTGACATCTCTGGAGTCATGACGCGGAGGGAAGAATACCTGTCCGCTCAGAGTGGCCCCAGCGATGCCAGCCGTGAGCTGGCACACATGCGGAGGACATGGTGCGGATGGAGGCGGAAAGGATGGCAGCCGCCGCTGCACATCAGCAAAATGTAGCTGGAATCTACCGTGCCCTGCATGTCCTCATCATGGCATTGCTGCCACAAGGCGTGGCGATGATGAATGCTGCTGCCCCCACACCATCCACATCTCCGCCCCCTGGTGTGTCAGTGCCTCCCAGTGCGGCAGGCGTATCCACTCCGGCACCTGATGTGTCACTGCCACACAGTGTGGCCGACAACCCTCCTCCGGCCCCTGATGTGTCAGTGGCACACAGTGCCGCAGCCGGTACTGCAACACCCACAGGTGGGGCAGGGCACACACCCGGGGACGAGGACGTGGATGGGACTGTGGTCAGGAGGGCGAGGCACTAGCATCCATTTCCGCCACCTTGCCTGTTTCTGCTTGGTGCTGCACATGGCCTCAAGACCTACCACTGACCCCCGATACACTCCGATGCACTCACCTTGGACAGCGACATGGACTGCCACATCCTGTTTGATGACCAATGACACGGCGGACAGACTGCGGACTGTACCCTTCCTCTTCCGCAGTACAGGTCATCCCCGGATGGACACTGGCTGGCCCTCCACGGGCCCATATTGTGTAGTGTGCTCGGCATTGCCCTGAACCGCTCCAGCTGCATGACTGCACTGGATGTGCAAATAAACATCCAGCGACGCACTGCTGTGTAATGTCTTAAGTCATTCATGTATGGATGTGTGGATGAATGTGGGGACAGTGCCTTCCCTTGCGTCAATGATGTTCATCCTGTGGGATGCCAGTCAGAGGGTGCGACATTGCATTTTGTGTACCGGGTCCCGTGAACACTACAACAGGGACACACGCATCAGTCACTTCCTTGTCCGGACATGGACTGAACCACGCCCAGATCCCACGAGTCATTGTTGCAAGCCCTGCGCTGGTCCGGCGTACGGCAGGCCAGACCACTCCGCTTACGCCCCGAGGGGGGCCCTCATTGCTACCCGTCGCAGCCGTACTCGCTGGTGGTGTGCAGGTCACTGGTCTAGTTGTCAGCATGTCACAGCCACTCCCTGAGGGCAGGTTTTCACACACACCACACCCATCCTGCACAGGCATCACAGGCCATGTGACTCCGCCAATATAAGGGGCCGACAACGTCACATTCCCCTCTTCCGGTGGTGACTGGATGACGGACGCTCCACGGTTCGCACTCATATAGGGCCCATGAGTTGTTGTGCACAGGGTTAGTGGCATCCGAGGCCTTGAGTACGGCACGGGCCTACCATCACGTGGCGCAGACTGGGGTTGCACAGGGTTAGTGGCATCCGAGGCCTTGAGTACGGCACGGGCCTACCACCACATGGCGCAGACTGGGGTTGCACAGGGTTAGTGGCATCCGAGGCCTTGAGTACGGCACGGGCCTACCACCACGTGGCGCAGACTAGGGTTGCACAGGGTTAGTGGCATCCGAGGCCTTGAGTATGGCACGGGCCTACCACCACGTGGCGCAGACTGGGGTTGCACAGGGTTAGTGGCATCCGAGGCCTTGCTCAGGTTTTGTGTGCCCTGCTGGACCGCAGTGTAGGCCAGAGCCAACGGGCAGCGCTGGCCTACCGCCCCGTGGCGTTGCTTCCGGGATCCCAGAGTTGGTGGCACCCATTGGGCTGAGCGGGTGTGCAGCCTGCGATGGTGCCGGGTGCACTGGTATGTCCTCTGCCATGGAGTAATCAAGACCCAGCACCAAACGTGAGACCTGGTGGCCTGCGGAGCGGGGCTGCATGATGTGGAGGGTGCCATGTCCGCGGGCCCCGGGCTTGTGGCTTGCAGCGGCACGTGGTGGGACCTCCTGTCTACGAGCCGGTGGCGGAAGGTGAGCATTGAGGCCTGGGTGTGCATGGGCGGGCAAGCTCCAATGGGCGGCGGGAGAGGTTGGGGTGCCTCTGCCTGGTTGTGCATGGGCGGGCAGGCGATGTTGTCTTGTGCAAGTGTGTGTACTGTGCCAGTCATGTATCTGGGCTCTGTTTCAGCTGACGGCTCTGAATCAGATGTGTGACCTGGTGAACTGCACTACATACCGGCACGTGGTTGGAGACACACCGGTGGCAGCAGGTGAGCAGTGTGGCCTGGGTGCGCAGGAGCAGCACTCTCTCTTTCTCTCCCTCCCTCTCTTCCTCTCTCTCTCCTCTTCTCTCTCTCTCTCTCTCCCTCTTCCTCTCTCTCTCCCTCCCACTCTTCCTCTCTCTCTCCCTCCCTCTCTTCCTCTCTCTCTCTCCCTCCCTCTCTTCCTCTCTCTCTCCTCTTCTCTCTCTCTCTCTCGCTCCCTCTCTTCCTCTCTCTCTCTCTCTCTCTCTCTCTCTCTCCCTCTCTTCCTCTCTCTCTCCCTCCCACTCTTCCTCTCTCTCTCCTTCGCTCTCTCTCTGTCCTCTGATGTGTGCAGGACACACCTTCTCATCATGTTTTTGTCTTACAGGCTGTGACCTATGTATTGTCCGGAGGGGAGCGGCCATGTGTCTTCATTTCATTTCGTTGTTCATTTTAATAAAGTTTCATTTGTTGCTTCGAAAGTGAATGTGTGCTGGTCATTTCTGTGACGACACATCCATGTCACCAGTTGTGATTGTGCGGCATCAAGCGGAATATTTTGTACATGTTTGGGTGTGGCTGATGTGGCATGTCTTTGGTCGCGGAGGTGCCAGGTAGGGGTGGTCCTGGGGGTGGTGGTGGTGGGTGTTGTGGCCCTCTTGGGTGTCTGGGCCGCATGATGGGTGGCTCCATGGCATCTGTTGCCCTTCCGATGTTGCCCTGGGCTGTGCTCCCTTTTGGTTTGCAGGCTGCCGTCGGACTTTACACCAGGTCAGAGCAGGTGTAGATTTCCTGGTGCTAACGCGCCTTATCACCTGTTTTGTGTTTTTATCGCAGATGTGGCTGGTCGTTGTGAATGTTGAGGTGTGCTGTTGTCTCGACTTTTGTCACGGGAACGCCTACTCTGCATCTCATTAGCGATATTTGCGGGGGTCCTCTGTGGTGATGTTTTTTGCGGCTGCTATCGCGGGTAAACTGGTGCTGTGGGCTGTTAACACCGGCTTGTGAATGGGGAGGTAAATTTATCACGCCTTTGGCTGCGGTAAAGTGCCGTTAATTCGGCGATAGCTCCTTATGAATATGCCCCTCAGTTTTTAAATATGCAAGCATGATATCAAAGAACTTATGTGAAATCACCTGCTTAGGAAAACCTACTCTGGTGAAGATTTCAAGTAGGGCTCTTGTCACTGTGGGTGCAGCGACAGTCCTAAGGGGAATTGTCTCTGGGTCCCTTAGTGGCATTGTCCTCTAACACCAGGATAAACCTATTGCCAGATGCAGTCTGAGGATCAAGGATCCAACAATATCACTTTCCCCCATGACGGAGTCCCAACCACAGGCAGTGGTATGAAGGGAGCCTTTGGCTTGCCCCCTTTCTTGACACTGGCTTGACAGGTGACACAGGAGTGACGGAACTCCTTCACCTTTTCTGGCATCTGGGGCCAGTAAAAATGGTTGCTAATCTTTCCCAAGTTTTAATCTGCCCTAGATGTCCAGCTAGGGAGATGAGAAATGTTTTGTACTGTTGGGGTTCACCATTCTCCTGGTTGCCCCTGGTTTAGGTTCCCAGTTTAGGTTCCCTTGGCTCACTCATCCCAGTATACCCTGTGAGTACCACTGTCATTCCTGTCTCTTGCATTTCAGCTAACTGCCTAAGGCCATCAAGAGTGGGACAGGTCCTCTACCCCTGGCACACATCCTCCCTGGAGAGGCCACCTGCCCCCTGAAGTTCTGCCAACTCTGGCATGTCTCTCAAGGGGACATCCTCTTCTGCAGACATCAGGTCCTTTCCCTCAGGGTTGTACTCCTTCGGGCCTGAGGACTGTTAGAAGCTGGCTGACCAGACTTCTTGTATCTTTGATTGTTCTTAAGAACCTGGGCCAATCTTCCAGTCTTCAGTTTCCCTTGACTCCCATATCGTGCTGTTTGTACCCTTGTAGGTACACACACCCACTCAGGGAGGTCTAGCCTTGCTGTGTGAGTCCTCCTTCCCACACCTGCCCAAGCAGAAGTTTCAATGTCATTTCCTAGCAGACACTCCACTGGGATGGTAGGGGACACAACTCCCTTCTTCAGGCAGGTGACCCCTCCCCACTCAAAGCTGACCATTGCTGTGGGATGAAACTTTATCTCATTGTCATCATTGACTACCTGGTGTAAATCATCAATGACGATTTGGTCTTGGGAAACTAGCTTGGATATGACCATGGTTGTGCTAGCACTGGTGTCCCTCAGAGCTTTGACCTCAGTCCCATTGGTCTTTGGCCCCTCCCTGTACTTCTCCATGCTTGGAGGCTAGGTGGCAAATGTGTCAATTTCCACACCATCCATTGATACTAGGATGACCTCTGTATACCCCTTGGAAATCCCAGGGACAACTTTCACCACAGTCCCTACACTGGCAATGCCCTTAAGATGTCCACCAGTGGGGGGCTTCTTAGTCCACACAGAATCTATTTTGTGTCCTGGCTGAAGACAGTCAAAACACACCCCACCCTTGAAGGAGTAAAAATCCTTCACCTGACATCCCCTCCTCTTGGATTGGGATGTTTCTTGAGTCTCCTCCCTTGGGCATTTTTGGAGCCTTTTTCAGAACTCTTTCTTTTTATCTTTGTTGTCCACATATTTTCCCTGAAGAGGGGGCTGTACCCCTTTCTTAGCATCACCTCCATTGGACTTCTTTGGTACCTTAGTGTGTACCCACTCATCTGCTGTCTTATCCAGCTTTCTGGGGCCAGATAGTTTTGAGTCTAACAGATGCTGGTATAATGTCTCTGTTGGGCAATTAGTAAAAACATGCTCTTTCATCACCAAATAATAGATTTAATCATGTGTCTACTTTGTTACCCTTTATCAAGCCATACAGTGCCTTTACTGAAGTATCCACAATGTCCACCCATGTCTGACGTGATCCCTTGTGTGGTTTTCTAAACTTCTGTCTGTACTTCTCCGGGGTAAGACCAAACAACTTGATACATGCTGCCTTCATGTGTGAGTAAGACTCTGCCAACTCATCCTCTAGAGTCAGAAGCCTGTCTATCCCCACCATTGGTAATAGCAGGCCACCAGTGCTGGGTACCCACTTTCCTCATCCTAAGAGCCCTCTCAAAGGATGCCAGCCACTTATTAATGGCATCTCTTCTGACTAATTTAGGTATAATACATTTGGGCAATCTTGGTTCATTGGCACCCCAGCAGGTACCTCACTCATATTTTTGCTGTCACCATTATTGCTGTACTGCAAGCCCAGCTTGACCTTCTTCTGCTGAAAGGCTAGTCTCTTTTCCTCTTGGGTGAGTCTAAAGCAAGGAAATTCATCTGGGTTAAACCCATTTCACTTCTGGATATTAAAGGGACCCTGGCACGAGTGCAAGGGGTCAGTATGTCTTTCCCCCCTTCCTTCATACTCCTCATGGTTAGCCCTTCTGTCATCATCCTCTTAATCATTGTCTGGGGAAATTTTGTCTTCCAGGAATGCTTGGGCTCTACAAACATCCTCCCAGGCCCTGAGGGCCATCTCCAGATTCTCTTTCTTGGCTGCAGAGCCCAAATTAGTCTTCCTTTCCTTACACAGATCCCTCAGCTCATAGATTTTGAGTGTGGGCAAAATTACCAAATCGATTTCCATGTATGTTGACTTTGGCAACAACTTTTGGAAACTTGAAATCTTTTTCCAAACATTTCAAAACTTTACCAAAACTTTTCTGTGACTCCTGGAAGGAGTACCTTTGAGACTTAAAAACTTGGTCCAATGAAGCAAATCTAATTGCAATCACAAATACTTCTTGTTGTGTGTTGATTTGGTGGATTTTTAAGCTTGCTAAATTATTAACTAAATGGTACTGCAAAACACAAGTTCTGGATCCCACCGCTAGACACCAATGAGAGAAAAGTGGTTTATTATATGGTGTTGTTGTGCAACCTCCCTATGTATTAAAGACAGAGCAGCTTATTTGCAAGCCCCTTGCGCCGCCGGTGCATCACTTTTTCCCATATAAAAAGTGATGCACCAGCGGCACAAGGGGCTTGTAAATAAGCCCCACATTTCCATATCAGGTCCAGTCAGGTTTGTTTGTAAAACCTTAGCTCAGTCCAAGAGTGTGTTAGGGATAGCCATAACAAGCAACTTGAAAACAGCTATATAAGTGCTCTTGTGGGAACCAACTCCAACAGGGAACCAGTCACAAGGAATAGGCAGGCCCAGTTGAACAGTTACCTGTCGGCTTAAGCAGTCTTCATTCCAGTTCTAGTTTCCAGAGGTGAACCGTCATAGAAGTCAATGGAGTGGTCCTTATGCAAGATGCTGGTGATACTCAGGGTTGCTGAGCCAGTGTTGAGGGTCTGCCTGTGGGCACCACTTGGCGCACAAGCACCGGGCAACTTTGGCCTCAGGGGTAAATGTCCCACGAAGTCTGGGTAATGTCCAGCACAAAACCAGTTGCCACTAGTATGGTCTCCAGTTACAGCAAAACTAGTGGCTCCCTTTAACTATAGGACTTTTGTGCTGGGCGACCAAATTGCACTTTGATAATTCTCCCAGGTACTGCAGACTCCGTTGCAACTTTTGAGGCTCAGGACTCTGTCTCCCAGGCTGCACCTCAATGTTGAGCAGCGGTCAAGCTTCTTGGTTCTGGGCTATCATGGGCGCAAGCTTCTCAGCCTTTATGGCCCTGTGGCTGTTAAAGGGAGTCAGCCAAATGACTCTTGGAGTCACTTACTCTGTCTTGGGCTTGTGGGCAACTTTTCCACAAGCGAGCACCACAGACACAGTCCTTTCTTTGCTAATCCAAGGTGCAGCAGGTGCAGTCAAGTCTTTGGTGCAGCCTCTCTTTGCTGAGTCCAGGGAGCAGCAGGGCAGACCTTCTTTAGGTTCTCTCTCCAGTACAGATGGGACCTGTGGTCTGGGTGCCAGGGGTGCCAACTTTATGCCCACTATGAACCTAGGAGGATGTGGTGACTAGCAAGCCGATGGGCTACCAGGTCCCCTCCCACCTGATGACCACTTCCTACGAAGTCTTTCTACCCCAGAATGCACTATTCTGCCCCTTCCCAACATGGAACAACCCTTCTCTCAGTGTGTGGAGCTCCCTAGCCCAACCAAGAAGTGTTACAACTTGTGGGCTACACTCCATTCGAAAAACTAATGCAAAGACTTCTCCCTCTCTGTCCAAGATGCCAGCCTGACTGCTGAAAGAAAAGAGCAGTCCCTTCCAAGTTTGACTACTACTTGCCCTTCAGAGGTGGCTTCGCCTTTGAAGCTCACCTTTTAGACTCACACCCACTAGAGCAATCCTGCCAGGAGGAGGTCACACCTCTTCTCTCAGCAGGTCCTTTGTTCTTCTTCCAGAGAGTCATTCTCAGCTCTCTCCAGGAGGGCAGAAGATTGTCTTGAGGATAGCAGCTTGTGTGCAACAGTAAATGACTACTGGAAACTTTGGGCAACAAAGCGGCAACTTTCTAAATTTGCAATTTGTACAAACGTTACATTAACTTTGACTTGAGCAATGAGATGGGTTTGATGTAACGATTTGTTTGATACCTTGAACTACCATGTTTAGTGGTCCCATTTGGAAATTAACATTGCTGAGTTGTCAGCGTGTAACTCCATTCTTGCTCAAGGGACTACTGCATTCCTGCAGTAAAAATTACAGTGTGGGGTTTTTACAGTTAGGACATGTAAAGTTTATAAGGCATTTCCTTCTTTTCAATATAATGCACCTGGCCTTTAGGGCTCAGTACCAACTCCTTAGGGGTGACTTTTAAATATTAAAAATGAAGGTTGATTGGTTTAAATGGCAAAGTCGAGTTAGCAGTTTAAAAGTGCTATATCAGCCTGCAATGATGGGATGGAAGTCATGCTTTGTCACACTCGTGGTGGCATAATAAGTGCTGCAGTCGATGAGGGCCCTTAACTTACAGGCTCTGGGTACCCCTGGTACCATAGACTAGGGACTTATAAGTAAGTTAACTTCTGCCAATTGTGGGTAAGCCAATTAGACATATACCTTGTTACTTGTCAGAGCACAGGTGCTGAGGCCTATTTTGCAGGACTCAGTGCACTCTCAGAGTTGAAAAAACAGCAGCGTCAATCCAAAGGTTTGAGGGTGGTCACATAAAAAGAGGTATTTCATTACAGTGTGGAAGAGGCAGACAATGATTGTGAATGGGCATGTGACATGATAGCAGGACATGTGAGGGGCGGGGAACAGGAGGCAGCAAAATTATTTTTCCACTAGGACAGCACCATCCCTTGCACCGGCCCTGTATGTGGGAACCCCTGATGCATATTTTCTTTTTCACAAAATTGAAGACAGCTTAAAATAAGGACCTACTCTCAGTTATAAAATTGTTCTAGTGGTTATAGTTTCCATGATTTTAAACTTTTCTCAGTGTCTTCAAGACATAAGCACTTTTCTTAGTGCCACCCGCATTTCCCCACAACCAATAGGTCTTCAGAAGTAAGTCTCATGTCTGTAACGTGAGTACACATATGCACTGTATGGGTCAGTACTTTTCTTTCTTGTTAAAACACGCATCTTCTTTACTTCAGAAATGAACTTCATGAGCTGTGGAGCTAATTGTTTTACTTGTGTTCTTTTTCAAGTGGGAGACTTTAAAATTATCTTTTCTTTTTTTTGTAAGACATATTCACCACCAATCTTTTAATTGTTCACTCCCTAATTCCTCATGTAAGGAGGAAATATGTGATATTAGTGCCAGGACACCCTAATTCAGGACAATTATAGTATTTTACAAATGCATTCACCATCATCAAAATGGCGATGTGTTTTGGAAAACCCACTCTCACACACTAGTATTCACTGCTGCCAACCTCCCATAGAAGGCAATTAGCAGGGGCGTAGCTTAGTCAGTGAGATTCTGGGGTGTGAATCTCAAATTTTACAGCTAAAAAAGCAGTGGGCCGAGGGGTGGAGGGGTGAGATAACCAAGGTTTGTGATGGACTATTTCCATGAGGAACAGGGTCAGTACAGATTTGCATTAGGTGGGCCTCTGTCTAGAGTGGCACAGTTGGTGAAAAACAATGGGTTGGAATGCTGCCCGAGCATTTGCCAGTGGTTAGACTATTTGCAAGAATTCATGTCATCACCTTTTGAGTGTCTGATTGCTGGTAGCATGCCTTGAAACTTGAGACTGACACAGTGTCCCAAACCTACTACTGGCAATGTTTGTGAATTCCAAAAAGTAGTAGATTTGCATCGATTCAAAGAGTACTTTTATGGGGATCCAAGGAATGAACAAGTTAAAATCTCTTAGTGAAATGAGGATGGGGAAAACCAACACCATTTTGAGAGCAGACCCGCCTCAGGGAACCCAGACATAACTACCAAACCAAGAATGCATTTTTTTAAGCTATGCCCCTGTCCATCTCTCCTGGCCTGGTAGTTCTTCCTGGGAACTCATGACTATGGTCATGTACAACACAATGTCCTTGAGTCCATTCCCCAGGATCACTTTTTTCCAAATATATTGTCACTGCATGTACTCTTCTGTGTCTCTTCTACAAGAAGCCTTGATGGTAGAGTTGTCAAATCAGTAAATGTGGGCCGGGCACTAAGTATCTAGTCCTTGCCTTTTACAAATCATATTATCAAGTGACTGACATCACAATGTACTAAATTTGAGTTGCAAATAGAGGAGGGTGTGCAGGCAAATTAATAGGGTGAGTCTAGACGGATCCGAACCATGGGTCTGGCTTGGCTTTAAGAGAACGTGCATGAGCCAAGTCATGAAAACGTTTGGCATGTATATCGTGCAACAAGCAAAATGTAAAAATATGATACAATTTCTTCGAAATTCAAAAATTGTGTCTCTTTAACAAGTAGCAGTGTTCCACCTTAGTACATCAGATTATATCACGGTATTATGAGTGATAGTTTTTAGAAACATTCATGGCTCGACCACTCAAACAACAATGCCATTAATGAACGAAGAGGCAACTCAGTAGTGATGTAAACCCTAAATGTGGCCTAGATTCCTATTATAGGTGGAGCAATATTACAGTCTAATAAACCAAACATAAGAGGTGCTTGTACAGTGCACATCCTGAACTCAAATATTTAAAAGTGCACTTATATGTGATAACAGGATCGCATAATTTGAACAAGCAGGGAAGCCAGTATTGATTCCAGGTTATCTAGTTTCACAATTTGAAATGCATCCACCAGAACGGTATCTCTGTCTCTCTCTCTCATTTACATTGAAGGTAACTGTTTTGTCTTTCATTCTTGGCTCGCGACGACAAAAACCAACACAGATAGCAAACCAACTCAGGGCCTGCAGACCCAACTACCAAGTCAAGAATGCATTTATTTGAGTGGTGCCACAGCCCAAATACCCCCCCGAAGCTAAGCCCCTGCTTAAAATGGCAGCACGTGGTGGCAATCGATGGTCCTGTTTCGCTCTTTGCTAGCCCTTCCACTACCTCTCGTCTCTGGGGTCATGACGGCAGTGGCAGGAAGAGAAACCAGGCAGAGCGCTAAGAGCCACGATTACTAAGTGTCGTTTCCCTTTATCTACCACCTACCTTCTAAGCAGGCAGTAGGAGGCACTCACTTAGGTGCTAAGGGTAGCACAAAGGGTCAATATTGTCATGACTCACCCACTACCCCTGCCACTTTGCTGAGACGACATCCAGTCTGACTGCAGCCACCCTCATTCATTCGTATCCCTGCGCTTATTCTCAATGTCAATTTATTCACAAAATCTATATCATATGCAGAAAAATGACAGATGTGGCTGCTGTCAAATGCAGTGCTTAGAGTCCATGTGGTTTTACAGAAAAAAAAAGTACCAAACCTGAGAGCCGCCCTGGGAAAATATCACAGAACTAGAATGTACTGCAGAGTTTTGTAACATCCTCCACACCGTTCTGCTGATGTTGTTTGAAAGGGAAGGGCAGGCAGCGGGGTCTTGTAGAACACAACATCATCAAATGGACTGGAAAGTAAAAATGAAAAATAAACCGAATAATGTTGATGAAAAACATTGTGGACTGGAAACGTACACGCTGCGGCGCTGTGAGAACAAATATTATTCAGTGTTGTTAGTGCTTCGCTCACACGGTCCAAACCTGACCTTCGCAGCCTGGGAAAGATGATCTGGTGCAAGCCACGCAGAGATATGATAGTGTCGGGCACACAGGAGGTTAGCTGGGGGTTTAAATAGAAAGTTATTCTGGCCTCTTTCCAACCCGCCAACACGATCACGTCATGCTACGTGTGGAATTGTTGTTTGTTCCAAGAGGAAAACAAGTACTGACAAAGCCAGTCGGCTCGATATTTCTACAAAAAATCCGCAACGCAGGCACAGTGTAGCCAAAAGCATAGCTGGGACCCTGTTCACTAAAAAAAAATTGCAAAAGTAAGAGCATAGATTGTCATGTGCGCCAGAACGTAGTTTTTTAGGGACAGGGGTGGGATTCAATTCACAAACATTCCCAGATGTTTGCCTGGAAAGAGGTGGCTGGCACGTGATCCAGGCGTTCTACTTTGAAAGTCAAGTGATATTTTCAAGGACCCCTATTCCCCCTGTATGCAAATCAACATTGCTTAGATTTCTGCACAGTGGGGTTGGGGGGCGCAGCCCACTGTGCCAATGCACGTGTTTTCCCTTATTTTTTTTATTCATGAGGATGAACAAGTCTCCTTCCTATTTTGGACAGGGGGTTACTCTAGTCCTGGGGTGGTGTAACTTCACGACCATGTTCAGCAGGGCTTTAAGTGGGCCGGGTCCAGCCAGTGCATAGCACCGGTATCTTTAAAAAGCAGGTGCTGAGACGGGTCCCTATCAGGATCTCCATTTTTACCCTCACCAGCACCTTGTAAAAAGCATTGGCATCGCCAATAGGTCTCGCCTTTGGGGCCTTATAAGTGCTTGTTTTCAGAAACAGCAATGGAGCAATAACAGCACTCTGTTTATTGTGCTGCATTGATATTGTAGCCAGATATTAATTATAATTTGTTGTAATGGGGGAAAACACAAAAGCAATATTATTTAAGTAAGTAATAAAGGGGCATAAAAGTAAATTACGTAGGTGGACGGGCACAGGCTGTCTGAACATGCAAGCTGTAGGGAGAGATGAAGACTGTGATGTGCAGCTAACAGTGCATTAAAGTTAACTTTTACCCAGTTTGTGGTGTGCAAAGCACAACAGCAGTGAGAGCTGCCGCCCTCCCAGAAAACGCCTGCGGCTATTTAAATGCTGAGTCCGGGGTGGGAAGTGTTGTTGGGGCGAGCCGGGGAGATGAAGCAAAGTGCCTATTGAGCAGTAAATCATCACCAACACTCCAGACCTCAGCAGGCATGCAGACACATTGTAAAGCATGTTTGAAGGCGAGGCGCGCACTAAGCCTCCCGATCCGTACATTACATGAATGTTACTTCCTGCAGCACAAGATAAAGCATGGCGCACGATTTATGAGCGTCACGCTGAAAGTGAAAGTATGAATTCAAGTGCGCCGTGCACAACAAAAGAAAGGCACGGCCACTATGTTTAAAGTTAATCCTTGGCATGCCACGCTGTAATAATTAGAATAAAGCGTGGCACCTGTTTCATGAGCGCCCTGCTGAAAGATAAAGTATGTTTCAAAGCGAGCCACGCAGCGATGCAACAATTAAAAACAAGCATTGGCCGCGCGGCCGTGAAAGTGACACGGCCGCGAAAGTGAAAGTAATCGCGAGCGATTAAAGCCGCTGCGAGTGTAAGGGTGGGAAGCCAGATGGCGAGGGAAGCCAGATGGCGCCTAATGAAGCTGACGAAAAGGGAGGGGGAGAAGGGAGGGGGAGTACGAGCAGAGGAGCCTCATTACAGCAACCCAGATGGCAGCTGTGCACGCGATCGTGAACGCAAGCTGTAGGCCAGCAAAAGCCTGTGGGTAGCACTCTAAAAAGCCACCTACTAAATTTCTCGCAGAGCAGCGCATGCGCTGGCTCAACGAGACCTAAAAAACATCTTAAGTCAGGGGCAGCAGCACTCATCACTGGCCTTAGATGTAATTGTGAAGAGACTCCTTTGTTGTTCCTGCTGCAACAGCCCGGAGCCATTCGGAAGGCATGATCACCTCAGGGCTTTAAATGGAATGAAAAAACGGAGGGGGGGTCTCTCAAAGGGGCGTGGCCGATGTAATTAAGGGCGTGGCTTAAAAACACCTCAACTGAAAATCTGGGTTTAGCTTGGTGTGCCGCCCGACTGGTATTTTGCTACTTCTGTCATTGCATCCAGATATAATACAACAAGCAACATTACACCTACAACAAACCAACTATTGGCTTTGTCAATGGTTGTTAGTTGCATAACATAAATAAGCAACAACTATGGCTTCCTTGTATTTAATATTGAAAATGCTTCAGTTCTGAAATGAGGAGACTGTGACAGTACTACAACGAGTCACTCTGAAGTTACATCACAGGCAGTGAAGGGTGGTACTGCTGCAGAGTTAAGATTTATTTTTTTCATCCTGAGGGTGAGGACAAAAATGGAGAGCCCGAAAGGGACCCGTCTCAGCACCTGCTTTTTAAAACTGCTGGTGCTGAGCACCGGCAAGACCCTGCCCACTTAAAGCTGTGGATCACCTGATAGTGATCTGAAAGCCCACACCGTGGAATCCGCATGTGAGGCAGGAGGGGTGAAGGGCAGAGCTCAGGCCCTAAATGTAACAGGGAAGGTAAATTTTATTATGCCTGATTAATAAAAACCTTTGCAACAATAAAACAATATTAAAATTCACATTAAAATTCATATTAAAATTGCCCAGTTCAATTTGTTACTCGTCTACAAATCCTGGAATACACGTGTGTCAAGATCAAGCAACTGGTTATAATTGTCCTCGTTCAGGTAGATTCTTAAAGTGCTTGTGCTTCAGGAACAGATCAAACTGTATGACTCTGCTTGTAGTTGACCTGAATTAAGCAACAATGTTTAGAAACGAAGCAGTATTAAATCCACTTTTAGACGTTGTTTAAAATTACACAAATCGGTATATTATGATCGGCAGATCTTGCGGTGCTAGCACTTCAGGATTAAATAAGCTGGACATAGTTTCTTGAATTGGGCAAGTCTCAAAGTGCTTATGCTTCTGGATCAACTAAGCTGATTGTAATTGTCCTGGATTAGGTAACAGTTTCCAGAAGCAAGGCATTATTAAAGTCCACACTTGGCATTGTTTGAGGTTGCACAGTTCAGTATGGTACTCGTCTACAGATCTTAAAGTGCGTGTGCTTCATGATCGGGTAAACTGGACATGATGTCTTAGGTTGAGCAGATCTCAAAGTACTTGTGCTTCAAAATCATGTACACTGATCGTATTTATCCTGGACTCCACTCTTGAGCTTTATAAAAGGTTACGCGGGACAATATAGTGCTCATCGGATGATTTGAAAGTACCTGTGCTTCAGGATCAGTAGGCTGGTCATTATTGCCATGGAGTGAACAGATCTTAAGATGCTAACACTTCAGGATCCGGTGAACTGGTCCTGGCTTAGATGGGTCTTGAGATGCTGGTGCTTCAGAAACAACTGAACTAGATTGATTGTCCTAACTTAGAAAGGATGCTGGTTCTAGCGCTAGTAGTCTTGTTTCAGGCTGTTCCTTTGCACATCTTACCATCATCAATCAGGACAACAGTAATCTGTAAGCTATGATTTTTAGTATTTTGAGCTAGCATCAGGCAGTGCCCTGACCAGCTACATTTGTTTGTGCATGCAACATGTTTTTATACCTCATTGTTACTAAGTCGAACATTTTTGTAAGCCAGCAGTTTAGCTGTGTCTCAGCTGGGTTGAAGCACAGCTTTACTGCCTGCCTGCAGGTCCGGATACTCTGCTGCTTAAAAAAAGGCCGTAGTAAGCTACACCTAATGTCCTTTAAATTGGGGCAGATACAGATGACATGGATAATGTCCTCCTTACCGACTCCGCATAGCCGACAGGACTGCAAACTGTCTCTTCTCTCCCAGGGTGGCAGGTGAGGGGTAATCGGAATAACACTGAGTCTTAGCTTTAAGAATTTTTCTTTCGTCTTTATTTTGACTCTAGTTTTAAGGTAAGATTGCGGTTGCAGTATTCCATAATCGCTAAGCGTTATCCAGCTGTGTGCCCTTTTAGCAAGTATTTCCTTATCCTCTATGGCGGATACGATTTGTGTTGATTTTTTCACGATTTTTTTAAAAGACAAATGGTCAGTAGGGGTTCCCCAGAGATCCGACAATCCCAGTACTTTAAGCGAGTCAAACAGATAGTCCCTAGCTGGAGATTTTCTGTGGCGAAGCAACTCGAGCCAGAGGTGGGAGTTTAACGATCCAACCTCTGCGCTGCGGATCTTATGCCAACTACTGACTTACACACCCCTTCTTTCCACCATTTGTTTTTGAAGTCCAAATTCCAGCCGTATTTGGGCTGGTGAAACGTATTTTGGCAGGTGGAAAATTGCTCTATAGGAGTTGGCTATCACTATGTCCAGGACTGCAGCATCCTTCCCTTAGAGAGATTCGCTCCCATATGTTAGAGTCGGCTGTATTTATGCTTGTAGCACCTGTAGCAAGGGGTCAAGTGTTAAGTCAGGCAGTTTGTCCGTCAGTGCTTTCATCGCCAGGTAAGTCGTGGTTCCCTTCCCCCGAAGAGACTCCAACTGTGATTTGAATGTGTTTTTATGATCCATAAGTACTCCCAGATATTTGTAGCAGGTGGTCGAATCCAAGCCTTGTCCGTTTAAATGCCAATTAATCCTTTTCTTTTTTAAGTAACTTACTGCCATGATCTTGGTTTTCTTGAGATTTATTTGCAGGGAATTCCTTTTTAAAAAGGTATAAGTTGCGTTCAAAAGATGTTGAAGGCCAATCGGGGTCCGACTTATCAGCATCAGATCATCCGCATACAGCAAATTTGACAGCAATATGCTCCCCAGTTTTGGAGCATGAGAAGAGCACTTGTCCAGTTCACCTGGCAAATCTGCTAGAAAAAGGTTGAATAATAAAGGCGCTAATACGCAACCTTGTTTCAACCCTTTAGAGGTCGGGATTTGTTTAGAAAGGTGCGTTCCTGCTCCTAGTTTGATCTTAATCCAGGTGTCTGTATGCAACAATTTAAGCTGGTCCAGGAGTGGTTTCGGTATCCCCCAACTTTCCAATTTTTGCCAAAGTTTAATTCTGTCAACATGATCGAAGGCAGCAGTATAATCAATGAAGCAGAGGAATAAGGATGTTTTGGCCTCTTTAGCTGCATCCATTAACAAAGTTAATGCCATGATGTTTGTTGTGGTTCCTTGGCCCCGGCAAAACTCTGTTTGATTGATTGGGATGATGGAGTTTTCGGATGCCCATGATGTTAGCTCATCCAGAATTGTTCCCGCGAAGTATTTTGCCTCCACGTCAATGAGGGCAATTAGCCGGTAATTACTTGGAAGTTTCCTGTCGCCCTGTTTCAAAATTGGGCTGATAATAGATCCTTTCCAGGACTCCGGGATTGTTGTTGTTTCCTTTATATCTTTGAAGACTGGTGATAGGGCTTCGCTCCAGAACTCCACATGATGTTTGTACAACATTGGTGGAATGCCATTTGGACCTGGGGCGCCTGTAGGTCTGCCTCTGGCTATTTGCCTCTTTATGTCAGTTGGCGTTGGGTCATAGTTTTCTTCTTTGGCGGAGGATGAAGTGTTTGAGCCTTCCGCCGGGTCCCCCTCCTGGAGGTGTTTTTCACTTCCTTGTGGATCATGCTGCTTGACTGTAATGAGGCTATACCCTGTCTTTACCCTGCTGGTGTCACCCCTGTTCTCTATCATATTGCCCATTTCGTTGTCTGCCTCGCCTTTGTTTCCAGCTGTGTTGTTAAAATGGTTGAAGAGGTATCCAGCCCAGACTTCCTCCGTTATGTTGGAGCTTATTCCAGGGTGATTTAGATGTTTGATTCTGTTAATTGTTTGCCAGAACCTGGCGCTGTTTTTTTGTTTGGCTTCATGGAGCAGCTGGGCCATAATTCGTCGTTCTTTGATCTTTTCCTTTCCCATTTCTTCCTCTTTATTAGTGCCTTCATTTTCCGGAGAGCGTTTTGCAGATCCCAGTTTAATGGATTTTTGCGCAGCTGTCTTAGTGTATGGTTTATGGAACGTTTGAGTTCTTTGGATTCTGGGCGAGTTGATGATCGTATCAAGGCATCCCCCGGCTGACTTGACTTTTTCACTGTACCCTTCGATAATTTTCCACCTAGGGTCACAGTAAAGTTTTGTCATGCTTCAACTGGTTGTATTGGGGTACCTACCCCTTGGATGTACAATGTTTTGGCTGTGAAGGATATTGCATCAATGTTGCTGGGATTACACCTTAGTCGCTTGAGATTTGAGGCTCCTTCTACGTTGATCCCTTTGCATGACTCTAACATGAAGACTGTATTGGCCTTTAGCATCATTTCCTGAGGTAAGTGATTGCTGTGTTCCTTGTTGCCTATTCCAAAAGTTGCGACTTTACCAAGCATGTTTAAAGATGCAAACGTAAAGTCTAGGTGAGAAAATGTTTTTGATGAATGGAACGTGGCGGCTGGTGGATTGTCCCCCTGAAAGCGGCCGTTCAATGCTCTTAAATTGAGATATTCAAGTTGCTGGAGCAGGTGTTTTGAACATCTTGTGGGTTTTTCAATTTTTGGTGAGCCCTGGTTCGGTATTTCCCATGCGACAGTGAGATCTTGCACGAGGGCTTCGTCTGTTCTAGAGCCAATGAGGTACATGTTGAAATCACCTGCCAAGATGATATAATCCGTGTCTTGCTCATCCATAATCTTTTTTATTGCTACAATTAGCTCCTTACCTGCTTTCGACTTTTGTTTAGGGTGGATATAGATATTAATTATTATTACTTCCTGACGTACGTTGTTAAACTCGAGCGTTGTCATTACTGCTTAAATGAAACTTGGAGGTGTGATTTGGGCATCTATGGGTGTAATTTTTCCTATGTTAGTTATTGACGCCAAAATCATTAGGCCCCCCCCGAATGGCGACCAAAGAGGGAGCCCTTTGTTGCTGGAACACAATGGGAGATATACCCCTGAAGCGCGAGGGCCTTGTCCTCCCAGGCTTCTTGGAGCAGTATCATATCGAATGTTTTTAGGTAGTGCAGTACCTCACGGTCCTCGATTTTACTGGCTAAGCCATTGATGTTTCAGATACATATACTGATTTTGTTGGTCTCGGCCGGGACCGTCAATGAGCTGCTCTCCCCTTGTCAATTTGTTTGCTCCATTGTAATTGTATGCTGTATTTGCCTCCAATTTTGCGATGTTGTCAGCGTAGCAAGGCATGTTTCCCTGGGATCTAAATTCGAAGCAAATGGCTTTGTGCGACTGGTATGAGCTCCAGGGGTACTACTCCTAGGTCCTTTTAGTACTGAGGTGGTATTCTTAGGTGGGCCATCCGTACAGGTGTGTAAAAAAGGTGTCGGATATGGTGGCTTTAGTTCGACTTCCAATTTTATCCCCCAATGTTTAAACGTGTGTACTTCTTTCATAATTTTATTACTACCTCGCTAGAATTCCATGTTGTTTTAGTTGCTTCTGGACATTGCGGGTTGTTGGTTGGTTGAAACTCTATAGAAAGGAGATCTACAGAGCTAATGCCATCAAAGTTCGTAATAGAGTGTAGGAGCCGCAGTATGATCCCTCTGTTCAATATGTCCACCCTGCCCCGAGATTCATACTCGGGATGAATATGATGGTAGTCGTACCTTCCTCATGTCGTGCCACCATTTGCTCAGTGAAAGCTCCCTCGTGTCCAGAGGGCCTAGATTGAGTAAGACGACTTACGGTAGTTCCTGGATCGTCCTTTATGGGGGGGATTTGCTGGTGGTCACATTGCGTCTTTGTATTCCCTGACACCCAGGTTATGTTCGCATTTCCTCTTATTGGCTGTTGTGGTAACTCCGTAATATTAATCTGAGTGTCATCTCAGGGCAGCCTTAAATTTTGATCTTTTTTAGTAGTCTTTCTTTGTTCGGAATTTGATGTAACTGGCCCTTCTCTTATTTGGGTTGACTCCTGCTTGTTGTCTTCAGCCGAAACATTCTGCGTTGATACTCTTGAGAATAGGCCCGGATCAGATGGTGAGACAGCGTTTTGTACCATAGATGAATGCTCAGGCCTGTCAGCCGAGGTAGAAGTGGGGGCCTGCTTAATGGCCTCAAGGTCGAATTCAGGAACTGTTAGAGTTGCGTGGGGCTGATACTTAATGCATAAACCCTGGCCTGCTAACTTCCTATTTCTTCCCTTCCTTTTTGCTTCCGGCGAGCTTTCAGGGGTGAGTGGGTTTTAGAGACAGCGCTCTCTATTATTATTGCTGTTGCTTCACTGCTAACAGGGGGATAATGTGGGCTGGTTGATATCAGCCCCGCTTTTGGGTGCTCCGATATTGTTGTTACTGTTCTAAGAGGTCCGTTGCTTGGGTGGATACTGGATGAGACAGTTGTTTTTAAGTCTAATATTAGGTCTCCTATCATTGCTGGTAACGTTTGTAGTTTGTCCACTATTGGTGCACAAGAACATTCTGGTTGTGGCGTTTGAAGTGCGTGAACCGCTTCCTACCCTCGCTTTATAAGGCCGTTGAGCTCTGATAATTTCCAATCAATCCCTGCGATGGAATCAGCCAGGGTTTGGAGAACCGTGAGCTGCTAGTCCAGTTTATGCGATTGATATTGCAGTGCTGCAGCTGAGTGTTGCAGGGTACTCAAAATTGTTACCCAGATGGATTCTGGGGTTGAGCATCCAGTAGGATTACTTTTCTCTATCCGCTGGATGTTGTTTGCTCCCTCAGGTGAGTAGTGCGGAGCAGGTTTTAGGTTATAAGATGCGACTAGTTCCTCCCATTCCTGTGAAGCTAAGAAGGTCATATCAGTGTTCATCGAATGGGAGTCGTCACAGGGGAGCTGCGTACGGCGGACTGGAGATGTGTTGTCTGTTGCGTTGTTGAGCCCTACTAGCCCTGCCAGGGCTTCCCAGGCATCAGTTTGAATAATATGCGTTTGAAGGGGGGAACTGTTTTTTGGCTGTAATAGCATATCCCGTGCTTTTTGCTCGGCCTGCAGGCCCTGTTCCAAAGTGCAGGCTGGCGTATCCCTAAGGTCTGCCCGGTCACTAATTTCTATTTGCCTCGAGTTTTTTATGTTGCTTTTATCTGACTGACTGTTTGCGTCAGGTTGGGGGGGGTTTATCCCCCTTTTGGGAGTTCGACGGCCTGCTTTTTTTGTTGCTGGGGATCTCCCTGGTGTTGCTCAGGACCACCTGCTCTGGCTCACCTCCGTCTCTAATGTCTCTACCGGCTCTGGCCCCTGTTAGGCTATTAGCCTCACCAGCTATCAGGGCGGCTGTATCTTCTGTTGCCGTGGTTGTTCCGCCAGAATTGTGGGGGCTGTTCCCTGCACAAGGTAGAGGCTCTGCTAGAGACTCTACCGGCTTGATGTTACTTAATGAGATACAATCGAGTTTGCCTGGTTGGAGGGGCGTTTACAGCCCCTTTATGTTCTCAGTGTTGGAATAGATTACCGTTCCGGATTCTTTCAAAACGGAAACTTTTGTATAGATCTTTGGTTGGAAAGTGCATGGAAGTTTTCTCTGAGGCACCCCCTCAATGTTTATCAGATCTTCTGATTCTTGACACCTTAGTGGCGACGTGCGGTCGGTTACAGTTAAAAAGTTGGTTATAGCTGAACCATAGGTTTTACTGGTGCTACTCCCTTCAGCGATGGAACTTGTAGGGACACCCCTACCGACCTTTGCTACGGCCTTTGCTACGACACCGTTTGTGCTTACTTTGTCATGGACCAGCTCTAGTTCAGGGACGCCCTTGTGATCGACTTTTATTTTTTTTGATTTGGGCTTTGGTCCAGTAGGTTGTTGCCTTACTCTGCCAGACCTCATGACACTCCTTGTTGTCTAATGCTCTGATGTTATACTTAACTCTCCAACGCTCTCCGACAGTCAACTCCCCAGCACTCAATGCTCAAGGCTCTCAACAGCCTCTCGACAGCCTTTAACTCTCGCCACCACTGCTCCTTCCGCTCCTATCGCCTCTCCTTGTTCCTGCTGTTTCGACAAGCAAGATGGTAGCAAATGGCAGGTGAGCAGGTTTACGGCAGGTAAGCAGGTTTAGGGCTGAGGTTTTTAGGGCTGAGACAGAGGAGGCCGAGGAGGCCGAGGAGCAAGGAGGTAGACGAGCTATGGGTGGGCGAAGCACTTGTTATACACCTGCCGTGCACTTGTGATGAGCCGGCAACCTACTGCAGCCAGCAGCGGCCCGTGACCGGGTCCTTTAAGTCCAGTACTGCTTTTGGTCTCAGACAGGACAGACGGTACAGATGCAGATGTAGGTGCAGAACAATGCAAGCAGTGCTTGGACTATGATGGGTAATATAGGGCAGTACAAAACAGTACAATTTAGATGAGGCCGAGTGGATGCTTATAGGCACCAAGCACCAGGCAACGGGGCTACGGGGCTAGGGGAGTGAGAGGGAGTAGAGGGTTGGAGGCAGAGAGCAGGGCACACTGGCAGACTGCAAGCTGCACCCAACCTAGTTGGGCCGCTTCCGCAGTCTTGCTGGGCACTACACCCAGCGGCCGCCAATAGTGACGGCCGCGCTCTCTGCTCCCTGCTCACCTCTGTTGTAGCTCTCCCCAGGATCCACAGAGCCGCTGAGACCTGACTCGTGCCTGTTGTTCGTGCCGCCGCCGCCACCAACCTCAGCAAAAAAAGAGAGCGGGGGGCCAGTCCAGCCCGATCCACAACTAGGCAGCTTTTCGGCGGTCTTTCGGCGGTCTTTCGCAGCAGCTGCGGCGGCGTCTTTCAGCGGCGTTCACAGCCGTTCACAACCGCTCCGCTCTGCTCTTCTCCTCGCACACGGGCCTCGGCGAATCGAAAACGCGAACTGGATCAAGCATGACCTGACGACACCAAGGATTAGGACAGGTCTACAACGTTAAAGCCGCTGCATGGTCTCCTGCGGCTCAGTGTTAGCAGCTTCTAGGCAATTCTCAAGGCCACAATAAATAAAAGTAAATATTTTACAGAGTTTGATTTAACATTGTTAATTGAGCATTACAGTTATTTCAGTTTCATAGTTTTAGTATTGAAGCATTTTCAATATTATTTACAACAGTTGTTGTTACTCATTTAGCAGCTAACAAACATTGGCAAAGCCAATAGTCCTAGCTTGTTTCAGGTGTAATGTCAGTTGTTGTATTGTATCTGGATGCAATAATGGAAAGAGGCAGCAAAATACCAGTCGGGCGACACATTTTGGTAAGCACAGATTTTTAGGTTATGTGTTTAAGCCACTCCCTTCATTGCGTAGGCCACGCCCCCTCTAAGAGACCCCCAGTTTATTTATCCCACCTAAAGCCCTGATGTCCAGGATGGAAAGTAGTTAAACATACATCTTTTTGGCGTTAGGCAAACTACACCTTGGAAACGCCCACTAACCATTTCTAGTATGGGAATTATACTGTTGATTTCTCCGCACTCGTGGTGCAGAAATCTGCTAAAGTAAATCTACTTACGTTTGCCAGAAATCCTTTTGAATTCCTGGCAGGCGTAAATGAGAGATTTTCAGCCCTAAACTTACATTTCAGACCAAAAATAAGTGTGTGAATAGGACCTAAAAAGTACAACATGGGCAACGTTAAAATAAGCTGCCATTAAAATGCAGAATGCAGTACAAGATTCACATAGACACTGAGGGGCAGGACAGGACAGTACAGCTAGTAGCAGATACTGTTCCCTCACTTAGAGAGAGCAGGCATAGCATAGGTAACATTAGTTCAAGGTTTTTCCCAAGGCGACATCAGTGCAGGCGTTTTATATATATATATATACATATGAATAAAAATCCTTGGATTATATATCCCTGGAGTACCACACCCTTTCTGGTTATTGGATTGATTCATGGGTTGGATTCTGCCCGTTTTGCCTGCACCCGCTGTAAGCTGGATTCGCTTTGGTGAAATATATATATATATACCAAAGCGAATCCAGCTTACAGCGCGCTCCCAGCAGGTGCAGGCAAAACGGGCAGAATCCAACCCATGAATCAATCCAATAACCAGAAAGGGGTGTGGCACTCCAGGGATATATATTCCAAGGATTTTTATTCACTTCACTAACACCAACGCGTTTTCACACAAGGTCTTGATCACGGTTGGGTAAGTCCTATCTTAATTGCCATTATATACTGGTATCCCAATTAGCCCATAATGAGGCATTCTGGGAATTGTAGTACAAAACACAATATATACATGAAAAACAGCTTCAATGTACCATAAAACAACAGTCTCATGCCTAAAGTGACAGGACAATAGATGACAACATAGTATGTTTAATTGTATAATGATTCTCTGGGTATTGATAAGCTGTAAGGCATAGTCCCATAGAACTGCATGAATAAAAACTATAGTAGTTGGTTATAAGTCTGAATGTCAAATTAATGCAAACAGTTGTGAGAATAAATAGCATAATTCATTATTATGCAAAAAAAACTGGTAAGTTATATCTAATTTATCTGTCTGCACAGCATAGGTAACATTAGTTCAAGGTTTTTCCCAAGTTAACAGCAGTGCAATCTTCCCTCACATAAGCAGGCCAGGCTCGCCATTGCAGGCGCTGTTCTAGCTCTACTCGCAAATACACAGCTTGCAGGGGCACAAGCAGCCATTGGGGGAGCGGTGTAGGGGGCACATACGAAAGGAGGATGGGTAGCGGTAAACAGAAGGAGAGGCACATGCAAGCTAAGGCAATTCAAACTGATGTTTATATACATTTCTTCTATGGACTTATTAAAATAATATTTTATGTAACTCCATGGGAAATGGCGCCTGTCTTAGTCGCTCACCGGTTGAAGTAGCTATGAGGGGGGATGCGGGGCTTTTGGGTATAGCACGGCTCCTGTCACATGATGTTGGGAACAAGTCGCCAGGGAGCCTCTATATGCCAAGAATTAAAAATTTGCGAACATTCGTGACAAGAATTTTCAATTCTATTAAGGACACGGAGGCGAGGATTATGCTTCTCATTCTTTGCTCTTTATTTTTTTACAGCAGCCAATAAAATAACACTTATTCAAAAAACTACAGTACCCATGAGCACCTAGTGCCCTATAACAACCATAGAGAGTATCCCTATATAGGCCATGAACAGGACAACCACGTCCTCTTTCTTTGGTTGATCATAGAACAGTTAAGTCCGACAAGGTAAGAACTCAATCCTGTAGAACCATCCTTTGTGATAAAGGAATCCTTCACGAACCAAGGTATCCTGAAGCCCAATGGTGCTAAACTTCTGAACTTGGGATTCGACCCACGATATGTGAACAACCGATGGGCAGCCTTGTCGACAACCGAACTGGATAGACACTCCAAATATTCCAGTGCTGATATTCCTCACGCTTTATTTGCTATCCGTTCCTGCAATAGAAAGGAAAATCCGTAATACCCATAGCCCCATCTGATTCCATAATCATCACAATCAGACAAAACGGGGGGAATACAATATAGTCATTATGCAGTATTATTACAATGCAAGTATTGAATATAAATACACATACTCTGGGTGGGATAATCCTCGCCTCCGTGTCCTTAATAAAATTGAAAATTCTTGTCACGAATGTTCGCAAATTTTTAATTCTATGTCAGGACTGGAGGCTCCGATTATGCTAGTTCAAAGCTTAGCCACCACCACTGACGCTACATCAACAATAGGTTTATAATAGAATGACTTAAAAGTGGTCTCAGTTGACCAATTAGCTGCATTCATTATATCAGAAAGGCTGACCCCCAGAGAGAAAGACTTGGATGCCATAGCCCCTCGAACAGAGTGGGCACCAAATTTCGACACATCAATGCCTGTTTCACTCATGAGCCAACGCACCCCTCTAGACAGGGTGGCCGGGGTCACTGGGCGAAAGGGCTTTTGTAATGCAATCAGCAATTGACCTTTCATATACAAACGAAATTCGGCTGTACTTACCTCATATGCTTTACACATTGAACCACACACAGCTTAGGATTGTCCAGAAAAGCCGTATAAGACACTGCAGGAGTATTGCATTTAGTACGTTTTGAGATAACAAATGTGACCCCTTCAGGCGAGAATCTACGTCCCGCTAGATCCAGAGCTCAGATTTCAGAGACTCTTTTGCATGAAACCAGATATAACAACATGGTTAGTTTGGCAGAAAGTTGCTTTCGTGATAAGTACTTGTTGGCGGGCCAGGTTTCCAAGAACCTCTAGACAATAGATACGTCCCATAGAACCGAGTATTTAGGACAAGGGGGTTTTACCATCCGAATACCTCTAGGCAGTTTGCATACCAGGGGATGCTCATCTACTGGCTTGCCATCCACTGGAACATGCCCTGCCGAGATGGCAGACCGGAAGTTATTTACTGTTCTGTAAGCTAGGCCAGATGTTGCCAAGGAGGCTAGAAAATTCACGACCATAGATACTTTTGTTCTAGTGGGATCCACTTCCCGTTGAGAACACCAGCTACCCCATCTGTTCCATGCTGATGATTACCGCTTGTGGGTGTTAGCAGACCATGCCTCGCTAATGAATTTGTGAGCGTCTTTCGAAAGTCCCGGGATCTTCCATCTGTCCCTGAAATCCGCCATGCTACAAGAGGAAGTTGCCCTGACTCTATCAATGGATGTGGAGCCTTTTGAGGGTCCAGCAACAGGTTCCATCTCTGTGGAAGGAGGATCGGCGCATCACAAGACATCTCCAGAAGGACTGGGAACCAAGCTTGCGCTCTCCACAACGGGGTGATTAAGACTAACTCCGCTTGCTGACGCCGGGTCTGAGCCAGTACCCTGGGTATCATCATAAACAGAAGGAAGGCATAGCACAGGACCAGGAGCCAGTTCTGGAGAAACGCGTCCGAGGCTATCGCTTCCGGATCCGGGCGCCAACTGTAGAATTCTGGAAGTTGCCTGTTGAGACGTGATGCGAACAGGGCCAACTGGCATAGGCCCCAAAGTTGGTTCAGTGATCGGAAAACCCGTGGATGAAGTCTCCAATCGCTGAAATCCTGGAGGTAACGAGAATGCCAGTCGGCCACCTCGTTGTTGCGTCCTGGGAGATATTCCGCTACTACTGATATTCTGTGAAGCAGGCAGTAGTGCCAAAAGTCCTTGGCGATCTCCGCCAGAACTCGGGACCCGTCCCTCCCAATTTGTTCACATAACGAACCGCAGACACGTTGTCCATGCGAAGCAGGATACAACAGTCCGTCTTCTGAGGTGAAAGACTGCGGATCGCAAACGAGCCTGCCAGCAGCTCCAAACAATTGATGTGTAAGGAGAGTTCCTCCTGTGACCAACGGCCCCCTGTGGATAACGGACCGCAACGGGCTCCCCAACCCCAACGGCTGGCATCCGACTCGATCACTACTTCGGGAGTGGATCCGAAGATGGCTCTGCCATTCCAAGACTCCATGTGGTCCAGCCACCACAGCATCTCCAACCTCGCTTCCTCTGAGAGGGGAATCCGTTCCGCATATCCGAGGCGTTTGCGGAGATGCTGAATCTTCAGTCTCTGGAGTGCACGGTAGTGAAGGGGACCCGGGAAGATAGCTTGAATCGAAGAGGCCAGTTGACCAACTACACGGGCCATTGACCTCAAGGATACAATCTGCCTGTTCAGAATCAATCTCAATTCTTTCTTGATTGATCTGATCTTCTGAGTTGGGAGGAGAAGCTGGCAGCTCCGTGAATCGATCTGAAAACCCAGGAACTCAATAGATTGTGCTGGAGACAGAGTTGACTTCTGTGGATTCACAACAAATCCCAGACTCTGTAGCAGAGTGATTGACCATTCCAGATGCGTAACCACGAGTTGAGGGCAGCGAGCCATGATAATGATATCGTTTAAGTAAACGATTAATCGAACTCCGCATGCCCTCAAAGACTCCACCACCCGGCGGAGAAGTTTTGTGAAGCACCATGGTGCTGACGAAAGACCGAAGGGAAGGACTTTGTACTCGTAACAGGCGTCTTGCCAAAGGAACTGAAGAAACCGACGATGTGGGGCGTAGATGGGAACGGATAGGTACGCGTCCTTTAGGTCTAGACGGA
Source organism: Calotriton arnoldi (assembly GCA_963921515.1). Classification (NCBI taxonomy): domain Eukaryota; kingdom Metazoa; phylum Chordata; class Amphibia; order Caudata; family Salamandridae; genus Calotriton; species Calotriton arnoldi. Next base: position 3,665,054 of record CAWUFW010000345.1, on the reverse strand, counting down.
CCAGCCAATCGCCTTCCTGAAGAAGGTCGCGCAGAAGATGGATTCCCTCCATCTTGAAGTGCCGGTAAATTATCCATCCGTTGAAGTCTTTCAGATTTAGGACCAACCTGGATCCGCCCCCCTTCATCTGGACCAGGAAGATATTGCTGATAAAACCACGAGGGTGAGGTTCTGTGGCGACATTGGCCCCTTTCCTCAGAAGAGAACTATCTCTTCTGTGATAAAACTCTGTTCTTGTTGGGAAAAATATATTGGAGGTGGAAAAGATCCCTGCGTGGGGGTATTGTACAGCTCCAGTTTGTAACCCTGTACCGTTTCCAAAATCCATGCATCTTGTGATATCGTCTGCCAGGCCTGTAGGAAAAATTGGATACGTCCCCCCAACATCACTTCTGAACACAAGATCAGTCTCACCTGCATTTTCGGCATCTTGCTGGTTTCCCTGATTGCCTCCGAACCTGCCCCTTCGGAATCGGTTCTTTGCCCTCCGGGTTGGGTAGAAGGAGGAGTTGCTGGCGTAGTTGGGGTCTTGGTACCCTCCTCTCTGCTGGTGATATTGGCCGCGTGGGGCGCCTTGGTTGTACCCTCGGCCGGACGACTGCCCTCGGTATCGTCCGGCTCTGCCGAAAACCGGCCGGAAAGCTCGCTTCAGAGTGTCTTGCGCTTTGTCTAAGCCACTGAAGGTGGCCACAAATTTAGTCAACTGTTTTAGAAAAGGTTGTCCGAATAAAAGGCCTTGAGCCAAGGGCCCTGACTCGGAGGAGGATAATTCTGCAAGCTTGGGATCAAGCTTGAGGAGGATGGAACGTCTCCTCTCGCTTGACATGGCGCAGTTCACGTTGCCAAGTTGGCACACCGCCCTCTGCGCCCACCCGATCAACTCGTTCGGGTCGATCGCTATTGCTGACTCCTTTGCCCTAAAGCCTAGTTCTAAGATCTTGGTTAAAGGGCCCGACAAATCTAATAATTTATCCTGGCATGACTTCCATGCCCGATCCAGACCCTTCTTAGGGTCCTTGGCATATTTCTTTAAGTACATCAGCATGGTGGGGTCCACTTCCGGGGTTTCTGCCACCTTTGCTGCCAGTTCCGGTCTCGGGCATTCCGACCGTAGCCGTGCCCTAACGTCCTTATCGAAGGCCTGCCGGAGGTGCGTTTGGACGTAATCCGCCACCTCCTGCGGCGGGAGCCATGCGGTTGAATTAGGGTGGACAATGTCCGTCGGGTCAAAGGTGAGGAGCTTGGGCTGAGAGGGGGTCTCCAAGTGACGTTCCTTTTTAGATTTTTTGGCAGGTCTAGGGGCCTCTTCCTGCTCGGAGGCTTGGTCTGAGGAAGTGTCCCCGTCATCCACTTGGTAGGATTCTGCGGTCACTGCCTCCTTATCAGTGCTTGTATAAGCCTGATCATTCGCCATGGCCTTGGCTAGTCTCGCAAAGTCATCCGCATGAGGATTGAGTGCCTTCTTGCCACTGGGCTTAGGACGTGAGCCCGTGTTGGGAAGCCAGCCCTGCTGCCGGGCGTAACTACATAAGTGGCGCTTCAGGGGTTCAATAGCTCTCACTAGGGCTGTATTGATGGATTGTTGGACTCCTGCGTCCAGAGCCTCCACGAGGTCCTGCTCCATAGAACCGGATGGTTCCACCTCAAAGTACTCTTCCTCATAGAAGAATTCGCCATGGTGACTAGTTGCTAGAGACAGTCACAATACTGCACAGGAACTAAATTATCTGAGGGTAAACCCACAATCAAGGATCCCACAAATGGAAGTTCAAGGGGGAGAGGTACAACCCCAGGCAAGCCAAGCTGCAGCAAAGTAATTATATGATGGAGGGAGGGCTTGCCAACCTCTCTAGGCAAAGCCTATGCGTAATTATGCAGCCCCCAGCAGAGACAATGCAGCGGGCGTCAGCGGGAGCTTGAGACGAGCCTTAGCTTTTTTAAAACTGAGCGCTGTTCCCGCGCTCCGTGACAGCCTGAAATTGACGATGCAATCTGTCAAAAAATGGGCGCCGCATATGCGCGGGTACGGCCGCTCGTCACAACTAAAAGAGGACTGCGCGTCTGCCTGACTTGGACTCGCTCCCTTCACTCCCTCTCCACCTGGCGAACTGCTGCGGGCACAACGCGCCCGGCAGGGGAGGCAGAGCGCTCCCAAGCGACGCGACGCACGACCAAGACCGAGTACGCGCAAAGCGGGTCGCTAATGCTGAAAAAACAAATCTAGTTTGAGGCAATGCGAAAACAAGCTGACAGGCGAAAGGCACTGAATATCAAAACGCGTAAAGCAGAATCAGTAATACAAAGCGTATACACACTAAGCGTTAACACCTTAACCCATACGCTACCATACCACAAGAGTATAAGTAAGAAGGGAAAGGCACTTAACTGGCTGCGGAGCAGCAAAGAAAGAGGACGTGGTTGTCCCATTCATGGCTTATATAGGGATACTCTCTACGGTTGTTATGGGGCACTAGGTGCTCATGGGTACTGTAGTTTTTTGAATAAGTGTTATTTTATTGGCTGCTGTAAAAAATAAAGAGCAAAGAATGAGAAGCATAATCGGAGCCTCCGGTCCTGACATAGAATCGAGGCCCTCAGAGCTCATTGCTGGTGCCTCTCAGATGCGATTACCTCCCTGTCACCGCCGTCTTGTTTCAGCCGCCCTTGCTGCTGTGTCTGCAGCTGTCCTCTCGGCCTATGCCAGGTCGGCCTTTCAGTGCCGCCAGGCCTCAGGGGAATTTAACACAAGAATGAATCTTGCTGTGACAGGTGGGGGCACAACAAGAGGCAGAGGCGGCAGGAGCTCCTGATCAAAGATGGCGAAGCAGCCACTTTCATACATGGAATCACTGCGCCTCTCTGTCAGAAATGGGTATTGCGACCTCATGTACATCAGTGGGATGGTTCACTGTTTTGTAGGAGACATTAAGCAAAGGTGGAAGGTACAGTGCTTCGGTCTAGCAGAGGGGGTTAAATTACCTTGGAAAAATGCATTTTTGAAATGTATTTTTGGAGCTGTTGGTAGCATTGAGAGGTGCAGGAGATGAACGTGGTAGTTTTACTCTAATATAGTTCAATTTTGAATGAGTGTTTGAACTGGAAGCAGTAGTGTAAACGTTTTGTGTTCCTTACTTAGGGTTTACAGCATGGTGTTTACTTAATCATTTATTAATTTAAAACTGATGTGGGGGTTGATCTATGCTGATTGAAATCACATGAAATCCTTTAAAATAATGTTTATAAGAACATATTTAAGTAACTAGTGAATTCAGAACCCCTTTCAGAGGGCCTCGGGGTCCCGGGGCCCGAGGTTGACAAACATCACCTCTTGCCTTCCATTTCAATCCTCGGTGCAGTGCACCAATCACCCGTCTGCTTTCCTATGTGCCTAATGTGGCTTCCCTTTTTTTTTCTTCATATTCTGGAAAATGGAAGAAGTTTTCAAGTATGGTTTCTCCCTTTCTCCTTGGTGCTACAGTCCAGGAGGCTAAGCTGTCCTTGCCTTGTTCTTCTCTGCACACAAGTGGACCACACTGGCTATTTCTCCCACAGAAAGAGCTGCCCCAGTCCTCGGTATAGATACTTTTTGGGAAGGTGGTGTGCTGTGCTTTCTACTCAGTTATTGTCTTCAATTCAACCCTGCCTTGGCTTGTTTCCTCTCAACAAAACAGTCTTCTCTAACTGCGCAGCTCTTCCTCTCTGCCAAACTGTCTGATCAGATTGTGCCGTCACTCACATCCCCCTAGTTCCCACCATCCTCTTTTTCATTGGCATGCCTCTTTCCCTGGTTGAGACCTTTGCCCTCAGTTATCTATTATATCCCTGTTCACATTCCCTAGCTGTCGCATATTTTTCTCCAAGATTGGCAGTGTTGTAGGGGGAGGGAACCATAATGTCGCTCAGTCACTGTGACTACATTGATGCCGCCTTGTTCCTGGACTGCGGTGGGGTGCCATCCACTACATAGAGCAGCACCCCAGGAACCCACAACATTTAGAGCCCTTGGGGCTGTGGGGGTGTCCATGGTCCTGCAGCCGCACTGGCTCCCCAGCCAGCACCCATCCCGGGTGCCAGCAGGAGCTGGATGTATTGGTTTGCTCCTGCCTGGCGGGAGCAGATTTAGCTTCTGCTCCCAAAAGGCGGGAGCAAACCTATATTCCCTGCCTGGAAAAATGTGGACAGGGACTTGGATTTCTGTCCAGGGGATTGAGTCTCCAGGACACTGCCTGCCATCTAGCTCCAGGGGTGGGATCACCGGACCATTATTTGGCTCGAGGAATGGGGCCAAATGCCCCCTCCCCTTATAAAAAAAAGTAATAATTATGAAGGTTCTGGGGTATGGGCTCCCTGGGCCATTAAATGGCTTGGGGAGGGAGGACGCACTCCCCAGGTAGGTTCTGCAGGGCCTTTAAGAGGGACAGAAAGAGGTGGAGCAAGAAGGACGATAGAGAGAAGCAATCAGAGAGGGCCATGAGAGAGAGCCAGGAGAGGAGGATAGTAAAAGAATGGATGGAAAGAGAGGAATCGCACTCGGAGAAGAAGAGATTAGGGTTGGTTGGAGCATTTTTTTCTAGAGCTGCTTTTGGTTTTCCAGTCCTGCCCAGCGTGAGTGTTCAGATTGTTTTTTTTTTTTAATTGTTGACGTTGTTTAGATGAGTGTTGTCTTCAGACGTAGAGCCGATAGGGTTCTAAATGACTTGAAGCATTCTGTTATTTATGGAGAAGTTTTTGAAGAATCATCTGAAGGTTTGGTCCTCTCTTTTCTGTTGAGCTTGGTTTGTTGGTAGGATGCTAAGCATGGAGATTGGGATTGCAAATTAGTTGGGCCAGTCCAAAGGTAAGGGTAGTTTGCATTTGATTGTTGGTGATGTTGAGAACACAAGATCAAGGGTGTGTTTTTTGGAGTGCGTTGGATGTGTGACATGCTGTACCACATTGAGAGTTATCGATGAGGTTGAAAAGGGTTTGTTTTTTTGAGCTTGTGTTGTCTGCGAGGTTGAAGTCATCTTAGTGGGCGTGCATGTCGCATGTGCGATGTAGCTAGAAGATCTGAGAATTCCACAATAATGCTAAATCATATAAACTCCAACCTTTATGTTTGCCAATAATCATAAGTATTTTGAGCTAAAGAACTCTATTAAGGTGGTCCTTATACAAGGATAATAGTTTCATCTAATAACAATATTTGCTCAAAGTCTACTTGTTAGAAATGGGGGTCTCTAGTTGGCAGAGGTAGGTACCTTTGTCCAAATAGTGACCCTTGCTTCTAGTCAGGGTAAGGGGGAAACACTTTAGATAACCCCTGCTCACCCCCTCGGTAGCGTGGCACGAGCAGACAGGCCTATCCCAAAGGCAATGTGTAAAGTATTTGAACTCAAAACATACAGTAATACAGTGATAACACCAGAAATGGACACCACACCAGTTTAGGAAAAATAAAGTATCTTTATATAAACTCAACAAGACCAAAAGGACAAAAATCCAACATACAGGTAATAAGATAACACTTTAGAACAGTTATTGCAAAAATAAAGGTTGTAGAAAACAAATAGCTCCACCTGGGGCTATTGCAACGTCGTGACAGCAATAAATCCAAAGTACGGCGCCGACTGCGAGGAGCGCGGAGCCGGGCACAGAGTCACATGGACCCCCAAACAAACAGTACCTTGGAAATGAAGTCTATGATGATGCACGGCGTTGTGGAGATGAGGCGTCGGTGCCGAGGTCGGCTCCCTGGCTGCCACTGGGGAGGAGAGGCGTCGTGTCCGCGAGGAAGCGATGTGTCGTGTCCAGGACAGGGGAAGACGGTTGCGTCGGTAGTTAAGCGTCGGTTCCGGTGACGATGCAAAGTCAGCGAGTTCATGGAGTTACCCTCGGCGGTTATTGGCGCAGCGATAACAAGATGCAGGTGCTGGCGATGACGGAGTCGGTGCAAGTGCTGGAGTCAGACACGGACAATAACTGCAGGCGTCGAAGGGCGTCAGAGCTGCGGTGCAGGCCCGGCGGTGCGTCGCTCACTTCACTAGAGGTGCCCCGGGTCTCGGTGCAGGTCGCAGCGTCACAGAGGCATCTCTGATGGCATCGGAGACAGGTTTTCTTACTTCTTTCAAGTTGCTTCCAGCTCCCAACAGCAGGAACAACCTCCAGAGGACCAAAACTGGAATAGGCACCTCCTGGCAGGTCAGAACTCTCAGCAATAGAGTTCAGGGGAGCTGGGGGTGACGTCTTTGTGGCACTGAGACTTCAGAACAGGAGGCCAGCACATCCAGGCCCTTGGAGATTCTTCTTCAAGCAGGTTCACAGCAAAGTTCCATTCTTTGACCTCTTCTTGGCAGAAGCAGCAACTGCAGGCCAACTCAATACAGCACACAGCAAAGGGGCAGTACTCTTCCTCACAGCTCTTCAGCTCTTTTCCTTGGCAAAGGTTCCTCTTGAGTCCAGAAGTGATCTAAAGTTCTGGGGTTTTAGGTCTAATACTTATACCCAAAATGTCTTTGATCTCTTTGTGCATGGGTCTCTGAGCCCAGTCCAAACCAGTTCTGTCCTCACTGGTGCAGTATGACCACAGGGGGTGGAGACAGCATTGTGCAAAGGAGACAGGTCCTATTCAGGTGCAAGGAAATCTCCTCCAACTACTCTAAATTCAGTCAGGGTCTATTCAGCCCAGCTGTGAGCCATCCAGGAAGGGCCAGGCACACCTCAACAACCCCCAGTGGCTGTCTACAGTGAATACACATACCCAGCCCCTGTCACTCCAAAACCAGACAGTCAATACACAAACAGGCAGAGGGACACAGAATGGTTACACAAGAAAATGCATACTTTCTAAAAGTGGCATTTCAAACGCACAATTTAGAAACCATTTTTACTAAAAGATGTGTTATTAAATTCTGAGTTCAGAGAGCCTAAACTTTATTCCTCTATCTTTTCCCAATGGGAAATTATACTTGTAAGATGTTACAAAGTATTTCCCATTCTATCCTATGGGATAGATAGCCTTTCAATAGTGAAAAACGAAATTGGCAGTATTTCACTATCAGGACAGGTCACACACACCAGCACCTACCTTTCACATACACTGCACCCCGCCCAGGGGGGTACCTTGGGCCTACCATATGGGTGCCTTACTTGTAAGAAAAGGGAAGTTTAGGGCCTGGCAAGTGGGTGCACTTGCCGGGTTGACATGGCAGTTAACAAACTGCGCACAGACACTGCAGTGGCAAGTCTGAGATACCTTTTCAGGGCTACTCATGTGGGTGGCACAATCAGTGCTGCAGGCCCACTAGTAGCTTTTGATTTACAGGCCCCGGCACACTCTGTGCACTTTACTAGGGACTTACCTGTAAATCAAATAAGCCAATCAGGGAGAACCAATTGTAACAACAATTTACAAAGTGAGCATATGCACTTTAGCACTGATTAGCAGTCATAAAGTACCCAGAGTCCTAAAGCCAACAACAACAGGTCAGGAAAAAAATAAGAGGAAGAAGCTAAAAGTTTGGGGATAACCTTGCAAAAAAGGGCCAAGTCCAACACTACTGTATTGCCTCCCAAAGTATTTTTTATATGTATTAAAAACTCAATAATAGTATGTTTGGAAAAAATATTGATAAGCATTTTCAAAACGTTTTTAGTCAGAATCTGATACTTTAACCTGAACTAGCAATCAGCTTCTGGCTAAAACACCCTAGAATTATTTATGGTGTTCTAGAAAGTCATACTTATCTGCAAAACTTAGCTAGCCAGTGCCTAATTACTCAGTAGTCTGTGGGTGTATACATATGTACACTGCCATAAAGTGCCATCCAAGCTGCACATTCTCTCGTTCACTGCTTTATAAGGGCAGGCACTTGCAGACTCCAGTGCCCAAAATTTATTGACTCTTTGTACCAGCTCTGCATCACAAAAGTAACGCAAACCAGGGTTAAAGTGTTGCAGTGGCATTTACTATCCAACACAAATCAGGATTTGCCTTGGAAAGCTCCCTAAAGTGACGCAATGAAGCACTATGGGCTACTTCGCACTACTTTGCATCACAGGGGTGTTCCATGGGTGCTACATGGCATTACCATGCAACCACCCATGGGTTTTGAAGCAAATCCCTATCCACTAACATTCGATGACAGGGGTTTGTGCCAAAACCTTACTCCTTCTCGAGGAAGGCTGAACAAGGAGAATTCTTTTCATTTCTTCTTATTTTTCCAACTTTGCATGTGTGCTGAATTGTACAGCATACATAAAAAGTGGGAAAAGTCTTAAAGGATAGTTTTTATACTGGAAGGAAGCCCCCACAGTAGAAAACCTATCCTTTAGAGCACTCACACACCCTTGCACTATGGAGCAAGGGTGGATGCGGGGCGCATGGCAGCCAAAAGTGCGCCAGCCTTTGGGGGAAAGAAGAAATGTAGCATCTGTTACTAGGGATGAAGCATGTTTTTTCTCTCTCTTTGAAGCAGCGGAGCGCAGCAGCTTTGGTTGCTGTGTTTCCTTGTGTAAAATCTTAATAAATCTGGGCCCAAATATCTACACTTTATATATTGGAAAGAGGGCATGCCTGCACGTTTCAGCAGAGCTAAAGTAACATTTACCAGAAGGCAAAATGTAGTCTCCCATAATGAACACCTCGTCTTCTAGCTTTTATGCAGTCACTATCTTTGATACCTTTTGACGCAAAGACCTTGTCTGTTCTCTAGCTTTTTCCATATCAAGCTTGATTGCTACCCTGTGTTTGCACGAGGCCTTTTGATCCAGGTACTACATTTGTCCCACCTTGACTGCTGTTTCACATAATTACCCGTAGAGTATGTACTTGGTTGTATAGAACAGACAAGGTCTTTGCACCGACACTGCTTCCTCCTGCCTCACAGCTTCTCTCTCCCCATCACCCTTCTCTCTGTGCCTCACCCTACTCTCTCTCCGCCTCATCCTCCTCTCTCTCTGCCATGGCTTCCTCTCTCTCTGCCTCAACCTCATTGTTCTCTGAACTTGCCCTCCTTTATTTTCGCCTCACCCTACCCCCTCTCTCCAATTCCCCATCCTCTCACTGTGCATTAAAATCCTTGTTTTTGGAAAGTGCCTATTGCTGCATATTTACTTCAATTAAGAGTGAAAACAATTGGAAGAGGAATCAAAGTTGTTAACCTTAGCAGAACCAATCAAAAATGAAATGCGGGCCTGTTTCTACCTGTAGCTGTAGCTTTCGAGGTTGATGACTGGACTTCTCCTTTGTAGGCTAGATTCTCAACCACTATTTTTCTGTCAGTCCTTTGAGTGGAATGTATTATAAGGTGTTAGACCTGTCATAATTAGGGTGATCTTCCCCCAAAGTTTTTGCCTACTTACCTCCTCTTTTTGCTGTATTTTTTAGTTGGCCGTAGGACTATGAGCTCTTTGCCACTGCTAACCAGTGCTAAAGTGCATGTGTTACCCCACTAAATATGGTGACATTGGTGTACACCCAATTGGCATATTTAGTTTGCTTATAAATCCCTTGTAAAGTGGTATACCATATACCCAGGGCCTGTAGCCTAAATGCCTCTTGTGGGCTTACAGCACTGATTGTGCCACCCACACAAGTAGCCTTTCAAATCTTTCTCAGGCCTGCCATTGCAGCGCCTGTGTGTGCAGTTTACTGTCACTTCAGGCATTTAAAACTACTTTCCAAGCCTTAAAATCCTCTTTTATTAGACCTAAGTTGCCCCTCAGTAGCCCTAAGGGCAGGGTGCTCTGTAAGTAAAAGGTTGGACATGTACTTTTAAGTTTTACATTTCCTGATAGTGAGAAACAGCTAAATTCATTTTTTCACTACTGTGAGGCCTACAACACTCGTAGGCTAGCATTCGGAATGCCTTAATACACTTTTAAGCTGTAATTCCTGATTAGAAAGGAGTAGCTGCATCATGTTTCATATCTTTGGAATGGTAATGATAAATCCTCTTTAATGGTAACGTTGGATTTAACACTACTATTTTAGAAATGCCACTTTAGAAAGTGGATATTTCTCTGTTTTTTCTGCTCTGTGTGCTTTGCAGCCTGTCTCCAATACATGTCTGGGGTGGGTGACAGCTACACTTTGTGCATTTCTTCTAAGTAGCCATAAACACAGGCAGGGTGGGTGTGAGAAGGAATTCATTTGTATTCATCTGCATTCTGATAGCTCTTCCTGGGCAGGAAGAGAGGGGGGAACTGACACACCTGAATAGACAGTGTCCTGTTTCCCACACAAAGGGCTGATTACCTCCTACTCATAGTCTGGAGCCAGGGCTGGGTAGAAAGGGGGGGGCCTGCTCACTTCAAGAGCTTGCTTTGAAATCCCCCCCACTTCAAAGGCCCAACTGTGTATAAGTACTGGGGCTCTGACCCTACCAGAACACTACACTACTGGACCTGTGAAGAACTCTGCCAGGAGTAAAGACTGCTGTGCTGCAAGGATTGCCACTCTGATTGACTGCTGTTCTGGATGGACTGCTTTTCTGCTTTGATGTGCTGCCCTGCTGATCTTTGCCCCCTGCTGAGAACAAGGACTGGACCCATCTCACTTGAACCCAGAGTTACTACAAGGGCTTGCTGGCTTGTCCCCTGTTCTTAAGTCTCAGGTAGACCTGGGCGGTAAACTCCACCCTGCTCGCGGGGATGAGTTTTTCCTCTCTCATAGCTCACCAACGTTAAGCACCCTCTTGTGCTGTGCCTGGTGCCGTTTGTGATGATTTTACAGCGCAGGACAAATGCCCGAAGCTAAAAATTAGCGTGACCAGTGCGACTTACCTCACTCCACCGCTTGCGGAACTCCGCGGAGCGCAGCAGAGTTTTTTGTCACGTCGTTGAATTCTGCGTAGTGGAACTCTGCAAACTATGCCCAGGCCTAGTCTCAAGACCAACAAAGACCCTTCAACCCTGCAATGGCACCTGGACTCTGCCATCTGTGAGTCCCACCCTGCCAAGTGGAACTAATCCAGTCCTGAGCCCTTGAAAGGTGATTTCTGCAGTCCAGAACCATCAAAATCGACACAGTGACGACTTTGCGCCGATCTGAACTGACGCATTGCCCTTCAGCGCCGACGCAGGAGCCAATCAATGACATCGCTTTGACGGAATGCACACCTCAACAACGAAGCAGTGCCTGCATCATAAAGGGGTTCGTCGACGAAGTCTTCATCCCCTGTGCGGATCAGAACCAACGCTTCGTGTCTTCTATGTCGAGGCTTGCTCCTTCCAAGGTACTGTTTAAGCGGGACTTGCGTGAATCCTATAGCTGGCCTGCCCTCCATCGCGGTCAGCCTGAACTTTGGATTTGCTCTGGTCCAGCACAACCTCAAGTAACCCCTAAGCGCTATTTGACTTTAAGCACTAGATTTTGATTTAACCATTAAAAAATGTATATCTCCGGTTCCACTTATTGGATTGTTGTTGTTCTGGTCTTGTTTTACTCATAAAAATATAATCTATTTTTCTAACCCTGGGCGGAGTATGTTTGTGGTGTTTCATTGTGTTACTGTGTGTGTGTGTATTTCACAAATTCTTAACACATTGCCTATTTAGATAAGTTTAACTGCTCTGTGCCAAGCTACCAGAGGGGGAGCACAGGTTGTCTTTTAGTGTGTATCTAGCTTACCCTGACTAGAGTGGTGGTTCCTGCTTGTAGAGTGTGCCTACTCTGACAACTAGAAAACCCAGTTCTAACATTGGTGCTCAGTGATGAGGATAGGACTTGTGTTTGTGCAATACCATATAGTAACTCATTGTTCACTACAACTCTATACTAAGACCAATTTGAACCTTTTTCAATTCTCCCTAAATTGACATCTTGATTTTTCCAAAAGTCTTTTTGGCCCTGTTAGAAATGGGGGTCTCTCGTTGGCAAGGGCTTGCACCTTTGTCCAAGTAGGGACCCTTCTTCCTAATCAGGATAAGGGAGTTACACTCCTAAAATAACCCCTGCTCACCCCCTTGGTAGCTTGGGACGAGCAGTCAGGCTTATCTTAGAGGCAGTGTGTAAAGCATTTACACAAAACCAACAGTAATACTACAAAGCACTACAAATGGACACCACACCAGTTTAGAAAAATATCCAATATTTTTATATACTTAAAACAAGACCAAATACGATAAAAATCCACTATACAGTACTTCAAAAATAGTTATTTCTCAAAATGTCTTTAAGTTGCAAAATACGTTGAAAAACACAGTTCGTACGAGTCGGTAGCTCGGTCCGAGCCTACCGCGATGCTGAAAACAACAGAGTCTCGCAGTTCCTGCTGACCGCGTCGGTACGGGCCAGCAACAGCGGGACAGACTCATTCACAGTACCTTTCTTAGTGCGGCTCACACAGGCGTGCGAGTCGGTCTTTGGCATCCGTCTCGGTGCAAAATGGAAGCGGTGCAAGGGGCGGTGTCCCTCGATGCAGTGCGAGCAGCGGCTCGGTGACGATCGTGCAGACGGCGTCGGTGAGACCAAGGCTGGCGGTGCAGGGCGAGTCGGTGCTCGATGCGGTGCTGGCAAGTTGCGATGCGAGCGACAGAGCCGGTTGTGGGAATTGGCGCTGGCCGAGCCGGACAGCTGTGCATGACGAGTCGGTCAAGGGTGTCGAGCCAGCAGCGACCGTGTCGGTGAGCCCAGGCCAGCGAGGTGAAGTGAGACGATGCAGGTCGCGGTGTCTCTCGATGCGGTGCAGGCAGCGGCTCGGTGACGGAGTCGGTGAGACCAAGGCTTGCGGTGCAGGGTGAGTCGGTGCAGCTTGTGGTGCCTTCGGGACACAAGGCCAGCGACGGAGTCGGTTGACAGAGTCGGTCGCGGTTCCCTCTTCTCTGTGGCAACTGAAACAGCAGTTCCAGGAGCAGTACCCAGAGGTTGGTGAAGTCTTTGCAGTCCCTGAGGCTTCTTAACAGGAGGCCAGCTCAGTTCAGGCCCTTGGAGATACTCAGCACAAGTAGAGAAAGTTCAGTCCAGTCCTTTCACTGCCCAAGGCAGAAGCAGCAGCTGCAGGCCAATCCAACAAAGCAACAACACAGCAAAGGGGCAGTACTCCTCCTGGCAGCTCTTCCAGCTCTTCGTCTTGGCAGGTTCCTTGATTCCAGCGAGATCTAAAGTTCTGGGGTTTGGGTCCCCCTTTTTATCCTCAATTTCTCTTTGTTCTCTGAAGGCAGAGAGGCCTTTGCCTAGTCCAAACCAGTTCTGGTCAGTCCTGGAGCACTTTGTTGACAAGTCTCCTTCTTTCCTTTTGCAGTGTAGGTCAGGGACATCAGACACACCACAGGAGGTGGAGCCAGCATTGTGGAGGGAAGGACCAGCCCTATTCAGGTCCCAGGTGCAACTCCTCCCACCCATCTACATGTAGATCTTGCTATTCAGCCCTGTGCTGACTCACCCTGTCTCCTGGAATCCCCCAGCCCCTGTCACTCACACTCCAGACAAGGAATACACAACCTAGCAGAGGCAGGCTTGGATGGTTAGACAAGAAAATACCTACTTTCTAAAAGTGGTATTTTCAAACACAGAATGGCAAAACCAACTTCACTAAAAGATGCATTTTATCATTCTGAGTTCAGGCATACTAAACTCGAATTTCTACCATGTTCCCTGGGTCAGTTAGGATCATAGGATGTAATAATCAAAACTGCCCATTCTGGCCTATGGGGAACAGGTAGCCTTGCAATAGTGAAAAATGAAGTAGGCTGTATTTCACTATCAGGACTTGCCACACACACCAGGGCATGTCCTACCTTTCACATACAATGCACCCTGCCCACAGGGGTACCTTGGGCCTACCTTAGGGGGGACTAACATGTAGAAAAGGGAAGGTTTAGGGACTGGCAAGTGTGTGCACTTGCCAAGTCGACATGGCAGCCCCAGGCTGCGCACAGGCTCTGCAATGGCAAGCCAGAGTTACATTTTACGGGCTGTTTGCGTGGGTGGCACAATTCAGTGCTGCAGCCCACCAACAGCATTTGATCTATAGGCCCTGGCACTCGCAGTGCACTTTACTAGGGACTGACACATAGATCAAATAGGCCAATCATGGAAATACCAATCCATACACATTTTATACAGGAGCACTTGCACTTTCCCACTGGACAGCAGTGAGGAAAGTGCGCAGAATCATTACACCAGCAAAAACAGAGTCAAAAACGGGAGGTTAGAAAACAAAAAGTCAGGGGAAACACGCCAAAAGATGCCAAGTCTAACACATGTCCCCTCCAGCTGAAAGTAGGGAGAACTACCCAACCCCATTGGAGTTCTCTTCACTAAGGCGGAAGAACCTGGACAGACCATCTGCGTTGGCGTGTTCTGTACCAGGGCGCTGTTCCACCGTAAAGTCCATTCCCTGTAGGGAGATGGACCACCTCAGCAGTTTTGGATTCTCACCCCTCATTTGCATCAACCATCTGAGGGGCCTGTGGTCTGTCTGAACCCGGAAGTGAGTCCCAAACAGGTATGGTCTCAGCTTCTTCAGTGCCCAGACCACAGCAAAAGCTTCCCTTTCTATGGCACTCCACCTCTGTTCCCTGGGGAGTAGTCTCCTGCTAAGGAAGACTACTGGCTGATCCAGGCCCTCTTCGTTCAGTTGTGAGAGCACCGCTCCCACACCATGCTATGAAGCGTCAGTCTGCACGACGAATTCCTTGGAGAAGTCAGGTGCCTTGAGCACGGGCGCCGTGCACATGGCTGCCTTCAGGGCATCAAAAGCTTTCTGGCAAGACTCAGTCCAGATCACCTTCCTGGGCTGCTTCTTGGAAGTCAGCTCTGTTAAGGGGCGACAATGGTGCCATAGCCCTTAACAAATCTCCTATAGTAGCCGGTGAGACCTAAGAAGGCTCTCACCTCTGTCTGGGTCTTGGGGGTTCCCAAGCCAGGATGGTGTCAATCTTGGGTTGTAGGGGCGCCACCTGGCCACTTCCTACCTGGTGTCCCAAGTACACCACAGAACCCTGCCCGATCTGGCACTTACTGGCCTTGATCGTGAGGCCTGCACCTTGCAGAGCCCTCAACACTTTCTCAAGGTGCTGTAAATGTTCTTCCCAGCTGGAACTGAACACAGCAATGTCATCCAGGTAGGCGGCACTGAAATCCTCCAGTCCAGCCAACACCTGATTGACCAACCTCTGAAAGGTGGCAGGGGCATTCTTCAACCCAAAGGGCATCACCCGAAATTGGTAATGACCTTCTGGGTTTGAGAATGCTGACCTCTCCTTGGCCCCATCGGTTAAGGCAATCTGCCAGTACCCAGACGTTAAATCAAACGTGCTGAGGAACCGCGCAGCTCCCAACCGATCAATGAGCTCATCAGCTCTGGGGATGGGGTGCGCATCAGTCCTGGTGACGGCATTGAGCCCACGGTAGTCCACACAAAACCGGAGTTCTGGAGTGGCACCGGGTGCAGCAGCCTTTGGGACCAAGACCACTGGGCTGGCCCAAGGACTGTTGGAGGGCTCAATCACCCCTAACGCCAACATCTTAGAGACCTCCTCCTTGATGCTGGCCCTGACCCGGTCAGTCAACCTGTAAATCTTGTGCTTCACAGGAGGGCTGTCACCAGTGTCCACGTCACGGGTACATCAGTGAGTAACACCGGGGTCAGAGAGAACAGTGGGGCGAACTGTCCCAACAACTGGTGACAGTCCCCCTGCTGCTCCTGAGTCAGTGTAGGGAGAGGATCACACCCTCAACTGACCCATCATGCTCCTTGGTAGACAGGAGGTCAGGGAGAGGCTCACTCTCCTCTTCCACCCCATCATCTGTCGCCAAGAGCATACTCACTTCGGACCTCTCGAAGTGGGGCTTGAGGCGGTTCACGTGAAGGACCCTCAAAGGGTTCCTTGGAGCCTGCAAATCCACCAGGTAGGTGACGTCAAGTTGCGCTCCACCACCTCATATGGCCCAGTCCACTTGTCCTGCAAGGCACAAGGTTCCACTGGGGCCATGACCCACACTTTTTGCCCAGGTTGAAATTCGACCAGAGTGGCATTCTGGTCATACCACCTCTTCATTTCTTCCTGGCTTGCTTCTAGGTTCGCCTGAGCGAGTTTCCTGAAGCGGGCAGTTTGGTTTCTAAAGGCCAGCATGTAACTAAACACATCCTGGGGAGTTTTCCTGGGAGCTGCCTCCCAGCCTTCCTTTACCAAACTCAGAGGTCCTCTGACAGGTTGGCCATACAGGAGCTCAAAGGGGCTGTACCCAAGAGACTTCTGAGGCACCTCCCTGTATGCAAAGAGTAGGCACGGCAAGAGGACGTCCCACTTACACCTCATGGGTTCTGTTAGACCCTTGATCATGCCTTTCAAGGTCTGGTTGAATCTCTCCACCAGACCGTTTCCTTGTGGGTGGTAAGGCGTGGTGAACTTGTAGGTTACACCACACTCCTTCCACAGGGATGTCATATACTTGGATATGAAATTGGTTCCCCTACCAGAAACCACCTCTCTGGGGAATCCCACACGGGAAAAGATCCCCATTAACGCCCGGCCCACCACTGGCGCCGTCGTTGTCCGGAGAGGGATTGCCTCAGGGTACCGGGTGGCATGGTCCACCAAGACCAGGATGTACCTGTTGCCCATGGCTGTCTTGGGATCCAGTGGCCCCACAATATCCATCCCTACCCTTTCAAAGGGTGTTCCAACAACAGGAAAAGGTTGGAGAGGAGCTTTGACCTTCCTCCCACTCTTACCACTTGCCTGGCAAGTTTGGCAAGACCTACAGTGTGCATCTGACTGCCTTCGCATTTGGGGCCAAAAGAAGTGGGTGGCAAGCCTGCCAAAGGTCTTGTCCTGCCCCAAATGTCCTGCCAAAGGCACGTCATGAGCCAGACCCAGTAGGAAGGTCCTGAAGCGCTGGGTCAGCACACGGGCTGACCCAGGCTCAGCAACCTTAGGCTCACTGTATAGGAGACCATTCTCCCAGTAGATCAGATGTGACCCGGACTGATTACCAGCTGCCTGGTCTGCAGCATGCCGCCGCAGACCCTCTAGAGTAGGGCACTCGTTCTGCTCCCAGCAGAACTCCTCCCTGGTGGGACCCCCTTCTTGGTGCCAATGGGTCAGCTCAGAGATGTCTCCCAGTTCGGCTACCTGCTCCCCTGTAGGCACCGGGGCGTCCCCCTCGAGGTCCGCCTCCTCCCGGTCCGTGGGAACTTCGGGGGCCGGTTTCCCGCACCCCCTGCCCTTCCTCTTGGCAGGGACTTGGGCCATTGTTCCAGGCTCTAAGTCCTCTTGATCACCCTTTCTGGCTGCCATTGACCGAGTAGACACGCATGCCCACTCTGGCAACCCAAGCATCTCCAAGTGAGACCTGAGCTCAACATCCTTCCATAAGGACTGCTCCAGGTCGTTACCTAGCAGACAATCTACAGGCATGGTAGGACTCACAACCACCCTCAAGGGACCTGAGACCCCCCCCCATTCAAAGGGAACCTGCGCCACCATACACTGGCGCTCAGAGTTGTCCACAGCAACTACTTGGTGGAATGCCCCTGGGACTACCTGCTTCTCAGAGACCATGTGACACCGGACTGAGGTCACACTGGCTCCAGTATCTCTGAGAGCCTCTACCCTTTTCCCATTAATGGTCACCCAGGTGCTATATTTCTTTGTGTTAGGGGGCACCTGGTTTCCTGGGACCATCTCACTGTCCCCTAGTGAGACAAGGGTCATTTCTGCGGGATCCCCACCCTCCTGTGGGCACCCCTCCTCCCCAAGCGCTACACTGGCCAACACTTTGGACTGTCCACCAGTGGGTGGCTGTGTCCCCTTTGGGCACTTGGGGTCCCCCTTCATGTGACCCACCTGGTCACATGCATAACACTTGCGGGGGCTGGTCTCAGCAGGCTTTCCTGTAGAGACCCCTTTCTTCTTATCACCTGGGGGATGGGAACCTTTACCCTGGGTACTAGTTTGGGGCCCTTTAGAGAACTCCTGAGTTTTACCCTTGTCCCCCCCACTCTTCTGCTGGGGACCCTGCCCACCTTTGGCTGAGTCTCCCCAAACGCTTTCTTGTGGACCCTGGTACTCACCCAGCGGTCCGCCTCCATAGCAAGCTTTCTGGGGTCAGTTAGCTTACTGTCAACTAGGTGCTGGCGCAGATCTGCAAAACATAGACTAGACAAGTGCTCCCATGCAATCAAATTGTAGAGCCCCTGAAAATCTGTTACATTACTGCCCTTCACCCAACCATCCAGCGACCTACAGAACATATCCACACATTCCAACCAAGTGTTGGCCTCAGACTTTTTACTGGACCTAAACTGATCCCTGTACTTTTCAGGTGTGAGCCCATATCTAGTGAGGAGAGCGTCTTTCATGTCAGCATAGGTGAGGTCCTGCCCCTTACCCAAAGCTATCAGAGTATCCCTAGCTTCCTCTGGAAAGAGAGGCCACAACCCCGCTCCCCAGTTCCTCTCAGGGACCCCATTCATATGAATAGACGACTCGTACCCTTGAAACCACCTTTGAATGTCATCACCCTTCTTGTACTCTTTACCTACATTCTTGGGGATGTGTACGATCCTGTCTGTGTGTGCTGAAGAATTGCTGCCACCATCTGAGCCGGTTCTACTCTTTAGCTCCAGCTCCTTAATCACTCTCTTATGATCTAACATCATCTTCTTTTCCTCCATGGCTATTCTTTTGTCTTCCCTCTCACTTTCTATTCTGAGTTTCTCCAATTCAAACCTCCTTATTTCCCGCCTGTCCTCCAGCTCCTCTGGGGACAAGCTACTGCTGCCTGATCTGGAGGGTTCCCCCCCTCCCAAAAGCACATCCACCCTAGGAACAGGCTCCTCCACCTCTCCAGTGAGGTCACCAGATTGCACACTGGCATGTCTGGCTGCTACCCAGGCCCTCAGCGCCTTCTGTAGCTCATCCTTCCTGGTGAGGCCTCTGACCTGGACTTTCAGGTTCTTGCAAATCGATTTTAACTCCTTGACATTGTAGGCTTCCAATCGATCCTCCTCAAAGGCAATTTCTACTGATGCAATTGATGATACTGTAGATTCAGGTATGCTGAAGTAGCAAGTTCAAACTGGCAAGATCAAAAATAGGCCAAAAAGAAAAAGAACCTGTATGTGGTACGTAATGGTCTGCGATATGGTAGTAGTGCACACCAATCACTGTAAGTCAAGTGCAAACACAAGTCCTATCCTCACCTCTATGATTTTATCTTCGTTAACCTGAATGTAATTTTTAAATATTTTAAAGAGCATTTTTAATATTCCCCTTTGTATTTTGCACATTTCACTCACCATTAGCTTGGTCTCCGATTCCCCGGTCCGACACGGCGTTTTGCCGATTGATTGGAGGGAACCGGATACTCTTTTCTGCCTGGCCCGCCTGACTTCCGGCGGAGAAGGCAAAACACAGTCATTTCCCGCGCCGGCCAGCTATTTAGTTTGATGCTGGGCCGGACGCGCAGCGGAGCGTGAGGGGTGAGCAGCCCTTTCAGAGCACCTTAAGGTTCAAGCTGCCATTCTATGATTTTATCTTCGTTAACCTGAATGTAATTTTTAAATATTTTAAAGAGCATTTTTTAATATTCCCCTTTGTATTTTGCACATTTCACTCACCATTAGCTTGGTCTCCGATTCCCCGGTCCGACACGGCGTTTTGCCGATTGATTGGAGGGAACCGGATACTCTTTCTGCCTGGCCCGCCTGACTTCCGGCGGAGAAGGCAAAACACAGTCATTTCCCGCGCCGGCCAGCTATTTAGTTTGATGCTGGGCCGGACGCGCAGCGGACGCGCGCGCGCGCGCGCCGCCGGCGCGCCAAAGGCGCACCAAAGGCAAGCCCGTCTGCGCCCGTCCGCGCCAAGATTGCGACAAGGACGGAAGATTCTGCCCAACCGCACTCACCCATAGTATATACGTCTGAGGCTTTAATGCAGCTTAATGTTAAACAAGCTTGTAGATGCTTATTATCTCCAAATAACGTAATGGGGGCAGTCAGCTGCGCATATTGCAGATTAGAACTCCCCTTTAAAAATATTGGCCCTAGGTCTATCACGGAAATGCATACCACCCACCTAAAAGGAGGTTTAATAAATGCCAGATCCCTAAGCAGGCACTGTCAGGATGTCAGAGATCTTATTATTGATCTACAGCTAGATTTCGTATTTATTACTGAAACATGGTTGAAAGACTGGTGTAACCCTGACATTGCCATTGCACTCCCGCCCAACTATACTATCCATAGGAAAGATAGAGTGGATGGTAGAGGAGGGGGGCTGGCGATTATCCTCTGTGATACTTTGCATTGTGCTAATTTTGAGTTAGATACACTTAGGGGAGCTGAAAGCCTAGGCTTTTGCATCTCCCTTAATGCCTCTCTATCCTTTACGGGTGTTTTGATCTATCGGCCGCCGGGTCCGAGCACAGCTTTTATAGAATCATTAGGTGATACCCTAAGCCACTTTCTTCTTAGATATGCTAATTTCACTTTGTTGGGAGATTTTAATCTCCACTTGGAAGACAGAAACGAGCCAGGAGTGGAATTTTTTTCCAAATAAATGAATTATTCAAATTGCGCCAGTTGGTAGAAGCCCCAACCCATCGGGCGGGCCACATTTTAGATGGTGTCTGCTCTAGTTTCACTGTGCTCTCTGCAGGCACCCCCATCCCACAGATATGGTCAGACCATTATTTTATCCCCCTGGCACTTAAACTCCATTCTAGAAGTCAACAAGAGAAGACACCGGTCCACTCCCAGCCTAGGCGCAAATGGGCACAATTAGCTGCAGATCCTAGGTTAGCAAATATTGCCCAGGCTCATCTCCCCGTATTAACAGGGAATACTGTAATTGATTCACACCTTTTTCACACTTGGTTAACTATTACAAGTAATGAAATTATGCCATTAAATAAATGTGACAAGATTACTAAATCAAAAACGCAAAAAACACCTTGGTTTTCGCCCGCTCTGTCACAAACACACCTCCAATGTAAACAATATGAGCGCAAGTGGAGAAAATCTTATGATACAGGGGATAGACTAGCTTTCAAAATTAGTAGGAAACTCTATCATGCTCAGATTAAATCAGCTAAAAAAGAGTACTACGCTAATAAAATTCAGGAAGCAAACCAAGACCAAAAAGCCATTTTTTTGGTTGTAAAGTCCTTTACTAACCCGAAAGCCTTACAGAAAGAGATTCCACCCTCCCAAGAATTGTGTGATAAAATCTCAGTCTTCTTTGAAGACAAAATTCAAAAGATTCAAAAGGATTTTAGAACCTCCCCTGTCTTGGATGCTGTACAAAAGCATGATTTTGTCACCACTGCCTTTTCCCTACGAACTTTTGAATCAGTATCTACAGAACAAACCCGTGAAGTTATCATGGCATGCAAATCAGGTTCTCCTCTGGATGCCTGCCCTCCTAGAATTATCCATAAAATCATAGATATAGTTAACCCAATTATAAACAACATAGTTAACTCCTCGTTAAGTTCAGGCATAGTGCCTGACAAATGGAAGTTGGCGTTGGTAAAACCTTTACAAAAAAAGCAAAACATTGATCCTTCGGTGCTTTCAAATCTCCGACCCATATTCTTACTCCCTTTATTGGGTAAAGTTACTGAAAAGCTGGTTCATAAAGAACTTACTAAATTCATTGAGACCGCTAACATTCTTCACCCCCAACAATCTGGTTTTCGCCCAAAGCATTCCACGGAATCGGCACTTTTGGAATTAACGGATACCTTAAAAATGTTAGCGGATAAAGGACAAAAGGCGGTCCTGATATTGCTCGATCTATCGGCCGCCTTTGACACCATCTCACACTCCATCCTCATGCAAAGGTTGGAATCCTGTGGTATTTCAGGTACTGTGATTCAGTGGATAAAGTCTTTTCTTACTAATCGTAGACAAGTAGTGACCTTGGGATCTTTTCATTCTGTTGAACGGTACATCACAACAGGAGTACCACAGGGCTCATCGCTGAGTCCGTTACTGTTCAACATTTATATGACCCCACTCATTTCTTTGATATCATCTTTTGGGATCAAAGTAACTTCCTACGCAGATGATACCCAAATGATTCTTTCGCTGGACAATAATTCCACAAATGCCGAACTTAATTTTAAACATTGTTTATCCAAGATTATTCAGTGGATGAAGGATAATCACCTTAGATGTAATACTGACAAAACAGAGATTTTGCCAGTAGGAAAAGATGTCCTATTCCAGCCACATGAGTGGTGGCCAGAGGGGACGACACCACCACCAGACATGGTGAAGGTAGCTAAAAATTTAGGAGTCCACTTTGACACTGCTCTATCCTTTCACCCACATGTAACGGCAGTAGCAGGGACCTGCTTTAGCCTTATTAAATCTTTGAAAAATTCTTTGATTTAATACCACTCTCTGCTAGGAAATCAGTGACAGTGGCTTTAATCCTCTCGCGTTTGGATTATTGCAACAGCCTTTTAGCAGGAACAAAAAAATCAATTTTGAAAAGACTACAAATAGTACAAAATGCGGCAGCGCGTTTAGTGCTAAAGCTGCCTCGTAGGTCCTCGGCATCGGGAGCGTTGAAAGCCCTCCATTGGCTCCCTCTCCACAAAAGAATACTTTTTAAAATCCTTTTAATTACCTTTAGAGCCTCGCTTAGGTTAGGACCCAAGTATCTCTATGAGAGATTTACTCCTTATATTACATCCAGAACTCTCAGGTCCTCGTCAGCTAACTTCCTCAAACCACCTATATTTAGGTGTAAAACCAAAGGGGGAAAGACAGTAGCAGCTCTGGGAACAAAAGCATGGAATAAGCTGCCAACTCATCTGAGATTACAAAATAATGAAACTCAATTCAGGAGATTGCTGAAAACATGGATATTCAGCTCCACAGACGAACTATGCCTTTCCCTTATTTAATCTCTTTGGGACCCTCCCTCACCTCTAACTAGCGCCAGGATGCTCCTTTCGGAGTGGCAGATTGCGCTTTATAAATAACCCATTACATTACATTACATTACCGCTGACAACCAATGTTAGAAATGGGGGTCTCTAGTTGGCAAGGGCTTGCACCTTTTTCCAAGTAGGGACCCTTCTTCCTAATCAGGATAAGGGAGTTACACTCCTAAAATAACCCCTGCTCACCCCCTTGGTAGCTTGGCACGAGCAGTCAGGCTTATCTTAGAGGCAGTGTGTAAAGCATTTGCACAAAACCAACAGTAATACAATGTAAGCACTACAAAAGGACACCATACCAGTTTAGAAAAATATCCAATATTTTTACATACTTAAAACAAGACCAAATACGATAAAAAGCCACTATACAGTACTTCAAAAATAGTTATTTCTCAAAATGTCTTTAAGTTGCAAAATACGTTGAAAAACACAGTTCGTACGAGTCGGTAGCTCGGTCCGAGCCTACCGCGATGCTGAAAACAACAGTCTCGCAGTTCCTGCTGACCGCGTCGGTACGGGCCAGCAACAGCGGGACAGACTCATTCACAGTACCTTTCTTAGTGCGGCTCACACAGGCGTGCGAGTCGGTCTTTGGCATCCGTCTCGGTCGCGGAGCAAAATGGAAGCGGTGCAAGGCGCGGTGTCCCTCGATGCGGTGCGAGCAGCGGCTCGGTGACGATCATGCAGACGGCGTCGGTGAGACCAAGGCTGGCGGTGCAGGGTGAGTCGGTGCTCGATGCGGTGCTGGCAGGTTGCGGTGCGGGTGACAGAGCCGGTTGTGGCGTTCGTCGCGGTCACGGTGCAAGGTGGAAGCGGTGCAAGGTGCGGTGTCCCTCGATGCGGTGCGAGCAGCGGCTCGGTGACGATCATGCAGACGGCGTCGGTGAGGCCAAGGCTTGCAGTGCAGGGCGAGTCGGTGCTCGATGCGGTGCTGGCAAGTTGCGATGCGAGCGACAGAGCCGGTTGTGGGAATTGGCGCTGGCCGAGCCGGACAGCTGTGCGTGACGAGTCGGTCACGGGTGTCGAGCCAGCAGCGACCGTGTCGGTGAGCCCAGGCCAGCGAGGTGAAGCGAGACGATGCAGGTCGCGGTGTCTCTCGATGCGGTGCAGGCAGCGGCTCGGTGACGGAGTCGGTGAGACCAAGGCTTGCGGTGCAGGGCGAGTCGGTGCAGCTTGCGGTGCCTTCGGGACACAAGGCCAGCGACGGAGTCGGTTGACAGAGTCGGTCGCGGTTCCCTCTTCTCTGTGCCAACTGAAACAGAAGTTCCAGGAGCGGTACCCAGAGGTTGGGGAAGTCTTTGCAGTCCCTGAGACTTCTTAACAGGAGGCCAGCTCAGTTCAGGCCCTTGGAGATACTCAGCACAAGTAGAGAAAGTTCAGTCCAGTTCTTTCACTGCCCAAGGCAGAAGCAGCAGCTGCAGGCCAACCCAACAAAGCAACAACACAACAAAGGGGCAGTACTCCTCATGCAAGCTCTTCCAGCTCTTCGTCTTGGCAGTTTCCTTGATTCCAGCGAGATCTAAAGTTCTGGGGTTTGGGTCCCCCTTTTTATCCTCAATTTCTCTTTGTTCTCTGAAGGCAGAGAGGCCTTTGCCTAGTCCAAACCAGTTCTGGTCAGTCCTGGAGCACTTTGTTGACAAGTCTCCTTCTTTCCTTTTGCAGTGTAGGTCAGGGACATCAGACACACCACAGGAGGTGGAGCCAGCATTGTGGAGGGAAGACACAGCCCTATTCAGGTGCCAGGTGCAACTCCTCCCACCCATCTGCATGTAGATCTTGCTATTCAGCCCTGTGCTGACTCACCCTGTCTCCTGGAATCCCCCAGCCCCTGTCACTCACACTCCAGACAAGGAATACACAACCTAGCAGAGGCAGGTTTGGATGGTTAGACAAGAAAATACCTACTTTCTAATAGTGGTATTTTCAAACACAGAATGTTAAAACCAACTTCACTAAAAGATGCATTTTATCACTCTGAGTTCAGGCATACTAAACTCGAATTTCTACCATGTTCCCTGGGTCAGTTAGGATCATAGGATGTGATAATCAAAACTGCCCATTCTGGCCTATGGGGAACAGGTAGCCTTGCAATAGTGAAAAACGAAGTAGGCTGTATTTCACTATCAGGACATGCCACACACACCAGGGCATGTCCTACCTTTCACATACAATGCACCCTGCCCACAGGGGTACCTTGGGCCTACCTTAGAGGTGACTAACATGTAGAAAAGGGAAGGTTTAGGGACTGGCAAGTGTGTGCACTTGCCAAGTCGACATGGCAGCCCCAGGCTGCGCACAGGCTCTGCAATGGCAGGCCAGAGTTACATTTTACGGGCTGTTTGCGTGGGTGGCACAATCCAGTGCTGCAGCCCACCAACAGCATTTGATCTATAGGCCCTGGCACTCGCAGTGCACTTTACTAGGGACTGACACATAGATCAAATAGGCCAATCATGGAAATACCAATCCATACACATTTTATACAGGAGCACTTGCACTTTCCCACTGGACAGCAGTGAGGAAAGTGCGCAGAATCATTACACCAGCAAAAACAGAGTCAAAAACGGGAGGTTAGAAAGCAAAAAGTCAGGGGAAACACGCCAAAAGATGCCAAGTCTAACAGGCCCATACTCATTTTTATCTGCAATGTCTGTGGCCTTATGTGTCAATATGGAATTCAAGCTGGCCAATCTGGAAACTTACACAGTTGCCCAGCTCAAGGGGTTCTGACAGGAAAGAAGGGTGTTCACAAAGGGAAATGCCATGAAAGCAGAGCTTCAGAAAGCCTTAAGAGCATGGGCAGCAGCTCACCAGACTAACACAGAGGATGAGGAGGAATTGGAACAGGTCCTGTCTGGAGGTCTTGTGATACAGCCTACTGATGAGGGGGGGGAGGGGTAACATCGCCAAGGCCTGGAAGCCCGCAGCAGACCAGACAGCAATGTGTCTTCACGGAACCTGTTCCTAGAGGAGTTGAAGGACAGGAGGGAGGAGAGAAAACTGAAGCTAGAGCTTGCAAAATTGAAACTGGAGAAGGAGCAGGCCCTTGCTAAACTGGAGAAGAAGCAAGCTCTAGAGGATAAAAAACTGCCCATGGAGGAGCGAGAAATGTCAAATGAGCTCAGCATGAAAGAGCTAGACATAAGAGCCCTACAGGTGGGGGTCCAGCAACAGCAATGGTGGCAGCATACCTGCAGTGTCCACTGGTGAGTTCAGAGTCTGGATTCCCAAGGATTTGGTACCCAGTTATGTGGTGGGGGATGACATAGACAAATGGGTTACAGCCTATGTAGTGGCTCTGGGAGTGCACAAGGTCCCAGAGGAGTTCAGGGTGGTAGTTTATGGAGGTATACGCCCACAGTATGGAGGGACACATTCCTTACACTAGAGTTCGAGGTCCAGACATGCTACCCTGCTATGAAGGCCATCCTAGTCAGTAAGTGTAGACCTACCCCTAAGAGGTATAGGGTCAGATTCAGGGGTAGCCACAAGATCTCATCATAAACATGGGTGGATTTCTTGGATTATGCCAGCAAGGCACTGAAGGGCTGGGTGAGGGGCAGCAAGGTTGATGATTATTCAGGGCTGTACAACTTAATTTTAAAGGGGCATATGCTTGATATTTGTTTTCTAGAGCTGCGCCAACACCTGGTTGATAGCAAGTTAACTGACCCCAGGAACCTTGCTGAGAATGCGGACATCTGGGTCAGCACCAGAGTGTCCAAGAAGGCATCTGGGGAGACTCCCAAAAGGGTGGCCAGAGTTCCCACCAGAAGAAGGAGGGGCAGATAAAAAGATAGAGTTCTCTAAAGGCCCCCAAAACAGCTCACAGGGGAAAGGGTCTGGTTCTCATTCCCAATCTGTCCGCCAGAAGAAAAACTACCCTGACAAAAGTCAGCGGCCCATAACTCCCAAGTGCTATGAGTGCTTTGAGTATGGACACTACAAAGGGGATCCCAAGTGTCCAAAAAGAGCACCACCTCCAACTCGAGGAACGACTCTAGGGGTGGCTAGTGCAGAGATGGGGGAGGAGTTTGTCCCAGTTAATGGGAGGGAGTTTAGAGGGTACCTGGCTGACAGTGAGACGGTTTCTAAAACCCATGTGCCCTCGAATACTACACTGTATAGGCAATGGCTCACCATCAATGGGAATGGTGTTGAGGCTCTGAGAGATACAGGTGCCAGCAAGACTATGGTAAGGAGTCAGATGGTGGGGGTGTGGCCAAGATGGCGGCTGCGACGGACGCACTGTAACAAGCTCTGGAGCAGGTCCGCTTACACTCCTACAGTATCCTGCCCATCCTGCCATATAGTGCTGGGGTTTTACCTCCCTGACTGCTGGCGCGTGATTTAAGGCCATCAGAGGTTCGAGCTGGGACTGATGGACGCCGCCGGATAGAAAAGCGCCATCACGGCCTACACGGCCTACACTGGCTGTTGATAGCCATGAGGCCTCGGGTTCCTCCACGTGGGGGATACCACCGCCGGAGGCAATTGCAGTGGTCGACCGAAGGCGGTACAAGACTGACGGTGGGAGGCCGCTGGGCACCTCGGGAGGACTTTGGCACTTGAGAGGCGGAGCGGTGGCCTGACGGAGGAGGCAGGCTTCAGGTTGGGGCCTGCGGCTCTACGAGGGGCTGGACAGGCCCTCTGGTGACATCTGCGAGGCAAAGAGGTGGCAGGATACTCCAGAGCCGGCATCCACGGCAGGACATGCTCCGGTGCCATGAGGAGGTGTCGGGACGGGCTCGGACTGTTGGATAACCGGGGATGGCCACATGCTAGGAGGGCAAGGCGGTAGCCCGACCACCCCACGATTGACAGCGGAAGACGAGGGCCTGACCAGGCTGCAGCGGGATGGTGCCATACTCGCAGACCCCCATGGAACTGAGGTGAGGTGCTGCGGGGCCGCGGTTGTGGGGCCTGCTGACCAGATGTAGCCTGCGGGTGCGCTGCACTCTTTGACTTGAAGCCTTCGAGCCTGCTTGTGCGGCACTCGCTCTTTGGATCCTTTCATTGCTGAGGCTGCCTCCCTGTTGGGCCTACATGAAGAGATTAGGGGCAGGAAGAACGTTGGTAGCTAGACAAGAGCGACGGCATGAATGGGGGGATTCTCCTGTTGCTGGAAGCACAATGCGTCACCACTGGTGATTTGCGACTGCATAGTGTGGTGAAGCACGCTCCCTGGGGCTGCGGTCGACTTCTACCTGCTATGAACCCTCCTTACTGGCCCATTGAGGTATGCTGATGAGGTAGTGAATTTGCAGCATTGCGCACCAAAGGGGAGAGTAGCCCGCTCAAGGTCCTAGCATAATAATTGTACTTACCTGCTGGGTATCAATGGCGCCCACTCCTGCGGAGGCTCACTGATATGGAATGTTATAAGCAGCTGTTGACGATGTCCTACTCCCGTCGAGACCTCAAGATCCCCTGACGGACCTCCCCACATCTCTGGGTGTTTGGGCCCTCGATAGGTGGGGCCTGGCCACCCCGCTTCTAGCCCTCAGCACGAAACAGTCATGGGGAAAGACACTGTAGAGGGGGGCGCAACAAACCAAGATGGTCCAGTATACAGCGCAGGGTGGCGCGCTGCACCCGGATCCTCCAGGTAACCGCCCACCCATGGCGGTGAGCACGCAGGTGTACCCTACCGGCGCCCAGATCCTTGTTGCCATTGAGGCCTCCAGCGTGATGGTGCAGGTGTAAATAGACACTGTCTCACTTGACGTTGGGCTATTGAGAGTGGACCTGTGGGCAATGGCAGAGTGATCCCTGGCTACCGAACAGAATGTTTCGAAGCTGGAGACCGAGTTCTCCACCCTGAAAATGACCGTTACTGACCTAGCAGCGAAAACAGCAGTTTTGGAGCGCAGAGCCAAAGATGCAGAGGGCCGCTCCCGCAGATGTAATCTGCGTTTTGTGGGCTTCCCAGAGGGTGCCCCAGGAAATACTCCTGAGTACTTCCTTGAGAACTGGATCAAAGCGGCACTACCATCAGCCCCCCTCTCTTTCTTCTTTGTGATCGAACGGGCGCATTGTGCACTGGGCCCGACCCCCTGGTTGGCGCCTCCCCTCATACTCTTATTGCCAGGATCCTCAATTACAGGGATAGAGACTGCATACTTAGAGAGGCACGACGGGGAGAAGACCCGTTTTTTAAAATCCATACCATCCACATCTTTCCGGACTATACACGCCTGGTATATCAACAGAGGATGTCCTTTGGTGGCGTGAAGCAAAAGCTGAGGGCCATGAACTACCAGTATATGCTGCTTTACCCCGTGAAGCTCAAGGTCATACATGGGGGTCGCACCCACTATTTCACCACACCCAAAACTGCTTGGGACTGGCTAGAGGTGAGAGAAGAGGGCCGGACCTTAGCCTTGAAGGGTTCCAACGGGCGACCTTCGGAACCCTGGACCTCGCGAAGGGCAAACAAGCGTGGTCGGCGGAGTAGGTGTACCTCGAGATCTACACAAAGAGTGGTAGTGCAGCAGGAGGACTCCTTAGAATTGGAACAATTGGGATCGGACAGTGAAGGGATGCATTCATCTGGAGTGAGCCCTGCCTTGTTGCAGGTTGAACTTGAGGAAGCTAGAGCTCTGGTGGAGGTGGTGACCGCTGCAAGCTAGGAAGCAAATACTGGGAATGTTGTGGCGGATACCCCCTGAACCACCAACACCTGAACACTTGGCAAATAACTGGGACAGTGTGTGCTCATGGATTAATTGGGAATGGGAGCACTGATGATTGAGGAGTTGGGGGGGTCTAGAGTTAGAACCTAAGCCCACTAAGGATGTCTAACGTTGGCTCGCTAGACTAAATACCACACTGGCGGGATGGGCACAGATGCACTGTGTTGCGGGCCAGCTGCCCCTCCCCCCCTATTTTTTCTTCTTCTTTCTCTCTTCTTGGCTTCTTGCTTTCTCCCCTTTTTTTCTCCTTCGTTTCTCGTTTCTGATTTTCCTTCCTGTGTTAGATTTGGATGAGACCGCAGTAGCTGAGTGAGTGTGATTAAGCATGTGGTGCGGCTGGTGGTGGATAGGTGCACCCGTAGCTCACTGACAGTGGGGCAGGTGGGGCACGCCCTCATCTCGGCACAGAGATAACAGTGGAATAACTGTGGTGAGGTTGAACGTGGGTATGTGTGATTGGCTTGTATGGGACTGTATCGTGTTTATATTCCAGGCAGAAGTTCCTCTTGTAATTGGGTAGTGGGGTGACTGTTTGTTTTGATTCACTCCAGTCCTTAAGGTGGGAGGTGTGGGTTGGGCTATGATTGGGGAGGCACAGCTTGTTTTTAATGTGTTTATCCGGTGGGTGGGGGGGATGTTTTTGATTATGGTGTTTTGTTCAGATGGTGGGGTGTATATAGAGAATTTTTTGCAAGAACTTAGATAAATAGATGGCTAGTTTTAATTTTGTAACATGGAATGTATGAGGGCTCAACTCATTTGTGAAGAGATATAGAGTACAAACTTACCTTCGGAGGTATGGGACTCATATAGCTATGTTGCATGAAACGCATTTGTCAGACTTGGAGACCCAAAGGCTGCACAAAAAGTGGAGAGGTCAGATGTTCTCCCCCACATATTCCACTTACGCTTGAGGTGTGGTAATCTGGGTGGCCCTGCAGATTCCCTTCCAGGTCCTTTGTTGTATAGCAGATATAGTGGGGCGATATACCCTGGCGTTATATGGCACGGAAATATGTCTGCTGAATGTCTATGCCCCAAATGTAGATGATGGCGATTTTTATTTAGACCTGGAGAAACAACTATTGACATATACTGGGATTCCAATTTTGTGGGCTGGTGATTTTAACTGTGTGTTGGTCGGCACATTAGATAGACACCCCCCAAAAACACACATGAAACACATTATGTTGATAGCTCTCCGGGAGGTCATGTACTGCCTAGGTTGTGTGGACCTGTGGTGCATGACACATCCAGATGAACAGGGTTACACATCCTACACCCCAGCGCGTTGAGTCTATAGCCTCTTAGATCACTTTTTGTTTACTGGTGATGCTGCAGCGGCGGCCCTTCAGATAAGGGTATTAGAGAGATTCCTTTCAGGCCACTCCCCTGTGTTATTGGATGGGGGACTAGGAGTGGCCAGCCGAAGGTTCCTCTTTGGGGCCTGCAACCTGAGGCCCTGAAAGATGACATCTTTCAAGAGGAACTCAGAGAGATGACCTGCGGCTATGTTCGAGCCAACTGCTTGTCCACTGATGCCAGGGGGACAGAGTGGAATGCGCTAAAGTTGGTGATGCAGAGGGAATGCCTGTCAAAGGTGGGTGGCATGCGGAAACGGTTAGAGAAAGATCCCACGGAGGTGGAGAGCACATTGGCCATGCTACAAAATAAGGGTCCTGCCGTGGAGGTACGCAGTGAGAGGTTGCTGCATGCCCAGTGCAGAGTAGGAGACATATGGAATAGATTGGATTGCCTGGTCTGCCGGGAATACTGCCAGCTCCTGCATCAGGAAGGGGATAAATCGGGCATGGCTCCTTAAGTGAGAATGCCCCCGATTATATTGACGTTAAAGCGTGCTGACGCTGCCCTCATCCCTACGCAGGGGGCCATAAACTCCTTACTGGAAACAGTGTATAGAGAGGTCAAGGTGGTTGACAGATCGGAAATAGGACGGTTCCTTGACAGTATAATACTACCACGCCTTACAGATGAACTACGTGATGAGCTAGGGGGAGAGATTCGACTTGAAGACCTCCGGGAGGCAGTGCAGGGTATGGCACGCTGCAAGTCCCCGGGTCCAGATGGCCTCCCGGTGGAGCACTTTCAGATGTTTGCGGATATATTACTCCCTAGGTTGTTAGAGTCCCTGCATGAGGCAAGCGCGTAGGTACTCTCCCTCCTTCCATGCGGGAGGCCCAGATAGTCATGCTCCCCAAACCAGGCAAGAATCCCACTCTGCCTGGCTCATACCGACCTCTGTCCTTGTTAGGGGTAGAGACAACAATTCTGGCTAAAGTATTAGCAATGTGACTAGGTAGGGTGGTTACACAGCTGGTGCATGAAGATCAATATGGCTTTACGCCAGGCCAGGGGACTCACATAAATTTGTGCAGACTATCTCATATATTGCACTTTATGGCTGATATGGATATGCAGGCAGGTGCAGTCACCTTGGATATCGGGAAAGCCTTTGATACCTTACGATGAGACTATCTATGGGAGGTTTTGGCTAGAATGGGTCTCGGACCAGTTTTTATCTCTTGGGTTTGTCTACTATATTGTCACTCAACTGCTAGAGTGTGCAGTGGTGGACTGGTTTCTGCACTCATCACTTTAGAGCGGGGTACGAAACAGGGATGCCCGTTGTCCCCGCTTCTTTTCTACTGGTGATGGAACCGCTGGTGATCCGGCTACGGTGGGACATGGCCCGATGGGTCATAGTTGTAGGTGGGCATACTCATGTCATATCTTTGTATGCGGATGACACACTGCTTTATATCGTCACCCAACAGAGGCTGTGCCTGTCCCCCTGACAGAGTTGTCTGAGTTTGGGAAAGTGTCAGGGTTGGTTATCAATAGCCAGAAATCAGTTATGTCCCACATGGCGGCTTTAGCTGGGAGAGAAATTACAGATCTCCCTGCCTCTGCATTGACATGGGAGTACGATCATTTCCATTATTTGGGTACCCAAGTTTCTCATACAGCCAAAGCTCAATACGCCTTGAATGCGGGAGCGGTCCTCACAGGCCTCAAGGCATCAATATGCTTCTGGAATTGCTTCCCACTGTCTGTTATGGGGCACTGCGCCCTGGGGAAAATGGTCTTGCTGCCAGGCTGCCTCTATGTGCTGCAGAACTCCTTCTGTCGAATCCACAGTGCCACATTTACCACCCTGAATAGCCTTCTCGTTTCCCTAATATGGGTGGGAAATGCAGTAGAGTGAAGCTGGAGCTGTTAAAGCTGGATATGGACCAGGGGGGCCTAGGCCTTCCAGACCTTCATCTCTATTATTTCATGGGTCTCCTCCAGTACGCGGCACTATGGTGCACTAAGGGGCCAAATACAGAAAATAAATTATTGGCGGGCTGGAGCACAGAGGCAGACCTTCCACGAAATGTTATGATGGGCTCGCGGACCCCCCGGGATTGTCCAATTGTGGTCAGTCAGGCTGCCTGGGCATGGGAACGCACAGTCACTCTTGTACTAAGAAGGGCCCCATGCGCCCGGTCACTGCCCTTAAAATGGCTACACGGCTTCCGTCATATACAGACGGTGATGGATCTGACTGGATGATTTGACGGTGGCTGTGTAACTGTAGGCGACCTATATTTCAATGGAACTTTTCTCTCCTTTGCAGATGCGAAGAATGTTATCATGTCCCAGAGGGTCACTTTCTACAGTACACTATATTAATGCGCACTGCGCGTGAAATATGGACCACATTCTCTGAGGAACCCGCGGAGTCCCACACCCTGATGACAATCATGGAACCGGGTTCCTTCATGGGATTGATCTCTCGGCTGTATAAAGCCCTGAAGGTGGACCCTAGAGTGGATGTATTGAGGGTCCAGAGTAGGTGTTTGGAGGATTTGCCAACACCTCTAACGGAGCGAGAGTGGAAGAGGGGGTTCGAGCAGGTGCAGGATGTGGCCAGCAACACTTGATTTAAACTCACCCAATTTTTTTACCTGCACCGTACCTACCTGACCTCCCTCTGATTATTGTGATTGACCCGGCGCGCGCGTAGACATGTCCTCGATGCAGAGTGGAGCCACCCCATTTTGTGCATATGACCTGGGACTGTCCTCCCCTTCGCCCTTACTAGACGGAGATCCTGGAATTGTTGCGAGACACAACAAGACTCCCAGTCGAGATGTTGATCAAACACTGCATTTTAGGATTGTTACCATCCCCCAAATCAAAGACCTGTATGCAGTGCAAATTTGCTTCACTGGGGTTGGTGCTAGCGAGGCGCCGTATCACTATACATTGGACACTGTCTGCGACCCCTCGTTTGGTTAAATGGAAGGCTGACATGTGTGAATGGGGGTAGCAGATGAGCGCCGCCTGCGCTCTGTTCGCACGGATGGAAATGCTTAACGAGACTTGTAGATGTGTGGTATTATGCTAGGGAGATTACAGACTGCTAATCAGCTGAGCGGAGACACAGCAGACCTACCCCGGATAATGACCCCCTCACAGCAGGTGCTGCTGTCAAAGATCCCCCCCCCATTATCTGATGGTGACCATGGCTAATAGATGAGCAGATTAACTGTCGGAGTGGGATTGGGGACCTCAGGAGCAGAGCCTTATACCCCAGTGGCATCTCCTTCTTGTGGGTCCTCGGTGGGACGCAACTGGTGTACCCGTTGATTCCATGCCTACCCGAATGAATTGTATTAGCTCTATGTTGCCTGGTACTGGATATTTAATAGAGACCCTCATGATATCATCCCGCCTACTCAGAACTAGTGGAGTCACACCTATCTGGAAGGGTGTGGGAGGACAGCTACTAACATATGCACAGGTCCTTCTAATTGTTAAAAAAAATACTATTGTATTGTACCACTAACGCCAATGACTGCCGAAAGTGCTGTATTATTCTGTTTGCATTAGAAATAGATAATGGAACCATGAGTCAACCCAATACGTCTGTAATACAGTAATGTTTATTTGGATAGTGACTGCGGATAAGTGCTAGGTTGTTTATGGGCGAGATTATCTATGTCATCATGTGATTTATATTATGTATTATAAGCGATATATCGACCTGACACATTATACATGTAATACTTATGTAAAGTACCCTGGGAGCATTGACATGTACCACAAAGTTGCTATCCTCCTTTGGCAAATGCCCAGGATGTATACTGTATTTGTACTTGCTTGAATGTCCTTAATATCAAATGCTAATAAAAAAATGGTTTAAACAAAAAGGCGTTGGGCTGGTGTCCCCAGAGCAGGTGATTCCCAATGCATTTCACCAAGTTGTGGGGGCTGACAACAGAGAGGGTCAAGACCCAGTGGCACTTGTTCCATTTGAGTGGGGGTGGGGTTCAGGTCTTCTGAAGGTTGCTGTGAGAGCTGCCATGCCTGTGAACTGTTTGCAAGGTTGAGCACACTACCTGGAAGGAAGTGGAGCTCAAGGCTTATTTGGAGATGTTGGGGTTACCTGACTGTGTCTGTGGTACCACACAGCTCATGGCTGCCCAGGATGGAAAGTTAAAAAGAGCTGGAGCCTAGAATAATGGCCCAGCCAGCTGCTAAGAAGGGGAAATGCAGAGGGTGCGGGAAACCAGCCCCTGAATGTACTCCCAGTGAGATGAATGGGGCACCTGCTGTGGCCGCCCCAGAGTCCACTGAGGATGGCATTGCTTCCCTTGGTGACCTGCCTGCACTTGCTGGATGCCAAACAAACTCGTATGACAGTGCAATTGGGGTGTGAGATTCAGTATAGGAGTTTGTTTTGAGTCACGGGAAGGATATTCACATTATTGTTTTTCACACTAATGTTTCATCATTTTGCTTTTATGGATTGGTCAGCTGAGTCGTTTTTTCCATTTTGTTATAGAAACCCCTGACGAAGAGTCTTGAAGGCTCGAAATGCATTGGGTCTGAAAATACTGTGTTTACTCCATAACTGATGCATCTGTAAAAAACGAGCCGTTGTACAAAGCCCGAACAGGCATACAACTGGTGAATGAAAAGTTTAATAAAATATGCAGATGGAATCTTACTGTCTCCGTAGTGATGAATTGAATAAGGACAAGTTAAGAAATAAGGAATTGCATCAATTAAAGGTATCAATGTTTTTTTTGAAGAGTACCGGGATGAATTGGTTATTTTTGGGGGATAAATCCCACTTTTTGCAGTGCGACAGCGAGGAGCACGAGACAAGTGCCCTGTTTTTGAATATTGCACTTGCTAGATGGCATGAAGAAGGAGGACCCACCAAGGAGGAGTTTTGTGAGGCACAAAGGGAGTGTCCAACCGTTGAGGGCATGAGGCAACAGGCTGAATCCCAAGTAGCAGGTGAAGCCTCTGGGAGTTATCACATTTACGGTAAGGACAGCCTCCTTTACAGTGAACCTAAGCTCCTGTGCATGGGACAACAAGGGCCCTGGTGGTCTCCCAGTGCTACAAGGCCTTCCTACTGGAGCTCACTCATGAAATTCCCCTGGCAGAACACCTTGGCCAAGACAAGACCTTTGCAAGCCTTGTCCCCTACTTTTGTTGGCATAGGATCAAGAATTCCTCAGATGCATTCTGTAGGACATGTGTGACCTGCCATGCCAGTGAGAAGTCAGGGCAGAGGCTGAAAGGCCCCCTTAATCCCTTGCCTGGCATTAGCACACCCTTAGAGCGGGGGGCATCAACATTGTTGGGTGTGTGGATCCCCAGATTGCATCAGGCAACAGGTTTATCCTGGTTCTGGTGGATCATGCCACTAGGTACTCAGAGACAATCCCTCTGAGGACCATGACTGCACTTGCGGTGGAAAAAACCGTGATGGGGATTTGTACTTGAGTGAGTTTCCCCAAGAAAGTTGGGTCAGACAGGGGCACAAACTTCATGTCTGAATACATGCAGTCAATGATGAAGGAGTGTGGGGTAAGCTACAAGTTCTCCACTCCTTACCACCCACAAACAAATGGGCTTGTTGAGAGGTTCAACAAGACCTGGGAGGCCTATCTGAGGCCCTGAGGAATAAGTGGGACATCCTCTTGCAATGCCTGCTGTTTGCCTACAGGGAGGTACCACAGAAGGGAGTGGGCTTCAGCCCCTTTGAGCTTCTATATGGGCATGCTGTCAGAGGACCTCTGAGTTTTGTCAAGGAAGGATGGAAGAAAGCTCCCAGGAAGATTCCCCAGGATGTAGTGAGCTACATGCTGGCCTCCAAGAACAAAATGGCTAAGTTGTGGAAGCAAGCTTCAGACAACTTAGAAGCCAGTCAGGCTGTGATGAAAGAGCGGTATGACCAAAATTTGGCCACTGTGGAATTGCAGCCTGGGCAGAAAGTAGAGGTTATGGAAGCTGTGAAGACCGTTGGACTGGGCACTCTGCTGACCAGTGCTAAAGTGTGTGTGCTCTGTGCCTAAAATGTAATGGCATTTGGTTTCTCCATGATTGGCATATTTGATTTACGAATAAGTCCCTAGTACCATGCAGAGTGTGTGCCCAGGGCCTGTAAATCAAATGCTACTAGTGAGCCTCCAGCACGGATTATGCCACCCATATGAGTAGCCCTTCAAACCTGTCTCAGGCCTGTGTGTGCAGTTTTAAACTGCCATGTCGACCTGGCAAGTACACCCACTTGCCAGGCCCAAACCTTCCCTTTTATTGCATGCCAGGCACCCTTGAAGGCAGGCCCCACGTAGCCCCATTGGGCAGGGTGCAGTGTATTTAAAAGTTGGATATGTGGTTTTACGTTTTACATGTCCTGGTAGTGAAAACTGCTAAATTAATTGTTCACTACAGCAAGGCCTATCTCTCCCATAGGTTAGCATTGGAGCTGCCTTATAACACTTTACAAGTGTATCGTCCAATTAGGGTCAGATAGAAAATTGGAGTTTGGTGTCTCTAGACTCACAACTTAAAAACACATCTTTTAGTGAAGTTGGTGTTTAACTTGCAGGTCTGATAATGCCACTTTTAGAAAGTTTCCATTTTCTTACTTAACCATTCTGTGTCTTTGCCTGTCCCTAGAATACACGTCTGGGTTGGATGACAGCTGGGCTTTGTGAATTCACTCTAGACAGTCACACACAAAGGGAGCTGAGGTGTTCCCTGCATATCCTCATGACCCATCACTCGGTTGATGGGTCTTCCTGAGCTACAGTGGTGGGAGGAGCTGACACTTGCACCTGAATAGGTCTATGACTGCCTACCCCCCTTTAGTGTGTCTGGAGACAGGGCCAAAAGGTGCAGGGTTTTGTGCACTGCAAAGACCTTTCTTTGAAGTCTCCTGACTTCAAAGGCTAAGATGGTGTTGGAATAAAAATGTTTTAGCTGTGCTGTTTATGCATTGTACGTCTTAAGTTAGCATTCGCGGCACCATTTTATGTTTATTACTGGATCTCTGACACCATTGACCCGGAACACTCTGGACTGAGGACATTTTACCAAGAAGAAGAGATGCTGTGCTGTCAGGAGGGACTGCCACTTTGCTGCTTGCTTTACTGTGTTGGCCTGCTGCCTGCTGCTTCTGTGTTGGGAGTCAGAGGACTAGACTTTGCTCTCTTCATCCTGCTTTCTAAGGTTCTCCAAGGGCTTGAGTTGAGCTTAAGTTAAGTGATAGAACTGCATTTAATATTGAAGAGTTCGTATTTCAATTTGTATATGTTGGATGTTTAGCATTTTGTTCTTGTTGTAATCAGATAAATATTGGCAATTTTTCTAAACTGGTGTGGAGTACTTTTGTGGTGTTTTAACTGTGTGTGTGTGTGCACAAATACTTTACACATTGCCTCTTTAGTTTAACCTGACTACTCGAAGCCATGCTACCCGAGGGTGAGCACAGGTAAACTTTGTGTGTACTACAATTACCCTAACTAGGATTGTGGGTCCCTACTTGGACAGAGTGCAAATCTTTGCCAAATGGAGACCCCAGTTATAACACCCCTAATAACCAGACTGATTTCAGAGAATTCTTGGGCCCCACTGGTTATTACAGGAGGTTTGTCAAGGGATATGGCATCATTGTTGCCCCCTGGGGTAGGGCGGGCACTTCTGTGGGGCATTGACACACTGGCATACAGCGGACTTACACACTCTAGGCAATCTCTACGCCGAGGGCACTTTGATACCGTTCGAGACCCTGACGGAGGAACATGATTTACCGACAGGACATTTCCTGCTCCATAATTCCATTACGAGATCGCTCTCGGCGGCATGGGGCAACATTACCTCCGAGCCAGAGATGCACCTCCTGCTGCAATACCTTCACGTCATGGGATACGGGTCCCATATTGTACATTGGTTGGTGGAAGCACTACTCGCACATACGACACAGCCTCTGTTGGCCCTCCGCATGAAGTGGGAGGCAGACAGGGGGAATCCATGGTCGGATCGCGAATGGGATATAATTTTAGCCACCCCTACGTATATACCACGGAATTCCAGATTTAGGCTCATACAGATATATATTACACACAGAGCATACCTTTCCCCGGACAAATTGAACAAATATTTTCACATGACCACCTCGGCATGTCCCCGCTGCTTACAGACAAATGCGGACCTCCTTCACATGCTATGGTCCTGTACCTCCCTACATACATATTGGCACTGCAGCACTCGCGACATGCACTGACAGAGCACTACACATGGGAGGAATGGATCCTGGGCTTCTACCCTAGGCTGAAGAAACATAAGGCTACATCCAGATTTATCGACCTTGGCCTCATAGTAGCGAAAAGGCTGATCACTAAAAGATGGAAGCATGCCGACCCCCCCCCCCCCGCTGTTGCCAGCTGGAAAAATTCACTCCTCGTATGGGCACGGGCGGAGAGCACATCACTACACAGGGAGGAAATAGCCGGGTGGATGGCGGGCGGTACACAAACTCCGACCCCCAGATACATGACACCCTAGGCATGGAATCGACCGAGTGACGACATGGGAGGAGGAGACATTTCCAAGGCACATGCGCGTCGGGGAGGGTGAGGCCCAGCTGCTTATCCCCTTGGGCACTAGGTGGACGGGGCAATGAGCTTAATACAGCTTAGATAAGATAGCAGCACACTTCTTCTACATATCCTGGCCTGGGGGTGACGATTTGACGATGGTTTGTTCTTGTTTTTTTTTATTGTTTGATTGTTGGATTATATGCACTGTATCAAATTTGCTTCAACTTTATTTCCCAACCTGGACTATCAGGTGCAGGCATACATGTGAAATGTCATCTGGGCGCATGGACACAGCAATGACGCCAGGTCGTGATGCGGCGAGCGCTCTGTCGTCTGAACGGACATAAATGTGCAATACTCTGGTTGATTACCTCTGATGCACTGTCTGACACTAACGCTCCGCTATTCTTTACCTGTTGCACAGGACAAATATTAGTCATGGTTGGCTACTGTTCCAACAAACTGCAATGCAACCCTCGCCGTACATGTATTGGCCACCTGTCCCTGCATCATATATGTTTTCTTTTATACCTTTTCTGTTGCCTGTATGTTTGACGAAATGCAAATAAAGATATTTAAAAAAAAACAATCATTGTTGCCCCTTGATAGAGCTGACTTCTAAGAAGTAGCCCAAAAATGTGATTTGGACGCAGGCATACCTAAAACATTTCACTCCCTGAAGCAGGCCACATGCACAGCCCCTGTGCTAAGGGCCTATATCTTCTTCCAAGAGTTTATTGATCACACAGATGCCTCAGAACATGGTATAGGGGCAGTTTTATCACAGCTAATGAAGAGGGCCTGGATCAACCTGTAGCTTTCATCTTCAGGAGGTTACTCCCTAGGGAACAGAGGTGGAGTGCTATCGAAACAGAGGCTTTTGCTGTGGTTTGGGCATTGAAGACATTGAGGCCATACCTGTTTGGAACTCACTTCCTGATCCAGACTGACCACAGGCCGCTCAGGTGACTCATGCAAGTGAGGGGTGAGAATCTAATATTGTTGAGGTGGTTCATTTCCTTACAGGGAATGGACTTCAGGGTGGAACACATACCGGGGTAGAAAACGCCAATGCTGATGTTCTATCCAGGTTCTTCCGCCTTAGTGATGAGAACTCCCTAGACTTTGGGTAGGTCTCCCCATTTTTAGCTGGGGGGGACACATGTTAGACATGTCATCCTTGGGGCGATCTTCTCCCAAATGTTTTGTCTGCTTATCTTCTCTTTGTGTTGTATCTGTGTGCTGGCCTTAGGACTCTGAGCACTTTACCACTGCTAACCAGTGCTAAAGTGCATGTGCTACACACCTAAACATGGTGACATTGGTGTATAGCCAAATGGCATATTTAGTTTACTTATAAGTCCCATGTAAATTGGTAGACTATATACCCAAGGCCTGTAACCTAAATGCTACTAATGGGTTTGCAGCACTGATTGTGCCACCCACATAAGTAGCCTTTCAAACCTGTCTCAGGTCTGCCATTGCAAGGCCTGTGTGTGCAGTTTACTGTCACTGCAGTTTGGCAATTAATACTACTTGCCAAGCTTTAAATTCCTCTTTTATTACACTTGTCACCCCTAAGGTAGGCCCTAGGAAGCCCTAAGGGCAGGGTGCTGTGTAAGTAAAAGAGACGAAGTGTACTTTTAAGTTGTATATGTCCTGGTAGTGAGAAATAGCTAAATTTGTTTCTTCACTACTGTGAGGCCTACTACTCTCATAGGCTAGCATTGGGAATTCCTTAATACACTTTTAAGTTTTAAGCTGTGATTCCTGATTAGAAAGGAGTAGCTGCCTCATGTTTCATATCATTTGAACGTCAATGATAAATCCCCTTTAATGATAAAGTTGGATTTAATATTACTATTTTAGAAATGCCACTTTTAGAAAGTGCAAAAACAACAGTTGATGGACAGAATGCAGAACAATGTCATACATTCACCCCAGTACAGAGATCTGGGCCTAAATCCATCGTTTTTTGCTCACCATGCCATTCCAGTTTGAACCCAGCCATATGCAAATCAGTCTTGACCCTGTGCCTCATGGGAACAGTCCAGCCCGAACTGCCAAGCCAGGTCCTCCCTGGACTGGAAACAAGCATCCTAGGACCGGTTTCGGGGTTTCACCCCTCTTCAGCCAGGATAGCTTGATTCCAGTGGCATGGAGAGCACGGGTCCCACGTCTGGGCATACCCGTCCCACTCGGGGTGACAAATGCAAAAACAACAGTTGATGGACAGAATGCAGAACAATGTCATACATTCACCCCAGTACAGAGATCTGGGCCTAAATCCATCGTTTTTTGCTCACCATGCCATTCCAGTTTGAACCCAGCCATATGCAAATCAGTCTTGACCCTGTGCCTCATGGGAACAGTCCAGCCCGAACTGCCAAGCCAGGTCCTCCCTGGACTGGAAACAAGCATCCTAGGACCGGTTTCGGGGTTTCACCCCTCTTCAGCCAGGATAGCTTGATTCCAGTGGCATGGAGAGCACGGGACCCACGTCTGGGCATACCCGTCCCACTCGGGGTGACAAATGCAAAAACAACAGTTAATGGACAGAATGCAGAACAATCTCATACATTCACCCCAGTACAGAGATCTGGGCCTAAATCCATCGTTTTTTTGCTCACCATGCCATTCCAGTTTGAACCCAGCCATATGCAAATCAGTCTTGACCCTGTGCCTCATGGGAACAGTCCAGCCCGAACTGCCAAGCCAGGTCCTCCCTGGACTGGAAACAAGCATCCTAGGACCGGTTTCGGGGTTCCACCCCTCTTCAGCCAGGATAGCTTGATTCCAGTGGCATGGAGAGCACGGGACCCACGTCTGGGCATACCCGTCCCACTCAGGGTGACAAATGCAAAAACAACAGTTGATGGACAGAATGCAGAACAATGTCATACATTCACCCCAGTCCAGAGATCTGGGCCTAAATCCATTGTTTTTTGCTCACCATGCCATTCCAGTTTGAACCCAGCCATATGCAAATCAGTCTTGACCCTGTGCCTCATGGGAACAGTCCAGCCCGAACTGCCAAGCCAGGTCCTTCCTGGACTGGAAACAAGCATCCTAGGACCGGTTTCGGGGTTTCACCCTCTTCAGCCAGGATAGCTTGATTCCAGTGGCATGGAGAGCACGGGACCCACGTCTGGGCATACCCGTCCCACTCGGGGTGACAAATGCAAAAACAACAGTTGATGGACAGAATGCAGAACAATGTCATACATTCACCCCAGTACAGAGATCTGGGCCTAAATCCATCGTTTTTTGCTCACCATGCCATTCCAGTTTGAACCCAGCCATATGCAAATCAGTCTTGACCCTGTGCCTCATGGGAACAGTCCAGCCCGAACTGCCAAGCCAGGTCCTCCCTGGACTGGAAACAAGCATCCTAGGACCGGTTTCGGGGTTTCACCCCTCTTCAGCCAGGATAGCTTGATTCCAGTGGCATGGAGAGCACGGGACCGGTCCCAGGATGCTTGTTTCCGGTCCAGGGAAGACATGGCTTGGCAGTTCGGGCTGGACTGTTCCCATGAGGCACAGGGTCAGACTGATCTGCATATGGCCATGTCTGAACTGGGGTGGTGGAGTGAGCTAAAGAATGATGATGGATTAAACCCAGATCAGTTGACTGGGGGTGAGTGTTTGATTTGCTCTAACGCTCCGTCTATCATCCCCCTTTGGTATCACTTTTAGAAAGTGAGCATGTCTCTGCTCTTACTGCTCTGTGTTACTTGCAGCCAGTCTCCAATGGACATCTGAGGTGGGTGACAGATACAATTTGCGCATTTCCTCTAGACAGCCACAAAAACATGAGAAGGGTGGGTGTGACAAAGAACTCATCTGCATTCTGATAGCTCTTCCCTGGTCAGGAAGAGAGGGGGGAGCTGACACTTACACCTGAATAGGTAGTGTCTTGTTTCCCACACAGGGCTGATTACCCCCTCCTGATAGTCTGGAGCTAGGGCTGGGAAGAAAGGGGGGCCTGTGCAATTCAAGGGCATGATTTGAAGTCACCCCCCACTTCAAAGGCACAGCTGGGCAAAAGTAATGTCGCTCTGACCCTACCAAGAC
This sequence comes from Calotriton arnoldi, assembly GCA_963921515.1. Classification (NCBI taxonomy): domain Eukaryota; kingdom Metazoa; phylum Chordata; class Amphibia; order Caudata; family Salamandridae; genus Calotriton; species Calotriton arnoldi. The sequence continues at coordinate 3,621,489 of CAWUFW010000345.1, read as the reverse complement.
AGTACACTACTGGACCTCTGAAGAACTCTGGAGTAAAGACTGCTGTGCTACAAGGATTGCCATTCTGCTTTGGAAGAACTGATTTTCTGCTTTGCTGTGCTGCCCTGCTGCCTGCTGATCTCTGCCCTGCTGAGGACAAGGACTGTACCCATGTCACTTGAACCCAGAGTGACTCCAAGGGCTTGCTTGTTTGCCCCCTATTCTGAAGTTTCAGGACCATCAAAGACTCCCTTCAACCATGCAACACCACCTGGTCATCTGTGAGCCCTGCCCTGTTAAGTGGTTTCAATGCAGTCTTGGGCCCTTGAAAGGAAATTTCTGCTGTCCAGAACCATCAAAGAGAGCACAGTGACGACTTTGCGCCGATCGGAACCAATGCATTGCCCCTTCAACACTGACGCAGGAGCCAATCGACAACATTCCTTCGACGGACTGTACTGCTCGATGACAGACAGCGTGGCTTAATGACGATGCAGTGCCAGCATCATAAAGGGATTCGTCATTGAAGTCCTTATCGCCTGCGAGGATCCTAACCGATGCCTCGTGTCTTAGACATCGATGCTTGCTCCATCCAAGGAACTTTTTCAGTGGGACCTGTAGCTGGCCTGCCCTCCATCGCAGTCGGCCTGAATTTTGGATTTACCCCGGTCCAGCGCTACCATAACTAGTAACCCTAAGCACTATTTGACTCTAAGCACTTGAATTTGATGTAATCTTTAAAAATTCATAACTCTGGTTCTACTTATTGTATTTTTGTCATTTTGATCTTGTTTTACTCATAAAAATATAAAAAAAATTTTTTAAACCTGTGTGGAGTATTTTTTGTGGTGTTTACATTGTGTTACTGTGAGGGTGAGCATAGGTTTCTTATAGTGTGTATCTAGCTTACCCTGACTAGAGTGGAAGTTCTTGCTTGTACAGGGTGCATATTATGACAACCAGAAACCCCAGTTCTACCATAAGGGAAATAAAGTGGCAATGTACAGCTCATATGAGTGCCTCAAAACGGAACTGTCTCTACAAAACCGTGAATTTCTTTTTCCTGCCTTTTTCCAATTCTAATCTTTTCTCCTACTTGTCTCTCCTATTCCCATCACCTTCTCTTTCTCTATCACTCTCCCCACCCATCATTTGCCTCTCCCTTTCTTCTGCCACTTTCACATACTTGCTCAACACTCTTCTCTTTCACCACCTTCTTTTTACATTAGCCTCCTCCTTCAGCGTCCTCATCCTCCATCTTCACATTCCATGCTCTTCTCCCTCTACTCACCTCTCATCACCCTCTCTCAGTACATGAATACCCATTACCCTACTCTTGGCACCAACTTTGCTCACCATTCTCCTGCTTCATCACCCTACTTCTTCAGACTCCTCTTTCATCCTCCTTCATCCAACTCTCAAACCATCTTTATCGCTTTCCCAACTTTATCACACTGATCACCTTCCTACTCCTCTCAAATTAGCCCTCTGGTCATATTTGTTCTCTTACCTTCTCCTCACTTCTTTACTCTTATTTCATCCTCCTCTGTCCTTACCATTTTGTTATCATCGCCTGCCCTTGTCCTACCCTCTGTCCTCTAATCACCTTCCATTTCTCATCTCTATACCCCATTGCCATTTCCTATAGTAAAGATTGCACAGTTTTTCATCTTGTTTGCTACACTTTATTGCCACAGCTGTGAAAAGCTTGGGTCTGGGTTTTTCAGGGCTTCTTATGAATGGACACCACCACATCAAAAACTGGGATTTAATCATTAGCTAATACAATTTAGTGGTCTAAGTGAGTTATGCACGCTACCTTTCAAAATACCCCAAAATATCACATTTCTGAAGCTCAAATAAGTATGTTGTTTATCTAGATCAGAGTCATCTTGAGGCTCAGAATTGTTATGTCTATGGCAAGACATAAACGTTTTTACATCACTTGCTTTCCCACTCTTGTGTTGGAAATGAAAGGCTGAGTAGCAAGATTCGAACTTGTGAAGTCATAGATTGTAGGAACATCTTAGTAGCAAGTGCATTAGCAACAACGAGCCAGATATAAGTAGGTAATTGTTAGTGATTACCAAATATGATTCGCTATTTGGTAATCGCAAACACCAATATACAAATGTGTCCATGACAAATAGACCTACCTCATTAATATTCATGAGGTAGGCCTCAGTTTGCGACCCATTGGGAATCGCAGAAATCACAGGGATGGTGGCCTGCTCGGATCATCAGACCACCATGTCTGTGATTGATTTAAATAAAGCAATTTTTTAAATGCAGCCAATTTCCTTAAAGGAAAACGGGATGCTTTTCAAAAAGAAAAATGAAATGTTTTCTTTTCATTTTTTATGAGTAGGCAGTGGTCCGTGGGACCACTGCCTGCTCTTAACAAATGGTTTTTCAAACATTCACAAAGGGGAAGGGGTCCCTTGGGGACCTCTTCCCATTTGCGAATGGGTTACTACCTACTTGAAGTAGGTGGTAAAACGCAAATGTTTTGCGACCGCATTTCGGTCGCAAAACATTCACACACACCATTGCAATTCGGTATTAGGAAGAGACGCCCTAAACATGCCTCTTCCTAATATCAAATCGCAAACCTAATTTGCGATTCGCTAAATGGATACTGAATCGCAAATCGGGCCTCTGTACATTGAAAAATGCCTTTTTTCCTTCACAAATGGACTGATTCTTTGTATCGGGCCATTTGCAAACGAATAAAAGCTTTGTACATCTTGCCCTAGATGATCAGTTTAGCACCTGAGGAGTTACAGCAGTGCTATAATACCTTTCTAACTACTCATGTAACCTAAAGGGAGAACAAAGTGGAAGAGAATAAATGCCAGTAATCTATGCCCCAAAGTGTGGTGTCAGTGCCATACCTTCCTTGTAATTGCAATAACAGGCTCAGGCTTCTGCGAGCTCCTTGGGAGATTGAGAGTAGGCGAGTCAGCGGCAGGATGTGCTGCACAGTGGCAGCACGAATTGCCAGTGCTGCTTTTTGTATAATAGGAATTTGCACTGCTCCTGCCCATGCTGTATTAGTGTGTTGTATTAGTGAAACTAGACAAGTCTTTCCACTTCAGAAAAGCCAAACTTGTGCCAACAACTGAAGTTTTGTATGCAGTGCCACTGGTTAAGAATAGCATCACAGGAGGATCAAAATAAAACAAACAACTACTAAGATATAAGTATATCCTGATTGTATGCACATTTTTAATTACATTTCTTGGGATGGCAAAATCCTTGTGCCATAATGCATCTCTTAACATTGAGTGATGGGAACTTGTGGTCTTTTTTTATATAGTCCGAGTGCCATCGGTACCCTTATTGTTCACATGTGCATGATGGCAGTGAGAAAGCTCTGGGCCATTCCTTCCAATGCAACTCTGGTCAATAGACCTTTGTAGTAGCCTGAGAGGAAAAGGGGTTAACAACAATCGAAATCTTAAAATACAGTGTGATCATTAGGACCACACAATTAAAGTTTAAGTCAGTAACTTGAAGTTAAAAGGTTTATTACAAACTCAAATCCAAACTAATATCAATCAATCTCAAGAACATACTGTAAAAGTACAAAATTATCAAGGGAAGACCAAAGCCACGTGCAATATTGTTTCTCAACAGCAAAACGATTATTAGAATTTCAGTGGCAGAAATGCAAAAAGTAAGATTTAGGATTTCATGACTAGACAAATGGTTTTGATCCTTCTCCCCATACATAGGAAAGATTTGCAACATCTACTAAACCCCACAATAAACTAAGGATAGGGGAAAACCCTATTGAATCAAGGAAGTAAGAAAGGTGTCAGCATCTGTGGAATTTCTAGAGGTAAGGATTCATGTATAACATGAAGCCACACAATCAGAGATGTCAAGAGAGGTCTGTACCTCTCCAAGTCTAAAGGGAATCTTTACCAGACTCAGGATGGGTTTATTAATTAAAATGCACAAAAAACATTTGAGAAATATAACCTCATACGCATCATAGTACTTTTCCAGTTCCCAAGAAAGAACTTAGCTCTTGAACACTACTCCCATATTCCAGCCTCCCCTTTTAAGGCGTCCTTGGATTCCTCCCATAGTCTGATAGTAGCAACTGGTAACACTCCCTTTGTTCTTCATTAAAATCATTCGACCTTGCCGCTTGCCGGTTCTTCCATGCCTCACCATCTCTGAAATACAATGTGGTTTTCACTAACTAATGAATGCCTTTGGTCTGCACCTGCAGAGGAGAAAACATGCAGAAAAACAACTTTCACATTAGTATTAAATGTCTCGACTTAAAGCTTCAGGCCCACAATTAAGCTAATTTAACAGCTTTCTTTAAATGCATATTAATTCTACAGTCTGCATATAATCTAATAAATGATACTGTACTCCTATATGTGGCACTATAAACTAACATGTATTATTAACCAAAAACGACAACTGGCCACAATTTATAACGAAAGCATTGAACATATATATGAATCATTCTCACTAATCCCTGGCAAATGCACTGCATTAAATGCATTTTAGTGCACCACCTTATAATCTAAACCTATAGAAGATTAATAGCGGCAATCCAGCTGTCTCTGAAAAAGGAATAACATTAACATGCACACACTTATCTACCAAAAAGACACAATAAATGCACCTTCTATACCTTTAGTGCACCATATCTTATTAGTATTATTGCATCATACCAGTGCGTAAGGCCAAAGGTAAATATATATATGGCCTGCCTAAACATAAAAGGATGCTGCCAAAATTATGCTACTCCAACAGCAACCAACCAACCCCAGTGACGTGACTCACTTGAGGTCGCCAAAGGCATTGGTGCTAATCATGAAAGTTAAACTGAGAAAAGTGAGGCCATTGGCCCAAGTGAATCATTAAGAAAAAGATCAAAAGATGTTTTTCAAAGTGTAAATGGGCCAGGGGGTGAGGGGTAGCGACAAGGGCTTAGCTTGGGAGGGCCTAGCCCATCTTGCTGCCCCCTCTAGACTGGAGCCTGACTCTGGCAATCCACGTTGACTCAGTGGGCTGGCATTGCAGCCCCTTGGTAGGAGGGTTGTGTGTTGGGGGGGTGGGAGGGAGGGGAGTTTGACCATAAATAGAATCTGGGCCAGCAGTGGAGGGGCTCCGTGGGAGTGTGTCTCAATCCATTGGTGGCAGCCCGCACCCCCATATCGTACACACCCTGTCAGAGAAAGCAAACAAGATAGCGTCAGTGCTTTATGTGTGCCGGTACTCTCCAGTACTGAGTACCAGCACTTGTTTATTTTGAGAGGAAGAGTGCCTGTACTTCTCAAGAAAAAGTCATACTTTTATTTGGAGAGTACCGGTAGTGCTCAGAAACAAGCAGGTACCTTGATACAGAGTACCTGCACTTCTGTTTTTCCATTTCAAGCTCTGGATAGCGTTACATTTGCAGAATCGGCATTATAACAATAATAAGGGAAGAAGTACAGCGATTTTCAATACACAATAATACATAAGCATGACACAAATATTTGGCAGGTGCAAAATCATAGACAAAACACCTTTAGATAATTTTATTGGAAGTTGTCCTGAAAGAACTTGGGGGCATATCATCAAGACCCGGAGATAAAATTATCGCCGCTTTAGAGTCCGTTTTCTGACGGAAAGCGGCGATAATTTTATCTCCTAATCAGCAAGGTCACGCTATCGCGTGAATCCTTGCATTATCGCCCTTTCCCCCAACGCCCATCTTTGCATCTCTAATGAGATGCAAAGTGGGCGTTCCATGCTAAAATAACTGGAGAAATGTTGCTAACCGACATTTCTCCAATTATCAAGCTGCACGCAAACAAGCAGAGCGATAAGAAAAGTAGCGATAACCACAGTTATCGCTACTTTCCTTACGCCTGCTTCAAGACTGACTTAGCCATGATATCCTATGTAAGGTGGATATCATGGCTAAGTATGTCTTGCCCTATCAGCAAGCTATCGCCAAACCTTGTGCCATTATCGCTGTATTTCCAGCGATAATCGCACAATTGGCAGCTTGCGCTCTGAATCTTATCGCTTTGGAGATAAGCGTTGCTGATAGCACGCTATCTCCGCGATAAAATTCAGAGTTGGCCGGCGATAATTATCCTCGCGCTAAGAGCGCTGAGCGATAATTGTCGTATGGCCTTGATGATATGCCCCTTCATCTCACATTTGTACGTTAACATAATAGTGCTGCGAGGCACGCCCACACATTCCTCTTCTGCTGCCTCTTGAAGTAGGTTATACTTTCATATTTTGAGATCTGTGCTATCTTGCACATGTTTACCCAAACAAGCAAGTGTCCTAGATTTCCCCATCTTAAGTTTTTGTTTGTTTAAAACCACAAACCTTCCAGGCCTCACAAACGCAAATCCAGTGCGTCTAGCAGACTCTCGAATTAAATGGAATAAAGCAAACAGTGGTGGTAATCTTTTAAGGTCAACAGCTAAGTTTCTAATGTAATAGAGGATTACTTTTTGGTCTTTTCAAAACATATGACGTAAGGTCTAACTCCTATACCTCATGTCCAACCTCTAATTCAGATTTTTTTATATTTTTTTATAGCGCGTCTATTCACCCGAGTTCTCCTATAATCTAATAATCACTGTCAGTTTAACCGCCCCTTTTAAGTATGCCTCACGTAGAAACACCACCTCAGCGCTATGGCAACAAGAAGCTGCAGCCAACTGATTTTTTAAAGTATTTTTTCCATCTCTCCTGCCACACCGTCAGCGCTCTGTGATGACAAATTGGCGTAAACAGCTTTACACATTTTAAGTATAACTAGCATACGTACTTCCCACAGGTCCAAAAACAAATAGCTCCTCTACAGACACAGACCGGCCCCAGTATCAGTTATCACCTAAAAAAGGAGGAGCTATCGCCAGCACAAGCCCGGAGCGTAACATGGCACTAAAATAATGTATAGAAATAGAAGCAGCTGAACCACTGAAGGCTCGGCCCAGATGGGTGGCTCTGGCTCGGCACGAGGTCACCTGGGTCTCTCGGGACAAAATCGAGCCGAACCCATCTATCCTTTCAGCGACTATGGTCTGCCCATGCTTCCTGGTGCTCCCCTTCAGAGAGCTCATGCTATGCCTATGCTATCGCTGCCACCTGATGCTCCGCTTCAAAGAGCCTATGCTCTGCCTATGCTGTCACTGCTTCCTTTAGAGAACCCATGCTCTGCCTATGCTGTCACTGCTTCCTTTAGAGAACCCATGCTCTGCCTATGCTGTCACTGCTTCCTTTAGAAAACCCATGCTCTGCCTATGCTGTCACTGCTTCCTTTAGAGAACCCATGCTCTGCCTATGCTGTTGCTGCTTCCTGGTGCTCCCCTTCAGAGAGCTTATACCGTGCTTATGCTGTCCCTTCTTACTGGCACTCCTCTCAGAGAGCCTATAGTCTGCCTATGCTGACAGCAACCAGAGAAATCTGTTCCCCATAATTAAAGAACAATGGTGTGAAAACCCAATCCTAATCTGAAGACTAACGCTTTCCTAGCAGTGTGCTCATTGGAGGATTCGAGGGAGCCTCTGAGTCCCTAAAGCTGGTTCCGTCAGTCCATCTAAAGTGAGTTTGTGGGGCGTGGCCAACGATCATGGCCGCGCAGACGTGACTCTGCTACGCTCCCGCACCGGAGTCCGATTTTCTATTGCCATCGGATCTCCTGGCATACATGAATGAAGGAACGGCGGTGTGAACGGCTGTAGAAGCAGCAACGACCCTTTTGGCGAGTTCACGGCGACCGGGAGGTGCGCGGGGCCCGCATCGGCGCCTGGATCGGAGCACGGCCGCGCTTGCAACATGGCAGCCGGGCCCCTCTGCTGAGGTGCCTCCGGAGCCGGGCGGCGACCCGCGGTGCCGGTGCCCGTAGTGGCGCAATGACCTCTGCCCCAGCGCTCCAGTGATGCAGGCGGAGAACGCTAGATTAGGGGGCACGATGTGGAGGTGGCGCGGGCGATGCCTGGAGTGCGGCGGCGAGCGCAAAATGGCGGCCGCCTCAGAGTGAAGGCCCCCGACTGACGACCTGTGCGGCGGAGCCCGCTGGTGCGGATGGAGGAGCTGTGCCGAGGCGATTCTGCATGGGACAGGGGCTGCTTCCCCCGCACCTAACACCGAGCTTTGAGGCGGCGTCCCTGAGGACGGCTACAGCCAGAGGTGAGCATAAGCGCTGCTCTCCTGAAGGGCTGGGTGGCACCCACCTCGCCTGCCAGTGTTTTTCACCACCTGATTTGTTGCGCGATCGTCTAGGAAGGGCCACCAACATCAGGGCTGCGAGCTGGGCACTGTAAGGGATCGAGAAACCACGGCTAGGATTCGCCTGCCCTCGATGACTGACCTTAAGATGGTGGTCGGATCCATCCTACCCTAAGCCCTCACTGCTCCCTGGGACTGCATAACAGGTCACAGCCACTCATAGGACGCTGTCTGGAGGCTCTGGGGACCGCGTTCTGCAGTTGCAAAGTTACCCTGACCTGCAACGCGGCGTGAGAACTGCAAGCTCAGATACCACAGCCGGGTGCAAAGGAGACACGCGGGCGCGCCAGCGTGCGGCTTCAGCCCAAGAGTTGCCCGCATGCCTCCTAAAAAATCACAGCCCAATAAGGTCTCAAGCTACTTTGGAGCCTCTGGCACGGGGAACGGGCAAGAACTTGAGCATAGTCAGACGGAGGGGACTATGGCGCTGACCCGCGATGATCTTCTTGCCATGCTCAGGGATTTCAAACAAGAGCTGCGTGATGACATTAAAGCGGATCTCAACGCCTCTCTTGATGCGTTTAAATCTGACATGGCCTCCAGAATCTGTGAATTACGCACCGATGTGGACTCAGTGGGGACTCGCACCCTGGACTTGGAGGCGAAGTGTCAGACCCTTGAGGACCGACTCCAGCCACTTGAAGAAGACATGGCAGCCCTCACAGCCCAACTGAACACCACGTTGCTCAAGTGCGAAGATCTGGAGAACCGCTCTAGGCGGGAAAACATCAGAATACGCGGTCTGGAAGAAGGACGAGAAGGTGCTGACTTGGAGCAGTTCATCGTGGGTCTCTTCACCAGCATCATAGGAGACGATGGCCCGCCAATCCAGTTGGAACGTGTTCATAGAGTGGGCCCGGCTCAGCGGGGGAGGCAGCCCTGACCTCGGGACATTTTAGCCAAGTTTACCTCCTTTAAGACGAAGGAATTGGTGCTTCGCAGGGCCAGGGGCCAAGACTTGATTGAATACCGAGGAGGATCGTGTGCACTATATCAAGATGTTGCCCAGGACACTGATGAGACGCCAACAGTTCCGCCGCATTACCACCGCTCTTCGTGAAAGGCAAATTAAATATCGATGGACATATCCTTTTGGTCTCGCCTTTGCTCTTAACAATAAGCAACACCATTTCACAGATGTCGAGGGGGCTGCGACCCTACTGGGTCTCGTCGATGCGCTGCCGGGGGACCGCCCGACCACCTCGGGGGCCCCCAGACGACGGGCACCAGACAAGGGAACGTCCGGGGAATGGCGGAGGGTACCGGCTTCCAACGGAAAGACTCCCTGATCACCCTGCACACTGCGAGCTCGCACGAATGTCGGGGGCGCCTCAGTTTCAAGAGCGGGATGGTCACCTGCATCGCATCCCCCAAGAAACTCGCCTCGAAGATCTCTTTAGACTGCGCGATGGCATAATGACGACCCTGTGGACTGCTGCCAACTTCTGCGATATCATAACAAGGGTCATTGGACTCGCTCATCGGATCACCCGGTGCGGGAATGGTCCTGCCCCTAAGGACATCCGACCACGCAGACCCTGGGGTTTGCGGAGATTTTCTCTCATGATCTGTTTTTGTTAATACTGTTTTTTCCTGTTTAGGTGCTCTACCCGGGATGGAACCATAGCGGGCAGTTGGGGACGAACGGGGGTGAGGGGAGGTGTTATCATCAGCTGGTCTGGTTTCTGCAGGGGGATGGGGGTTAAACTTCTATCTTGGAATGTTAGGGGCCTCAACTCCCTAACAAGAGACACAGGTTTTGGAAGTACATTGGAGATCAGGGGCCGCTAGTTGTGGCTATTCAGGAGTCACACATAAAACGAGCAGAAGAAAGCAGACTCAAGCATAGACGCTACCCTCAGATCTATCAGGCCACTAGTACTAGAAAACAGAATGGGGTCGCCTTGATCTTTCACTCTTCCGCCCATTTTGTACATGAGGCTACTCAAAAAGACAAGGAAGGCAGATACATTATGGTTAAGGGATCATTGATGGGCAGAGTTTGCACGGTAGCCTCGGTATATGCCCCCAATACTGGGCAAACTGACTTCCTCTCCTCTTTTTTGAACTCCTTAATGGGCTTTGCAGTTGGTGACCTAATTATTATGGGGGATTTTAACCTCGTCTGGGATCCTCAGCTAGATACGTCACATACCCATAGAGCTGGAGGGGGTCTATTTTCCACATCCCTTAAACAACAAATTCACCAGCTAGGTCTAGTGGACATCTGGCACCACCTTAACCCGACAACAACAGATTTTTCGTTTTTCTCGCATGCTCGCAGATCATATTCTCGCATCGATCATATTTTTATCAGCCAAACGCTCACCCACGCAGTGACGGCCTCCCTCATTCTGCCCATTACTATCTCTGACCACGCCCCTTTGACATGCCTTCTAGACTGGCCGGCTCCACGCTCTAAACTTATGAGATGGTATTTCCCGGAGTTCTTATGTAGAGATCGTCTCCACCGGGACGACCTTCGCAAAGCGATCAGAGACTTCTTCCTACTTAATGATCCCGCCGACACATCCCTAGCGAACAATTGGGACGCATTTAAGGCGCATATTAGGGGTCATTGCATTGCCCTGGCCTCCTCCCTCAGGAGACTTCAAACCAAAGAACGCCTAGACCTGGAACGGGAGTTAGTAGCAGCAGAAGGCCAACACAAAACCAATCCCTCAGCCCCGTCCTTGAGGAAAGTCACGGCCCTCAAAGGGAAACTTAATGCGATATATACGAACAGGGCGGAGAAAACAATCCTTAGGCTCCAGGCCAGAGGGTACGAGGGGAAGGACAAGGTGGGCACTCTATTGGCCAAACAGCTGCGGAGCAAACAGGAGAGAGAGTACGTAAAACAAATCATAGATGACCATGGCGCGACCGACGTCGGTGAAGGTGAAAAAGCCCAGGTATTTCGTGAGTTTTATCACAACCTGTACCGAGCCGACATCCTTAGGGAGCCCGAGCAACTACAATATATGACTTGCCTCGACTTGCCCCAGCTCTCTGCCTCGGCTAATGATAGTCTTGGTGGGAGTATTACCTTGGAGGAGGTTCAAGCAGCCATCGACTCTTTAAAACGCCACAAAGCTCCAGGGCCAGACGGCTTTACCGCTCAATTTTATCGCACCTTCTCAGCCGACTTGGGTCCCCACCTAACTACATTGTTTAATGACATCGCCACCCACCATGCAGTGACCCCATCCATGGGTGAAGCCCTAATTTCTATCATTCCGAAGCCCGGGAAAGACCCTCAGAAATGCTCATCATATCGACCCATTGCCCTCCTTAACCTGGATGCCAAATTATATTCCAAAATCCTCGCCACCCGGCTTGAGAAATTTCTCCCTGATCTCATCCATCCCGATCAATCAGGGTTCATTAAGGGGAGGCAAATCCACGACAACCTTAGACGCATCTTCCATCTAATAGATAAGTCCCAAAAGAAAAAGATCCCGGCCGCACTCTTGTCGCTCGACGCGGAGAAGGCTTTTGATCGTGTTGATTGGACCTTCTTGGAGCTTTCTCTGCGCCGATTCGGCTTCTGTGAAGCCTTCATCAGGATGATTCAGGCCAATTTTAGCGCTCCCCGGTCCCGCGTGGTAGTGAATGGGGTGGCCTCGAACTTTTTTGACTTAGCGAGAGGGACCAGACAAGGCTGCCCCTTGTCCCCACTCCTATTCGCTCTTAGTATTGAGCCCTTTGCGGCCCGGACCTGTGCCAATCCACATATCACCGGGATCCGGTTCGGGACGGATGATCATAAGATCGCCTTATTTGCGGATGATATCCTTCTGCCAGTTACCAACCCCACCACCTCCCTCCCTGCCATTAGTCAGGAACTTGAGCAATTTGAGGCCGTTTCTGGCTTTAAAGTCAATCTTTCCAAATCATCCCTCCTAAATCTTACCCTGCCCTCGGATATACAACACACTTTAGAGGTGACATCCCCTTTCCAATGGGCCCGTAAAGAGATCACCTATCTAGGGATTCGAATCACGCCCAAACTTACAGACCTATATAAGGCCAACTTTCCACCCCTTCTGCAACGCCTGAAAGCAGACTGTAATAAGTGAGGCATGGCTTACATTTCATGGATTGGTAGGATAAATGCAATTAAAATGAACATCTTGCCACGTCTTCTCTACCTTTTCCAAGGTCTGCCTATCCAACCAGATAAGTCTCTCTTTTCTGAGCTGAAAACCATACTGCTTAAATTTATCTGGCAAGGAAAGTGTGCACGGCTCTCGTACCATTTATTAACAAGGCTACGTACGAAAGGAGGCTTAGCCCTACCAGACTTCCTAACCTACTATAGGGCAGCTCAACTACGTGTGCTGAGCGAATGGTCGCTGCGAGAATCTGATAAATTGTGGCTCCACATAGACAGGCAGGTGACAGGTAGAACGATCTGGGATTTACCCTGGCGACATAAAGCTGATAGGCCCCTTAACGCTTACCTAAGTGTGCCCACCTCCACTACCCTCCGGGTGTGGGATGCAGTAACCAGGTCAATGCCGCTGACCACGTTCCCGTCTCCCTATTCCCCCATACACTTCTCTAAGAATTTCCCGCCAGCCCTTCAGGAGGGGCCCTTTGACCTGTTGAGAGAGGGGGGATGTCTTATGATCTCGGATCTCTTCCAGGGTTCTAAACTACGCTCCTTCCATGATTGCATGAGTCGCTTCCACCTCCCACCCACGGAGCGATATCATTATACGCAGTTAATCCATTGGGTCCAGCAACCACAGATCCGCCAGGCGGCCACTAGAGACTACCTTCCACTAGAGAAATTTGTCCAGACGGGCACCACAGGCAAAGGTTGTATCTCCTTTCTATACGCCCTTTTGCTCACACACTCGCCACAACGCACTCTGCGACATAAAGTGTTTTGGGGAGACATGTTGCAGACGCCTCCCTCGGACAAACAATGGGAATCCCTATATAAAGATATAGCCAAATTCAACAGATCCATGCACCTCAGGGAAGAGATCTGAAGCTCCTTCGCTCACCCAATGGCATGCCCGCCTATGGAAAGCATTAGCCATGGAGCGATTGACTGATATAACAGAAGAGTCGAGGAAGGGCTTTGATTACATTTGGACCCCCCTGGTTAGCTACCTCTCAGAGGGTCTTCCCCTATTTGCCTGCAGCCCTCGGCTGAGGGCGCTCCATCTCTTCCTGATCTAAGTCCAGCTGGCCCCGCTGTGAGACACCGCCACTGATGTAGCGGTCCTGGCGAGGACAACGTCTTGCGCTGGTGGTGGCTGCACCCGCCGAGATCTGACTTCCTTCCCCCTCTATAGTCCGTACTTTTGCCACGCTCATGTCCCTTGGGTACCACCGTAGTTTGAATGTTTCTTTTTTCTTTTCTTTTTGCTTCTTTGCTTCTTTTTCCCTTTATTTTTTACCACCTATTCTTCTCTATAGGCGTGCTTTTGGTTGTATACTCTGGCTCAAGTCAGACGATGTCTCCAAAAGGCGTTCCATGGGTTCTTATTGGATGCCCCATGCTTACCCCCCAAGGGTGTTTGCTTACATTGGCGATATTTGGACGATTGAGCCCGATAGTTCCCAGGAGTTGTTGGGTTTACCTTTGCTCTTTCTGTTATAGAGCGCCAACTTGGGGATATTTTGGGGGACAAGCTTGCCTAGGTAATTCGAAACTGTGTTTTTACTTTAGCTGCCTAAAGAATGGTATTTGGGCTTGCCACATTACTTGCAACGCCTAGTGAGTTGTATTTCTTATGCATTGTTTGTTATTTGTGACAAATATTTCAATAAACAAATTTTGACATAAAGTGAGTTTGTCCCCCGGACAGTGCACAGCGCGATAAGCAGGGCACAGCACTGGGCAGGGTCTTCAGGAGTGTGCAGCCAACATTATTGATCATTCCCTGCTTCGGAGGATTCCATTGCTCCAATCACAATTGTTTCCCATGCATAAAAGTCCCTCCACCCTCCATACTTCCTGTTCCGTACCAAGCCCAAACACCACACAGTTGGACTGGCCGACAGGGCGGGAGGGAGGGCCTGATTCATCACGGCGAGAGAAGTACTCAGAGTAATGCTATTACTGGTAAGTAATCGCAGCATTACCTCCTCGTCCCTCTTGCCGTGATGAATCACATAGTAAGATGCACCAAAGCCACAAAAAGGACCAGGCCAACTGCACAGAAAACGCAACTCAAGGCCAAGCCACAGGCAAAACCAAGAACGAGACGGAATCCAGCACAGTGAAACTCCACAAACTGCACCAGTTGGACGCGAAACACCCCGAGAGGGAGAGCCAAAAGGAGAAACATGCGACCCCCCCAAAAGGCAACCAATAGAGGGGCTGCAAGAAGCAGAAGAGGACGAAAGAAAAGGAGACCCACCAGCACAAAGCCCGGTCCCCATCAAAGAGCAAACTGATCTCAAACACCAGCAGCTGGTATACAGAAAAGGTAAGTAGACAAAAACAGCCATCCGGCGAGTAGACGGCAACCAAAACATCACCAGCAGGACAGAGCACACCACGCCAGGACATGGCAGAAACCCTAGCCTAGGCCACACATGGAAAAGGACAGGGGATAAGGAGGCCCCGGGGACCAACAGCAAGCCAAAACGGCAGAAAGAACCCACCACAAAACAACAGCCAGCAGAGAAGCCAACAACGAAGTACCAAGCCGGAGACCAGGACACAGGCCATAAGGCCGGACCAGAAACCAGCAAAACACAACACCACAGCAAACACACAGAACCGCCAAAGACAAGACCAAAGTGCAGGAGGAGAAACTCCAATGGAAAACGCCCAGGCAGAAAGGGACGCCAGGCCAGCCACAAGGGACCCACCGGACAGGACAATCCCACCAAGGAACGAGCAGGGAAGGCCCCAACGAGGCAGCTCGGGCCCCAGAGAAGACAGGGGGACAGACGGCAGCAGACCACCAACCACCAGGTGAACAGCAGGAGCCAAAGGCAAACAACTCCCAGGAAAAAACGAGGGCCAGCCAAGAAGAGAAGCCAAAAGAAAACACCCCAAGAGAAGGGGGCAACAGCACAACCCTAACCACCAACTCAGAGGAGAGCCCAAGAAAACGGGAACCCCGAAGGCCACTGAACAGTGCATCATTCACAAAGGCAACCGAAGATGGACAGCCAGAGCTGTACAGCAGGCAACAACCAGAGACAGAGACAGGCCAGCAGAGCAGAGGAGGAGGTCACAGACACCCCCAACAAGAACTGCAGACACAGCATCCAGGAAGACCAAATGTCGAGACAACCGCACAGGACATTCGACAAACACGCTCCACTGGCACAGCCACAGCCAGAGTTGAATTCCCCATCCCAAGAAGGAAGCCAACAACACCCCACATGAGGCAGACCCGGCACAAAAACCAGAGGCCAGGAAACAGACTGACATGCCACCACCCACAGACGAACCACCGGATCCGAAGGCAAAACACTCCAGGCAGAACAAGGAGCCGCCAACAGGTGGGCCCATGAACGAAGAACCAGGCCGGAAAGCGGAAACAACAGCACCCCGCCAACCAGCAGACAGGCGAAGCCGACCACCGCCATACCAAATGGGGAGAAACCCTACCAAGGAGAACCCACCATAACGATGTGCAACAGCCCAAACAGACACTGATGGACCAAACAGGGAACCCGGCAGGAGCGCAACCCCCGGAGACACCCACCACCACAGCCCCCGGCAAGCCGAGAACAGCAGAGGTGCAGAAATGCATGCAAAGGGCAGACACAAGACTCCACCCGGCAGCCACCACAGGAGCACTGCATCCCGGGGACGCTGAAAGCCAGCCACCAACAACACTCCGCAAGCAGGAAAAGAGAAGCACCATGACACCAGGGCAGTGGAAACAGCAACGGCCCACAGGCACCGTAATGCAGAGGAATGGGCGCGACCCGCACAAGCAGGCAGCTACTGCACCAGGAAAGACAACCCAGAAGCATGCACAAGCAGCACATCAACCAGCCAGGGTAACACAGAGCAGGAGAATAAACGGACTACACAGTACAGCGGGACACCGGAGCCCACACCCCAGAGAATGGTGAGCAAGGCACCAAAGCAAGGAGGGCTGACAGCACAGCAGGCCACCAGGAACCCCCAGCCAAAGTCACGGAGCACACAAGAGGATGGAGCTGCAAAAGCAGGGAAGCCACAAAACAGTCGAGGAGCAGCAGAAAAAAGATGGCCGAATGCGACACAAGGCGCATCCGCAAACCCCTGAAGGCCTGAAACATACCAAGCAGGCAGGAAGAGACCCAGCAGAAGAGAAGGCCAGGACCAGACCCAACCAGAAGAAGGGGCAAACGGAACATCGTAGTCCGAAGGCCCCAACCCACACAGACAGAACACGCAAGCCCAAAAGCAGAATACCCAATAGACCAAACACTGAAAAGGGCGGCAGTAGGCCAAAGCCGTGCAGGCAGGAAACGTAGCAGAGGGCACAATAGCACTCCAGAGGCACCAGAAAATGCACAAACACCCAACAACAAGCCTCACACCAGAGAGGCAGAGGAAGTCGGAATGGAGACATGACCCAGCCCCAAGACAAGGCCTCACACCAACCACAGAGGGAAGTCCAAGATTCAAGGAGAAGCAGGAATAAAACGTAAGTGCAACCACACAACACCCCGCTACCACAGGAGGAACATGAACCCTCGCAGCAGGGAAGCCTGCGACACCAAATAGCCAAGGCACCTGCAAGAAGCAAATGCCCGGAACACCACGGAGCCACAGTCTCAGGTCCCTCTGGGAAGAATGCCAAAAAGCCGTCAAAGACAACCTCCAAATACTTTGCCACCGGTGGTGGGACCTGAACCCCCATATCGGAGGGGCCAGGGAGACCTAAGGTACAAGACCCATGCCACTGAGCTACAGCTCCAGGCGTCACAGAGCAAACATGGTGGTGAACCAGTGCCAAAACCAGCAGAGCCGGGGCCCCAACCACCGGAGACAGGGCAAGACGATAGGAAGCACACAAGAAAGTCCAAACCCCAGGAAACCAGGACAAGCTGACAAATCCGGCCGGAGGCAAGCACTGCAGACCTCCGGCCCGGCAGAATCCGTGTGTGCTGGAGAGATACACCAATCTGAACCATAGGCAGAAATGCACCCCCACCAATCACCGGGCAGGCTGACAGGCAACCAGAAAACGCTGCGGCCCAGCCTCACACTCCCGGGTGCATGAATCCGTGGCTGAATAGCCACCCGTGTTACACTGCAATGTGATCCCAACCAACTGAGCAGTTTTACTGCTTCAAAATAGGGTAAACCAGGGACTTTGGGGGCACACAAATGTAAACAATAAAAATAGTTTGCCAGTCATACAACTGGTAAAACATGTCATACAAGAATCTAAAAACGGCAGGACATCTCCTGCGGTATACCATGTGCAAATGTAGCCAACTGTTGGGTGCAATGCTCGCACCTCAAGAATAGTATGCAACTCCGACGCTATAACAGAAAGAAAACAACTGTGCTTGCCAGAGGAAACACCGTCACTCCAGCAACCAGCAAATGCCCGCAAGCCAGCTGGAGGCAAGCACCACAGACCTCCGGCCCATGGCATGACAAGGAACCAGGGAGGAACCCCGATCTGCCGCATGGCGGCAGACACACGCCCCGCCCCCTTACCTGAATCGCCGGCTTACGCAACATGTCAAAAGAGAACAAGGAAGCTGTCCTTCCCCGCGACTCCACAACACCGCTGACACCTGCAGCCAGGAAGAGAGCCGACAGGAAACGCAGAAGCATGTGCACTGCACGTGCCCAAAGACTGGAAATGGCACAAAAAAGGAACAGGAAGTATAGTGGGGGGAGGGATTTTATGCATGGGAAAGGATTGTGATTGGAGCACAGGGGCCTCACTATGTGACTCATCCCAGCAAGAGGGACGAGGAGGTAATGATAAGTTACAGAGCATTAATGACGGCGGGCTCCCTCTGACACTCGGTGTCAGAGGGAACCCGTCACCCCCATTACATCCAGGAGTTTACACCTTGATGGGTTCCTTCCAGGGCACGGTTTGGCTTATCATGTCTTTGACAGCAGGTCCCACAAAGTCTTTATATCAGGTTAAATGGTCACACTTGTAACATGAGGGCTAAAACTTTGTAAAAATCAGTTTGGGTCTTTGAGTGTTTTCCCCACTGAGTATCTGCACACAGTATGAGGTGTTCAGAGTGTCTGTTCTTATGGGAGCTCCACTTTATTGTCATCATTTCACCTGCAGTGATATTTAACTGCCTGCCTTCATCACAGCATGATCTCCGATGCACGCCTCAACCAATCAAAATGCACAATATCCACTCCCTTCACTCTTACTCAGCCAACTCCTCATCAACACACTAAGCTTTCCAGGAACTTCTCATCGTCGTATTCAAGTCCCATAGGAAAGTTCTCCACTTGCAACCATCACGCTTTTGAACAACTCACAGTTCACCCACACCCCCAGCTACTTCTCGTTGCTTTTGAGTATATTCAATCCCTCCCCAAATCCTCGCTCTGCTATCCTAAACAGTATGCTGCTAGAATATCAAGTTTTAGATATCCTGGTACCAAATTATCATGGCAAGAATATCAACTACCACTATATCATGAAGGTAAGTATAAATTTACCATACTTAACTCCACATATAAGTACCTTGATATTTTTATGCTTGATAGTCTAACTAACAACCATTCTAAAGAACCCATAGCATGAACCTACTCAGATTTCTCAAACACCTTTGGTGGTCCCTGCACTCCCAGACTACTCAATGTCCTCCCCTCCATGCCCCCAATTGGCTGATAGTAGTTTTACCCAGTTTCCCTCCTTGCATCAGTCGGCTAAAAGTCTTACCCCTGGAATAAAATACCTGTATTTCCATCTTCTTTAAAATGTTAATCAAATAGAGGAATGCCAAGCCTTGCTTCCTTGCTCAAAAACAATCCCCTGAGGGATTTTTGTCTTTTCACATGTGCTGCAGAATGTAGCGCACATAGAAAGAGGAAAACACGAGGAGACATAACATTTTTCACCTTGTTACGCCTCACCTGGGGAGGCACAGCAGTTTTGGCGCCTCCCAAGGGAATAATAATGCAATGCAGCAATTTTCGCTGCTCTGCGTTACTCTGGAATTATGAAACCACTCAGAGCTATGCAAGGTGGCCTTGCATGGATCAAAAAATCACATTTAAGGGGTTCCATTGCGCATGGACCCCATTACGTGGTGCACAAGCGATGCAACCCTTTCATAAATATGGCCCCAGATCTAAAAAGGTGCTTCGCTGCTATGTGTGTCTGCAAGTGAGCTGAACTACAATTCATACGTCTCTCTGAAAACCTGTGTGAAGCTGGAGTCCTCTTTGTTTTATTAATCAATGTAATGGTTGTCATTGCTGATCCTCTTCTTCTTTACTGTTTGTTAAACCAGGGGAAGACAGTAATATTAAAATAGCATTTTGCCTTCCCTAACACTTAATTTTGTTATTTTTTTCCTCAAAAAAGGCTTGTTATCAGTTTAGACATTTAGGGGCTTATTAAGATGTCGGTCGGAGTTGCCTCCGACCGACACCGTCTCGGTCTCAGGACCGACTGACGATCAGCGGTTCTGCCCGCCTGATTACGATGCGACAAAACACTGTTTGGTCGGATACTCACATTTCTCTAAGGGAGCTTGTGTTACGGCCGTAAACTGGCCATAATACAGGCTCCCATAAAGAAATGGGGGTGTGTGTAAAACCCAGCACTCTGTGGCAGGCATTCCATGGCGCCTGCCACACAGTGCATGGATTTACAGGGTACAGGGGGGGCACCCTAGGTACCCCACTGGCCACCAACCACAGGCAGCGGAGGCAAGGGGGCCCTGCTAGGTGCCCCCAAATTCGCATTCCGACAGCCTTTCCGTGTCGGACAGGCCAGCACGGAAAGGTTGTGGGAACCGACATCGTAATCTGACAGCGGAAACGCGGTCCATAGAGGACTACAGTGCGGTTCCGACCTGCCAGAACACTCTGAGAGCCTGTCGGAACCGCGTCGGAATGACCGACCGGTTCACGCTCTGACCGCCGACATCGTAATTCGGCAGTCAGACCGCAAACCAACCGTGTCGGTCGGAAAGCCTCCAACCGTGGTCGGAAAGCTTCCGACTAGCGGTCGGAGACTTTCCGACCGACATCGTAATCGGCCCCATAGTGTGAAAGATTAAAATAACATGTGGTACTTATATTTATTGAACGTAGTGTGCAATTTTAGGTTACAAAATAATAGATCAAAAAAATGTGTCCTTTGGTGGTGAAAGAAGAGAGAATGGCTCGCCAATGTCTGAATTGCACAATGTGTAACCAGGAAATTTGGGTTACAGTCTCAGCTTCCTCACTTGACCAAATTGTCTGAACCTACACAGATCACTTTACCTCACTATGGCTCAGTCTGAGCATCAAACCTTAGGCCACCTTGAAGAAATTCAGTTCAGGATGCGTGTTGTATGAAACCTCACTTGCATATGGTTTAGCAGACAATAATCTTGCTCCACATACACGAACAGTATTAGCCTTATATCCAGTGTGCATGTCAAACTGACATATCTTGGTTTACTCAGGCCAGGGCGCTGAAGGTGGAGAAAAGTTCATGTTTAGAAACTATTACTTTTATCAACTATGAATGCAGTGAAATAATCGAATGCACTAAAGTAAAACACAAGCGTTCAAGAAACAAATTATTGTTAATTTTCATCACATTTTTACATTCTGTTTACTGCATCAATTATTTTGCTAATCTTTTGATGGTTCAGCTCTTTCTTTGGCTCTTAGAGCCAAGCAAGAACCCAGGCTCAGCTCTTCCTATGCATTTCCAGGCCTGCCCACCTTTAACACCAAGAACATGCATCTCTGCTTCAAAGGTGCCTCAAGGTCATATCCAGAAAATCAAACATTTTAAAGGGTCACCCGCAATTCTTGCATGTTTTTTCTTTTTCTGCACTAGCCCATCTGCCTCAAAATTAAGTATCTTATCAGTTAACTTTGTCTTTTGTACCAAGCTTTTCTAGTGCACCATGCCCTGGAAATGAAGAGCAACATTTCTGTTTAAAACAGATGTTTTTGAGCTATAGCTTCTTCCAATCAAGAGCATCACATTTTGAGTAGCACTTTTGAGTTGTCTATTATTTGATTTGTGTATATGACCTCCGAGAAAATCATCATTGCATTTGGCACAAATTAGCACTCGTGTTGCCATTAGTTGTTGAGAAGCCAAGGACTAACTGGGCATGGAATCTGCACTTCCCTCTCAGCCATCTTAACACTGGTGGCCTTCGCTGGCCAGCACCTGCAACATGTTGCACCTGTTGAAGGCAGGAAGTCTGCACCGGATATTGCAGGACAAACCGTGGGCTGCTCTTGAGAAGAGGGTGTTTTTTCTTGTTTCTCTTCAGATATGCTCAGCAGTCTCCTGTAAAACAGGGGAGGGATGGGGATTGCAGGAGGTGCTACTTCCTAATACCCAAATTCGAAGTTGGCCCCAAATGTTCTGCGTAATGAGGCATTTTCATCATTCACTTTGTTTTAGAAGAGTGTTAAATTTTGTCCTTCAGGAATGGAATGCGGCATCTGCAATTGTATGGCCATCTCAGCCCTCTCCCACACTTGATTGCTCAACCTTTCATTCCCTCCAACTGAAAAAGACACAACATCAAACTGATTTTTATTTAGATTTTTACATGGCTGCCCCGTGACTCAATGGTATGTGATGAACCCCACCAGTCCCGGCTTTTCAGACAACATCATTCCATAGCTTGTAGTTTTGATTTGAGCAAGTTTCCTGTCACTATGGCATCAAAATAATTAGCATGCAAAGAAAAGCTGCCTAAATATCCAGGGCTGGTTGAAGATGTCACAGATCAAACGGGGTCCTTGGCAGGTATGTATAAATTGATCTAACCCACTTCACAAACTGCTAGTTTCACATACAAATAAAAAAATTAATTCCATTTTCTTATTTTGGAAATTTTCATTTGCATCTTATGCAAAACAACTTTGGCTGTCCATGGCTTTTGGAATTTATACAATGGCGACGTTTTAACAAAGACTCACTAACGCACAAAGTAGGTACAGCATGAACAGCAAGCTAACATAAAGAATATGTACTGTACAGGTTTCAGCAGCAGGAGGAACATTGCAAGGTTCTGTTACACATATGCAAGAGGTACTAAAAAGACACTAACAATGCAAAGTTCTCCTCCTCAAAGAATATGTATAGCATGTAAGTCAACAGTGTAAGCTTCTCTCTGCCTCCAAAACTCTACTGCTAGCTAAGTAACAGCAGCTCCAGCTTCCCTCTCACACAGGACGCATACAAATCTGACAGCAGGAGTTCAAGCTTAACCTCTTTGCAGACAGGAACAGCATGGAAGCAGCAAAACAAATCTGTGTGTCTCTGTCAAAGGGCAACAAAAACAGGTTGATGGATGGAATGCTTGAATTAACCTTAGCCATTGGTAATTGCAAGGGGCCGTATCCAAATCCTTCATTTTTTGGTTTTGGCCACCACGCACCTCAGTTTGGGCCCAGCCGTATGCAAATCAGTCTATACTATGCACCAATGGGAACAGTCTAACCCAAACCACCTGGCCAGGTCCTCCCTGAACCAGAACACAAGCAACCCAGGACCAGTTTCACCCTTATTAGGGCTTGTCAGCCAGGTATCATTTGGTTCCAGTGGTACAGTGAGCACAAGACCCATATCTGAGCATACCTGTCACACTTATGTCAACAAAAACAAGGTGATGGATGAAATGCTTGAATCTATCTCAACCACTGGCAATTGCTCAGACCACATCCTAATCCATCATTTTTTGCCCACCATGCAGTCTCAGCTTGAACCCAGCCATATGCAAATCAGTCTTGACCCTGCTCCAGTGGGAACAGTCTAGCTTGAGCTGCCAGGCAAGGTCCTCTCTGAACCGGAACACACCCAAACCAGACCTGGTTTCACCCTTATCAGGGCTTATCAGGCTGGTATGGATTCGGTTCCAGTGGCATAGTAAGCACAAGACCCAAGTCTGGGAATACCCGTCACACTTAGGGCAACAATAAACAAGGTGATGGATGGAATGCTTGAATTAATCTCAGCCACTGGTATTCGTTCAGGGGACATCCCAATCCATCGTTTTTGCCCACCATGACACCTCCGTTTGGACCCAGCCATATGCAAATCAGTCTTGACTCAGCTCCAATGAGAACAGTCCAGCCTGAACTGCTAGGTCAGGTTGTTACTGTTGCACTATTGGACATAATTTTATGTGATTTGCTGTATTTCTCAATATAATATGTGTATGTCGTCTCTGTTGAACTACAAAGTATTCTATAACTACTTCTTGGAATAATACATTCAACAGTTCATACATGATCTGCTGATTAATGCTTTGATCTGGTTCAAATGTATTTGTTGAGTATTGACAGTAGTGATTGTCATGAGAGGTCCGATTTTTGGTTTATACAGTTTGAGTGGTCCATCCTCTTGTGTCATAAGGACCATCCCCTCCTGTTCCAGGAGTTTTTCTTACTGAGATTAACTCAACCATTTCATCTAACATCTTGTTGTTTTTGTAGCAGATGCCTTAAGTGCGATGGGTATGCCCAGACGTGAGCCCCGTGCTCACTGTACCATCGGACTCAAGCTATACCTCACTAATGAGACCTAAGTAGGTCAAAACTGGTCTGGTGTTGCTTGTAATCCTTTCTGGAGGGGGCCTCACCTGGAAGTTCGAGACGGACTATTCTCATGAGGAGCAAGGTAGGAAATGATTTGCAGAAGGCGGGCCTTTGTCTAGAGTGGCATGGTGGGAAGAAAATGATGGAAAAATGATCAACTGGAAAGTGGTCCCAGTGGCTAAGAATTAATTCAAACATTCTATACATCACATTGCTATTTTTACATTAGTCAACGAGGCATAATCTACGTTACGTAGACTGAATTTAGTGCTCACACATGCACAGAAACTGTCTGGGCCAGCAGTTTAATGCTGATAGATTTTGAATAGACTTTTGATTCTCTGGCCTGGAATAACCTATTCAAAATCCTGCAGAGAATGAACTTTGGTCCATGGTTCTTTGAATATATAAAACTCTTTATAGCAAACCCCCAACCAGAGTCAGGGTAAATGGTGTAAAGTCCCCTCCCATTAGGGGAGAATGAGGCACCTGGCAGGGATGCCCCTTCATCTCTCCCATTCACATTGCCCACTGATCTCTTGGCAGTGTAGATACGCTGCAGTGGATTGGTGCAGGGATTTGAATGGGGCGATGGTATGGGCGGCCGAGTCACCCTATAAGCCGATGACTCACTACTTTTTGAAAAATATCAGCAGTGGAATTGCCTGACACTGATGGAAATTTTAGAAACGTTTGAGGTTGCCTCAGGACTGATAACTATTTGGGACACATCAGTAATGTACTCCCTATAGGGAGGCATTGCAGCAATTGCCTGGTAATCCCATCTAAAGACAGCCATAGAGGGAATGGGACTACATCTTACTAGTAATCCCCAACAATGCTACAATTTAAATATCGAACCTTTGTTACATAGGGTACGCTATTACCTGGCTAACTGGAATTTATTACCATTCTCATGTTGAGGGCAGGATAGCTCATTAAAATGTTTGTTGTTCATCACACTCCAAAAATATGAATATGAAATCCCCAACTCCTTCTTTGAGAAGGTTGAGAAAGCTCTCGCACATTTATATGTCCAGGGAAAAATAATCCCAAGCCTTTGATAAAAGTGCTCAATCCATATATGATTAAAATGGCAGATATTAAGCTGTATTATTCGGCATCCCAGCTCATTCTGATTACTGAATGGCTGTGATCCATCGTACTGGCTAGAACTCCAACACCCCTACAAATGAACCTAAGGTCCAGCGTTTGTATTTTTTTTGTATTTTTTTATTAGCATTTTTTGATAACAGTACAAACATGTCCATGAATGTGGACCCCCACTGCCCTCTTAACAAGGATTTCTCAGCATGCTTTACATTTCAGTACACATCCGCTATGAAAACACTCCAGGTTTCATGGCCACTCGTAACCATGCCCCCTACAAGCACTATCTTTTGCAACTGGACAATGGGAAAAATAAACAATGTTAGTGCATAGTAAGCAATAAAGAACAAGCATTGGTAAATGCATTAGATTTCGCCTATGTGATTAAAAATAATCTGTTTTTTGTTGTAAGTTGTAGCTTGCTGAGTAGTTGTACAATATAAGTTACAGAAAGCCTGTTAAAGTGTTATGACTTGTTTAAGTACAAAAAGGCACTATATTGTTCTGTTACTAGTAGCATAGTGTGGGTAAGTAATGGCAACCTTTTGAAAAATGAAATGAAAGAGGAAAATAATTGATTTAATTGATGAAATAGCAATATTATGTGGTTAGAGGAGTTCTGACAGCCTTTGAACTCTGTGCGACTGCACCTACTGCACCATTCAAATCACGCCCCTAGTGCCTGCAGGATAACTGCATTTGTGACTGCCTGTTTTGTAGTAAAATATAGCAATAATAGGTGTTTAGAGGAGTTCTGACACCTTATGGACCTGGTGCCACTGCCCCGGCTGCACCATTCAAATCATGACCCTGTTTTCTGCAAGGTAACTGCACTTGTGACTGCCTGTTTAGTAGTGAACTATAGCAATATTTGGTGTTTAGTGGGGGGCCTAGAGCTTTTGGTCCTGGTGCTACTGCACCTGTTGCACAATTCAAATCATGATCCTATTGCCTCCTAGATAAATGCACTTGTGACTGTCTTGTATAGTAGTAAAATTTAGCAATAATCTGGGTTTAGTGGTCCCCGGCGTCACTGCACATGCTGGACCATTAAAATCATGACCCTAGCACCTGCAAGGTAACTGCACTTGTGACTGCTTATTTAGTAGACCAATATAGCAATATTATGTATTTAGAGGAGTTCTGACAACTTTTGGGCCCGGTGCTACTGCACCTGCTGCACCATTCAAATCGTGACACTGTTATCTGCAAGGTAACTGCCCAAAGTGCAGCTCCATACATCAAGAACTGCACAGCCGATATATGAAATTCGTCGCAAATGTAGGCAAACGGGTGAATCACCCCATCTTAATAACAAGCATTGGCATAGCCAATAGGTCTCGCTTTTGGGACCGTATAAGTATTTAGTTATGCAGCACAATATCCTTGGTGCAACAACATCAACTGTTGCATGGCTAAACACTTATAAGGTCCCAAAGGCGAGACCTATTGGCTATGCCAATGCTTGTTTGGTTTGAATTCTGGGACCTGTAGTCTTGTGTATTCCATTATAAAACAGGACTATAAGTTTCAGTAAACATTAACCGCTTTTATCAGAGCTCGGAGCTTGATGAATGGTTAGCAAAAAAAATGTGCTGAGACACAGATGAAACAGAAAAGAGTCCAAGGTCAGGGATGATGGGAGACCATTTTAGAGCAATTGAAAGGACAAACATGGCGGGTTGTCTTGAAGCATACAGCTTTATTCGAGTGCTTTGCTATAAAATGCTCTGGTGCGAGTCCATTTTAAATAAAACTGATGAACTGAGAAACCGGTCTCAGACGCGAAAAATGCCCTTGCTGAGAAATATTTTACCGTCCAATGAAATGTATTTTTGGAAGCTAAATAAAAAATAAAAAAAAAACAATATCATGGAAAACCATGCTTGCAGGCCCCCTAAACTCTGTTTGTGTAGGTCCTGTTATTTATTTGGCTGCTTGTATTGCTCTCTGAAGCGGTAGACAACAAGTGGGTGAAACAACTGCTGCAAAGATTCGCGGGCAATCTGCCATCACATATTCAAAACCTGGTAGAGTGAGCTCCCCCTTTCATCCTTCTGATCTCAGTGGAATGAGTTAAGCTGGGTGCGGCTTTAACTAATGCCTGTTCTGTGTAGCTCTTAGAAGCTGGGTACCTTTGGCATCACATTCCAAAGAAGTACTACGTTATTCTTAAGAAAATCGTTTTGAGTGGTGCACCTTGTAAGCTTCACTTGCTGAATTCCATGCTGTTTCAGGAGATCACGCGAACACTTTCGCACACGTTTGTCAAGCGAGGAGGATACGTGAGGGAAGCTGTGCTGCTGTTATTTATAAATTGCCACACCGGTTCCGCTACTATTAAAGTGGTCTGGAGGGGGGGAGGTAGCAAGCATCACCGCAAGCGGGGGGGGAGGGTCGGGAGGAGCCACCTTACCCTCATCTCTTTAGCTCCCTCTTCTGCACCCCCTGTCAATGCACATACCTGCAAAGCCTGCCACATAACCCAGTTTCCCTTGCACACAGACCCACCTTTCTCGTTCCTCGACTTGCTGTTTACCCTTGAGCGTCTTAGCCGCGCATTCTCTCTGCTCTGGTGTCTCAGGGAGAGGAGGGGGGTGGCGTTTAAAAGGAGCCAAGGTATTGAGGCATATGAGGAGGAGGGAGGGGCGCATGCGAGATTTGCGTGTGGAATCGTGCCTGCGTGAGCTGTGAGGCGATGGGATGCTTCCTCTGCGAGGTGGGGGCATAGGGCCTTAAAAGTGAAAAACGACCCCCCGCTGTAGTTTGCTGCTACTGCAAAGACGTCTGTTGCAACATACAACTGCACATTGAGGTTTTTGTTGTTGTTGTACATTTTTATTTACTTGCTGGCAGTGAGATGGGGGTGGGGCAGAAGGTGGACGGCGGACACTCTGCAGATGTGTCAGGCCGGGAGATGTCTAAAGTTTCTGGTACACTCTGAGAACACTGCACCCCTCTCTAGCCTGTGATGGATGACACCTCCTGCAGCAACAGAGCTCGTCTGTCAATCAGGGGAGAGGGAGTTGAGCTGAACAGCTGGGTGGAGCATCCTGGTTGGTCCGGTGGTGCCACATGGAAAGCTGGGGAGGAGGGGCTGTTTCGGCAACAGTTGGCCAATGTTCTTGCCTCGTACTTTGGCCTACATCTTCGTGCCTGCAGCTTTGAAGCAGAGAGAGGGGCAGAGAGCGCGAGATTAGCTTGGATTGCATTTTGCAATTGCAGCTTTTTCAGAGATGCCGTTTCTACCTTACTGTGCTTTTGGGGGGAAGATTTAATTGAGCTAATAGGATATTTTATAGTAATTTAGAAATGCCGATGTTTTCGTATGTACAGCATCTGGGGGATTTTTCAAGTTTGCATTTTTAAACTTCAGTGGGCACGCCACTGGGCAAGGAGGTGCCTGAAGAGCAAGTTTATTATCCGCCTTGGCCGAGAATCAAGTTCATGTTAATGCCAGTGAGCTCAGTCGTGGTCCATCATAGCGCTTCGGCATTTCAAGGTGGTTTAAAAAGCGCTACATAACTGCAGTTGCAAATAATTTGCATTACAGTGCAGCTACTGTGACAATCAGAATTATTGTGCTTTTAAATATGTTCATCATAATAATTACCTCACTGAAGTTTCGCATCACAGTTATTTGGTCATGTAAGTGGGAAATCCACGGAACTGGATACAGAGCTTTGTAGATTTACATCAGATATTTGCAGTAGCGCTGTGTGTAAACAAACGCCGCTGCAAAACGGATACCGCAGACTGTCACTGTGAAGACAAATAAAGAAATCAATATGGATTGATCTTGTCAGGGGACTACAACTGGAAAAAAGTAAACAAGAGGAAAAACAAATACGGGCAGGACAGAGAGGGTTGTCTGTTCTCGCATGAAGTGGTGTCCAAGAAGAATAGTCTCTGGGAACTAAGAGACGAGCACTAATCTTCTGAAGTGCAAATTATTGCATCTAATGTCGGGAACAGCGCATTTCAGTGCCCAGGCGGACTCTGTGTAAGTTTTACACTTTTTCAGTACAAGAAAAACAAGCGCGCGCGCCTCGCGCTGAAAGGAGGCAGCAGGGGAGGGGAGAGGGGAGGGGAGAGAGGAGGGGGCCTGCGCCGGTTTCCTCCCTTGTGGGAGCGAGCAGGGGCACCATATGTTTACAAGTTAATTACAAACATATGGTGTCAAAGCTCGCTCCCGCAAGGGAATCGCCAAACGTGCACGCGTTGCCATTGAAAGCAATGCAACGCGTGCACGTTTTTAGGGCGAAAAGCGAATTGATTCCAAAAGGTCTTTTTCCTATGCAGCGCATGCGCGCTGCGTAGGCGAGACCTAAAAATCACTCATCTGGGTTACTCCCACCTCTTTCCAGCAGGCCACTTCATGAAGTTGGGTAAAATCTCAGAGAGCTGACCAGTGCGAGTATGGAGGAGGAACCTTGAGGCCCTGGATATATTTCAGCCAGCAACGACCATCATCTGTGGTGTCTCCTTAGGTGCACCTGAACCGGGGGCCGAGAGTTTCTGACAAAAGACGTGAGATCTCCAGATGCTCACCACAAGGGGCTGAACCGAGCCACCTCGATCTCCACTGCAGCTGTACATCAGCAAAATATAACTCAAAATAGGCGCACCAAGCCCACCTTCAAGTAAAGGATTACAGAGTCTGTCCAGAGCCACCCTGCGCCTACCCTCATTCCAGATCAATTCCATTAGTAACGATTTAAGCTCAGCAAAGAAATACAAGGTGGGGGCACAAGCAGGAGGGATGAAAAATAAGACAGGAGGCGTGGCAGTATTAACTTTGAGATGGCCACACGGCCCATCGGCGACAGAGGGAGAGACTTTCATAACGAAAGCGACCCTCGCACCGAACCATGGGCCCTATATAGATTCCCTTCTAAAAGGTCAGCAACCGAGTTATAAATTCTTATAGCTAGGTATTTAAATGTATTACATTGCCATTGAAGGCCTGCCCTAGGGAGATCAGCTCCCTTGGGCTGGGGGACCCTGGCACAATAATGACTATAATCATGCCTCCCCAGTCGCCATTCCAAGTCTCTGTGTTTCCAGACGTAGGTGTAACAAAGAAGCAAGTCAGGCAAGGGACCATGGTAGCTATACAATGCACACATCTAGCGGCCTTGTGAGCATTCCACTTAGTTGCTCTATCAGAAGCGGAGCTGGTATTAAGCTCAAAGTATTCTGTCAGGCACTCAACCAAGTCCTCACTAAACGGGAGATAAAGGAGTGAGTCAGTCTGCAACTGCCAGGTAGGAATTCTGGGGCTGATGCGTACCCATGGCAGGGAAAGCAGAAGCGGGCAGTGGTTGGAAATCATGCACACAAGATATTCTGTATGCAAGATCGTGGAGACAAGAGGTGCGCTGCAAAGAGACAAGTCTATACAGATATGTATGCTGTGTACAGGGGAATAAAAGGAGTACTCACACTCATCCAGATGCTGGAGGCACCATGCATCGCACACCCCGTGGTGAGTCAGCCAGTCTCGCAAATGGGCAGACGTTCTACGGCAGGCCGCCCTGGCAAGGAAGGGGATCGCACTGTCCTTATCTATGTCTAGAATGCATTTAAAGTCACTGCCCCATATTGTAGGAGTCTGGGGGTCGCACAAAAGGGACAGAGTGAGTCTGTAGCAAGAGGGGTCTCCGGTGGGCGCTGGTAGCATGCCAGCTCCCGCGGTATGTAGCATGGCACAAGCCGCTCCACTTACGTGTGGCCCACCTCAGCTGGCCGTTGGGACTCGGATCCGCGGTCCGTGTGGGTTTCCGATTGGGGAAGCGGGGGCAGGACAGACCACTGACAACTGAGTTGTGTCAAAAAAGCCACTTTATTGAAACAGGTGCACATTACAACATATCCTGGGCCTTTGCCTTACAAAACTATAGCCTCACTATAAATCTTTACTCACCTATGATCAAGTATCCCCACCCCTAAATTAACCCTCCCCCGATAACCTCTTCAAACTTGAATAAGATACTTGCATCAGAGCTGCTCAACTGAGAGTCGGACCTCTAAAAACCGTTCCCTTTTCCTACCTCAACTACCATTTGAACCTCATTGAACTTCCTACCTAACCTTTTAACTTCCTATGTTGTCCAGGAGTGAACTTCCTACCCGTTCCCCTTCTGCCTTAACTGCCGCTGACAAACGATCACTTCTGTAAATCATGGCAACTTCTCAGCCAACCGCTAGTGCACCTGAATCAAGCGACAACTGAAACACATAACCCCCCTTGTGCACCTGTACCAATGGAAACAACCGGAAGTGGAGAGGGGGATTAAAGTCCTCAAATAATTGTGTTTGGAAACCCAAACTGAAAAGGGGGTGGGAGAGTGGGGGACAAAAGATAGCAAGGGATGACAAGTTAAAATGGTGGCTGGCACCCAAAATGGACGACCTATAAATGTTGGGCTATAACATAGCCCAAAGGGAGCCCAGCACAGCGTGCAGTCCTCTGGACTGCACCACTTCCCCCAATGACCCCAGGGGGGCACACCTCCCTCCGGTCGGCTGCCCCCCAATCCCTAATGGGGAAAAGGGGGCAGCACAGACCACTGACATCTGGGTTGTGTGAAAAAGACTGCTTTATTGAAACAGGTGCACATTACAAAATATCCTGGGCCTTTGTCTTACAAAACTATAGCCTCACTATGATCAAGTAGCCCCACCCCTAAATTAACCCTCCCCGATAACCTTTTCAAACTTGAATAACATACTTGCATCAGAGCTGTTCAACTGAGAGTGGGACCTCCAAAAACCGTTCCCTTTTCCTACCTCAACTACCCTTTGAATCTCATTGAACTTCCTACCTAACTTTTTAACTTCCTATGTCGTCCAGGTGTGAAGTTCCTACCCATTCCTCTACTGCCTGAACTGCAGCTGGCAAACAATAACTTCTGTAAATCATGGCAACTTCGCAGCCCATCGCCCCCC
Organism: Calotriton arnoldi; assembly: GCA_963921515.1. NCBI lineage: Eukaryota > Metazoa > Chordata > Amphibia > Caudata > Salamandridae > Calotriton > Calotriton arnoldi. The sequence goes on along the minus strand of CAWUFW010000345.1, from coordinate 3,589,474 downwards.
AGGGTCAGGAGGGGAGTTACACCCCTAACCCTGCCCCTCCCCCATTTACCTGGTCGATCAGAGATCCATTAATGGAAATGTCCCCCTCACTCAATCCCCAACACGTTGGCTAATGTTAACTTCAACTTCATGAAAGACAACTGAACCCTATCCCCTCTAAAAAATTCAACATCCATGAACCTCAAATCTGAATGTTGTATCTTACCAATTCCATTGTCCCTGCAAAATGCCCTCCTTTCTTTATTTAATTTTTTCCTGGCTTTATCAATGGCTGACAATTTCACGGCCCCTCGCCACACTCTCCTGGGTATAAACTCCGTCCACATCGTGTGGCAGTCTGCCCACAACCTGCCAGTCTGCCAAAGGTCCCATTTCATTTCTGTTATTAACACCGACCCCTTTTGAACCACCAGATCATTCTCCCCTAAATGAATGATGAGTACATTTCCTGCACCCCATATGTTTGTTCAAACATGGTATGAGCTATTACAGCCCCCAGCTCCGCCCCCTGACGTATGACCGAAAACAACTCGATTTCCATCTACCCAATTCCCTTATTCTTTCAGGTCCCCAACCCCGCCTACTGACCTCTGTCGCTGCCCCAATCCTGAAGGAATGCGTCCCAAACTGGTTGGTGTCTAAGCCCAATAATTTCAAGGCCTTGCGTAACACCGCTAACAGTTGGAAGGCTGTTACAGGCTTTCCATCCCTGTGCTGGAAAACTCTTCCACTGTCAATCGCCCCACCCCGTACAGTCTCTGCCCAATGTACCAGGCAAACCGCCACCGCCACCGGGTAAGCTTTCAAGAATACTGCTTTACCCACTGCCCTCTGATCCGTTTTGGACTTGTATAGCCTATCTGCACCCCACTGGCTTGGAAAAATAACTCCTCCCAGCATAGCCCCCTGCTGCTCTTACCCCCCACTAGTTCTGAAACCTGAAATGCTCTAAAAAACAGCCAAGACATGATGGCTGAAAACAATTCCGCCTCCCTGACATGAGTGCACACTGTTGGAAGTGACTGAATCGCTTGTACCAGAATATCCAACGTCATTGACTGCCGCTTATGCCCCACAGGGCCTGTCTCCCTCACCCAGCCCTCCAGGATTCTTTTCCCCAGCTCCCCCGCTGAGGGGGATACCCCCACCAAAGCTTGCCCATAAAGGCGATGCCTGCAAGTTTCCCAGAAATCGTCACTCTGGACTGTCCCTTCTCGATGAGACAGAGGATGAACTAGACGATGTCTTTCACCCTCTCCCATTCCTGGCTCCTCTTCTGGGCCCCACCCTTCAGGAATTCAGGTATGCCCTCTTCGTAGATGGAGCTAAAGTCCTAGCTACCAAGTGTAGCATCCTTTCTCTCCTACAGAGCATAGTACCTTTGGCATGCGAGTCTTCTTTTGATCCGCCTCCGTGGCGAGCCCATGGAACCTCTCCCACTGCGAATGAGAAAAAGCATCAGCAATGTCATTGTCCACACCGGGAACATGCCGGGCTCTGAAAGCAATATCAAATTTAAGGGAATGCAATACAAAAACTCACAGCAGCTGCCACAGTTGTGGCTCCTTTGCCGACTGCCTGTTGACCACCTGCACCACTGACATGTTGCCCACCCGAAAAAGGACTCTCTTGTATGACAGCTGTGAGCCCCAAAGTTTGACAGCCACTACCAGGGGATGAACTCCAAAAAGCATGCTGGAGGCCAATCCTCGGCACACTAGTGGCCTTGCCAGTACAGGCCAAACCCGCAAGCTCCCGCGGCGTCAGAGAAAATTTGTACATCCCAGTCTATGTCTACCAAGGATGTCAGGGGAATACCATTGAAGGCTTGTAAAAAGACCTTCCACATACGCAGGTTCTCTCACACCCCCACTGTCAGCCTGTCGTGATGATGAGGCAAGGGTAGCCCGAAAGAGACAGACCTATACTCCTGCAAAAGGTCCTCCCTGCTCTTACTACTCTACAGGTGATGTTCAGGTGCCCCAGCAGCATTTGCACTTCTTTCACCGTCACTTTCTTTTTGGACAACATTATGTTCAGTAGAGCCAACATTTGAGTCTTTTTGTCCTCCTGTAGCCGGGCCTCCCCTGCCACAAAGTCAATCTCGATACCCAGGAAGGCCAACACTGTTGTAGGTCCCATTATTTTCTCCGAGGCCAGGGGCAGCCCCAAGTCCACCATTAAGCCCTGAAATCTGTCCAGCGAGTCCTGGCATTCTCCAGCCCCCACTGCTCCTACAAAGAAATAATCGTCTAGTGTGTTATGTGTTCCACCCTGTGTGCAATGCAAATAACCATTGCAGAAATGTGCAAAAGCACTCAAAAAGGGCACAAGAGATGGAGCAACCCATCGGGAGTGCTTTGTCCACAAACCATTGGCCCTCGAACTGAATGCCTAATAGTTGAAAATCGGCAGGGTGTACTGGCAACAAACGGAAAGCCAACTTGATGTCGCTATTCGCCATCAGCGCCCCCATCCGACCTTTTCCACTAAGGCTAAGGCTACGTTCACTGACGAGTACATCACTGGCACTTGCTCTGCAGGGATGAAGTCATTCACAGACTAGCCTTCGGGCCAGGACAAGTGTTGAATCAGTCGATATTGTCCTGGTTCCTTCTTAGGCACTACCCCAATGGGGGACACTACCAACTGGTCCATGGGCCATGTATCAAACGGTCCTGCCATCCTCCCCTCCTGTATCTCTTTAGGCAATTTCTCCCTAACTACCTGTGGATACTCCAATGCTGATTTAAGATTGGGTGCCCAACGGCGTACTCTCGGGCTGTGATACCCGAGCCTGAAACCCTCTTTAAACCCCTGTGGCAAAACCGCACCGTCATCTGTCCTGTCGTAAAAGGAGAGCCAGAAAGCCAATTTTTCAAGATTAATGGGCGTGTGAGCCTTTCCCCTCAGGTCCTTGGGCTCCTGTACCTGACCTGAACCTCCCCCTACTCGTATTGGTTCCCCTGAGGCACTCCGGTTTGGCCGCCTGCATTACTTTTCTGGTGCCCATAACCTGTGGTGGGGGTGTTGACCGCAGTGAAGCAGATGACCAGCGGGTTTCAAGCATTTGTGGCGGAATTTGCAAAGTTCTCTTGTGCATAAGCCTTTGTTATAGTCCCAGTATGCTCCAATCTGAGTTCCCTTGGTTTCTGCTGCTCCCCCCCATCCCACCTCGGTTGGGGCAACCCTGAAAGGACTTGTACACTATTGGTAAACCACTGGCTGTGAATATGATTTTGCCGAATTTTGCCAGACCCATAGTGTGCTGCCATAAATCTGTGTCTAGCTCCCCACATTGGGCGTCCAGGTCCACTGCTTATCGGGCCCGGATTTCCTCATTGTATTGGGCCCAGGCGTTCCCCCCGAAATGTAAATGCGCCTTCCTAATGACGTCCATATACTTGAATATGGCTACCACCCTCTCTGGGAACTTCTCACAGTATAAGCTGGCATAAATGAGGAAGGCCGCAGTCCAGTTCTCAATAGTCACTGGAACCTTTGGGCGTTTGGCTAGCTCTAATTCCTACTCCTTAAAGCCCTCTTTTGACCTGACTTCCCTATGTAGCATTTTTAGGATCTCGACATACTCCCCTTTCCAAATCTTCTCTTTTGTCAACGGCATGAGGTGTGCTCCCAAAGGTTTTGCTGTCCCCATGTACAGTAACTTCTTAAATTTCACTTCCTAACTCTCTTTTTTGTCTCCTGAGTCCTGCTGGTTGCCCTGTTGCCCCATGCCCTGTCCCAACCCTGTATCCCCCCTTCGTTCTTCTGTTTTTGCAGGATCTGACTCTTCCTGGGCCGTGCGCACCGGGTGTTCCTCCGTCCCAACTCCGGTGTCCCGCACGTAGCGCCCTTTCCTTAAGTGGGCCTCCTCGCTGGCGTGGGGCTCCCCGGCTTCCACCCCTTTTGACACCATGGTTAAGTGGGCCTCCCCACTGGCCGAAGGCTCTTTGGCCTCAACCCCCACCGAAACCTTCTGCTAGCCGGCCTCCCCGCCGTACTGGGCCCCTCCCTCCCTGGACCCTTCATGACTCTCTGTAGCTGCATGGACCTCTTGCTTTGTTTTCTTACCTGGCGCCAAGGTCAGTGCCCGCTCCAAGGCCCACCGTTTTGCTGTCAACTGCGAACCGTGGCTGTCTTGACTTGCCCTGTGCTGCTGGGCTCTCCCATCCTGAAAAATACTAGTTGCACAGACTTTAGAGGCCCCCCCCACGGCTCCCACCTCCCACCATTGGGCTTCAGTCTCCCCCGCAGCTCCCCTTCTTCCAGAATGTTCTCTTCGTAACCCAACATTACTTGTGTTAACCCTACCCCATATTGCTCACCGGTGCTATCACCCCAACCCTTCGCTGGGGCCTTAACCGGGAGGGGCGTACCCTGCCCCCCCTAGCTTCTTACAGATGTAGGGTGCGTATACCCCTTATCCATCCCTGGTGGAGTATGCTCTGAATCCTTCCACCCGTCACACTGCCAGCGTCGTGCTGTACCCACTTGTGGCAGTGATCTTTGGGGTCCAACGTTGAGTGCCAGCTAGCCATGCGGGGCTTCATTGACTCTTCTCCTCAGGGCCGCTGAGCCACACTTGGCTCACCTGAGTCGGCGCTCCCGTACACGCACCACCCTGCAAAAGACAAACATGGTCTGTTTGCTGGTCCAGCCAAACTCCTTACCTAGGGGGCTCCCCCAACTCATGTGTCTCCCCGCTCAGGGGGGTGCTAACTCCCCAGAGAGAAGTCCGCCCCACGCCCCTGCTAGTCCCCCCCCCTTCCCGGGCCCCCACAGGTCCAACGGCGCTCTTCTGTCCCCTGACATAATTTAAAGCCTGCCCGGGGGCTTTACCGCCCACGGACTGCCCGGCGACTCCACCCTGCGCCTACCCTCCCACTCCACCCTTCTCCCTCTGCTTCTCCCTATCGCTCCACTCCAAGGAAGCCACACCCCCTGCTGACTTACCCGAACCCCTTGCACCAGGACCCGCAGCCCTTGAATCTCTTGGTCCCTCCCTGAGGGTCCCCCTGCAAAACCCCTGCGCAAGGCATCCCTAGCTCCTGTAGGAGCCCTGTCCAGCCAAGATTCCCTCTCCCATGCTACGTCCTGCCCCTCTCCTCCCCTCTGACCCATAAGGGACACCTCTGCCTCCTCAGTCCCACCTGCCAGCCACTGGCTGTACACTTCCCTGAAGTCCACCTCAGGCCAAGGCACCTTGTGTGCCCTCATGGCCCTAAGCTGGCTGATTTTATCTTCTAGGCCCCCTGTACCCCCACTTCCTGTTGGCTGTTGGGGCCCTCTGCAATCCCCCCGCCTATTCCTTCCGCGCAGAGCCGCGCGATCCTCAACAGTAGCCCGCCCATATTTCCAATCTGTGAGGCCTTGCTAACCTCCTGTGAGGTCTTGCGCTGTTCGACCCCGCCCCCATAATCATCCCGCGCGGCCTCCGCTGCGTTCTCGGAGGCCTCGCATTGCAGCTCGGTATCTGCCTTAGGAGAGGCCTCCCGTTCCCTGTGGGCAGCCTCTCCGACTCCAAACCAGCACCCACTGTGGCCCGATGCCCGGAAGGGGCCGGGCCCACGCCAGCACTCCGCACCCCGCCCGGGCCGACCGCCTTATTACCCGCAATCTGGGCCACTCTCCACACTCGAGAGCGGCCCCTCCCTCTCACCTGGCGTTGAGGCAGAGGCCTGCACTCGGGTGCGCAGGCCAAATACCGCTGCAGCAACCCCCCCAGCGGACTTCCGCAGAGGATGCCCAGACGACGCACCCGACTCGTCCTTCAGGAGGTCAAACCTGCCTGCTTCCGGTGGGAGTCCGACAACCTGTGCAGTGCGATCGTCAGACATGGTAATGATAGAGCGCCATGCTCTTGTAGGGGTGCATCATAATCACCTTTAGTTCGCACCCGCATATATCTCGACATATATAAATGAGTGGCTAGTAAAATGTGATTTGAATTGCATTATTAGAGTGAATAAGAGAGTAGTCGTGTTATTATAAGCCTGCAAATGTAGAGTAGTATTGAGATGTGTTTAAAATGATACATAGATGATTTAGTTTATGTGCAGTTGAGATGTAGCAGTTAACGTGCATGAAATTAAAATTGCACGTGTAGTTTATGTTTTGCATATGAAATATATGAGCCTATGCTTAAATAAATAATTAAGAGTTGTGTGTTTAAATTGTGTAAAGGCCTGACTGCATATACGAAAAGGAAAGGCCTATTCGTTCTTATGTTAGCTTATACTGTGGGCAGAGAAGGCGTTCTCTTGGAAAGGCTCTCTGGGCACAGTTGGTAGATTCGTGCAGATGGAAAAGTCTGTTGAAATGTATCTTCTGTTGCAGGTGCAAGGACACATGCCTCATTAGCAAAAGACTGGCTCTTTGTTTCAGGAGTTAGGGTGGTGGGAGGCATTGAGATGGGAGTAAGCTGGAATGTAGGGATGATACTTTCAGCGGAGAAGGTGCCTGGGACTCAAGGTCATCGTAACCGTCCTGGATGAAGTAAGAGTTTCGATGGAAAAGTACGAGAAGGAAGACCTGGCCGAAGAGGCGTGAGAAGGGCGTGTTCAATTGTATGTGCATTTTGTATTAGGGACAGTGCCCCGAGGGAGGAGGTCAGAGAAGAGGTAGAGGAGACGAGAGAGAAGGGCAAAGAGAGAGACTTTAGGAAGGAGCATCTTAGAACGAGCTCGAAATGCTAAGTGAGTGCACTTCTTAGGAAGTCTTCACAGCTGACACCTTTTTCTTTTACTCTTGCCTTGGAAATTCGTTAAGTAGGTATGTCACCTTAGTGATAGAGCAGGGACAGCTAATGGTTTTATGCTTATATAGGTAAATGAAGAATAATATAGAGATTGGAGCAGTTATCGTTTGTTTAATACTTCTGGAGCTAACGATTCTTCTTATTCTGAGTCGGATGAGACTCCTGCGTAGGTGCTGTTTGTATTAGTGCCTATCTATTTCTTTAACCTCGTGTTGAGGTGCTTGCACGTGCAGTTATTCTTGGCTGTAATAAACCCACAAAATTGAATTCGGAGTCCGTGGTCTTTTAAGGTAAACTGGATTCTAAATCGTCTCATAACTGAAAAGAATTTTCTTCCCTTCACACTATTCAGCAGGTAAAAAGATCCTGGCGACCCGAGGATTCTTAGAGGTAATAAGATAAGAATCAGCATTATCAGTAAGCGCAGGGGAACCTGCCTAACTGAACCACACTACTGGGACAAAAGATAGTTAGGGATGCCAGCTACTGTGCCACCACGTTAAAATGGTGGCTGGCACCCAAAATGGATGGCCTATGTATGTTGGGCTATAACATAGCCCAAATGGAGCACAACCTGCTGTGCAGTCCTACTGCACCACTTCCCCAAAGACCTCTCTCCGGTTGGCTGCCCCCCAAATCCCCACTGTCAGAAAAGGTCCCTCAACCTTCAGTCCATCTTCGTTCCAGGAGGTTCCGAGTGAGAGGAAATAGCTGTTCCGCAGCTTGATCAAGTCCACACCATGGCCAAAGTTCGGCAACGGTCTTCGCGGCTCTTCTAGCGGGTCATTGCGGTGGCTCTTTACAGCCCGCTACCAACATTAATGACAGCGGACACAGGCAGGTGGGGGGAGAGGGTAGTTAGGTTCCCCAACAGTGCCAATGTGGTCCCAGGGCAAGGATGCCTGCAGATAAGGCCGGGCTCGGACGGAGCTTAGATAGAGATGTCTGCCTCAGCCGCCATCTTGGCCATGCCCTTCAAGGTCCAGGGTTTATGATGGCCAGATACTTACAAGCCTTCCTCTGATTACTAAAGTAGTCATTGAATCCTGGCACAGGGCCCTGGATAGGCAGGGTTGGAAAATAAATTATGCAAAAGACTTCTTTCTGGGCAGGACTTTGGCTATCACCTATTGTGGATCTTACCGAGTTTCAAATATTGATATTACATTGGAATAACAGGACTGGTTGACAAGAATAGATAGATGTTCATCTGCAGAATTTGCAGTTTATAAAACAGGAAGATGTCCACATAAATATGATAGGATATGGGGAACAGGGTTGTATTTTTTTCAAATAGCAGTAACATTAAACAATTTTAAAAATGATAAACGGGACTATATTTCATGACAATATGGATAAAATTCTGTATTGCCTAAGAGAAATGTCCAGATACAGTTGTAATGTGAAATGCTCATCCTTATGGTACAAATTGATGATGTCTGTATGTCATAAACACTAATAAAAATGTTATGTAAAAAAAAATAGTTATGGCTCTGATGTTCCTCAGCACTTGTGCACAAACAGGCTAGTGCAAAGATGTGTGCATGCAGTCTTGCCTAGGTTTTGCACTAAAAAAGTACCCTTCCAGTTCAAAATACTATGCTGGACAAAAGTTTAAACATTTCACACATTTGATATGTGCTGCAGAGCGCAGCACGCATGCAGTGTGAGAAATTAAAATATTTCTCCCTGTTAACACCTGCCTCAAGCACACTTTATTTTTTAGTGCAAAGTCCTGTCTGCCAATTTAATAGACTGGACTTTGTGTCAAAAACCATGGGTGGTAGGTGGGAATGCAAAGCATCGCATAGCAATATTTACGTTACTTTCAAAGCAACTTTCCAACGCAAAGAAAAAGTTTTGCAATAGAAAGTAAAATACTTTATCAAGACTTTATGCCTATTTGCACTGGTGCAAAGCCTTGATAAATCTTCCCCAATTGGAGTCCTAAGGATCTAGGGGCGGATTAATTTCTGGTGTGCACCTTCTTGTAAAATTGTTCACAGCCTTATGATATGTGTTGTCAGTGAGAAGAAGGCAGGTAGTTCTGTTTCGCGTAGTTTGTGAAATGCCTCAGTCGGTTGAATTCCTGGTTCGCATCCTGAAAGAGACGTCTTTTCTGTTCATCCTTCTGATTGCGATTAATCGAGCATAGTTGTGTTGGACGACCACAAGTACAATAATTTACACACCCATAGACAATTCAATATGGGTTTGACTTATCTAAATAGTCAACATTACTAAGATACAGCTCTTTTTCTATCCTCGTGTCTGCAAAAGGGGAACGAAAAAGAAGTCAACATATTTTAAACATATTTCGCCACCTAGTGGTGGAAGCGATTTCAGTTCCTTACAGAAGTCGTCATTTTAGGCTCTCAGAGAGCTGCATTGTATGTGCAGAAAGCCGGCGCAAGATGTTGTTATTAACACAATAAGTGGCTGTAGATAAATTGAGCAAATAGACTACGTAGGGATAAAAACGTTTACGGCAATTTTCTAAATCTAATCTTCTCTGATAACTTAGAAATTATATACTACAGCGAGTGTGTGAGGAATCCAAGGCCACTGAGATTATTAACTGTTCTGCTCAGACTTGGAACAGATGCCTCTGTCCTGTTTATTACACAGGCATGGGACAGAATCTGCTACTGCTCTGTCAACTTTACAGAGGCACCGGTCTATGGAAAATAGCCAGGGCTCTCAGACCCGGAAGTTAAAGTGACGTGATGGGGGGAGAGGGGGTGCGTGTAAGAGAGAGGAACTGGTAAACGCGGCATAGCTGCCAAGGTTTCAGATTGCCATGTGTGACATTTTCATAATTTCAGTGTAATTATGAGTGACATTTCAGCAAATATGAGTGACACTTTCTCGCGAGCAAAATCAAGCAATGAAGTCGAGGGAAACATATAAATATCTGAAATTACACCCATTTGAGCAACGAGAAACTCCAAGAAGATCCGAAAACTTCTAAAAAGCACCAGAAATGGTCTCTCTGTCCACGTGGGACCCAGCCAAACAGGAAGGATGCGTGAGAGCCTAACATGAACAAGTTGCACACAGAGGCATCTCAGCTGCCTAAGTGTCCCACTGTCTCAGTTGACTGCACCGTGCACAGACTGTTGAGGATAAGAAGGAAGAAAAGAAACAACAGGAGCAGGGAGAGGAGAGAGGGAAGGGGGAGGCAATGGGAGTAGGGAGAGTGGTGAGAGGGGAGGAGGTAGACAAAAGGAGAAGAGAGGTGAGAGAGGGAAAGAGATATAAAAAAAGGGGCATATGTGAGAGTGGAGGAAAGAGAGGGACAAAAGCAGAAAGGGAATGGTAAAGAGAGGGAGTAACAAAGGGAGGGTGTGGCAGGTAAGTAGGAATAGAGGAAAAAGGAGGATTTGTGATAGGGAGGAAGAAAAGGAGGAGGAAGAGGCGTTGAGAAAGACAAAAGAACTGAGACAGAAAAGAGGTTAGAAAAGAGGGTAGAAAAGAGATTTTCAGGGTTGTCAGTGGGAGGGCATGGTAATCTCCAGAAGCCAGTATCGCAGCAGTCCAAATAACTGACATGCTAAAGGCCACATAAAGACGTGAGAAGACAAAACTTGCACAGTTTTGAAAAATAATTGTGAAAATGGGAAACAAATTGTGCAAAATAGTCGTAATGTACAATTAAACATTCTAGCACAGGGAAGGGCCCCAACCGATTCTATCTGGGAACAAGGCAGAAAATAACTTATAAAACATAGTAAGATTCATAAATTGAATGTCGACTTTTCTGCTCTTTTTCAAATTAAGAAAAACACTGACATTATTGTCCACCCACGTTTCCTTATACTCACTTCACGGCTGAAAGCAACAGGTTTGCTCTTGGACACAACAGATCACTGCCAGGCTATTACTACAATCCTTCTGTAACACATGCGGCACCCAGCCACCGACTGCAGGCAGCTCGTAAATGAACTAGTACAGAAGGGTACTTTAGATAAGCAGGCCTGTTAGACGTAGAATGCAGCTTTGAAAGCCCAGCTAAGGCATGTTTCACACTGTCACATTAAGTACATTTTCGACAGGCACGTTTGACAGGTAACCACACAACGATAAATTTAAAAGGCAGTGGTGACAAATCCAAGGGGAACGGTTTGACGAACGCACTCCCATGTTGCAAATCTTAGAAGGAAAATGTTTGACTAAAGCACTCCGATGTTTGTGACTGCATGCGCATTGAGAGCCTCGTTAAAAGCGGGGCATCCCGTAAACATGCACAAGGCACAAACAGTGTCTGCAGTGGGTGCCGCCTTCCCATCCACACCAAGAACAATACCCAGCTCAGCGTGCCAGTGTAGCGTAAGTACGAGACCAGCACTCACCGTGGGTGGAGGCCCAGGCTGCAGGTGTCCTACTCGGTAACACCTGCCATCTTCGGGGACTCCCTGCCTTGGACGCTGCATCGGGACAAAGCCCCGTCCAGACGACAGGTTGTGGCTGCCAGGGACGGCTTCTCAGCAACAGGCGCAGCGGCGAGCGCACAGCTTGACTCCACGAGTCCCCTGCCGCGCCGCTTCTCTGGTGACGACCTCACTTCCTGCAGTGTGCAGGACAGCGCGAGGTCACATCGGGATAATGGGCAGGCCCCGGCACCCCTGGTGAGTGTGGGCTGTGTCAGTGTCAGTCAGTTACTCTGAGCCTGCCGCGCGGCGCCGCCGGGAATAATAATTAAGACAGGCTGGCAGGCCCGGCGGGCTGTGAGGCCGCAATTGGCTAACATTGTAGCACTGCAGCACTCTGACTCCAGCGAGCTGCATGATCCTTAACTATTTATGAGCCAGACAGGGCGGCCTGCTGGCGGCAAGTCTGCTCGGAGCACAGAGCCAGAGCGCTAGTAGCACCAAATTCAGTGGCATTAAAAATGCGTGACAAAGCATTTCAGTGCGGTGATGCGGAACACCACACTGAAATGCGTTAGTGTCACACGTGGTGCGTGATACTTGGCAGGACTGACGCGGGATGATACAAGGAAGTACATGCAGGGCAGAGTGAAAAGGCAGCGATGAAGTGGACATTGAAGGCGTGTGTGAAATATGCAGATGGAGGATTTCAGAAAAATGTTGGCATTTAAAAGGGCATAAATGCCTAACTGTGGAAAGTAAGGGGAGAACAGGAGTGATTGTGACACTCCTAAGGACACTAGCACTTTACCACTTCCACGGGCCTTAGTAATGTTTAAATACTGGTCATGGGCCTCGCTGTGTGAAACACAGGATTTTGTTTCACACGTTTAAGCCATGCCCTTAATTACATAGGCCACGCCTCATGGAATGGATTCCTAGTTGTGCTCTTTGACTACACTCTCCTTAGACGGTCACCTACCTCCCCCCACTTTAAAGCACTGATAATATCTTGATTTTCAGACAGACCAGACGGGATCTGTTTTCTTGATTAGACCACTGAATACTCATTTAGCCAAGAGGATAGGCTAGCGGGTGTAGCGCGGCGGGGCCTGGGGTATCTAGGCCGCAGCAGCGCTAATTAAAGGCACGACACAGGTGCTTTCGCTCTCATGGCCGGAAGACCCCGAGCGGTCCCCGGCCGTTTATTTATCCCCTCAGGGCGAGCCCGCCCCAAGGGGTGTGGGGATGCGTGAAGGTTGAAATAATGTAGTAGAGCGCCCGGGTGGCTCTCTACATCCCTCCTTTCTTTCGGCTCTGGACCATCAAGTCCTCCCAGTTCATGGAGAAGTATATACAAAGTCTGGCAGTTGCTGACTTGGCGCCGGATTCGGCCGGTGACCATACCTCTGGCTCCGGACCCTGTAACCAGCCGACACGCTGGACGGGACACCCCCAGACGATTCGGCAGCGGGGTCCTGACCCGACGGTCGTGTAGGATCAGCCCAGCCCTGGCTGACTTGCCGGGGTACCTCTGGTGGGGTACTCCCCGTGCTGGGTGAGGAAGGAGGGGAGAAACTTGGAAAAGAGTCTTGATCGTCAGACGCTTCTTGATCCAGCACCCTCTCAGCGGTCTTCTTGAAACTGGACACATTCCTCGTTACGGATTGCTGTCCTTTTTGAGCAGTGACCAGGGTCCCTTGAACACCTACAACGATCCATACTTCTGGCTCGTAGGGCGTCCGGAACTTCCACCCGGGGTGTCGGTCTTTGATCACCACCCGGTCTCCCACTCTTAGCTGAGGTTCTTGTGCTCTCCGGGCTTCGCTGGCCTTTCGATTCGTTGTCTCCCTCCTTGCTTGGACGGCGGCATCATCCCGCTCCACAGGCACCCACGTCGGGTCTGACGGGATACTGTCTCGTGGAGCCCGCTTGAACAGTAGATGAGCCGGAGCACACTTGGTGGTGCTATGAGGGGTCTGTCGATACGCACCAAGAAATTGGTCGAGAGCTGTTTCAGCGTCTTCTCCACTATCGACTGCGATGCGCAACGCACGGTTCAATGTCCTCATTAGGCGTTCTACTTCCCCGTTTGCTTGGGGCCATAGAGGGGTGATCTTCCGATGTCGAATCGCCTGACTCTCGAGGTAGTCCTGAAACTCTCGGCCCTGGAACAGGGGTCCGTTGTCGGACTTGACCTCTTCCGGTAGTCCCATCATTGCGAAGGTTCTGTCCATGACCCTCTTCACCTGGGGAAAAGCTGTCGATGACACCACCTCGACGATGGGGAACTTCGAGAACGAGTCAACCACGACCAGCATGTGACGTCCATCTGGGAAGCTCCCAAAGTCCAGGCTGAGGTGTGTCCAGGGAGTCTTGCTTGGTTCCTCCGTGATCACGGGTGCTGGCGCGGGGTCTCCTCCGGTGATTGTACATGCGTGGCACTGTCGAACCATCTCCTCCACCATGGAGTCCATCGCCGGGAACCAGACCTTGTCCCGCAACCTGGCCTTGGTCTTTGCCATTCCCTGATGGCCGACGTGTGCCAGTGTGAGGATCCGTTTCTGCAAGCTCTCCGGGACCACTATCAGGTGTCCTCTCAAGATGACTCCTTCTACCCCCACACTGAGTTCGTTACGGACCTGCCATAATTGTTGGCGGGCATGGCTGACCTCCGGCCAGAGGACGCGGGCTCCATCCATGAAATGGGCCCATCCGTTGTTCTCCAGTGCTCCTCTCACTCGGGGAAGAGTGTGGTCTTCCTGGGTGGCCCGGCCAATCTCTTCTAGGGTCATGGCTGTGGGACACGCTCCTTGTGACACCATGTTACGCAAGCTTCGGTGTTACAGGCGTCCGCCGATGGGTCCGATGGCATTGTGGACTCCGGGTGACGAGACAGATAGTCGGCAGGGTTGTGGGCCCCTGGACGATAGATCACTTTGAAGTTGTATGCCTGCAACTGCACTGCCCATCGTTCGATCCTCGGGGGCGCCAGCCGGGATGAGCCTGCAAACAGTGGGAGCAGCGGTTTATGATCGGTCACGACATGGAACTCCTGGCCGCACAGATACAGGTGGAAGTGTTGGCACGCCCATTTGATAGCCAACGCCTCCCTCTCGATTTGGGCGTATCTGGTCTCGGTGTCAGTGAGAGCTTTACTGGCGTAAGCAACCGGCTTCCTCACTTCCGGGCCATGTTCTTGAAGGAGGACCGCTGCTAGGCCCACCGGGCTGGCGTCGACGACAAGTTCCGTTCGTCGTCTTGGGTGGAAATAGGCCATTACCGTCTTGTCCAACAACCTCGCCTTGATGTCTTGGAACGCTTTATTTGCCGCGGGCGTCCACTCCCACTTGTGATCGTGGCATGTAAGGACCCGTAGTGGCTCCGACATGGCTGCGAGATTGGGGATGAAGCGCCCACAGTGCGTGGCCATGCTGAGGAAACTCCTCACTTCGGTGGGATTCCGTGGCGTGCTGGCCGCTCGGATGGCTTCGGCCTTCTTCGGGTCCACCAGGAGCCCTTCTCGGGTGAACGTGTATCCAAAGAAGTCAACGCTCTCCTGATAAAACGAACACTTGGATTTGTGCAGAGTCAGCCCGCAGTCTGTCAGCCGCTTCAGAGTGTCTCGGAGGTGAGAGTGATGCTCCTCGAGCGTGTTGGAGAACACAAGTATATCATCACTGAGGTTGATCACCCCTTGCAGCCCCGACAGTGCTTCCCGGATGGCATTTTGGAAGACCTCGGCGGCTGATGATACTCCGAAGCTGAGCCTCTTGTACCTTCGGAGGCCAACGTGCGTCGAGAAGGTGGTGATATACCTGCTCTCGGGCTCCAGCTCCAGCTGATGGTAGCCGGCGTTCAGGTCTAGCTTGGAGGACCACTTCGCCCCGTTGAGGTCCGCCACGATGTCGTCCATTGTGGGGGTGATGTGACGTTCTCTTTTCACAGCAGTATTTGGCAGCCTCATGTCGACGCATAGCCGAATGGCTCCGGGTTGTTTGGGTTTGGGTGCCACGACCAGCGGGGACACCCACGGAGTGGGGCCAGAGACCTTCTCGATCACGTCTAGCTCTTCGAGCTTCCTCAGCTCCTCCTCCACTTGCGGGCGTAGGTTGAAGGGCACCCGCCGGTGCCTGAGGGCCACAGGTCGTACCGAAGGGTCAATATGAAGCTTGAACTTCTTGCCCTTGAGCTTCCCCAGTCCTTTGAAGAGAGCCGGAAACTCCTTCAGCATTGCTTCCGCGTGGGAGTCATGGATCTGGTTGGCAAAAAAGACAAGTCCTAGGTCCTCGGCCGTGTGGCAGCTGAGTAGAGTCCCCTTTTTACCCTCGGTGATGTGGAACCTCGCCTCGGTGAAGTAGATTCCGCTGGCGACGGTGGTCTGGATGACGCCACGGAGAGGAAGCGGGTCAGTCCCTCCATACGTGTAGATTCGGGCTGTGGACGGTGCAAATGGGGGTCGCGGTGACAGGCGGTCATACTGTTCTGAGTCCATCACATTGACAGATGCACCAGTGTCAATGAGGGCTTGTACATCAGTGCCTTTGATGGAGACAGAACACATGGGAGGTGGCCTTCGACGAGTGCCTGTCCTGCTGACGTACGACACCACGAACACTTCCTCGTCCTCATCCTCATACACTGGGCGTCGTTCCTGTAGTTGGTCTTCCGTTATTGGCGGTAAGGCGTCCAGAGAGAGCTGGCGAATCCGTTGGGGCGTGTTTCTGGGTCTTGACGATGTTTGTCAGAATCGCCCCCCTCGGCACACTTTGGCGTAGTGGTTCAACTTGCCACAGCGGGAGCATGTCTTCCCCTTCGCCCCACAGACAGCCGTCACGGGGTGATCCTCACCGCAGTATCCACATGGTCCACCTGGTGGCAGTCTGGGCGCCTGGCGAGGCGCGGTGGGGCGTCTCTGGATTACGTCCACCTTTTCCTCCTTGATCGGCGGGTGTCTGGGCACATGTGAGGCGGCAACCGGTGTGTGTAGGGCGGCTTCCATTTCCTCTGCCCTGACGTCCGACAGCTCGCGAGAGCGGGCCAGAACCAGGATCTCGTCCAGCGAAATTCCTGGTTGTCGAAGGATCAGCTTCCGCAGGAGTTTGGAGCGGCAGCCCAGGATAATTTGGTCCCGTATCTCCTCCCGCTGGTCGGTGAACGGGCACGTGCTAGCCAGCCGGCGTAGCCGTGCATAGAACATGTCGACAGATTCTGAGTCCATCTGCCACGCCCTCTTGAACTTGAACTTCTCGAAATCAGGGTTGAGCTGGGGATCAAAGTGCCTGTTAAGTGCGGCAACCTCTGCCTCGTAGTCGTCGTCATCTCCCGTGTTGGGGAGCGTCTCGAAGAGGTCATACATTTCTCCACCCCCATAGTAGATGAGGAAAGACCGCTTCACCGTGCCATCGGTCTCCCGTGTCCCCTTGAAGTAATGGTTGAGCCGCCCGACCCACTTCTTCCATCTTGGCGCTGCAGTGGCAGGGTCTGAGGCTTCACTGAAGGGAGGCAGCGGTACGACCAACGTGTGGCTGTGTCTTGGGGGAGGCGGATCGGCGCCTCCATCATGCTGTGCAGCAGCTCCAGCCGCCGGTTGGGTGGTCATGGCGGCCTTGCGACGGTGCGTAGGCGCAGGGGTGTGGCTGTGCGCTGGTACTCCGCACCTGGGCGTGCGCGTCAGTGCGTGGCCTCGCGGTGTGGGCCGCTCAGGGGCTCTACGTGCGTGGAGGGATGCGAGATGCCCCTTGGCGCAGACTGGTGGGGCAGAAAGGTGCACGTGCCAGGCTTCTGTCTGCCTCGTGTGTTTGCACGTCTGATGTCCCCCTCTCCACTGTGAGGTAACACCGGTGAGCCTTGCAGCCTGAGGTGGGGAAAAGTCCTTGCCCCATATGCGCAGGCAGTCAATCCTGCCGCCCAAATCCGGGGCTTCAACACACGCGTTGCAGGCAGGGGAGGGCCACGTGTAGCGCTGGAGATGTCTGTTTATTTTTTTTTTTTTTCTTTTCTCCTCTTCGCGCGGTAGCGCTGAGGCAGACGAGAGGAGAGCAGGCGTGCCCCCGGGCCGTGCTCCGAGGCGTGCAGACAGGGGCGCCCGGCCGCAGCGAGGCGCACGCTGACTCCGCACTCGCGCGGCGGGCACTTACCCCGACTTGTCAACCGCCGCCACCAGCGCCGCCAGCTGAACACGCTCCCACTTTACAGGGAGACGCGTGGGCGGGCGCAACACGATGGGCGGAGGCGGCAGCGCAGGCAAGCGCCTGTGGAGGTCGCGGGCAGCTGGGGCTCCGGTGAGCAGCGAGCTCCGGTTGGCGTGGAGCGGTGCGGGTGGGCTCCGCGAGCTCCCAGCGTGGACCAGGCAGATAGGCGGGCACGCGTGAGGTGCGACCGGCCTCGTCGCCAATGTAGCGCGGCGGGGCCTGGGGTATCTAGGCCGCAGCAGCGCTAATTAAAGGCACGACACAGGTGCTTTCGCTCTCATGGCCGGAAGACCCCGAGCGGTCCCCGGCCGTTTATTTATCCCCTCAGGGCGAGCCCGCCCCAAGGGGTGTGGGGATGCGTGAAGGTTGAAACAATGTAGTAGAGGTCCCGGGTGGCTCTCTACAGCGGGTTCCTTTTATATTACTACTTGCTGCTAATCCCATTACTGTGATTGCTCGTCATACACCTATTGAGGTGTGCCCACCTCTCAAGATGGGAAACTCCCTTACACC
Source organism: Calotriton arnoldi (assembly GCA_963921515.1). Lineage (NCBI taxonomy): Eukaryota > Metazoa > Chordata > Amphibia > Caudata > Salamandridae > Calotriton > Calotriton arnoldi. The sequence continues at coordinate 3,571,637 of CAWUFW010000345.1, read as the reverse complement.
CAAACTAACTCTTTTCCACATACCACATCCCCCAGCCGTATCCTGTGCCACTACCATATACAGTCCAACAAGCCCTTAGCAAGGAGTGGGAGGGTGGTTCACAATGAGGGGAACAAGGAAGACTCAATAGGAGCAATTTGATTACTGATAAGTAACCATACAATTACTTCCTCATGGTTCTAACTCATCCCAGTCCTCATTCTCGAGGACATACCCAAGCCTATCTATAACAAAGATGGCTGTGGCTTTGGTCCTTCACATTGATTCACTCTGTGGCACACAGAAGTGCACGCATGTAATGTAGCTGCAACAAGATCTGCATTATGAACTTTTTCCAGAAGATAACACATCAATGCTAAAATGTACTGCCACCGTATCCCCACTTCCAACCAGTGCTATGAAGTAAAGGTGAAAGGAACAGACCACATTGATATCCTATAGTCACACCCCATGCCCAGGGTGTCACCATGTCTTTCTAAACTGACCGATAATTCGGGTAGGACAAGCTTGGTCCTTTTCACCATGCAAGAGTGATATCTAAGAGTGAAGGCAGTGGGCAGTGTCCCTGTTGACTAAATCCCTTCTAGGATGTACCAAGATTTACAAAGCAAGACATCCTCTCCAAACATACCACCACTACCTGCATGCTTTAAAAGACAGAATGATACCGCTGTCAGCAAATTTTAGTAAGAGCAATGCTTCGGACCCTCTGATCTGTCAGAAAGGCTTCAGCTTTTTGAAGCTTCTTGGTCCAAATTGTCAGCAACTTCCTCTTGATTCTGATTCAGACTGCTGCAACAGAATTGTTGGCCCAGATCAACATTTCGTAAGGGAAAGCCCACTTTCCTTTAGGGCACGTTTCATGCTTTTTATGGCACTCAAACTATTTTTTCTCTAATCCGCTCTTCATCGTGTGTTACTAGTGTTACATGTCAAATCTGGTTCCTCCCTCTTCCAAGATGTAACCAGGCCTTCACCTCCATGAAAAGTATAGTTCTTTGTTTGCACAACCTCAAAGAAAAGGTGCTCTGATTTACATAGCAGGAAGAGGTCTGAGCAGGAACATTTTAAGGATTTTGTGTATCCTGGTCCAAATATATTATAGCGGCCCCTGTTCAGAACAGCTTAAATTTATGATTCAATTTCAGCTCTTTCACTCCTCTTTGGCCAGGTCTCTGACAATGCTCAGGCACACTTGTTCGAATTCTAAATGTCTTTGCATCTAATATTCAGAGATAGTGACGTGCTTTCAATATTGTAATACAGCAGCAGCTCACTAATGTTACTGCGAATAATCTCTCTGACACCCTCCAATTTCTCATATGTGAGGTCCTATTGGCATCCCTCCAAAAATCAGTATTGGGGAGGAAGAAGCAGTGATTCATTCTGCTTCCATGCTTAATCGATACTAATCAAAAGAGGAATGAATCAGGTGTCTAGGAAATGCCAGGGTCTATGAGTGTTGTACAAAGGCCCTCATACACTCTAACTCGTGGGTGGCGGTATATCGTGGTTCTCCACCAGGAGAGGTTAGGTGATTGATTTTATCATTGGGTCCTTTTCTGCCTGAGTTTCCCGTTCTCCATGCAGTCAACCTTCCTCCACCTGCAGGGAGACCACCTGGTTCTTATGACGATCATGATTTCGTGTGTATTGGCGAAAAGAGTGAAGTTAAAGATACCTTCTTTCCTGTGTACCATGTTTTATTAGTCAGGAAGGGGTAAGGTTAAAAACTAAGTGAGGTGCTTAGGTGGATGTATTAATGGTCCACTGCACCTAAATAATTATTGCGTCGGTGGTCGACATGATTCAGTCCGTAGGTGTCTCTAAAGATCGGTGGACTTTCTTCAGGACTGTGGTGTTAGCAAAGAAAACATTTTGATCGCTCTGACAGTAGGTAAGTTAAACTCACTTACCTATTTTCATCATTGAGTCAAAGTTTGACGAAGTTAATAGGAAATTTTCTATCTATAATTTAGGATGAAAAAAGGGGAAGAGGGAAAAGGAAAAAATAGGCAAATTGTTGCTAGGCATATATTTCACATAAGATTACCCTATTAGGTTATGTTATCTGTGTGCAAATCATGGTAAGTTTAATATACATAACTCTGTTTGCATAAAGTGCTTGTACATATCCTCATTGAGGGTCTCTAACATTTGTAAATTGGCAATCAGTGATCGATCTTACGATGGCATTATGTTGTTGTTGGGAGTGGAAGATTCTCCATGGACGATATGGTGTGTTCTTTAATCAAAAATGTGCTTAATTGTTCACTTTGTTAGAAAACAGTGACAGTGGGGATTGATTGACATGTGTGAGAAGTTGGCCTGGTATATGCTGTCCACTAATTAAAGTGGGCACCCTGTACCAGTCCAAACAACCCTTATGGTGATTTAAGAGGTCAAAGATAACCTTAGAAAGCTATCCAAGTGGTAGCTGTGGAGAGCAGCCTTCAGGCTTAGTCTTGAAGGAATGTTAAGCAGCTTGTTTTACCAGAATGCAACCTTATAGTATTGGTTAAATGAAAGGAGAACCACACAGTAGTTATAAAAATATGTATTTATTATTATAACACACCTTAAATACCTCACAGTATCTGCTACACGCAGATAAACACAAAGCACCCAATACTGTAGCACAGAAACAATTGTAAGTTGCACTAATGCACAGTGGGCTCCAGGGGGAGACCAAACCATATACTAAAATAGTGGTATAAGAACCAAGACTCGAGTCAAGACAGTGTCTAGAGGTTGTAGAATCACTGGGACCCCAAGGAACCACCCAAGGTGAGTAAGGAGGGACCCCACGGAGAACGGGTGCAGTGTGAGAACACGACCGCATGCTACATACAATTCAATGGGAGAGTCGCGGTTGAAGCTTTACAGTTTAAGGACCCTTCCCAGTGGATTACGAAGAAACCCTTTGGAACTTAGAAGGTTGGAGAGCAGCCCCACCCGTGGATACCGAAGTACCAGAGTTACCTATCCCAGGGAAGCTGGGTGCATAGGGCTGAAGTGGCGTCGGTAACCGCTGTCGTTCTCTATGGGAGTCTTCAAAGAAATGCCACTGCTGGAAGGAAAGGAGAAAAGTGTCCGGTGGAACCCACAGGTGGATTCTTGATGGAAGGAACCTGAAATAAAGAGGGGACAGAGTCTGGGTCACTCAGGAGTGACCAGGGGCTCGATAGATGAATGCCCACCGATGTCGGGTGCTTCAGGTGTGATGATGGAGACCTTGACTCTACAGCCGCAGGGACCAGGAGACATCGAGGACAACCAGGAGCCGGATACGAGCTGTCCCACAAAGGATGTCTCGTGCTGAGGGGTCGGTGTCCGGCGGAAGCACCAACAAGCCTTGGCATCGGCAACCCACAAAGAGGGTCAAAGAAGGTTACGGTCAGGCCCAGCAAGGATCAGAGGACTCACCACAGCAAGGGAAGTCAGGGCAGGCCTGGAGCAACCAGGGGAGCCCAAGTAAAGCAGTGTGGTCCCTCAAATGGACCCACAGACCGAAGGCACAGGAGTTGCGAGGGGACCTTTTAGCAGTTTCACAAAGTAACAGCTTGCAGGGCACAGAGTGCGAGGAGGCCAAAGTCCTTTGTACAAAATGTGTGCAGAGGTTGTGGCTATTGATAGCCCAATGCACGTAGCTGGGGAATACCAACAAGCATATACACTTGCAAAAGTACGCGGTGCACAGGGATCGGGTTATGCGGTCCCCACGAGGGATACTGGCCTCAAACTCAGTGAGAGGGCAGCTCAACTTCAAGGAACTTGGAACCCGCCTCCTGTGCTGCTGGAGCCTTTGGAGTCCGCAGGAGCTCAGGATCAGCAGACCGGTCATTTGCGTTACGGTGCCTGCGAATGCAGGGGAGTGACTCCTTCATCCCAAGGGAGATAACTTCAGTTGTTCTTGATGCTCCACAGGTCCTGCACGGAGCCTGTATGGTGCACGGGCACAGACGATGCTTTGGACGGAGAGGGAGACGAAGTCGGGCCCAGTCGAAGTCCAGCAAAGTCCAGAGTGTCCAGACGGTTGAAGGTCAGTGGTTTCTTGTTCAGAATCTTGTCCACGTCGAATCTAGGGTCCTACAGCCAGGTAAGCCCTTAAGTACCCACAGCAGAGTGTTGGACAGATTCAGGGGACCCTCCCAGGGGAGGGTCAGGACAGTGGATAGGATACTTCCCTGTCCTTTGTCCAGTTTCACGCTAGACGGCTCCCAGGACTGGTTTGAACTGGACTATGCACAGGGACACCAAGTGTGCCCCTCGTGCAGACTTTCAGGCACTTCGGAAGTGCACCCACCCAGCCCCAATACACTAAATCCTGTCTGGGAGGTGGTCACACCTCCCTGTGACAGGATGCCTATTGTCCTGCCTTCCCCTGCTCGAGCTTGGCTCAGCAGCAGGAGGGCAGTAATGTGTCTTTGGTCTGCAGCAACCATTTTGTGTTGCCTGGGTTGAGAAGGCTGGTACCGGGAAGGCCAGGGACCCCACAAAGCTCGCTTCAGAAGGGTGGAATCATACCTCCCACACTGGTTACCGGTGTGGAGGTATGATTCCAAGATGTTTGATATCAAACACGACATGTTTTGTTGCAGCCGTTTTTGAGATAGCATTTTACGCGAGCATATAATGCACCTCTAACTATGTGTCTGGCTGCGTCACCAACAACCCGAGAGAATGGTCTCCGAAGGCTGCAGGGGTGCTCTGCTCATGCAGGGGATCCCTCTCATGTAAAACCCAGCACCCTGCGTTCAGTATTGTCAAGGCCTGCTAGAGGGGTGACTGATAGGTTTTAAGTGTAGTGACCCATAGCTATAGTAAACCTATATCTAAAGTAAGTGGTGCATGCACCATCTTACACAGGCTGCACTGGCAGGCCTGTAGTTCCATTTTGCATGGACTCTCATGGGTGGCATAATACATGCTTCAGCCCATGGGAGGCCTCTGGAGTACCTATGCCCTGGGTACATGGGTACCATATACTAGGGACTGACAAGGGTACCCCAGTATCCAATCTGGAGTGTACCTAAGTACGTGGCATAACATTTTTGGGAGAAAGCAGATAGACTGGGGTCCTGATTAGCAGGATCCCAGTCAGACTAGTCAAAAACAGTGTAACATCAAGCACAAAGGGGGGGTAACCATAAGAAGCAGATCCTACTTTCCTACACAACCCCCCAAATGTAAGGAGATGAGACTAACCTTGCACAGTTGTGTCTTCATGTTCTAAGTGGAAATATCTGTAGAGTCCATCTGCATTGGCATGGTTACTCCCAGGTCTATGTTCCACTGTATAGTCCATCCCCTGTAGGGAAATTGACCACCTCAAAAGTTTGGGGTTTTCACCCTTCATCTGTTTTAGCCATAAGAGGGGCTTATGGTCTATCTGAACAATGAAGTGAGTGCCAAACAAGTATGGCCTCAGCTTCTTCAGAGCCCAAACCACAGCAAAGGCTTCCCTCTCAATGGCTGACCAACGTTTCTCCCTGGGGGTCAACCTTCTGCTAATAAAAGCTACTGGTTGGTCCTGACCCTCTGCATTAAGTTGTGACAACACAACCCCTACCCCCAACTCAGATGCATCTGTTTGGACAATTAATTGTTTGGAATAGTCAGGACTTTGCAGAATGGGAGCAGTGCACATGGCCTGCCTGAGATCATCAAATGCCTTCTGACAGCTAACTGTTCACTGAACTTTCTTGGGCATTCTTTTTGAAGTAAGATCATTCAAGGGAGTCACTATAGACCAATATCCTTTCACAAATCTTCTGTAGTACCCAGTCAGGCCCAAGAAAGCTCTGACCTGAGTCTGGATAGTGGCAGCAACGCAGTCTATGATGGTCTGGATTTTGCTCTGCAATGGTTGAACCTGGCCTCCACCCACTAGGTGGCCCAGGTACACAACCTTACTCTGCCCTATCTGGCACTTGGTGGCCTTGATAGTGAGCCCTGCTTTTTGTAGAGCCTGCAAAACATTCTTCAGGTGGACCAGGTGATCCTCCCAGGTGGAACTAAAGACAGCTATATCATCAAGATATGCTGAACTATAGGCTTCCAGGCCTGTAAAGACTTTGTTCACCAACCTTTGGAATGTGGCAGGTGCATTCTTCAAACCAAAGGGCATTACAATAAATTGATAATGCCCACTGTGGGTTGAGAATGCTGTTTTTGGTTTGGCATTCTCAGCTACTCTGATTTGCCAATATCCAGCAGTAAGGTCAAATGAGCTCAAGAACTTGGCTGAGACCAAAGTGTCAATGAGCTCATCTGCCCTAGGAATAAGGTGAGCATCAGTCCTAGTGACTGCATTGAGCCCCCTGTAGTCCACACAAAACCTCGTTTTTCTCTTACCTCCCTGGGTATGAGGTTTGGGTACCAGGACCACTGGACTTGCCCGAGGGGTATCTGAGGCTTCAAACACTCCCAATTCCAGCATCTTCTGGACCTCGGTCCTGATGCAATCTCTGACATGGTCAGGCTGCCTGTAAATCTTATTTTTAACAGGTAGACTTTCACCTGTGTCCACTTCATGGGTACACCAAGTGGTTTGACAAGGAGTCGAAGAAAACATGTGCCTGTATTGATTGAGGACCTTCCTGCAATCAATCTGCTGTTGCTCAGTGAGGCTGCCTGCTAAGGCTACACCATTTACTGAGCCATCATCAGGGTTCTGTGACAGGAGGTCAGGGAGTGGGTCACTCTCTTCCTCCTAGACCCTTAACTTACCCAACCCTAAGTTCAGTAGAACTTTCTTATTCTAAGCTAGTATTATATGTACCTAGTACTAATTGGTTTTCAGTTAATCAATACAAAGATTTATCTGGTAAAACAATGCAGGCTTAAATCCCAACCACTGCACACCAATGTGAGAAGTTGGCCTGGTATATGCTATCCACTAATTAAAGTGGGCACCCTGTACCAGTCCAAACAACTCTTATGGTGATTTAAGTGGTCAAAGATAACCTTAGAAAGCTATCCAAGTGGTAGCTGTGGAGGGCAGCCTTCAGGCTTAGTCTTGAAGGAATGTTAAGCAGCTTGTTTTACCAGAATGCAACCTTATAGTATTGATTAAATGAAAGGAGAACCACACAGTAGTTATATAAAAATATGTATTTATTATTATAACACACCTTAAATACCTCACAGTATCTGCTACACGCAGATAAACACAAAGCACACAATACTGTAGCACAGAAACGATCGTAAGTACCACTAATACACAGTGGGCTCCAGGGGGAGACAAAACCATATACTAAAATAGTGGTATAAGAACCACGACTCAAGTCAAGACAGTGTCTAGAGGTTGTAGAATCGCTGGGACCCCAAGGTGATTAAGGAGGGACCCACGGAGGACGGGTGCAGTGTGAGAACACGACCGCGTACTACGTACAATTCAATGGGAGAGTCGCGGTTGCAGTTTTACAGTTTAAGGACCCCACCCTTGGATACCAAAGTACCAGAGTTACCTATCCCAGGGAAGCTGGGTGCATAAGGCTGAAGTGGCATCGGAAACCGCCGTCATTCTCTATGGGAGTCTTCAAAGAAATGCCACTGCTGGAAAGGAGAAAAGTGTCCGGTGGAACCCACAGGTGGATTCTTAATGGAAGGAACCTGAAAGCAGAGGAGACAGAGTCTGGGTCACTCAGGAGTGACCAGGGGCTCAGTAGACGAATGCCCACCGATGTCGGGTGATTCAAGTGTGATGATGGAGACCTTAACTCTACAGCCGCAGGGACCAGGGGACATCGAGGATGAACAGGAGCCGGATACTAGCTGTCGCACGAAGGATGTCAAGTGCTGAGGGGTCGGTGTCCGGCGGGAGCACCAACAAGTCTTGGCAGCGGCAACCCATGAAGAGTGTCAAAGATGGTTATGGTCGGGCCCAGCAAGGACCAGAGGACTCACCACAGCAAGGGGAGTCAGGGAAGGCCTGGAGCAACCAGGGGAGCCCAAGTAAATCAGTGTGGTCCCTCAAATGGACCCACAGGCCGAAGGCACAGGAGTCGCGAGGGGACCTCTTAGCAGTTTCACAAAGTAACAGCTTGCAGGGCACAAAGTGTGAGGAGGCCAAAGTCCTCTGTACAAAATGTGCGCAGGGGTAGGGGCTATCGATAGCCCAATGCACGTAGTTGGGGAATACCAACAAGCATATGCACTTGCAAAAGTACGCGGTGCACAGGGATCGGGTTATGCGGTCCCCACAAGGGATACTGGCCTCAAACTCGGTGAGAGGGCAGCTCAACCTCAAAGAACTTAGGAACCCGCCTCCAGTTTTGCTGGAGCCTTCGGAGTCCGCAGGAGCTCAGGATCAGCGGACCAGTCAGTTGCATTATGGTGCCTGCGAATGCAGTGGAGTGACTCCTTCACCCAAGGGAGATAACTTCAGTTGTTCTTGATGCTCCACAGGTCCTGAACGGAGCCTGTATGGTGCAAGGGCACAGACGATGCTTTGGACGGAGAGGGAGACGAAGTCAGACCCAGTCGAAGTCCAGCGAAGTCTAGAGTGTCCAGACGGTCGAAGGTCAGTGGTTTCTTGTTCAGAATCTTGTCCACGTCGAATCTAGGGTCCTACAGCCAGGTAAGCCCTTAAGTACCCACGGGAGAGGGTTGGACAGATTCAGGGGACCCTCCCAGGGGAGGGTCAGGACAGTGGGGAGGATACTCCCCTGTCCTTTGTCCAGTTTCGCGCCAGACGGCTCCCAGGACTGGTTTGAACTGGACTAAACAAAAACAAGAGAGGGAGGGTCCCAGGGATATTTTAAAGACCAGAAAGGATTACATCCCCAATCTTGAACTGGACTATGCACAGGGACACCAAGTGGACCCCTCGTGCAGACTTTCAGGCACTTTGGAAGTGCACCCACCCAGCCCCAATACACTAAATCCTGTCTGGGAGGTGGTCACACCTCCCTGTGACAGGATGCCTATTGTCCTGCCTTCCCCTGCTCGAGTTTGGCTCAGCAGCAGGAGGGCAGAAATGTGTCTCTGGTCGGCAGCAACCATTTTGTGTTGCCCGGGTCGAGAAGGCTGGTACCGGGAAGACCAGGGACCACACGAAGCTCGCTTCAGAAGGGTGGAATCATACCTCCCACACTGGTTACCGGTGTGGAGGTATGATTCCAAGGTGTTTGATACCAAACACGGTATGTTTTGTTGCAGCCGTTTTCGAGATAGCATTTTACGCAAGCATATAATGCACCTCTACCTATGTGTCTGGCTGCATCACCGACAACCCGAGAGAATGGTCTCCGAAGGCTGCAGGGGTGCTCTGCTCATGCAGGGGCACCCTCTCACATAAAACCCAGCACCCTGCCTTCAGGATTGTCAAGGCCTGCTAGAGGGGTGACTGATAGGTTTTAAGTGTAGTGACCTATAGATATAGTAAACCTATATCTAAAGTAAGTGGTGCATGCACCACCTTACACAGACTGCACTGGCAGGCCTGTAGTTCCATTTTGCATGGCCTCTCATGGGTGGCATAATACATGCTTCAGCCCATGGGAGGCCTCTGGAGTACCTATGCCCTGGGTACATTGGTACCATATACTAGGGACTAACAAGGGTACCCCAGTATCCAATCTGGAGTGTACTTAAGTACATGGCATAACATTTTAGGGAGAATGCAGATAGACTGGGGTCCTGATTAGCAGGATCTCAGTCAGACTAGTCAAAAACAGTGTAACATCAAGAAAAAAGTGGGGGTAACCATAAGAAGCAGATCCTACTTTCCTACACCATGCATAACTCCAAGGCTTAGCGTTTATTGCGTAATGTTATCACGTACTATGATGTGCTTTGCGAATGGGATGCATGCTGAAGAATTATACAGGCGTGTTAGGCCTATAGCTTCGGTGCGCGTGCTCTATTAAACATTGTTTTTGTGAGCCCTGTTACTTCGGTGATACAAAAGGGGATGATGGACGGTGGGCGCGCTATGTTATAAAACTGTTTGTGCAAGAGGCAGGCTATAGAGACTGTCTCCTAGGGGTAATTACGCATTAGTATAATGGCTTACGTACGCGTGCCTATTTCAGAGAACCGTAAGTGGTGCGGATCCGAAACATGCGGTCATTGGAGTGGAGGTCATACCTTAATCGGAGTTATATTTAAGCTCCCACGGGTGCTGCGGGAGCTGTATGATAAAGAAAGTAGAGTAGCGACTCCGATGAGCGAAAATATGTTTTTTACCTTATCGTGTGATTTACGTGTGCCGCTCATTTACCTTGGCGGTGCGACTTGCATCTCATTCCTGCTACTGCCTCACGTGACCCGGAAGTTGGCATCAGTAGTCCCGGAGGCGGTACATTTATATGAGTGGGTGTGAAAATAGAGAAAATTCAAATTTCGGCCCGTTTGGGAGAGAACAGACTCATATGTTAACAATAAATGAAAATAATACTGTATAACATTTGTCGTGTTTTTTCTGAGATACCCTAAAATATTTAGTAAAATTATGATAATTTTATAGTAACGTTAACAATAGTGAGCGGACTAACTGAATGTTATGCTCATTATGAATGTTGTCACTGTGGGGCGTGGCCAGCGAGCCATCATGGCGGACGTGAGCTACTAGTGCTCCGTTGCTAATCCCTCAGGCTGCACACAAAAAGCTTGTGTTTTTTACAATATTTCTACTGTCTTAATAGTGCAACTGAGACATACGAATGTGCATGTACCATACCCATGACGCACGTCAAAAAGTCCGGTACTGCTTGCATGCAGGTATTGTTTGTATTAAAAATTTTAAATTCAATAAAACAGATTTGCAAAAAAAAAAATGAATGTTGTCACTGTATTGGCATCTCAAAGCAACGTTTTATGGATGTTGCATGAAACAAACACATTTCTCTGCAAAATGTCTGTGACACATCAACCACATTAAAAACACATTCACAGTAAACACTATTTAAAACCATCTGTTTAAGAATTTTTCAAGGTCACCTTGGCAAGACTCTCTGCATAACAGAGCTGGCTCTATCAGAGGGCCTCCTGAAAGGTTGGGGCCCTGGGCCAGAGCCCATTTTGTCCATGCCTTAAAATGTCTCTGGGTCTGAGTTGCCCCCATGTGCCAGACTCAGCCAGAAGAGTCCCAGGCCAGATCATTAACATTTAGGGGTCTATTAGGATAGCGGGCGGAGGCACCACCGCGGCGCTGGTGGTGCAGAAAAATGCATTTTTCCGCGCGCGAGCAGTGGACCTCACGCTTGCCATATTACAATGGCCAAAGATAGCCCAATTCCCGTCTGCCGCCGTGCGACGCGAACCGCCATCAAAGTGCACACGCAAGCGCCGCGGTGGGAGCCAATGGAGACACACCGCTGTGCGGAATGACGTCCGCTCCGGTCCACAAATTAGGATGCTCCAAACAACCAGTCGCACTGCAGCGGAGAAACCGCCCAATCCTAGACGGCGGAACCTCGAAAGAGGAGCGCGAAACCAGAGATCCGGTCCACAGCGCCCGGACACGACCGCTATGGACCCAGCACGCCACGTTTTCCCGGTGCTGTACCTGATACATCACCAGCAAATCATGGACCGTCGCGGACGCCGCCGCAGGTACGCAATAACACAACCCCACACACAACCACAAAACACAAACCATGGACTGGCACAGGGTCCCTAACCACATCAGATACCCTGGTGGGGATAGGAACACATCCCCAAGTGCACACACACATGACCCACCTGCCACCAATACACCCCTCCGCATCCAGGTCACACATTGACTGCGATCGTGCAGCAATGTCACGGCCACGTCACCGCAGCGGTGAAGACAAGGGAATACATGCGCACAATGCAGAAGGCTGGGCCAGCGCCAGGCATGGGCAGGGCACAAAGACCACAGGGCCACAACTCCACCCTCCACACACTAGCCCCCCACTGAAGGGACATGCCATGTGCCCCCCCTGTGCACCCCCATGCACAACAACAAGCCAGGTGACACCACACCCTGCACCACACAAAACAAATAGGGACACAGCCACAGCAGGAGTGGCTGCACAGGAACACACAGCACAGAAGCACAGGGCCAGGGCTACACACACCACAACAACTCCACACCCATGGCAAGTAAACTCAGTACAAGCATCAAATGGACACACACACATACAAGGAACAAACAACTCACTGGACACACAGCCTGCCAAGTCACACACACATACCCCACACTGACACACAGAGACATACACAGACCACATGCCACCAGCAATGGAGCACACAAAACAGGAAAGCCAAAGTGAGGTGCACACAAATGGAAGGCCAAGGAGACAACCACCAAGCATGTGTACAGCACATGCAAGACAAGGAATATAGAACAACACCCTCAGCCCATCTAATCACACATGGCTGGCATAGTGATTGAAGTCAAACCACAGACAGCACAGTGCAACAACCCAGGGAGACAGCAAGGCAACACATGTATAGGCACAAGGATGAAAGGAAGGCCCTGAAGTCAAACTGTGAACAGCCACACATATGTATACAAATACTTCACAGGAATATTCCAGCAGCACAACACACAGGGCCCATTGACACACTCCATGACTGTCAAACACTAGTAGGAATCCACACACATAACCCCCCTCACATCTGCAGCACACAACAGCAGTGTCAAACAAACAGAAGGGTGGCAATAATGTCCAGGCAATACACAGACAAACAATCACACTCCTGGGGGTAGCCACAAACATCACATACACACAGGGATGCCAGAACCAATGTCTGCACAAAAACAACAGACAAACACATAACCCAACAGAACCACACACAGAACCACAACAAGAACAGACATGCCCTGTGCAGCAAAAATGTGGAAAGGCAATAGGAGCACAGACACAGCAGGAGTGCACAACCCCATCAGTCAGGAACAATGCACAGACAACATACCACAACACAGACAAGAAGTGTACCATCACAGATAAACACAGCCACAGCAAACAAACAACAAATGCACAGCCAAAAAAAAACACATACCAAACACAGCAGGACATCAGTGGATGCACACCAGCCAATGACAAGGCAACATACCCCCACAGCACTGCATGCACAACAAGCAGTGTCTGCACAACAAGCATACCCTCCCCACACAGAAATGTGTGACAAAACATGAACCCACACAACACCAATCAGCACAGCACAAAGACAACATCACACACAGGAAGTGAAGCAGTAACACAGCAAACACACATACATGCAACACAACACCAACAGATGCACAAGTCTGGCACAGAAAGGTGGAAACAACTTGACCAGGGGACTGGGCAGCACACACAGTTGAAGTGCATATGAGCAAACATGACTGACAAACAGCCCAAGAACATCACACAGAACCTATTGGGGAAATGTCCTGAGTGGCACATTGCCACTGTCCAAAGAACTGCACCACAAAGCACAGTGTCACATATCAAGTGATGGGGAGGCACACACACATGTAAAACAAGGGGACAACTGACATCCTAGTGCAGTGTCATGGCAGGAGTGTACCATACACAAATAGAGGGAGTGCAGACTCACAATGGGTAGGCATCCCAAGCACAGATAGGGGATGGCAAGACACCACACACAACATCACATACTGGAGGCAAACAGGCACCATGTGACAGCAATGCATGAGAAAACACAACCACAATGTCAGTGTGGATCGGCAGGTCTGCACTGTCTCCACAAACAGTAACATGACAGATGGATGAACTACAAAACACAACACTGACTTGACAGACACACACACTGCATACTCACAAGTGACAGAAATAACAAGTAGGAGTCAGCCACAACTGCATGGACACACCAACACACTGCACACTGCACAACATACAACTCACACATGTGCATACAACCACATCCACAGGGATAAACAATCCAAACAACAGGCACACACATCCTGGGTGAAACATGTGTGTAGTTGACAATGCAGGGGCACACACACATCAACACTCCAGACAAAGTCAAGACCTTCACACTGCACACTTCTTGACCACCCAAGAGCACACATTGAAAGAAACCCATGGGACTAGGATGACTGCCCATCACAAGATGACCACACACATACACTACTGGGCACACAAAATAAGAACACACATACATGATGAGCCTGGCCAGCATGCCTGCAATCCTCTGGACAGAATCCCATTCTGAGCTGGCAGTGCACCACAACTTGACATGTGTACAACACAGCCAACAATGACAATGACAACTGCATCACACCTCAAATCTAATACATTGCCCACACAAGTATCAGGGTCAGGAAAAACTGAAGTCCCTCACCCCTGCAAAAAATAGAGTAAGTGAGTAAAGAAATTGGCAAGGTTGAAGTGGCACACACAGCATGTGGCACAGTAAACCATATACACACAGCAAAATTACTTTATTCAGTAAGGACACTGACAAAACAGACAACAGGAGCAACTGTCTTTATTCACAAATTGCACAGATAGGCAACAAGAGTAGATAATAGCAAGGCACAAAATGCAGGGCATGTCCATGAGAAGCTGCACAGGCAGGAGGCAAAACAGCAAGGCCAGTGGCCAGTCCAAGGTGCAGAGCATGTCCATGAGAAGCTGCACAGGCAGGGGCAAAACAGCAAGGCCAGTGGCCAGTCCAAGGTGCAGAGCATGTCCATGAGAAGCTGCACAGGCAGGGGCAAAACAGCAAGGCCAGTGGCCAGTCCAAGGCGCAGAGCATGTCCATGAGAAGCTGCACAGGCAGGGGGCACACAGCAGTGAACGACAAGGCCAGTGGGCAGGACAAAGTGCAGAGTGAGTCCATGAGAAGCTGCACAGGCAGGGGGCACACAGCAGTGAACGACAAGGCCAGTGGGCAGGACAAAGTGCAGAGTGAATCCATGAGAAGCTGCACAGGCAGGGGGCACACAGCAGTGAACGACAAGGCCAGTGGGCAGGACAAAGTGCAGAGTGAGTCCATGAGAAGATGCACAGGGAATGTGTGCAACTGTACCCTAACCATGGTCAGCAACACAGTCTGGGGTGTCACGATGTGCAGCACAGGCCATGCTGTGTGAGAGACAGGCGTGTGAGGTCGACCAACACTCAGACTTGGCTGTCAGTCGTACTGGGAGCTGGCTGTGTGTCGGGCCCAGTTGGAGCACTTGACTGGGGAGAGGGAGGCACAGCTGAGGTATACCTATCAGTGTCTTGGCAAAATGGAGGGCTGCTTGGACCAGGTGGTGTAGTGGCACATGGAGGTGGAGTCATGCAGACATGAGACACAGTGTGGATGGGAGATTGTGGAGGGGTGCCTTTCCACTTCTTGGGGAGTCGCAATGGCTTCACTGTCTTGGGAACAATGGGAAGTGGCGTGGACACATCAGGGTCACTCAACACCAAGGCTGCAGCAGGTGCAGACACTGGCCCTCCCTCTGGTGATGTGCTTGAACCTGCGCAACGCTTTGCATGGCCCTGGCTTTGCCCCTCCATCCCCTGCCTACCAGGTGTTCCCCCCACAGTACCCTCCATTCCCTGCTTCACTGGGCTTGCTATGGGAGTCGAGGTAGTGGGTGAATCGGACTTGCAGCCCTTCTTATGCCTATCCTTGGCACTCACCACCTTCTTAGTGGGCATGGAAATTGTATGTTTGGTTTTGGGAGACGCTTTCGGGACAGGAGATTCCTTGGCTGGGGATGTCCCTGAGGCACGTGACCCTGACGCCTGCTTCTTGGCTCTTTGTCCCCTGGTGTTGCCTGATGGGCTCTTGTCTGTGTGCACTGGGGTGGCTTTGGTCTTCTTTGGGGATGGTGTCTGCGGCCTGGACCGCTTGGGCTTCTGTTGCTGCTGTGTGCTACGTGTGCCGTATCGTGACTTAGAGGTCTGTGGAGCGTGGTCACTGTCATCCGACGTGGCCACTGGCATGGGTGTGGACAAAGGGACTTTCGCTGGACTCCCAGATTGTGCCAGTTGAAGGGCTGATGTCACTGCAGTGGACAATGACTGGACAGTCCGGTGCAGCCCACCCACGTCTGAATGTATGCCCTCAATGAATGCAACCACCTGAGCCAATTTACTGTCGTGGTCCATGAATGCATTGAGGAGAGCTGTCTGGCCTACACACAGCTGGCGCAAAAGGTCCACAGACTCAGCACTGATGGCAGCAGGGGGACCGGGGCAGGGGCTGTGGTGCCGGGGTGAAGGACACCCTTCCCTCTTAGCGGTGCGAACACGGGCAGCACCAGAGGAAGTGGCTGGGAGGGTGGGCACTGCACGCTGTGTGGTGGAAGATGATGCAGAGTCCCCGTTCCCTGTGCCCGCCAACATGTCTGCATCACCGCTGGCATCAGATGACGTAGTACTTTGCGTCTCGGGTTGTGATTCCTCCAGCAGACTCCTGTCCCCCTCCGAGGCGCTGGTCACATCTGTCTCACAGGGCTCCTCTGCAGCTGTTGTGCTAGTTTCCCCACCACTGGTGTCCGTCCCCTGTTCCTCCGTGACCACGGGAGATGCTGCATGAGAGAGAGAGATGTAGGGTCAGTGCAGTGGCAGCAACCGAACAAACATATGCAATACAGACAACCATTAAGATGTCTAGATCTACATGTTGCACCCCACCCTGTGCAATTACATCGTTCAAACCCACCTCTGTCATCACAACAGTGCGTGTGTGTTATCAAACCAGGACAAAGTGAGCAATGTGATGACCACACAGCACAACATCCTGCATGTGGCTCCGTTACAACAGCAACACAGATAGCTCATACCTGTCTCACACCACCCACAATGCCATTGAAATGCCCCATACCCGTTTCCCAGTGTTAAGTACAGGTAGGACACATGCATGACAGCTGCACCCAGCACAGGCACAAGCTTACACTGACAGGCCACTGCATCACACTACCAACATCACATCGCCCAGCGCTGGCACATGCTGTGCACACATGCAGCCACACACAGCCATAGTCACCCTTCCCAGTACACTCACCCCTAATTGCCTGCTGATGCTCCTTCAATCGTGCATCCAGCTCAGGGTGAGTCACGCACAAGATGCGGCACATTAGTGGTGTCATGCTGCGCCGTGCCATCCGGCCAGTGTGAGGGATCCGCCCCAGTGTCATCTCCGCAACGTTCTTTGCCAGCCGTGAGATGTCGTCCCACCTCTTGTGGCAGTGGGTGCGCCGTCGGTTTGATACTCCCAGAGCACGCACCTTGTTCACAATGCCCCTCCACACGGCCTTACGCTGGTGCACCTTGAGCTGCAGGCATGGGAGACAAGAGGGGGCAAACATCAGTGACACAGTGTCATGTGACAAAATCACTCAGGACTGTAGCATGATACAGATTAATCACAAATCCACATATCTCACATGCAGAGACAGGAATGCTTTTCACATGGTACATCTGCATGTGAGAATCACACGTAAATGCATGCATGTGTGAGGGGGGACACAATACCTGCACATCTCATGTACAAGCAGGGTGCCAGCACAGAAGACCATGTGTACTCTGCCCACATCTACTAACCATTTTTAGGTAGAGCAACATACACGTCACAAAACAACATGTGTAAGTGGCGATACCCACTGTGTCCGACAATGCGCAGGCGTCAACGAACATGCACTGTGAGTAGCCCACTGTGTCATGTATGTCACATTGATCTCACAAACCCACGTCCTTTCTCACAGTGCCAGTCGTGTGCAATCTACAGGGTTGACATGGCACATTGATGGGGAGTCAAATTTGAAAATGAACATGTTACACTCTGTACAGTCAGTGATGTGTTCTTGTTGGATTGGGCGGTGACTGTGCAGGCCAGGTGGGCTCACACTGAGATGGACAACAGGGAAATGCAAAGACATGCACACTAGCAATCACTGGCCTGAATCCTCAATTACCAACTTGCTGCTTCACTGTATGGCTGACAAGACAAGACATGTCCCTCCAATCTTGATGTGCTGGCAGGGAGACTTGAGGAGTAAGGTACACACCCCTTCACCCAATGGAATGCAAGTTAGGCAATGCATGACACAAACCCACACTCACATGCACATACTGCATCAGACCGACTACATGTGTGCCCCCCCTGCACTCTCACACCCACTGTGGAAGACTTACCACGATATTTGGGGCACCATATAGCCTTGGGTACTGTGTGAGCACCTCGTCCACCAGGACCTCAAGCTCCTCGCCTGTGAAGGGACTGGCACAGATCTTCTCTGTCCTTGACATCACTGTTGGTTAGAGACAGCAGCGGCAGCAGCAGGTGAGGGTCTCAGGCAGCAGTCCCTGGAGGCAGCAGCAGGTGAGGGTCTCAGGCAGCAGTCCCTGGAGGCAGCAGCAGGTGAGGGTCTCAGGCAGCAGTTCCTGGAGGCAGCAGCAGGTGAGGGTCTCAGGCAGCAGTACCTGGACGCAGCAGCAGGTGAGGGTCTCAGGCAGCAGTCCCTGGAGGCAGCAGCAGGTGAGGGTCTCAGGCAGCAGGCTCTGTGAGCAGTGGAATTTCTGGGCACTCTCCCACACATATATAGCCCCCTGGTGTCGTTCCAGTAGTCCTGGGCTGCTGCAATTGGTGTACCAGGTCAGCCTTTTACAAATGCATCCAATGACTGGCACCGGGGTGGTGTAGCACGCATACCGCTATTTTCAAAATTGCATCAAGCTTCCGCGATCGCGGAGCCCATTGGCTGTAATGGCATGGACCATGGCGGTGACACACCGCAGGTGCCAGGCGGGCGCTACCGCGGTATTGCATCTTTTGATTGCATCCAATGACCGGCACCGCGGGTGGTGTAGCACGCCTACCGCTATTTTCAAAATTGCATCGAGCTTCCGCGATCGCGGAGCCCATTGGCTGTAATGGCATGGACCATGGCTGTGACACACCGGAGGGGCCAGGCGGGCGCTACCGCGGTATTGCATCTTTTGATTGCATCCAATGACCGGCACCGCGGTGGTGTAGCACGCCTACCGCAATTTTCAAAATTGCATCGAGCTTCTGCGATCGCGGAGCCCATTGGCTGTAATGGCATGGACCATGGCGGGGACACACCGCTGGGGACAGGCGGTAGTTTCCGCAATTTGGGTGCCATAGAGACACATGAGGCACCGCGATTTGGGTGGCGGAGCATGCCAACCGCCATTTGGCCATGTCTCTGGGGCTATCAGTACCGCAGCTGTGCATTGGGGAGTGTTGCACACACACCGCTGGGGCCAGGCGGTAGTTTCCGCAATTTGGGTGGCATAGACACATATGAGGCACCGCGATTTGGGTGGCGGAGCATGCCAACCGCCATTTGGGCATCACTTGTCTCTCAGTACCGCACCTACAGTACACTACAGTACACTACACTACAGGACAGTGTTGGTATGGACAATACAATGTGCACACATGTCAATGTGTTGATGTGCATTGTCAATCACAGCAATATTTTTTCCAATTGATGATGTTTGTTTTAGCATGTCCTCTCATGTTAGATCATGCACACACTCGTCATTGATGCTCAGACTGTGGTCATTGTGTTGTTGAGGTGTGCCAGGTTCAATTGACGCCTGAATGTGTGTCATGTACAGCAGATAGGTAGGATACCATGGGGTTGCCTTGTCACACATGTGCAGGATGACAGACTCCCAGGCGTCCCCATGGGGAATGTGGCCATATCCCAATGTCCATTCACTTTGACCGAGGTGTTGTTTGGGGGACTTGCTGTGTGTAATTAGAGAAGTGTGTGATTTGTGTAGTTGAAGGGGTCCCTACATGTCAGCTGGTCTGTGACTCAATTCATATGACATTCTTTGTTGGCGTTGTGTCAGCCATGATGTGAGATGCTGTGCACATCCCATGATGTATTGCATTACAATGTGTCCACTATCATCTCAACTAGGAGGAGACCAAATCTGCATTGTCACTTGACAGTGCTGGCAGACATGGAGGATGAGGCGATCATCCGGAAATGCCGTCTGGATAGAGCCACCCTAAAGACCCTTTGTGATTTGTTGGAGCCCCACCTGCAGCCTCGCCGAACATATCCAACAGCTTTCACCACAACGTATAAGGTGATGGCGGCACTGCATTTTTTTGTGACTGGATCATTCCAGAACACGGTGGCCGAGGCAGGTGGGATGTCACAACCCATGTTCAGCATGGTGCTGTGGGATGTTCTGTCCGCCATGATGATCTACAAGGACAGATACATCCATTTCCCCGGGGGGGGGGGCAGAATTGGCAGCTGTAAAGGGAGATTTCTATCCCCTCGGACACATCCCCCATGTTGTTGGTGCCATTGATTGCACCCATGTTGGGCTAGTGCCACCACAGGCCAGTGAGCACATCTACAGGAATCGTAAACATTACCACTCCATAAATGTCCAAGTGGTATGCCTGGCAGATATGATCATCTCACACGTGTGTGCAAAATTTCCTGGCTCGGCCCATGACTCATACATCCTGCGTAGCAGCATTGTACCCCAGCTGATGGCCAATCTGCTTCCTGAGCGTGCATGGATTGTGGGTAAGTATGCCTAGTCATTTGGCGTGCTGTGTGTGTGACCTGCTGTCCTCTGCATCTGCGACATTGCAATGTTTCTTTGTGTTTGTCACACATAGGTGACTCTGCATATCCCAACCGTCCTTGGTTGCTGAGCCCACTGCGGAACCCCAGGACACCAGCTGATGTCCGCTATAATGATGCCCATGGGAGGACACGTCGTGTGGTGGAGCGTACCATTGGACGCTGCCTGGACAAGACCGGAGGGGCATTGATGTACTCGCCCAGGAAGGTGTGTCAAATTGTAGTGGCATGCTGCATGCTCCACAACCTAGACATTCGCAAGGAGATTCCCCTGCTCCTGGATGATGATAAGCAGCCAAGGCCCCCGCCTGCAAACCAACCCGTGTCCAGTGATGATGACAGTGGAGAGGAGGAAGGTGTTGACCTGCGTCAATAGCTCATTACCCGCTACTTCACTTGAAGGTGGGTGACAATGTACAACGTACCCATTGTCTGATGATGTTGTTGTTGTTGTGAGGGTGTAAGTGAGATTTGTGACAGCAGCCAGTTGTAGACTCAGTGTTTGCTGTCAATGTTCATGGGACAGTTCATTTATGTACATCTACAGGATGTGTATGTTGGCACTTGTTGCCCATTGTTATGTGTGCATGTGGGTTGTTCTTGTTCTGAAGTATTGTGTGATGTCTGTGATGCCACACCCAGACTAGTGAATGTTATTCTGTTGTGTTTTCCTAGGTGCCTTTGACCTCTCCTTGCCTACATACACTCCGTCCCCTGGTACATTGTATTCCTGTAGAAAATTGTACATCCTGGAATAAAGACGGAGCAGGTACAACAACATGTGTGTAAGGATTTGTTTATTTACAAAGGTGACATGTGAGGGGGGTACTTTGAGAGTGAGGTGATTAGTGGAGCAGTGAGTTGACAGTAATGGTAAATGAGATAATCGAGTGGTCACCACATAGGTGTGGTGACCCAGTCCAACAGACAGATGCCATTCACAAGGCAGTGTGGGGAAGGACATTCCAAAAAGTCAATGCAGTGGTGAAGAGGGTTGCCATCATGGCTGGCTGCGTGACTGGCGTTTGGCAGGTGCTTTGCCAACAGATACTCCCAGTGTTTTCTTCGGACGGGCCCTTCTCCACTTGGCAGGGGGGGCCTCTGCTATAGGGCCATTGGGGTCTGAGGACTCACCCCTCTCTGTGTCCGCAGGGGAGGATGGTGAACTGTCATCCTGCGGACCACCAGTGGGAGGGGGAGGTGTTGTTTGTGATGCAGGCCTGTCCCTCAGTACCGCCACTAGCTGGCCCAAGAGGTCCACAATTTGTCCCATGCCGGTGTCCATGGACCTCATCAGCAGGAGGAGCTCACGTGAATCTTGTTCGGACCGGTCCGTTTGTCCATGGGCCCGTTCATATGCCCCAAGGACTCTGTGGATGTGGTCCAGGGATTCAGTCCCAGGCTGTGATCGTGTGTGGGTGACCCTTCCCCTCCCACCTGCACTGCTGCCACGGACCGGTTGCCTCTCCACTGTCGGACCACACATCCTCTCCCTGCCCTCCTCAGGTGGTGGGGTGGTCATCCTGTGGGACAGGGAGGGTGTTGCAGGCACCACTGGTGGTTGTGGTGGTGGTGGAGGACGCACCAGACGTAACAGCAGGGGCCTGCAGATTGGTTGTTGTAGCTTCAGGTGTGGTGGGGGGGACGATGGGGTCCCCGGACCTGTTGCGCCCTGGAACACCAGATGGGCTGGCCTCGGTCTCCTCGTCCGAAGATTCCTGGGAGTCAACATCCGAGAGTCGATGTTCCGGGGGGGGGGAGGGACTGGCCCTGCATGTTGCTGGTGTCGTCCTCTGCGGTCAATTCTTGGTCACCTGTGGGTCAGATGGGAAATGGTCATTGGGGTGCACCACGTAAGATTTGTGTTAGCTGTGTGTCATTCACAGTACACTACACAGTTGACTGATCATCACATTGTTTCCCATGTGCACTACTGTGCCTCCTGACATGCTGCGGTGGTACATGCATTTCTTGTCCATGGTGTGAGGTGTCAATATATACCATGCGCCACGTGCATAATTTGTGATTACAGGGACATGTTGACATCTAGGGCCTTGCGCTAAATATGATTTTTGTGCGGACTGTTTGTAGATTTTTATGACCTGTCAGCCGTCACATCTGGGCATGTCCTGGCCATTGTCATCTCCTGCATACCTTTGTCTTGTCATGTGCATATCTGGATTGGTACCACATACCATGCTTTCTTACGGTTCATATGGTCGTTGTTACTCTGGCCCCATGGCACTGAACCTGTCATTCATTGCTGTGCATGAATGTTCCCAGTCTTTCCTCTACATGTGCATTGGTGTGTCACACTTTGGTTGCTGTGACAGTTTCCTTTGCTTAGCTGTGTGCACACTGTGCGTGGCAATATGATCGGTGTGCATATTTGTGCAGTGAGAGGACTGGTGTTGTCATATCGCACCATTCTTTTTGTGTCGAATGGCTAGGTGCACGTACTGCCTACTTACCTGTTGTGTGTTAGCATTTGTCTTTGTTTTGTGACACATCTGTGTGTGCGTGGTGGAGGCTTGCATCCTGCTCAGTGGTGGCACAAGACAGAATAATATGTCTGGCTAGCTGTTTGTTTATTTGGAGTGATCCATTATATGCCACATGCATCTGGGTGGTATGGGGAGAGCCATCTTGTTGGACTGGGGGACAGGGAGCATGGTGGGAGTAGTAGTACAGGCCTCCACCCCCAAACAGCCATAAATGGCAAGATGGCTACCTACCTGTTGGTTTGTTTGTTGGGGATGTAATGGCTGACACATGCTTCTGGGTGGGGTGGGGGAGTGCTCCATCCTGCTGAGATGTGGGACAGGGGGCATGGTGGGAGTAGTAGTACAGGCCTCCCTCCCACATACAGCCCTCCATGGCAAGATGGCTACCTACGTGTTGGTTTGTTTGTTGGGGATGTAATGGCTGACACATGCTTCTGGGTGGGGTGGGGTTGTGCTCCATCCTGCTGAGGTGTGGGACAAGGGGCATTGTGGGAGTAGTAGTACAGGCCTCCCCCCCAAACAGCCCTCCATGGCAAGATGGCTACCTACCTGTTGGTTTGTTTGTTGGGGATGTAATGGCTGACACATGCTTCTGGGTGGGGTGGGGGAGTGTTCCATCCTGCTGAGGTGTGGGACAGGGGGCATGGTGGGAGTAGTAGTCCAGGCCTCCCTCCCACATACAGCCCTCCATGGCAAGATGGCTACCTACTTGTTAGTTTGTTTGTTGGGGATGTAATGGCTGACACATGCTTCTGGGTGGGGTGGGGGTGTGCTCCATCCTGCTGAGGTGTGGGACAGGGTCATGGTGGGAGTAGTAGTACAGGCCTCCCCCCCAAACAGCCCTCCATGGCAAGATGGCTACATACCTGTTGGTTTGTTTGTTGGGGATGTAATGGCTGACACATGCTTCTGGGTGGGGTGGGGGAGTGCTCCATCCTGCTGAGGTGTGGGACAGGGGGCATGGTGGGAGTAGTAGTCCAGGCCTCCCTCCCACATACAGCCCTCCATGGCAAGATGGCTACCTACCTGTTAATTTGTTTGTTGGGGATGTAATGGCTGACACATGCTTCTGGGTGGGGTGGGGGAGTGCTCCATCCTGCTGAGATGTGGGACAGGGGGCATGGTGGGAGTAGTAGTACAGGCCTCCCTCCCACATACAGCCCTCCATGGCAAGATGGCTACCTACCTGTTGGTTTGTTTGTTGGGGATGTAATGGCTGACACATGCTTCTGGGTGGGGTGGGAGAGTGCTCCGTCCTGCTGAGATGTGGGACAGGGGGCATGGTGGGAGTAGTAGTACAGGCCCCCCCCCCCAAACAGCCCTCCATGGCAAGATGGCTACCTACCTGTTGGTTTGTTTGTTGGGGATGTAATGGCTGACACATGCTTCTGGGTGGGGTGGGGGAGTGCTCCATCCTGCTGAGGTGTGGGACAGGGGGCATGATGGGAGTTGTAGTCCAGGCCTCCCTCCCACATACAGCCCTCCATGGCAAGATGGCTACCTACCTGTTAGTTTGTTTGTTGGGGATGTAATGGCTGACACATGCTTCTGGGTGGGGTGGGGGTGTGCTCCATCCTGCTGAGGTGTGGGACAGGGGGCATGGTGGGAGTAGTAGTACAGGCCTCCCCCCCAAACAGCCCTCCATGGCAAGATGGCTACCTACCTGTTGGTTTGTTTGTTGGGGATGTAATGGCTGACACATGCTTCTGGGTGGGGTGGGGGAGTGCTCCATCCTGCTGAGGTGTGGGACAGGGGGCATGGTGGGAGTAGTAGTCCAGGCCTCCCTCCCACATACAGCCCTCCATGGCAAGATGGCTACCTACCTGTTAGTTTGATTGTTGGGGATGTAATGGCTGACACATGCTTCTGGGTGGGGTGGGGGAGTGCTCCATCCTGCTGAGATGTGGGACAGGGGGCATGGTGGGAGTAGTAGTACAGGCCTCCCTCCCACATACAGCCCTCCATGGCAAGATGGCTACCTACCTGTTGGTTTGTTTGTTGGGGATGTAATGGTTGACACATGCTTCTGGGTGGGGTGGGGGAGTGCTCCATCCTGCTGAGGTGTGGGACAATGGGGCATGGTGGGAGTTGCAGTGCTGGCTACCTGTGCACATGCACCCATGGTAATGTTGCTAGCTACATTGGTGGTGATTGGGAGGGGGTGGATGTTGGATCTGTGAGACATGTTTTTGTGAGTGTGTGGTGCAGATGAATGGAATTGGTCCTAGGAAGTGTAGCTTTGTAGTTGTGCAAGGCAGTACATGGCAGTGTGGTGGTAGCCATTTGTTTGTACTTACCAGCCTCCACTCCCCCGGGTACTCCTGTAAGACTCTCTGGATGCAGTATGGCAAGCACCTTCTCCTCCCATGGGGTGAATGGTTTTGGTGGTATGGGAGGGCCACCGCCAGTCCTGTCAGCCAGCTCACGGTTCTTGGTCCTCCTCTCTTTGACAACCCTCTTCAAGTCATGCCACCGCTTCATGATTTCCTTTCTGGATCTTGGGATGGTCCCTACTGCATTGACCTTCTGGACTATCCTTGCCCACATTTGAGTCCTTGTGGCTAATGGTGTCTGTTGGACCAGGCTACCAAACAGTTGTGGTTCCACTCTGACTATCTCATCTACCATTACCTTCAACTCACTCTCTGTGAATTTGGGCATTTTATGTGTTTACATGGTGTGTGATGTGCAGAGGGGTTGTAGGTGCAGGGGTGTAAGTGGTGGTGGTGGTGGTGATGTGTATGGTGTGTGATGTGCAAAGGGGTTAGGGGTGCAGGTGTGGAAGTGGTGTTGGTGCTGTGTGTGGTGTGAGTGGCGATGGTGTGTAGCTTTGCCTATCCTTTGTTCTCAGGGGTTGGGCCCTTCAGTTGTGGGTTAGTGCAGAGGATTGTGGTCAAGGAAGGGGCTGATTTTATGCTCTGCTATGTGGGTGTGTCCACATGTGCAAGTGCTCTCGGGTGTGTTGTGTGGGTTGTCCTTGTACATTTTTTTTTTTGTGCAATATTGTGTCATTGGGGTGTGTTTTCTGTTTTTGGGTGGCATGGCTACTTTGGTGCGGGCACTTTGTGGCTTTATTGTGGGATTTTTAAATCGTCCGCCAAATTTGTCACGGAGCGTCCGCGGCGGTGGCTTTGCTGAAGCTCTTCCGCATGCTCTCCCATTCATCACTGTTAGCGACCGCGGCGGTCGGAAACAGTGGAATGTGCAGCGGGACCATCGGGGATATCCTAATTTCCCGTGCGGTGTCTCCGCTATCCTTGCGGCGGGTTGGTGTTTTTCCGCCGCGGATTCGTCTGCCGCGGACGTGTTTTGGCCATCTCCGCACGGTTGTTTTTCTTTCCCCCGTACCGCCGCAGTCGGTGTTTTTGGGCGGTTGATCCTAATTTGGCCGCCGGTTTCTCCCCGGTGCCGGCGGGTGGTTATTTTTAACCCTGGGCGTAGTTCGCGAAGTAACGCTTCGCGAAGCTACGCAAAGTACAGATTCGCACTACGCGAGCTCACGCGTAGCACTCCTGCGAACTGCGTAGTGCGTGTTCGCAATGATTGCACAGTGCCGGATGCTTGTCCGCACTGTGCAATCATTAACGGCATCTTGCACAGTGCGAGCTGTCTTTTACTGCCGCTCGAGTAGATTTTTACCGAGCGGCAGCTTTCTCAACGCGGACTGGTAGTTTCTCATCGCGAGCGGTCGCGAGGCATCTGCGACTCACGCGCAGTGAGAAACCTGACCTCCCGCGTTAAGAATCTCGCCGGGAGGTTTATTTTCCACGCTCGCGATCGGCAACTTGATGTTGCTGATCGCGAGCGACGAAAAAGTCTCGCCGGGATGTCATTTTGCTTGCTCGCGGTCGCCAACTTGACGTTGAGGACCGCGAGCAAGCAAAAATGACCGCTGCACTACGCTACGCTACGCGTGTTCGCACTGTGCTACGTGCAATTCGCGTAGTGCGAAGTAGCGCAAACTTCGCAAACTACGCGATCGTAGCGTAGTTTTCCGCCCAGGCCTAGTTATTTTCCGCTTCCATGGCGGTCGGGGTGATTTTCCGACCGCCATCCTAATGGGCCCCTTAGTTTCGTCCCAGACAAAAGAATAGGTATTACACCAAGGTTCCTGAAACACAGTTAACTTTTTGAAATAATGCAACATATAATTCAGAATAATTTCATCAATACAGTTTAGGATGCATACATTTTTAGACAAAAAACCACATACCGTCAAAAAGGTCTATGCAGGTACTGTTACCAGGGGATATAAAATGCAATTCAAATTACCTTTGGAGGTTAAAAAACACCACAAGCATGTAGATTCTGTGTGTCATGTGTAGGCAAAGAGAGCACAAAGGCAGTCTAGTCACTCCAAGGAAAATTAACATGTTTTTTCTCCCTTTAAATTCGTGATTTTAAGTAACCATTGTCTACGTGCACAGGTAGCACTTTCCCGTTGGTGCTTCCAATTAAAGAAATGGTATCCCTATGCACAGATTTAATATTCTGGCCTAGGTGTGTAGCGTGTTTACAGCCAAGTACACGTTGAGGTCTGAAAAGTACTGACTAATGTCTAATACAGTTGCCATATTGATGTGATCCCTGGGCATGTTAATGTCGTTTATGTTTTATAGGTGAAGGTGGACAACTGGGACCACATCGTTTTCATTGGTTACATATTTCCTGGAGAAGTAAATGATGATGTTTGTTTATTAAGTTACCAATGTCTGCCGTGAAGTGCAAGAGTTCCAAAATGTAGGGTGTATCCAGGGAAGGAGTTTGAGATGTTTGCTGCTTTTGACTTTTGGTGTTTCTATTTCTCTCAGCTACTGAACCTTTATTTGATAGGCAGGTCTAGGGGGTATGAGGGATGGCTTTAGTTGGTAAGCAGATTGCCTTGAAGGTAGGCACTGCTAGTGAGGGAACCACTGTTGGGGCATCAAGATGAGAGTGACTGTTTGTTGCTGTGTGTACCTGAGATCAAACTGTGTGCTGTCTGCTCCAAAACCTTTAGGGGTGAAAGCATGGGTTATGGGAAGTACATCATCAGGGGGCATATTTATTTATTAAAGTTTTTTTTTTGTTGTAAGCAGCTCAGTGCTAATTTCAGAGCACATTTTCAGGCAAAAAGCAATATCACTGTCCATAAAAGTCATTGGGAGCAAGTGCAAACATGTCCTCTTGTGGTTTAGAATGAAGAGGCGTGAGGTTGTCTGTTTGGAACATTAGCTGCAGATGAATAAATCAAAAGAAATCCGAATTTAATCAAAGAATGTCTAAATTTATGTTGTGTAGCTTCCTGGGGTCTACTAAAGACGTACCATGCTATCCACATCGAAACCCAACGGAATTAGGGGGAGTGCTTGCAAAAGTCACACTTAGACCTGTGGCTCTGTCTGCCCCAGATATTCTCGTGGGACTGCAGCCATGGCGGCGCATTCTATCACATACTGTGGCGGCGCCCCGGGATATAATGTTTTTGGGGGAAGGGTTTGGGGAAATTGCATTAAGTGGTAAGCAGGGCACTGGAACTTCCTCCTAGGTTGATTGTATTAGAAGTCTGGAGAGATGGAGAAATGCAGAGATACCATAGGCTGTTTGTAAATGTAGTGCTTGCACTGGCCGACCGAGAAAAAGCACACACAAGGGTAGCAGTCTGTTTCCATCCTTGGAACTGTGAGAAAAAAGCTAGATTGGTATGTGGACGCTGCAAGAGAGACACACAGAAGTCAGGGTTGTCCCCTCAAATTCAAGAAGCTTTGGGTGCGTGGCATAGCTACTCCGGACTGGTCTGGAGTGGTAGAGAGAGTGACACTAAAATGTGGAATCTCCTTCCCCTGGATTTGAGGATGCAGCCAGCCATCTGAAAAGCTGTTTCATACGAATTTAAAAACCTGGTTCTTCAGGGAATCCACAAGCATGGAAGTATAATGGTCTATGTGCTGTTAAATCTCTGATGAAAGGCAAGGAGAAAGCCTAGCGCGGGGACACTCCGGCAGGAGTAACCAGGCGCTTTATAAACTATTAGGTCACTTGGTCTAATACATCAATAAAGTATTGGGGTATCCCTTTCTAAGTACGATTCTCCTCACCCACCCGAGTGTGGCATGCTTCATCATAGGGGATCTCCTCGCGCTGCGAACCTAGTCGCAGTGCGGGCTACAACCCCCTCACTTAAAGGGATGAGCTCAGGGATGTTTTGAAGGAGATAATGGGGTAGACTAAACGTCTAGATGAGCAAGGTATGGGGAGGGGGCTAACTGAAAAATGTGAAGAGGATTAAAACTAGCTCAATGCAGGTCAACCAATTTAATATTGCATACACCGGCTAGGATTAAAAGAAAATAGTTGTGACAGAGGGAATTCAATCTGTCAAAGCCTAGTGGAAAAAGGTCGACATGTTTCAGCCTAATGCTCCCGTAGGGATTCAGCTGCCTTCATCAGGACCAAAAAAGTGCAAAACATGGAGTATCAATAACCTCTTGTGTACTCTTGAAACAATTGTACCAGAACTCTTATACCCAACCAGTAGGTTGAGTGATATGTCACTCAGACTTTGGGCATACTGGTTGTCAAATTCCCTAGAAAGAAAGACAAAAAAGAGTGCGTTTCAACAATCAAACACATAACCCCTACTATGCATAATTTAGAATACAGTGCATGTAATGTGATTTATTAGAAATTTAGCGTGCAGCACCTTACCCGAATCGTCGGGTGAATGCATGAATACCTTTAACCTCGATACCAACTACTCAAGGTGGCATCCAGTTCCTGTAAAATTGTATAAGGTGGTGATAAATAATGACTAGGGAATGTAGTCCATAATAATCGCACAAAGGGGCCGATTCCGATCTCGGCCGGTAGGGCTCCGAATCGGATTCGGCTTAACCGGATCCGATTCGGAGCCCTATTTCCCGACCGACTCGTACGCACGTCCGGCCGAGCGAGTGCGATGCGAAATCGCCGACCGACTCGTTCGGGTGTCCCGACCGCTCCGACTGACTCGTTCCCGGGTCGAACCGCACCGACCGACTCGCACGGACACGACTCGCACCGCGCAATGGAGGCGTTCCCGGCCGGGTAAGTACGATGCGCGCCGCGGGCGAGTCCGACCGAGCCGCGCACTCCGGCTCGAAGAGCGAGTCGGAGCCGTACTCCGGGGGTCCGTGTCGGACCCCTGTACTGCGTAGCCACGCGAGTCGCACATAGGGGGGACCCATGGGTCACCCCTACCTGTGCATGTACGGCGCGAGTCGCTTCGCCACATACCTGCTGTAGGGGGCTCCCCTGTTCGCCTCGCACCCATTGAGGCAATGGGAGCCCGCGTACGCGTTGTACGACCGGCTCCCATGACTTCAATGGGAGTCCGACCGACTCGAGTACGATAGCATACGGACGCATCGTACTCGTTCGGTCGGGCTGCACGGGTCCGAATCGGTCAGAAATCTCTCCGGGTCC
Source organism: Calotriton arnoldi (assembly GCA_963921515.1). Lineage (NCBI taxonomy): Eukaryota > Metazoa > Chordata > Amphibia > Caudata > Salamandridae > Calotriton > Calotriton arnoldi. The sequence continues at coordinate 3,541,178 of CAWUFW010000345.1, read as the reverse complement.
GGCTCGGTCGGAGAGATTTCCGGCCCAAATCGGAATCGGCCCCAAAGTGTATACAATGAACATGGTAGTTGACACAAAGGGTAAACAGTCTAAATATCGAGGGGCATATTAGCAAGGGCCTTATCGCCGCTTTAGCTGCACTTTTGCCGCTAAAGCGGCGATATTTCTATCGCCCTATTAGCAAGCTGTCGCTAACAGCTGTTAGCGACAGCTTTATGGCAGCGACCGTTTGGTGCCGCTTTGCATGTCAGCGATATATATCGCTAATGACATGCAAAGTAGGCGTTCCCAACTAAAACCGACTGAAAACAGTCGCAAACACAACTTCCCCCTATTAGCAATGCCCTTGAAGCGATGAAAAAACTTGCGCTAACCGCGATTATCGCTAGAATCTAACACCTGCTAAAAACCTGACTTAACCATTCTAGTCAATGGGAGGTGGATTGTAAGGTTAAGTCCTCACCTGCCTATTAGCAAGCTTTTCATTAGCGCGTTGAATTTATCGCTCGATTTTTCGTGCTATTGCTGGGTTTTGCCGCTATCACTGGATTTTTTATCGGCTTGGAGATAAGCGTTGATAATAACGCGTTATCTCAGCGATGAAATCCAGCGATAGCCGGCGATAAAAAAAAACAGCGCTAAGCGCGCTTTGCGATAATTATCTCAATTCCTTGGTAATATCCCTCCGAGTTTTTTATGTCGACTTGCACTAATATCGAGTGCAGAAAATCGTGATACAAAAATATCGACTGTCAGAATATCGTGGTCAAGAATATCGAGTCTAAGGTAAGTAACATCGTTTTTAACAATATCGAAGTCATTAATATCGTTTTAAAAAATATCGAAGTCATTAATATTGTTTGCAAAAATGTAGTTGTTAAAAATATCTTTTTTTTAGTTATTGATGTATTTTAGTATGTATTTTACATGCATGTGTTCTATTTTTTTGTCTAAGTATTGCATTTGTTTTTTAATATATGTGTTACATTTTTAGAAGTTATTAATGTTATTTTAATTAAATTTTGCGTTTTAGTTCGGGTAGTGGGTTTATAGGGAATAGGGTGGGAAGTAATTTAATTATAATTAATTTATTAATAATTTTTAGAAGTTATGAATTTTATTTTAATTAAATTTTGCGTTTTAGTTCGGGTTGTGGGTTTATAGGGAATAGGGTGGGAAGTAATTTAATTATAATTAATTTATTAATAATTTTTAGAAGTTATGAATTTTATTTTAATTAAATTTAGCGTTTTAGTTCCATAGCGGGTTGTGGGTTTATAGGGGAATAGGGTGGGAAGTAATTTAATTATAATTAATTTATTAATATTTTTGATTAATTAATATTTATGTATTTAATATTTTATATTGTTAATTGTGGGAATTAATTTATTATTAATTATTTATTAATTAGTTGTTAATTATTAATTAATTGGTAATTATGTTAATTTTGTCATTTTTTTAGGAGCGGGTTGTGGGTTGATAGGGGAGTAGGGTGGGAAATAATTTAATTATTATTAATTTATTAATTTTTTTAATTAATTTATATTTATGTATTTAATATTTTATATTGTTAATTGTGGTAATTAATTTATTATTAATTATGTATTAATTTGTTGTTAATTATTAATTAATTGGTAATTATGTTAATTGTGTCATTTTTTTAGGAGTGCGGTGTGGGTTGATAGGGGAGTAGGGCGGGAAGTAATTTAATTTTAATACATTTTTTAATATTTATAATATAATATTTATTTAATGTTATTTTATAGTGTTAATTGTGTGAATTAATTTATTATTAATTGGTTTTATTTTGCTTGTTAGTTGTTATTAAATAATTAATTAATTGTTAATAAATTATGTTAATTGTGTCATGTTTTACGACATTGGTGGTGTCATTTATAGGGAATATGGTGGGAGGTAAAATATTTATAATTAATTAATTATTTGTTAATTAATGCTAATTAATTAATTAAATATTAAATATGCTAATTGTGAAATAATTTTGATGTGTGAGTTGTGGCGTTTATAGTTGTAAATGTTTGGAAGAATTTTTTTAAATTAATTAATGATTTGTTGTTAATTGTTATTAATTTATTAATGTAAAATTAGTTATGGAAATTGTGTAAATATTTTTAGGTGTGTGTTTTTGTGTTTATTGGGGTAGAGGGTTGAAAGTAATATACTTTAAATAAATTAATCATTAGTTGATCATTAATATTCATTTATTAATTGATAAATATTGTTAGTAATTGTTTTGTTTTTATTTTGTTTGGGGATTTAGGTTCAATAGCTGTAATGTTTTGTTTTATCCCCTCCGCTATCCAACACTTTCCCTACTGTTGCACTCATTGGAGTGGGAATAGTAATTTATTCCCCTCCGCTATCCAACACTTTCCCTACTGTTGCACTCCCTGGAGTGGGAATAGTAATTTTACCCACTACGCTATCCAACACTTTCCCTACTGTTGCACTCATTGGAGTGGGAATAGTAAATTATTCCCCTCCGCTATCCAACACGTTCCCTTCTGTTGCACTCGCTGGAGTGGGAATAGTAATTTTTACCCCTACGCTATCCAACACTTTCCCTACTGTTGCACTCGCTGGAGTGGGAATAGTAATTTTTACCCCTACGCTATCCAACACTTTCCCTACTGTTGCACTCGCTGGAGTGGGAATAGTAATTTTTATGCCTTCGCTATCCAACACTTTCCCTACTGTTGCACTCATTGGAGTGGGAATAGTAAATTATTCCCTTCCGCTATCCAACACTTTCCCTACTGTTGCACAAGCTGAAGTGGGAATTGTAATTTTTACCCCTACGCTATCCAACACTTTCCCTACTGTTGCACTTGCTGGAGTGGGAATAGTAATTTTTTCTACTTCGCTATCCAACACTTTCCCTACTGTTGCACTCATTGGAGTGGGAATAGTAAATTATTCCCCTCCGCTATCCAACACTTTCCCTACTGTTGCACTCGCTGGAGTGGGAATAGTAATTTTGACCCCTCCGTTATCCAACACTTTCCCTACTGTTGCACTCGCTGGAGTGGGAATAGTAAATTATTCCCCTTCGCTATCCAACACTTTCCCTACTGTTGCACAAGCTGGAGTGGGAATAGTAATTTATTAACTTCCACTATCCAACACTTTCTCTACTGTTGTACTCAATGTAGTGTAAAATGTAGTTTTAAAAAATAATAAATATTTTAATATTTTAATTTATAATATATATATATATATATATATATTTTTTTTTATGTTACAGGTGTATGTATATATACATGTATTTATAATTTTTATATATTTCTAACATTTTATAATTTATTAAAATAATTATTTCTTAATTATTATTAAGTAAATATATATATTACATTTTATATATGTACGTTTAATTTATTTTTACATTACATTTATTACTTATAATTGTTAACATTTTCTAATAATTCTAAATATTTTTTTAAGTTATATGTATTTAATTTATTTTACATTATTTTTTATACATTTAAAAAAATGATATTTTGTACTTCGATATTTTTAACAACGATATTTTTTTCTCGATATTTTAGTACTTACCATTATGAAGATAGGATGTCGATATTTTTGACATCGATATCTATGTCCCGATATTTTGGGAACACGATATTCTGTCACTCGATATTTTGTCAGTGATCCGACACAAGGATAAGTAGAGAAAGAAAGTACTGCGTGTTACTCAACTAGCTTTAAAATAAAATACATTGATTAATACGGGAAAACGAATGGCTCTTAAAACAGAGCTGATATTGCAAATGGCAGTGGTGACTCAAAATGAAAAAAAATGAAGGAAACGAGTTACATAAAGCCGTGCTCGGTAGAACATTATGTGCTATGCGGCATGCTCACAAGTACGAGCAATGGACAGTGCCCTCTTAAAAATAAAACAAAATGAAACCTCGGTATCTGGAACAAAGGAAAATCAAAATCTATGTGTACCTGTTCAAATTGAAAACGCTGTCCAAATGTAAACCCATCCGCAAACACAGAACGGCACAGGAAGCTGCAGATAAACCTCTGTGTATGCATCAAACCACGCCCCCCAACTAGTGGCGTGAGATGTGCCGCGTTACGAAGGGCAGTGACGCGTCAGTCAGAACACGCTCATAAGAAGGACATTGGGAATTGTAGTTAAGCTGGCGTCTACACTACCAGCTGTAGTCGGAGCTTACAGTCTAGTATTTAAACAAAAAAAGGAAGAAAAAACAGATTGTATATATAGTCCGTGGGCCAAAAGGCCATATCAGTGAAGTAAAAACCAGGAAAAAGACTGCAACTAAAAAGTCTCCTTGAACTCAGCAATTTCTTGACTTTTATATGTATGTTGCGACCCAGTCAAGATCTTATGAATGTACTGTGCAAGTGACTATTTGGATTGGTCATGTCGGCAGTACTACTATAATAATTATAAGTGGACAAACCAGGGGATCTCATCATAGGGAAAACCCTAAGTGGGCCGGGTCTGTCCGGGTCTGAGCACCAGCAGTTATTTTCAGGGGGCCTCGAAACGGGTCTCTAGCGGGCTCTATTTTCGGGGCCTCGCAGAGGTAGTCTGTAGCTAAAAATCCGAATTTTGGCTGCACAAACTGGTGGATGGAAATGGTTGATTTAGTCTGAACCACCGGTGAAGGTAAGACGTGGGCATTTTAGATTGTCATCTGTGAAGCGGCGCAATTCATGGGACAGAGGAACGAGCACCAAATTGGGAGAGCATGGGCTAATTTGCAGAGATATGGCACAGAGAAACAATGACCTGAGGAACCTACGAACTGCAAGCTGTGACTTTGAGAGAAAGGGATGCGTAGAAGAAATTCTTCAAAGAGAAGCAAGCGAGGGCAGAAAGCGAAAGAAATACATTAAGAAAATGCAACAGCAGCTGAGATGAAAGGAGATTTGAAACCTAGGAGCAGGGCCGGCGCTGGGCATGGGCAGCTGCCCATCGCCCCGCGGCCGTCTAATTACGATGGGGCCCCCCACGAATCCATCAACCTTTTGAAATGGTGCCATTGTGCGAGGCCCAAGGCGCCCCCCCCTCACCTGGGCCAGGCTGCCATGGACTGAAAGGGCAATATGATACCGCATCCCTTTCAGCTGCTGCAGAATGGGTAGGGCTGGGTTGCTGGCGGTGATCAGCCTAATTGACGCATCTGCATGATAACAGCGGTCAGGCAGATGCTTGAACTGGCGTGAGGTGTGAAGTGAGCCCTGCTCCTGCATGAATGAAACGCAGATTATCCTGCAGGGATCACAACAAAAACATAGAGGGACCTCACGTCACAATAGGCGCTGCTCCTTCCATTGAAGGGAAAGGGAGAAGAGCAGAAAATGGAGAGAGGCAGGGCTTTAAGTGGGCTGGGTTTGTCCGGGTCTGAGCATCGGCAGTTATTTTCAGGGGGCCTCGAAACGAGTCTCTATCGGGCTCTATTTTCGGGCCTCGCAGAGGTAGTCCGTTTTCTTTTTTTTTTCTTGCACCAAACTTAGGAGGTCATTACGATGGCGGACGGAAAAACAACCGACCGCCATGGTAGCGGGAAATCACCGCCCGCCGCTACCGCGGGAAAACCGACGGCTAGATTAGGATCCTCGGCGGTAAAAATCCAACCGCGGCGGAAAGGAGACCCGAGAAACCGCCGTTCGCCTGCGGAGAAGGCCCAAACCAGTCCGCGGCGGTCAGTTTCGCAGCGGAAACAGCCCAAACGACCGCAACCACAGCGGAGACACCGCCATCGAAATTATGATATTCCCGACATCCCCGCAGTGCAGTGCGCTGTTTCCGACCGCCGCGGTCGACAACATTGAAGAATCAGTGAGACGGCGGAAGCGCCGTAGCCGAGCCACCACTGCGGACGCTCCGTTAAAAAAATGGCAGTCGCTAGAAAAACACACAACATGGCCACAAAGTGCACCAACCAAACAAGGCATGCACCCAAAAATAGCTAACACAGCCCAAAGACACACCCCCATGGTAAACTCCAAAACTACAAATCCCAGGTTCACACACACACCACACCTGCTACCAATACCCCATCCTGACACACCCACAGACACCAGTATAAATCCAGCCCCCAACATACCACAATCCTTTGCAAAACTCCACAACTGAGGGGACATCCACCACAGATGACAGGAGAGGCAAATCTGCACAACACACACACATCACCACCACCACCACCACTTCCACACCTGCACCTCTAACACCTTTGCACAGCACACACCATACACATCACAACCACCACTACCACTTCCAAACCTGCACCCTAAACACCTTGACACATCACACACCATGTCACCACAGAGAATGCCCAAATTCACTGAGAGTGAGTTGAGGGTCATGGTCGATGAGATAATCAGGGTAGAACCACAATTGTTTGGTAACCAGGTCCAACAGACACCACTAGCAACAAGGATGCAAATGTGGAGAAGGATAGTAGAGAAGGTCAATGCAGTAGGGACCGTGCCACGCAATAGAGATGAAATCGTGAAGAGGTGGCACGATCTGAAGGCAGTGGTCAAAAAGAAGAGAGCCAAGAACCATGAGCTGGCTCACAGGACAGGCAGTGGCCCTCCCGTTCCACTCAAAACATTCACTGAATGGGAGGAGAAGGTGCTTGGCATTCTACATCCAGAGAGTCTCTCAGGAATACCCGGGGAGTGGAGGCTGGTAAGTACAAACAAATGCCTAACATCACACAAATGTACTGTCTTGCACTATTACAAAATAATACCTCCTAGGTTCAAATTCATTCATGTGCACAACACTCCCCCCGGCCCCAACACATCTCTCACAGATACAACAGACACTCCCCCTGAAGCCCCCAAAGGTAGTTAGCAACATCACCATGGGTACATGTGTACATGCTGCCAGCACTACAACTCCCACCAGGCCCCCTTGTCCCACAGCTGAGCAGGATGTAGCCCTCCCCCACCCAGAAGCATGCCTCAGCCATTGTGTGCTACACCCTCACCTAACAGGTAGGTAGCCATCTTTACAGGGAGGTGGGTGGGTGTTTGGGAGGCCTGCACTACAGCTCCCACCAGGCCCCCTTGTCCCACAGCTGAGCAGGATGGAGCACTGCCCCCACCCAGAAGCATGCCTCAGCCATTGTGTGCTTCACCCTCACCTAACAGGTAGGTAGCCATCTTTACAGGGAGGTGTCTGTGGAATATGGGAGGCCTGCACTACAACTCCCACCTGGCCCCCTTGTCCCACAGCTGAGCAGGATGGAGCACTGCCCCCACCCAGAAGCATGCCTCAGCCATTGTGTGCTTCACCCTCACCTAACAGGTAGGTAGCCATCTTTACAGGGAGGTGTCTGTGTGAATAGGGAGGCCTGCACTACAACTCCCACCTGGCCCCCTTGTCCCACAGTTGAGCAGGATGTAGCCCTCCCCCCGGCCCAGAAGCATGCCTCAGCCATTGTGTGCTACACCCTCACCTAACAGGTAGGTAGCCATCTTTACAGGGAGGTGGGTGGGTGTTTGGGAGGCCTGCACTACAACTCCCACCAGGCCCCTTTGTCCCACAGCTGAGCAGGATGTAGCCCTCCCCCCACCCAGAAGCATGCCTCAGCCATTGTGTGCTACACCCTCACCTAACAGGTAGGTAGCCATCTTTACAGGGAGGTGGGTGGGTGTTTGGGAGGCCTGCACTACAACTCCCACCAGGCCCCCTTGTCCCACAGCTGAGCAGGATGGAGCACTGCCCCCACCCAGAAGCATGCCTCAGCCATTGTGTGCTTCACCCTCACCTAACAGGTAGGTAGCCATCTTTACAGGGAGGTGGGTGGGTGTTTGGGAGGCCTGCACTACAACTCCCACCTGGCCCCCTTGTCCCACAGCTGAGCAGGATGGAGCACTGCCCCCACCCAGAAGCATGCCTCAGCCATTGTGTGCTTCACCCTCACCTAACAGGTAGGTAGCCATCTTTACAGGGAGGTGGGTGGGTGTTTGGGAGGCCTGCACTACAACTCCCACCTGGCCCCCTTGTCCCACAGCTGAGCAGGATGGAGCACTGCCCCCACCCAGAAGCATGCCTCAGCCATTGTGTGCTTCACCCTCACCTAACAGGTAGGTAGCCATCTTTACAGGGAGGTGGAAGGGTGTGTGGGAGGCCTGCACTACAACTCCCACCTGGCCCCCTTGTCCCACAGCTGAGCAGGATGGAGCACTAGTCCCACTCATAGGCATGTGACGTCTGTGCAGCCGCACATGACACCATGCCACTTAGTCCACAGTCACCAACACAAATAATGCAAAACAGTTGTGTTGTAGTCACCATGCACAAGTCTCTGTTCAAAATTGACCCACATTGTGTACACTGTGCCAGGCATCACACACTGCAACACTAACAACGATCATGCTGCCCTGCAGCAGTGTCTGGCCGTTTGTTTGGCAAAGTGCAAATCACCCATGTCATACCACAGTGTTGCAATGTAAACAGTGGAAGTGCAGTGTACCCAAAAACTACACTGCAGCTGGGACTCACAATGCTAAACTAAGCACATCCCAAATGTCCTGCAACACACCCAGCTACCACAGTGCTGCACTGAATTGCAGAACAGCACCTTGTCTGAATTAAATTGTCAAAGGTGTCTTGTTTGGACCACCAATGTGTGTATGCATTGACAATGTTCACATCTCACACTGTCTGTCTGAACAGTGCTGGTATAGTCTGGCCCCAAAAGCACACATTGTCTGCACAGGGCTGAGTACATCTCACACACACACCACTGTTGACCACAACATGTCAGTGTATGGATGCCCTGGAACAACTGCTTCACCAGTACTGTGCTCATGTTCTCAGGTCCACAAATACCATGAAACCATGACAGTGTGGAAATGTATGCTGGGTGAGATCTTCACCCTGCTGTATGTCACCACTGTGCTACGAGACTATACCCCTTGCCCTATTGTGCCTTCAAATGTCGGGGGAGTGAACCCCACAGCCAGATAGCTGGGACAACAGTGATGGGGGGCTATACCCCATGACCAAATGTAATCTGAAATCAATGGGTACAAAAAGCCACACACACATCATGCTCACCACACGCACATTCCATCCAAAGATTTCTACCAAGTCACATAGCCATGTCATTGCTCACCTTCACCTCAAACGGTAGTTAGCCATCTTCACAGTGAGACGGTGTAGTGTGTTTGGCTATCCGTCCCACAAAATGCAACATGCATGCTGTTCCACCACTATGGAGGATGGGACACTACACCCCCAATAAGAAGCATGTGGCAGGCAATGTATGCTACCCACCCAACTCACAGGTAGGTAACCGCATCTCACAGGTCGGGGTGTGTGGGGCTGGGAAGCTTGCACAACAACTCACACGGGCCCACCTGACCGCCAGCACACAAGACCCATTACTTCCTGGCACCAACATGCATGTGTCAGTCATTGCAATGTACACTTCAAAAGAACTGGCATGTGGACATATCATGCTGACTTGTCCCACACTGGACCAAGATGGAAGCCCTCATCATACACACACAGAGAGGTCTCTCAAATACAAGGAAAACACAGCAAACACAACATATCAACAGCCACAACATGCAGCCAGATATGCATTTAAAAAAACATGTTGGCATAGGACACCAGGCCTCTCAATGCACAACTGCACACCCAGATAGCATTGGCAACTATAGTGTGCACACACCTAAGAAAATGAAACTGTGACAGCAACCAAAGTGTGAATGTCTGAAACACATGTAGATGGAACTCCGAGCACAACCATGCACACCACTACATGCCATCTGACAGTAGCAGTGGTCCAGACCACCTAGGATCTAATTAAAGCAAACTTAAGCATGTCTGGAATTGCAAATACAGATATCTACACCACATTGAAAAGGTATGCATGAAACTACAATGTTCACTCACTGTGCAGAGTAAACCGCTGCAAGGGCTCAACAAGTGACACATACGCGTAAATGGATGACATATGATTGATCAATAACAGGATGCCAACATGAGACTGTCAATGTCAAAAAATTATATTGTGCATGTCATGTCTTGACAACTCCCAATATGGACAAGTAATGCATGTACCACAACAGCTTGTAATGCATCACTGGATGTCGGTCAATGCAAATTTGTACAGTGAACAACTGCTGGATGTACAAACAGTTGATGTAACACTGCTAACACAAACTTTGATGGGTGCAACACAATGACCATTTCTCATCTGACCCACAGGTGACCAAGAACTCACTGCAGAGGATGACACCACCCTGCAGAGCCAGTCCCCCCACCGGAACAGAGACAACTGGATGAGGACTCCCTGGATTCCTTGGATGAGGAGCTCCACGCTGGCCCATCTGGTGTGGCAGGCCGCAACCAGTCCCAGGCACCCATTGTCCCCCCAACCACATCAGCTGCAGCCCCTGACCATCCTCTGACAGCTGCTGTCACGGCCTGTGTGTCAACCACTACCACCACCACCACCACCACAGCTGTCCGCAACACCCTCCCTGCCCCAGGGGTTGAGCAGCCCACCACATCGACTGCGGAGGCCAGGGAGAGGATGCAGCGGGCCAATGTGAGGACCGGACAGGACCGTGGCAGCAGTGCAGCTGGTCGGGACAGGGTCATGCAGAGGGGGACTGATCCTGGGACGGAAGCCCTGGGCCACATCGACAGAGTCCTTGGGGCCTACCAACAGGCCCAGGGACGAATGGGCCGGTTAGAGGAAGAATCTCGGGAGCACCTCCTGCTGCTGAGGTCCATGGACACACGCATGGGACAGATTGTGGACCTCTTGGGGCAGCTAGTGGCGGTTCTGAGGGACAGGCAAGCGCAACATTCTACCCCTCCGCCTCCCCTGTTGGGCAGCAGGATGACACTTCATCATCCTCCCCTGCGTCCACAGAGGGGGCTGAGTCCTCAGACACCACTGCCCCTGCAGCAGTGGCCCCTCCAGTCAAGCGCAAGAGGGGCCGTCCAAGGAAAGGCCAGGGGGCCTCACGTGCCAAAGCACCTGCCAAACGCTAGTCCCCGAGCCAGCCATGATGGCAGACCACTGCACCACTGCATTGACCTTTTGGACTATCCTTCACCACACTGCCATGTGAATGGCATCTATCTGTTGGACTGGGTCTCCACATCATTGTGGGGACTACTCAAGTATCTCATCTACCATGACTGTCAACTCACTTCTTCAATTCCCCCTTCACATTTTCTCCACCCTCGCATGTCACAGTTGTAAATAAATACACCTTACACACATGTTGTTGTGTCTGCTCCGTCTTTAATACAGGATGTGCAACCTTCACCGTGTAGGACATGGTCCAGGGGAATGGAATGTAGGTAACAAGTGAGATGCTGAAGGGACCTAGGGAAAACCGCAGAACAAGAGTCACTTGTATGGGTGTGGCATTGCACACATCACACAACACTTGTCAACAAGGTACTCAGATCTACAAACTTTACACAGAGCAACAGTCACCATAGAGACATTCTGTATCACACTAACCAATCACACATACATTGGCAGGCAGCAATGAGTCAACACCAAGCTGCAGTCAGCAAGCTCACATACACCCACACAGCAACAGCAACACCATCAGACCATTTTGTCCCTTCTACATCGTCACTCACCTTCAAGTGAAGTAGCGGGTGATGAGCTGTCGACGCATGTCGACCCCTTCCTCCTCTCCACTGCCCTCGTCACTGGATCCGGGTTGATTTGCAGGCGGCGGCCTTGGCTGCTCATCATCGTCATCCAGGATCAGGGGTATTGCCTTGCGAATGGCCAGGTTGTGGAGCATGCAGCATGCCACCACTATCTGACACACCTTCCCTGGCGAGTACATAAGGGCACCTCCAGTACGGTCCAGGCACCGAAATCTTGATTTTAGGAGACCAAATGTCCGTTCTATCACACGCCGTGTCCTCCCATGGGCATCATTGTATCGCACATCAGCTGGCGTGACGGGATTCCGCAATGGGCTCAGCAACCACGGGCGGTTCGGATATGCCGAGTCACCTGGGTGTGAGAGACACAGATTAACCTTGCAGTCCCAAAATGCAACACAACAGCATGTCACACACACACCACTCTAATCCACTATGCATACTCACCCACAAGCCATGCACGCTCAGGAAGCAGATTGGCCATCAGCTGAGGAACGATGCTGCTGCGCAAGATGTGGGCATCATGGGCTGAGCCGGGAAACTTGGCACACACGTGTGAGATGATCATGTCCGCCAGGCACACCACTTGAACATTTACCGAGTGTGAATGCTTCCTATTGCGGTAAACCTGTTCACGTGCCTGTGGTGGCACAAGCCCAACATGTGTGCAATCAATTGCACCAATGACATGGGGGATATGTCCAAGGGCATAGAAATCGCCCTTCACAGCCACCAACTCAGGCCCCCTGGGAAAATGGATATATCTGTCTTTGTAGAGCATCATGGCCGACAGGACATCCCTCAGCACCATGCTGAACATCGGCTGTGACATCCCGCCTGCACTTGCGACCGTGTGCTGGAATGAGCCTGTTGCAAAGAAATGCAGGCATGCCATCACCTTAGATGTTGCGGTGAAAGCTGTTGGATATGTCCGACGTGGCTGCAGGTGGGGCTCCAACATGGCACATAGGTTCTGCAGGGTTTGTCGGTCCAGCCTGAATTTGCGGATTATATCCTCATTCTCCATGTCTGCCAGGACTGTGAACGGACGATGGATATTGTGCCTCCTCCTCCTAGGACAGATCACAGTGCACAGATGTCAATGCAGAAGACCATGAAATGTGCATCACATAAATTTTTTCAACAGACACATTCCCAAGTCTTACAACATGCACCATTAACCGACAGGGCACTTCACAAGTAGGTACACATCAGGCACACTACTCGTACACCTGTCCCCTTACCAGCAGCAATTATCTGTGCACCCCTCCGGCTCATTCGCATGCACAGTGTGATATACTAACAGATATGTGTGCATACCTGTGAGTATGACCCCCAGCATATGTTACTAATTGCAATACTACCCGAACACACCATGTTGCTGGCCCTGATACACCTACCAAAACAGGTTGCACATGGCACACTTCAACTACACACTGACCACCGGCTGAGCGTGGGGGACACGTGTGTGCATGTGCATTGGACAATGTGCCAGTTGCTGATGCCCCTAGTTCAGTAAATGAGACGACAGTGTGCGTTACATTGCACACACAGACATTGACCATTATCTACATATGCTATGCAACACATTAACTGGACAGTCTACATTTCATTACACAGCACATGTGACATGTGCGAGTGTATGTGCCCATGCAATGTATTGGCGACCCATATATGGTATGTGTTGGTGACGTGGAGTGACATGTCCCTTTTGTGCATTTGCCCTCATGAGGACCCTTCAATTGTTGAGACACTGGGCACTGTACATGTTGGCCTATGCAGAGAGCTGGAGGACAAGTTAGGTGCAGCACAGCTACTCCACAACTCCATTAACGCTCACTCCAGGCACTGTCTGGCAGACATATGGCGTTGCCTACCGCCTGGCCCCTGTGGTGTGGCACCGCCCATAACCCAGGCACGATCGCGGGTGACACCGCCAGATATGTATGTGACAATGGCGGTCACCATGCACCGCTACCCAAATCACGGTCACTCCAGGCACTGTCTGGCAGACATATGGTGGTGCCTACCGCCTGGCCCCTGTGGTGTGGCACCGCCCATAACCCAGGCACGATCACGGGTGACACCGCCAGATATGTATGTGACAATGGCGGTCACCATTCACCGCTACCCAAATCACGGTCACTCCAGGCACTGTCTGGCAGACATATGGCGGTGCCTACCGCTTGACACCTGAGGTGTGGCACCGCCCATAACCCAGGCACGATCGCGGGTGACACCGCCAGATATGTATGTGACAATGGCGGTCACCTTTCACCGCTACCCAAATCACGGTCACTCCAGGCACTGTCTGGCAGACATATGGCGGTGCCTACCGCTTGACACCTGAGGTGTGGCACCGCCCATAACCCAGGCACGATCGCGGGTGACACCGCCTAATATGTATGTGACAATGGCGGTCACCATTCACCGCTACCCAAATCACGGTCACTCCAGGCACTGTCTGGCAGATATATGGCGGTGCCTACCGCCTGGCCCCTGAGGTGTGTCATCGGCATGGACCATGCCCTTGCAGCCAATGGGAAGCAGCCTCGCGGTAGCCTGATGCGAGTTTGAAAATCGCGGTAGGCGTGCACCACCCCCGCGGAGGCGGTCACTGGAGGCATTCAAAAGATGCACCACCGCGGTAGCGCGCACATGCACCCTACGGTGTGTCACCGGCATGGACCATGCCCTTGCAGCCAATGGGAAGCAGCCTCGCGGTAGCCTGATGCGAGTTTGAAAATCGCGGTAGGCGTGCACCGCCACTGCGGAGGCGGACATTGGATGTATTTGAATGAGGCAGACCTGGTACACCAATTGCAGCACCCTGGGACCACTGACACAGCCCCAGGGGCCTATATATGTGTGGAAGGGTGCACCACATTCCCACAGCTACCAGGGACTGCTGACTGACAACCCTCCACCTGCTGCCTCAAGGGACTGCTGGCTGCCACCCTCCACCTGCTGCTGCTGCCTCAAGGGACTGCTGGCTGCCACCCTGCACCTGCTGCTGCTGCCTCAAGGGACTGCTGGCTGCCATCCTCCACCTGCTGCTGCTGCCTCAAGGGACTGCTGGCTGCCACCCTCAATGTGCTGCTGCTGCCACATGTCCATTGTGATGTCGAGGACTCAGAAGATCCGTGCCAGTCCCTTCACCAGTGAGGAGCTTGGGGTCCTGGTAGACGGGGTGCTTGCACAGTACCCAAGGCTTTATGGCGGCCCTAATGTCGTGGTAAGTCTCCCAGACTGTGAGTGAGAGTGCAGGGTGTGCACACGTGGGGTGGAGGTGCTTCGGTATGTGTCAGTGGTTGTGGGGCTCTGACATGCACTGCGTATCATGTTTACTACAGCGGGAAGGGCTTGGTGGGCTCTTTCACACGTTACCCTGCATGCCTATCCTGAGTAGAGGGACATGTCCTGTAGTGTCAGCCATACAGTGCAGCTGCATTTTGGTGATGCAGGAGTCTGGCCAGTTATCGTTTGTGTGAATGGCTGTGTTGCTCCCAATTAACCCACTCAGTGTCAGTCCACCTGCCCTGCACAGTCCCCGCCGAATGCCACATGTCCACATCACTGCATGTACAGTGTGTTCCATGTGTGTTTGGGTCACGCCTCTTCATCTAAGTCCCATCTCTGCCATGTAGATTGCACAGGAGCAGGCGTGGGAGAAGGGTGTGTGTATGACAGTTGTTGTCACTCTATGTGAGTTCCACGACACAGTGAGGCTTTCACAGGGCTAGGACACTTAGGAATGCGCAGTGTTGGACACAGTGAGTCCAACAACAAGACACATGTTTTGCTATCTTCTCTATGTGTAGTTGTAGGTAACTGCAGACAGTAGCTGCGGCCAGACTACACGTTGCTTGCTGTGTTGGTATCCTGCATGTGAATGGGATGTGGAGGTACTGTGTCCACCATCGAACATGCATGCCTGTACGTCTGATTGACCAATGACATTGCACCATGTTCACAGGAATTGTTGGCTATGTGACAGTTGTAGCTGGAGTTTTGGATGAGTCACTGTCGTGCTACTGCATTTTCGTTGTGTTGTCATTGTGCACTGTGTCACTGGAACCTCACCCCTCTTGTCTCCCATGCCTGCAGCTGAAGGTCCACCAGCGTAAAGCCGTGTGGAGGGCCATTGCCTCCAGAGTCTGGGATCTGGGTGTGTCAAACCGAAGGCGCACCCACTGTCATAAAAGGTGGGACGACATCTGCCGGCTGAGCAAGAACGTGGCCGAGATGACGCTGGGGCTGCTCCCTCGGACTGGCAGGTTGGCTAGGCGCAGCATGACACCACTAATGGCCCGCATCCTGGCTGTCACACAACCTGAGCTGGACAGACAACTGAAGGAGAATCAGCAGCGAGCCAGGGGTGAGTATGTGTTGCAGGCTGCCTTTGGCTGGGAGTGGGTGCATGTGTCTACAGAGTGTGCAAATTGTCAGCTGTGTGACGTTGGTTGTGTGGTGCAATGTTTTGGGAGTGGCCTCTGTGCTGGGTGTATGTGCCATGCTTTTGCCCAAATGGTGCTTCATGAAGTGAGTTTTAGCACTGTGCATCTCTCTTACATTTGGAGTTGTGGCCTTCAGGTACCTTCTGCTGTGGGGTAGTGTGTGAATTCAGATGGATGGGAATGCCAGTGTGCCAACTGTGAATGCGTTTCAATGAATGCGTGCAATTCCAGACCTTAGATGTCTGCCAGTCAGACATCTGAGGCCAATGTGCAACAGTAGATGTGCCCATGGACTCGATATGGTGGATGGCATGTGTGCAGGGTCATTGTGGGCTGGTATGTTGTAGTCTGTGTGGTCCCCTACTGCTCCACACATGTAGGTGATGTACATCATGTCGTGGTGTTCATCCTTGCCAACATCGGGACAGTGTGTGTGCACAGGCCATTTTGGGGCTGTGTCTGATGTGAGCCAACTGCAGGATGGTGTGCTGTGTGAGTCACCTGGGGCACTTATGGCAGGATGTGTGGCGGACATGCACCGTTGTGTTGAAATTTTGGGTGGCAAGATATATGTGTGCATAGGGTGGCATGCAATGTGCTGCACACCTCTTTCTAGGATGCAGATGTATTGGCACCTGTTAGTTCTGTTGATGCCACTCATCTCACAGTACTTCTCTCTCCTATGCAGCAGCTCCCGTATGTGCAGAGGGAGAGGGGACGGACACCAGTGGTGAGGCTTCGGGTGCAACAGCCGCACCGGAGCAGACTGACACAGATGTGACCAGCGCCGAGGAGGGGGACAGGAGTCTGCTAGAGGATTCACAGCCGGAGACACAAAGCTCTACCTCATCTGACACCAGCGGTGACACATCCATGTTGGGGGGTACAGGGAACGGGGACTCGGCCTCCTCTTCCGCCACACAGCGTCCAGTGCCCATCCTCCCTTCAACCTCCACTGGTGCTGCCCATGTCCGCACGAGTAGGAAGGGAAGAGTCACCTTCACCCCAGGGACAGCTGCCCCAGCCCATGTCAGCCCTGCTGCCCTCAGTGCAGAAGCAGTCGAGCTATTGCGCCAGCTGTGTATGGGGCAGACAGCACTTCTCAATGCCTTCCAAGAGCACGACAAAAAGTTGGGGCAGGTTATAGCTTTCATGGAGGGCTTACATTCCGACGTAGGTGGGCTACACCGGACTGTGCAGTCCTTGCCATCAACTGTGACAGCAGCCCTGCAACAGGCACATAGTCAGGGAGCGGCTCCCAGCACTCGGTCTGGCCCCGTGTCATTGTGCACCTCTGACGACAGTGACAATGCTCAATGGACCCCAAAGTCCCGATACAGAACCCGCAGCACACAGGAGCAGCAGCAGCCCAAGCGTACTAGGGCGCAGACACCATCCCCACATAAGAGTAAGGCCACCCCAGAGCGCAGAGAGAAAAGCCCATCAGGCGACAGCAAGGGCCACAACGCAAAGAAAAAAGCATCAGGGTCACAGGCCTCACCTTCCTCCCCTGCCAAAGACTCCCCTGTCCCAAAGTCGTCTCGCAGAGGCAAAATGACAGTTTCCACACCCACTGAGAAGGTGTTGCCTGCAAACATTACACAGGATGAGGGCCCCATGGATAATCCATCCTTGACCTCCACTCCCATCCCAAGCCCTGTGAAGCCAGCACGGGAGGACACTGTAGGGGGCAAAGCTGGTGGACAGAGGGAGGCAGGGCGGCGGCAAACACCAGGCAAGCGCACAGCGGGATCCAGCATGTCCCCAGAGGGAGGGTCACCATCCACACCAGAATCAGCTTTGGTGTTGGGGTCACCTGTTGTGTCTGCCCCAGTTCCCCTCAATACCCAGACAGGGAAGCCTTTCAGGATCCCCAAGAAGTGGAGAGGCACCCCTCCACAATCTCCGGCACACACTGTGTCTCACCAGGGCATGAGTCCACCTCCCGGGCCACCACCCCACCTGGTCCAAGCAGCCCCCAGCTACCACATGCACAGTTGGCTCTTCCACAGTTGTTACTCCCACTGCCCAGGGCAGTCCTCCAACTGACCCCAACACACAGTCAGCTCCAAGTCCGACAGACAGCCCCATCTGAGTGGTGGTCACCCTCACACACCTGTCTGTCCACAGGGGTGCGTGTGATGCCCATTGTCAGGCCCATTACTCTGTTGCTGGGCATGGCATGGTAGAGTTGCATACATTCCCTGTGTAGCTTCTGATGTCACTACTCTGCACAATGTCTTTGCCTTTTTGTTCACTGCTGTTTGCCCCTTGCCTGTGCAGCTTCTCATGGACTCACTCTGCACTTTGTCCTGCCCACTGGCCTTGTTGTTCACTGCTGTGTGCCCCCTGCCTGTGCAGCTTCTCATGGACTTAATCTGCAAATTGGACTGGCCACTGGCCTTGCTGTTCACTGCTGTTTGCCCCTTGCCTGTGCAGCATCTCATGTACCTCACCTGCACTTTGGACTGGCCACTGACCTTGCTGTTCACTGCTGTTTGCCCCTTGCCTGTGCAGCTTCTCATGTACCTCACCTGCACTGTGTCCTGGCCACTGGCCTTGCTGTTCACTGCTGTTTGCCCCTTGCCTGTGCAGGATCTCATGTACCTCACCTGCACTTTGGACTGGCCACTGACCTTGCTGTTCACTGCTGTTTGCCCCTTGCCTGTGCAGCTTCTCATGGACTCACTCTGCACTTTGTCCTGCCCACTGGCCTTGTCGTTCACTGCTGTGTGCCCCCTGCCTGTGCAGCTTTTCATGGACTCACTCTGCACTTTGTCCTGCCCACTGGCCTTGTCGTTCACTGCTGTGTGCCCCCTGCCTGTGCAGCTTCTCATGGACTTAATCTGCACATTGGACTGGCCACTGGCCTTGCTGTTCACTGCTGTTTGCCCCTTGCCTGTGCAGGATCTCATGTACCTCACCTACACATTGGACTGGCCACTGGCCTTGCTGTTCACTGTTGTTTGCCCCTTGCCTGTGCAGGATCTCATGTACCTCACCTGCACTTTGGACTGGCCACTGGCCTTGCTGTTCACTGCTGTGTGACCCCTGCCTGTGCAGCTTCTCATGGACTTAATCTGCACATTGGACTGGCTACTGCCTTGCTGTTCACTGCTGTTTGCCCCTTGCCTGTGCAGGATCTCATGTACCTCACCTGCACTTTGGACTGGCCACTGGCCTTGCTGTTCACTGCTGTGTGCCCCCTGCCTGTGCAGCTTCTCATGGACTTAATCTGCACATTGGACTGGCCACCGGCCTTGCTGTTCACTGCTCTTTTCCCCTTTCCTGTGCAGGATCTCATGTACCTCACCTGCACTTTGGACTGGCCACTGGCCTTGTTGTTCACTGCTGGTTGCCCCGTGCCTGTGCAGCTTCTGATGTAACTACTCTGCACATTGTACTTGCCTTGTGTTTCACTGCTGTTTGCCCCCTGCCTGTGCAGCTTTTCATGTAAATACTGTGCATATTGAAATGCCCACTGGCTTTGCTGTTGCCCAAATTTGTTGTCTCTATATGCAAATTGTGAATAAACACAGTTGGTCCTGTAGTGAGTTGTGTCAGTGTCCTTCCTGAATAAAGTTGTTTCTGTGTGTGCATGGTTTACTGTGTCACAGGCTCAGTATGCCACTTCAACATTGCCAATGGGTTGTCTCACATTTCATTTTTTTTTCAGGGGTGGGAGGCACTTCATTTCTACATGACTGTGATACTTATGGGTGCAGTGCAGGTGATTGGCAATGAAATCTTGTTGTCATCTTCCTTCTTGGCTCATGTTATCTATGGTGGACACATGTCAGGTTTGTGGGCAATGGCAGCACAGGGTGGGAGTTTGGGCACAGGCTTACAGGCAGGCAGGCCAGGGTCATGGGGTCTGTGTGAGCTTCCTTTCTGTGTGCCAATCAGTGTCGGTGTATGGACATCTTGTGGTGATGAGTTATCCAGGTCCCATGGCTTACTTCCAATGTGTGCACTTGGGTGGTGGAGAAGTGTATGGTGTGAAGGGGTGACTTGGTTGTGACTGTGGATGTGTGTGCACCTGCATTGTCAACTACTGCCATGTGTGACCCTGGAGTGGTGTGCCTGTATGTGTACTTGTTTAGCCCTGTGGTTGTGTTTTGTGCACATGGCAGTATTGTGTGTTGCTGTTGTGGGAGGAGGTGTGTGTGACATATCCTACTTGTGCTTGGCTGTCATGTAGTGTGTCACTGTGTGTTGTGCAGCAGACATTGTCTTGTCCAGTATTTGGATGCCTATGTGTGGCTGGTCAGTGTTTGAGTTCAGGGCCTTCCTTACATCCCTGTGCCTATACATGGGTGTCCTTGCTGTCTCCAGGAGTTGTTGCATTGGGGTGACCGTGGTTTGTGTTGACTGACTGTGTCAGCCATGTGTGCTGTGATGGGCTGTGTGTGTTCTCACATGTGTCTTGTCTTGCATGAGCATCACACATGCTTGATGGTTGTGTCACTGCCCTTCCATTTGTGGGCACCTCACTTTGGCTTTCCTATATGTTGTCCTCCATTACTGCTGGCATGTGGTGTGTGTATGTAGCTGTGAGCCAGGGTGGTGTGTGTGTGTGTGACTTGTCAGGTAGTGTGTGCAGTGAAGTGTTTGGTCCTCATCTGTGTGTGTGTACATTTTGTGCCTGGCCTCAGTGTTCTTGGCTTGTGTGTGATGTTGTTGGGGTGTGTGTGTTGGCTGGGGCCTGGGCTTCTGTGCTATGTGTTCCTTTGCAAAGGGTCCTGCTGTGGCTGTATATGCAGTTGTTGGGACGTGGGGCATGGTGTGGCTGTAGTTGTGTGGTTGTTGTGCAGGAGTGGCACTTGGGAGGCACATGTTGTGTCCCTTCAGGGAGGTAGCTGGTGTGTTGTGGATGGAGTTGTGGCTCTGTGCGATTTGTACGGTGCCCTTGGCATGCGCTGGCCCTGTGCTCTGCGTTGTGTGCATGGTTTCATGCACACTGACCGCTGGCGATGACGTAACCGGGACATTTGTTCATGAATGCGGTACATGGGTGGGCAGTATGTGGCGAGATGTTTTTGTCACAGGTGGGACATGTGTGTGTGCAGTGATGGCTGTGTGCCTGTCCCCACAGGGGTGTGTGGTGTTCCCATGCGATGTTTTTCCACCCTGGAGCTGTGTATTGTGTTACTTGCACTGTTGTGTCTGTACGTACCACCGCGGTGCTGGCGGTGCAGAAAAATGCATTTTTCCGCCCGCGAGCAGCGGAAATCATGTCCGCCATATTAGAATGGCCAAACATAGACCATTTCCCGTCCGCTGCCGTGCGACGCGAACTGCCATCAAAGTGCGCCCGCAAGCGCGGCGGTGGGAGCCAATGGAGACACACCACCGTGCGGAATGACGTCCGCTCCGGCCCACAAATTAGGATGCTCCAAAAAACAAGTCGCACCGCAGCGGAGAAACCGGCCAATCCTACACGGCGGAAACTCGACAGCGGAGCGCGAAACCAGAGACCAGCCCACAGCGCCCGGACACGACAGCCATGGACCCAGCACTCCACAATTTCCCGGTGCTGTACCTGATACATCACCAGCAAATAATGGACCGTCGCGGACGCCGCCGCAGGTACACAATAACACAACCCCACACACAACCACAAAACACAAACCATGGACTGGCACAGGGTCCCTAACCACATCAGACACCCTGGTGGGGATAGGACCACATCCCCAAGTGCACACACACATGACCCACCTGCCACCAATACACCCCTCCGCATCCAGGTCACACATCGACCGCGATCGTGCGGCAATGTCACGGCCACGTCACCGCAGCGGTGAAGACAAGGGAATACATGCGCACAATGCAGAAGGTTGGGCCAGCACCAGGCATGGGCAGGGCACAAAGACCACAGGGCCACTACTCCACCCTCACACACTAGCCCCCCACTGAAGGGACATGCCATGTGCCACACCTGTGCACCCCCATGCACAACAACAAGCCAGGTGACACCACACCCTGCACCACACACAAAACAAATAGGGACACAGCCACAGCAGGAGTCGCTGCACAGGAACACACAGCACAGAAGCACAGGGCCAGGGCTACACACACACACCACAACAACACCACACCAATGGCAAGTAAACTCAGTACAAGCATCAAATGGACACATACAAGGAACAAACATCTCACTGGACACACAGCATGCCAAGTCACACACACATACCCCACACTGACACACAGACACATACACACACCACATGCCACCAGCAATGGAGCACACAAAACAGGAAAGCCAAAGTGAGGTGCACGCAAATGGAAGGCCAAGGAGACAACCACCAAGCATGTGTACAGCACATGCAAGACAAGGAACATAGAACAACACCCCCAGCCCACCTATTTACACATTGCTTGCATAGTGATTGAAGTCAAACCACAGACAGCACAGTGCAACAACCCAAGGAAACAGCAAGGCAACACATGTAGAGGCACAAGGATGAAATGAAGGCCCTGAAGTCAAACTGTGAACAGCCACACATATGTATACAAATACTTCACAGGAATACTCCAGCAGCACAACACACAGGGCCCATTGACACACTCCATGACTGTCAAACACTAGTAGGAATCCACACACATACCCCCCTCACATCTGCAGTACACAACACCAGTGTCAAACAAACAGAAGGGTGGCAATAATGTCCAGGCAATACACAGACAAACAGTCACACTCCCTGGGGGTAGCCACAAACATCACATAAACACAGGGATGCCAGAACCAATGTCTGCACAAAACAACAGACAAACACATAACCCAACAGACCCACACACAGAACCACAATAAGAACAGACATGCCCTGTGCAGCAAAAATGTGGAAAGGCAATGGGAGCACAGACACAACAGGAGTGCACGACCCCATCAGTCAGGAACAATGCACACACAACATACCACAACACAGACAAGAAGTGTACCATCACAGATAAACACAGCCACTGCAAACAAACAACAGATGCGCAGCCAAAAAAAGAACACATAGCAAACACAGCAGGACATAAGTGGATGCATACCAGCCAATGACAAGGCAACATACCCCCACAGCACTGCATGCACAACAAGCAGTGTCTGAACAACAAGCATACCAGCCACACACAGAAATGAGTGACACGACATGAACCCACACAACACCAATCAGCACAGCACAAAGACAACATCACACACAGGAAGTGAAGCAGTACCACAGCAAACACACATACATGATGAGCCTGGCCAGCATGCCTGCAATCCTCTGGACAGAATCCCATTCTGAGCTGGCAGTGCACCACAACTTGACATGTGTACAACACAGCCAACATGAACAAACAATGACAACTGCATCACACATCAAATCTAATACATTGCCCACACAAGTATCAGGGTCAGGAAAAACTGAAGTCTCTCACCCCTGCAAAAAATAGAGTAAGTGAGTATAGAAACTGGCAAGGTTGAAGTGGCACACACAGCATGTGGCACAGTAAACCATATACACACAGCAAAAGAACTTTATTCAGTAAGGACACTGACAAAACAGACAACAGGAGCAACTGTCTTTATTCACAAAATGCACAGATAGGCAACAAGAGTAGATAATAGCAAGGCACAAAATGCAGGGCATGTCCATGAGAAGCTGCACAGGCAGGGGCAAAACAGCAAGGCCAGTGGCCAGTCCAAGGTGCAGAGCATGTCCATGAGAAGCTGCACAGGCAGGGGCAAAACAGCAAGGACAGTGGCCAGTCCAAGGTGCAGAGCATGTCCATGAGAAGCTGCACAGGCAGGGGCAAAACAGCAAGGCCAGTGGCCAGTCCAAGGTGCAGAGCATGTACATGAGAAGCTGCACAGGCAGGGGCAAAATAGCAAGGCCAGTGGCCAGTCCAAGGTGCAGAGCATGTCCATGAGAAGCTGCACAGGCAGGGGCCACACAGCAGTGAACGACAAGGCCAGTGGGCAGGACAAAGTGCAGAGTGAGTCCATGAGAAGCTGCACAGGCAGGGGGCACACAGCAGTGAACGGCAAGGCCAGTGGGCAGGACAAAGTGCAGGGCATGTCCATGAGAAGCTGCACAGGCAGGGGGCACACAGCAGTGAACAGCAAGGCCAGTGGGCAGGACAAAGTGCAGAGTGAGTCCATGAGAAGCTGCACAGGCAGGGGGCACACAGCATTTAACGGCAAGGCCAGTGGGCAGGACAAAGTGCAGAGTGAGTCCATGAGAAGCTGCACAGGCAGGGGCACACAGCAGTGAACGGCAAGGCCAGTGGTCAGGACAAAGTGCAGAGTGAGTCCACGAGAAGCTGCACAGGCAGGGGGCACACAGCAGTGAATGGCAAGGCCAGTGGGCAGGACAAAGTGCAGAGTGAGTCCATGAGAAGCTGCACAGGCAGGGGGCACACAGCAGTGAACGGCAAGGCCAGTGGTCAGGACAAAGTGCAGAGTGAGTCCATGAGAAGCTCCACAGGCAGGGGGCACACAGCAGTGAACGGCAAGGCCAGTGGGCAGGACAAAGTGCAGGGCATGTCCATGAGAAACTGCACGGCAGGGGGCACACAGCAGTGAACGGCAAGGCCAGTGGGCAGGACAAAGTGCAGAGTGAGTCCATGAGAAGCTGCACAGGCAGGGGGCACACAGCAGTGAGCGGCAAGGCCAGTGGGCAGGACAAAGTGCAGGGCATGTCCATGAGAAGCTGCACAGGCAGGGGGCACACAGCAGTGAGCAGCAAGGCCGGTGGGCAGGACAAAGTGCAGAGTGAGTCCATGAGAAGCTGCACAGGCAGGGGGCACACAGCAGTGAACGGCAAGGCCAGTGGGCAGGACAAAGTGTAGAGTGAGTCCATGAGAAGCTGCACAGGCAGGGGGCACACAGCAGTGAACGGCAAGGCCAGTGGGCAGGACAAAGTGCAGGGCATGTCCATGAGAAGCTGCACAGGCAGGGGGCACACAGCAGTGAACGGCAAGGCCAGTGGGCAGGACAAAGTGCAGAGTGAGTCCATGAGAAGCTGCACAGGCAGGGGGCACACAGCAGTGAGCGGCAAGGCCAGTGGGCAGGACAAAGTGCAGGGCATGTCCATGAGAAGCTGCACAGGCAGGGGGCACACAGCAGTGAACGGCAAGGCCAGTGGGCAGGACAAAGTGCAGAGTGAGTCCATGAGAAGCTGCACAGGCAGGGGGCACACAGCAGTGAACGGCAAGGCCAGTGGGCAGGACAAAGTGCAGGGCATGTCCATGAGAAGCTGCACAGGCAGGGGGCACACAGCAGTGAACGGCAAGGCCAGTGGGCAGGACAAAGTGCAGAGTGAGTCCATGAGAAGCTGCACAGGCAGGGTCCACACAGCAGTGGGCAGGACAAAGTGCAGGGCATGTCCATGAGAAGCTGCACAGGCAGGGGGCACACAGCAGTGAACGGCAAGGCCAGTGGGTAGAACAAAGTGCAGAGTGAGTCCATGAGAAGCTGCACAGGCAGGGGGCACACAGCAGTGAACGGCAAGGCCAGTGGGCAGGACAAAGTGCAGAGTGAGTCAATGAGAAGATGCACAGGGAATGTGTGCAACTGTACCCAAACCATGGTCAGCAACACTGTCTGGGGTGTCACGATGTGCAGCACAGGCCATGCTGTGTGAGAGACAGGCGTGTGAGGTCTACCAACACTCAGACTTGGCTGTCAGTCGTACTGGGAGCTGGCTGTGTGTCGGGCCCAGTTGGAGCACTTGACTGGGGAGAGGGAGGCACAGCTGAGGTATACCTATCAGTGTCTTGGCAAAACGGAGGGCTGCTTGGACCAGGTGGCATAGTGGCACGTGGAGGTGGAGTCATGCAGACATGAGACACAGTGTGGATGGGAGATTGTGGAGGGGTGCCTTTCCACTTCTTGGGGAGTCGCAATGGCTTCACTGTTTTGGGAACAATGGGAAGTGGCGTGGACACATCAGGCTCACTCAACACCAAGGCTGCAGCAGGTGCAGACGCTGGACCTCCCTCTGGTGACGTGCTTGAACCTGCGCAATGCTTTGCATGGCCCTGGCTTTGCCCCTCCATCCCCTGCCTACCAGGTGGTCCCCCCACAGTGCCCTCCATTCCCTGCTTCACTGGGCTTGCTATGGGAGTCGAGGTAGTGGGTGAATCGGACTTGCAGCCCTTCTTATGCCTACCCTTGGCACTCACCACCTTCTCAGTGGGCATGGAAATTGTATGTTTGGTTTTGGGAGACGCTTTCGGGACAGGAGAGTCCTTGGCTGGGGATGTCCCTGAGGCACGTGACCCTGACGCCTGCTTCTTGGCTCTTTGTCCCCTGGTGTTGCCTGATGGGCTCTTGTCTGTGTGCACTGGGGTGGCTTTGGTCATCTGTGGGGATGGTGTCTGCGGCCTGGACCGCTTGGGCTTCTGCTGCTGCTGTGTGCTACGTGTGCCGTATCGTGACTTAGAGGTCTGTGGAGCGTGGTCACTGTCGTCCGACGTGGCCACTGGCATGGGTGTGGACAAAGGGACTTTCGCTGGACTCCCAGATTGTGCCAGTTGAAGGGCTGATGTCACTGCAGTGGACAATGACTGGACAGTCCGGTGCAGCCCACCCACGTCTGAATGTATGCCCTCAATGAATGCAACCACCTGAGCCAATTTACTGTCGTGGTCCATGAATGCATTGAGGAGAGCTGTCTGGCCTACACACAGCTGGCGCAAAAGGTCCACAGACTCAGCACTGATGGCAGCAGGGGGGACCGGGGCAGGGGCTGCGGTGCCGGGGGTGAAGGACACCCTTCCCCTCTTAGCGGTGCGAACACGGGCAGCACCAGAGGAAGTGGCTGGGAGGGTGGGCACTGCACGCTGTGTGGTGGAAGATGATGCAGAGTCCCCGTTCCCTGTGCCCGCCAACATGTCTGCGTCACCGCTGGCATCAGATGACGTACTACTTTGCGTCTCGGGCTGTGATTCCTCCAGCAGACTCCTGTCCCCCTCCGAGGCGCTGGTCACATCTGTCTCACAGGGCTCCTCTGCAGCTGTTGTGCTGGTTTCCCCACCACTGGTGTCGGTCCCATGTTCCTCCGTGACCACGGGAGATGCTGCATGAGAGAGAGAGATGTAGGGTCAGTGCAGTGGCAGCAACAGAACAAACATATGCATTACAGACAACCATTAAGATGTCTAGATCTACATGTTGCACGCCACCCTGTGCAATTACATCGCTCAAACCCACCTCTGTCATCACAACAGTGCGTGTGCACTATCAAACCGGGACAAAGTGAGCAATGTGATGACCACACAGCACAACATCCTGCATGTGGCTCCGTTACAACTGCAACACAGATAGCTCATACCTGTCTCACACCACCCACAATGCCATTTAAATGCCCCATACCCGTTTCCCAGTGTTAAGTACAGGTAGGACACATGCATGACATCTGCACCCAGCACCGGCACAAGCTGACACTCACAGGCCACTGCATCACACTACCAACATCACATTGCCCAGCGCTGGCACATGCTGTGCACACATGCAGCCACACACAGCCATAGTCACCCTTCCCAGTACACTCACCCCTAATTGCCTGCCGATGCTCCTTCAATCGTGCATCCAGCTCAGGGTGAGTCACGGCCAAGATGCGGCACATTAGTGGTGTCATGCTGCGCCGTGCCATCCGGCCAGTGCGAGGGATCCGCCCCAGTGTCATCTCCGCAACGTTCTTTGCCAGCCGTGAGATGTCGTCCCACCTCTTGTGGCAGTGGGTGCGCCGTCGGTTTGATACTCCCAGAGCACGCACCTTGTTCGCAATGCCCCTCCACACGGCCTTACGCTGGTGCACCTTGAGCTGCAGGCATGGGAGACAAGAGGGGGCAAACATCAGTGACACAGTGTCATGTGACCAAATCACTCAGGACAGTAGCATGATACAGATTAATCACAAATCCACATATCTCACATGCAGAGACAGAAATGCTTTTCACATGGTACATCTGCATGTGAGAATCACACGTAAATGCATGCATGTATAAGGGGGACACAATACTTGCACATCTCATGTACAAGCAGGATGCCAGCACAGAAGAGCATGTGTACTCTGCCCACATCTACTAACCATTTTTAGGTAGAGCAAGACATACGTCACAAAACAACATGTGTATGTGGCGAGACCCACTGTGTTCGACAATGCGCAGGCGTCAACGAACATGCACTGTGAATAGCCCACTGTGTCGTGTATATCACATTGAGGGACATGATCTCACAAACCCACCTCCTGTCTCACAGTGCAAGTTGTGTGCAATCTACAGGGTTGACCTGGCACATTGATGGGGAGTCAAATTTGAAAATGAACATGTTACACTCTGTACAATCAGTGATGTGTTCTTGTTGGATTGGGCGGTGACTGTGCAGGCCAGGTGGGCTCACACTGAGATGGACAACAGGGAAACGCAAAGACATGCACACTAGCAATGACTGGCCTGAATCCTCCATTACCAACTTGCTGCTTCACTGTATGGCTGACAAGACAAGACATGTCCCTCAAATCTTGATGTGCAGGCAGGGAGACTTGAGGAGTAGGGTACACACCCCTTCACCCAATGGAATGCAAGTTAGACAATGCATGACACAAACCCACACTCACATGCACATGCTGCATCAGACCGACTACATGTGTGCCCCCCTGCACTCTCACACCCACTGTGGAAGACTTACCACGACATTTGGGGCACCATATAGCCTTGGGTACTGTGTGAGCACCTCGTCCACCAGGACCTCAAGCTCCTCGCCGGTGAAGGGAGGACTGGCACGGATCTTCTCTGTCCTTGACATCACTGTTGGTTAGAGACAGCAGCGGCAGCAGCAGGTGAGGGTCTCAGGCAGCAGTCCCTGGAGGCAGCAGCAGGTGAGGGTCTCAGGCAGCAGTCCCTGGAGGCAGCAGCAGGTGAGGGTCTCAGGCAGCAGTCCCTGGAGGCAGCAGCAGGTGAGGGTCTCAGGCAGCAGTCCCTGGAGGCAGCAGCAGGTGAGGGTCTCAGGCAGCAGTCCCTGGAGGCAGCAGCAGGTGGGGGTCTCAGGCAGCAGGCTCTGTGAGCAGTGGAAATTCTGGGCACTCTCCCACACATATATAGCCCCCTGGTGTCGTTCCAGTAGTCCTGGGCTGCTGCAATTGGTCTACCAGGTAAGCCTTTTACAAATGCATCCAATGACTGGCACCGCGGTGGTGTAGCACGCCTACCGCTATTTTCAAAATTGCATCGAGTTTCCGCGATCGCGGAGCCCATTGGCTGTAATGGCATGGACCATGGCGGTGACACACCGCAGGGGCCAGGCGGGCGCTACCGCGGTATTGCATCTTTTGATTGCATCCAATGACCGGCACCGCGGTGGTGTAGCACGCCTACCGCTATTTTCAAAATTGCATCGAGCTTCCGCGATCGCGGAGCCCATTGGCTGTAATGGCATGGACCATGGCGGTGACACACCGCAGGGGCCAGGCGGGCGCTACCGCGGTATTGCATCTTTTGATTGCATCCAATGACCGGCACCGCGGTGGTGTAGCACGCCTACCGCTATTTTCAAAATTGCATCGAGCTTCCGCGATCGCGGAGCCCATTGGCTGTAATGGCATGGACCATGGCGGGGACACACCGCTGGTTCCAGGCGGTACTTTCCGCAATTTGGGTGCCATAGACACACATGAGGCACCGCCATTTGGGTGGCGGAGCATGCCAACCGCCATTTGGCCATGTCTCTGGGGCTATCAGTACCGCACCTGTGCATTGGGGTGTGTTGCACACACACCGCTGGTGCCAGGCGGTACTTTCCGCAATTTGGGTGCCATAGACACACATGAGGCACCGCCATTTGGGTGGCGGAGCATGCCAACCGCCATTTGGCCATGTCTCTGGGGCTATCAGTACCGCACCTGTGCATTGGGGTGTGTTGCACACACACCGCTGGTGCCAGGCGGTACTTTCCGCAATTTGGATGCCATAGACAAACATGAGGCACCACCATTTGGGTGGTGGAGCATGCCAACCGCCATTTGGCCATGTCTCTGGGGCTATCAGTACCGCACCTGTGCATTGGGGTGTGTTGCACACACACCGCTGGTGCCAGGCGGTACTTTCCGCAATTTGGGTGCCATAGACACACATGAGGCACCGCCATTTGGGTGGCGGAGCATGCCAACCGCCATTTGGGCATCACTTGTCTCTCAGTACCGCACCTACAGTACACTACACTACACTACACTACAGGACAGTGTTGGTATGGACAATACAATGTGCACACATGTCAATGTGTTGATGTGCATTGTCAATCACAGCATTTGTTTCCACAATTGATGATGTTTGTTTTAGCATGTCCTCTCATGTTAGATCATGCACACACTCGTCATTGATGCTCAGACTGTGGTCATTGTGTTGTTGAGGTGTGCCAGGTTCAATTGACGCCTGAATGTGTGTCATGTACAGCAGCTAGGTAGGATACCGTGGGGTTGCCTTGTCACACATGTGCAGGATGACAGACTCCCAGGCGTGCCCATGGGGAATGTGGCCATATCCCAATGTCCATTCACTTTGACCGAGGTGTTGTTTGGGGGACTTGCTGTGTGTAATCTGACAAGTGTGTGATTTGTGTAGTTGAAGGGGTCCCTACATGTCAGCTGGTCTGTGACTCAATTCATATGACATTCTTTGTTGCCGTTGTGTCAGCCATGATGTGAGATGCTGTGCACATCCCATGATGTATTGCATTACAATGTGTCCACTCTCATCTCAACTAGGAGGAGACCAAATCTGCATCGTCACTTGACAGTGCTGGCAGACATGGAGGATGAGGCGATCATCCGGAAATGCCGTCTGGATAGAGCCACCCTCAAGACCCTTTGTGATTTGTTGGAGCCCCACCTGCAGCCTCGCCGAACATATCCAACAGCTTTCACCCCAACGTATAAGGTGATGGCGGCACTGCATTTTTTTGCGACTGGATCATTCCAGAACACGGTGGCCGAGGCAGGTGGGATGTCACAACCCATGTTCAGCATGGTGCTGCGGGATGTTCTGTCCGCCATGATGATCTACAAGGACAGATACATCCATTTCCCCAGGGGGCAGAATTGGCAGCTGTAAAGGGAGATTTCTATCCCCTTGGACACATCCCCCATGTAGTTGGTGCCATTGATTGCACCCATGTTGGGCTAGTGCCACCACAGGTCCGTGAGCACATCTACAGGAATCGTAAACATTACCACTCCATAAATGTCCAAGTGGTATGCCTGGCAGATATGATCATCTCCCACGTGTGTGCAAAATTTCCAGGCTCGGCCCATGACTCATACATCCTGCGTAGCAGCATTGTACCCCAGCTGATGGCCAATCTGCTTCCTGAGCGTGCATGGATTGTGGGTGAGTATGCCTAGTCATTTGGCGTGCTGTGTGTGTGACCTGCTGTCCTCTGCATCTGCAACATTGCAATGTTTCTTTGTGTGTCACACATAGGTGACTCTGCATATCCCAACCGTCCTTGGTTGCTGAGCCCACTGCGGAACCCCAGGACACCAGCTGATGTCCGCTACAATGATGCCCATGGGAGGACACGTCGTGTGGTGGAGCGTACCTTTGGACTGCTGAAGTCACGTTTCCGCTGCCTGGACAAGACCGGAGGGGCACTGATGTACTCGCCCAGGAAGGTGTGTCAGATTGTAGTGGCATGCTGCATGCTCCACAACCTAGCCATTCGCAAGGAGATTCCCCTGCTCCTGGATGCTGATGAGCAGCCAAGGCCCCCGCCTGCAAACCAACCCGTGTCCAGTGATGATGACAGTGGAGAGGAGGAAGGTGTTGACCTGCGTCAACAGCTCATCACCCGCTACTTCACTTGAAGGTGGGTGACAATGTACAACGTACCCATTGTCTGATGATGTTGCTGTTGTTGTGAGGGTGTAAGTGAGATTTGTGACAGCAGCCAGTTGTAGACTCAGTGTTTGCTGTCAATGTTGATGGGACAGTTCATTTCTGAACATCTACAGGATGTGTATGTTGGCACTTGTTGCCCATTGTTATGTGTGCATGTGGGTTGTTCTTGTTGTGAAGTGTTGTGTGATGTCTGTGATGCCACACCCAGACTAGTGAATGTTGTTCTGTTGTTTTTCCTAGGTGCCTTTGACCTCTCCTTGCCTACATACACTCCGTCCCCTGGTACATTGTATTCCTGTTGAAAATTGTACATCCTGGAATAAAGACGGTGCAGGTACAACAACGTGTGTGTAAGGATTTGTTTATTTACAAAGGTGACATGTGAGGGGGTACATTGACAGTGAGGTGATTAGTGGAGCAGTGAGTTGACATTCATGGTAAATGAGATAATCGAGTGGTCACCACATAGGTGTGGTGACCCAGTCCAACAGACAGATGCCATTCACAAGGCAGTGTGGGGAAGGACAGTCCAAAAAGTCAATGCAGTGGTGCAGAGGGTTGCCATCATGGCTGGCTGCGTGACTGGCGTTTGGCAGGTGCTTTGCCAACAGATACTCCCAGGGTTTTCTTCGGACGGCCCCTTTTCCGTTTGGCAGGGGGGCCTCTGCTATAGGGCCAGTGGGGTCTGAGGACTCACCACTCTCTGTGGCCGCAGGGGAGGATGGTGAACTGTCATCCTGCGGACCACCAGTGGGAGGGGAGGTGTTGTTTGTGGCGCAGGCCTGTGCCTCAGTACCGCCACTAGTTGGCCCAAGAGGTCCACAATTTGTCCCATGCGGGTGTCCATGGACCTCATCAGCAGGAGGAGCTCACGTGAATCTTGTTCGGACCGGGCCGTTTGTCCCTGGGCCCGTTCATATGCCCCAAGGACTCTGTGGATGTGGTCCAGGGATTCGGTCCCAGGCTGTGTTCGTGTGTGGGTGACCCTGCCCCTCCCACCTGCTCTGCTGCCACGGACCGGTTGCCTCTCCACTGTCGGACCACACATCCTCTCCCTGCCCTCCTCAGTTGCTGGGGTGGGGTGGTCATCCTGTGGGACAGGGAGGGTGTTGCAGGCAGCACTGGTGGTTGTGGTTGTGGTGGTGGTGGAGGACGCACCGGACGTAACAGCAGGGGCCTGCAGATTGGTTGTTGTAGCTGCAGGTGTGGTGGGGGGACGATGGGGTCCTGGGACCTGTTGCGCCCTGGAACACCAGATGGCCCGGCCTCAGTCTCCTCGTCCGAAGATTCCTGGAAGTCAACATCCGAGAGTCGATGTTCCGGGGGGGGGGGGTAGACTGGCCCTGCAGGTTGCTGGTGTCGTCCTCTGCAGTCAATTCTTGGTCACCTGTGGATCAGATGGGAAATGGTCATTGGGGTGCACCACGTAAGATTTGTGTTAGCTGTGTGTCATTCACTGTTAGTACACTACACAGTTGACTGATCATCACATTGTTTCCTATGTGCACTACTGTGCCTCCTGACATGCTGCGGTGGTACATGCATTTCTTGTCCATGGTGTGAGGTGTCAATATGTACCATGCGCCACGTGCATGATTTGTGATTACAGGGACATGTTGACATCTAGGGCCTTGCGCTAAATATGATTTTTGTGCGGACTGTATGTGGATTTTTATGACCTGTCAGCCGTCACATCTGGGCATGTCCTGGCCATTGTCATCTCCTGCATACCTTTGTCTTGTCATGTGCATATCTGGATTGGTACCACATAACATGCTTTCTTACTGTTCATATGGTCGTTGTTACTCTGGCCCCATGGCACTGAACCTGTCATTCATTGCTGTGCATGATTGTTCCCAGTCTTTCCTCTACATGTGCATTGGTGTGTCACACTTTGGTTGCTGTGACAGTTTCCTTTGCTTAGCTGTGTGCACACTGTGCGTGGCAATATGATCGGTGTGCATATTTGTACATTGAGAGGACTGGTGTTGTCATATGGCACCATTCTTTTTGTGTCAAATGGCTAGGTGCACGTACTGCCTACTTGCCTGCTGTGTGTTAGCATTTGTGTTTGTTTTGTGACACATCTGTGTGTGCATGGTGGAGGCTTGCATCCTGCTCAGTGGTGGCACAAGACAGAATAATATGTCTGGCTAGCTGTTTGTTTATTTGGAGTGATCCATTATATGCCACATGCATCTGGGTGGGGTGGGGGAGTGCCCCATCCTGCTGAGGTGTGGGACAGGGGGCATGGTGGGAGTAGTAGTACAGGCCTCCACCCCAAACAGCCCTCCATGGCAAGATGGCTACCTACCTGTAAGTTTGTTTGTTGGGGATGTAATGGCTGACACATGCTTCTGGGTGGGGTGGGGGAGTGCCCCATCCTGCTGAGGTGTGGGACAGGGGGCATGGTGGGAGTAGTAGTACAGGCCTCCACCCCAAACAGCCCTCCATGGCAAGATGGCTACCTACCTGTAAGTTTGTTTGTTGGGGATGTAATGGCTGACACATGCTTCTGGGTGGGGTGGGGGAGTGCCCCATCCTGCTGAGGTGTGGGACAGGGGGCATGGTGGGAGTAGTAGTACAGGCCTCCACCCCAAACAGCCCTCCATGGCAAGATGGCTACCTACCTGTAAGTTTGTTTGTTGGGGATGTAATGGCTGACACATGCTTCTGGGTGGGGTGGGGAGTGCCCCATCCTGCTGAGGTGTGGGACAGGGGGCATGGTGGGATTAGTAGTACAGGCCTCCCACCCCAAACAGCCCTCCATGGCAAGATGGCTACCTACCTGTAAGTTTGTTTGTTGGGGATGTAATGGCTGACACATGCTTCTGGGTGGGGTGGGGGAGTGCCCCATCCTGCTGAGGTGTGGGACAGGGGGCATGGTGGGAGTAGTAGTACAGGCCTCCACCCCAAACAGCCCTCCATGGCAAGATGGCTACCTACCTGTAAGTTTGTTTGTTGGGGATGTAATGGCTGACACATGCTTCTGGGTGGGGTGGGGGAGTGCCCCATCCTGCTGAGGTGTGGGACAGGGGGCATGGTGGGAGTAGTAGTACAGGCCTCCACCCCAAACAGCCCTCCATGGCAAGATGGCTACCTACCTGTAAGTTTGTTTGTTGGGGATGTAATGGTGACACATGCTTCTGGGTGGGGGAGTGCTCCATCCTGCTGAGGTGTGGGACAGGGGGCATGGTGGGAGTAGTAGTACAGGCCTCCACCCCAAACAGCCCTCCATGGCAAGATGGCTACCTACCTGTAAGTTTGTTTGTTGGGGTTGTAATGGTGACACATGCTTCTGGGTGGGGGAGTGCTCCATCCTGCTGAGGTGTGGGACAGGGGGCATGGTGGGAGTAGTATTACAGGCCTCCCTCCCACATACAGCCCTCTATGGCAAGATGGCTACCTACCTGTAAGTTTGTTTGTTGGTGATGTAATGGCTGACACATGCTTCTGGGTGGGGTGGGGGAGTGCCCCATCCTGCTGAGGTGTGGGACAGGGGGCATGGTGGGAGTAGTAGTACAGGCCTCCCTCCCACATACAGCCCTCCATGGCAAGATGGCTACCTACCTGTAAGTTTGTTTGTTGGGGATGTAATGGCTGACACATGCTTCTGGGTGGGGTGGGGGAGTGCCCCATCCTGCTGAGGTGTGGGACAGGGGGCATGGTGGGAGTAGTAGTACAGGCCTCCACCCCAAACAGCCCTCCATGGCAAGATGGCTACCTACCTGTAAGTTTGTTTGTTGGGGATGTAATGGCTGACACATGCTTCTGGGTGGGGTGGGGGAGTGCCCCATCCTGCTGAGGTGTGGGACAGGGGGAATGGTGGGAGTAGTAGTACAGTCCTCCACCCCAAACAGCCCTCCATGGCAAGATGGCTACCTACCTGTAAGTTTGTTTGTTGGGGATGTACTGGCTGACACATGCTTCTGGGTGGGATGGGGGAGTGCCCCATCCTGCTGAGGTGTGGGACAGGGGGCATGGTGGGAATAGTAGTACAGGCCTCCACCCCAAACAGCCCTCCAGGGCAAGATGGCTACCTACCTGTAAGTTTGTTTGTTGGGGATGTAATGGTGACACATGCTTCTGGGTGGGGGAGTGCTCCATCCTGCTGAGGTGTGGGACAGGGGGCATGGTGGGAGTAGTAGTACAGGCCTCCCTCCCACATACAGCCCTCCATGGCAAGATGGCTACCTACCTGTAAGTTTGTTTGTTGGGGATGTAATGGCTGACACATGCTTCTGGGTGGGATGGGGGAGTGCCCCATCCTGCTGAGGTGTGGGACGGGGGCATGGTGGGAGTAGTAGTACAGGCCTCCACCCCAAACAGCCCTCCATGGCAAGATGGCTACCTACCTGTAAGTTTGTTTGTTGGGGATGTAATGGCTGACACATGCTTCTGGGTGGGGTGAGGGAGTGCCCCATCCTGCTGAGGTGTGGGACAGGGGGCATGGTGGGAGTAGTAGTACAGGCCTCCACCCCAAACAGCCCTCCATGGCAAGATGGCTACCTACCTGTAAGTTTGTTTGTTGGGGATGTAATGGCTGACACATGCTTCTGGGTGGGGTGGGGGAGTGCCCCATCCTGCTGAGGTGTGGGACAAGGGGCATGGTGGGAGTAGTAGTACAGGCCTCCACCCCAAACAGCCCTCCATGGCAAGATGGCTACCTACCTGTAAGTTTGTTTGTTGGGGATGTAATGGTGACACATGCTTCTGGGTGGGGGAGTGCTCCATCCTGCTGAGATGTGAGACAAGGGGGCATGGTGGGAGTTGCAGTGCAGGCTGCCTGTGCACATGCACCCATGGTAATGTTGCTAGGTACATTGGTGGTGTTTGGGAGGGGGTGGATGTTGGATCTGTGAGACATGTTTTAGTGAGTGTGTGGTGCAGATGAATGGAATTGTTCCTAGGAGGTGTATCTTTGTAGTTGTGCAAGGCAGTACATAGCAGTGTGGTGGTAGTCATTTGTTTGTACTTACCAGCCTCCACTCCCCGGGTACTCCTGTGAGACTCTCTGGATGCAGTATGGCAAGCACCTTCTCTTCCCATGGGGTGAATGGTTTTGGTGGTATGGGAGTGCCACCGCCAGTCCTGTCAGCCAGCTCACGGTTCTTGGTCCTCCTCTCTTTGACAACCCTCTTCAAGTCATGCCACCGCTTCATGATTTCCTTTCTGGATCTTGGGATGGTCCCTACTGCATTGACCTTCTGGACTATCTTGCCCACATTTGAGTCCTTGTGGCTAATGGTGTCTGTTGGACCAGGCTACCAAACAGTTGTAGTTCCACTCTGACTATCTCATCTACCATTACCTTCAACTCACTCTCTGTGAATTTGGGCATTTTATGTGTTGACATGGTGTGTGATGTGCAGAGGTGTTGTAGGTGCAGGGGTGTAAGTGGTGGTGGTGGTGGTGATGTGTATGGTTTGTGATGTGCAAAGGGGTTAGTGGTGCAGGTGTGGCAGTGGTGGTGGTGCTGTGTGTGGTGTGAGTGGTGATGGGGTGTAGCTTTACCTATCCTTTGTTCTCAGGGGTTGGGCCCTTCAGTTGTGGGTTAGTGCAGAGTATTGTGGTCAAGGAAGGGGCTGG
The DNA here is from genome assembly GCA_963921515.1 of Calotriton arnoldi. Lineage (NCBI taxonomy): Eukaryota > Metazoa > Chordata > Amphibia > Caudata > Salamandridae > Calotriton > Calotriton arnoldi. Next base: position 3,503,597 of record CAWUFW010000345.1, on the reverse strand, counting down.
TTTTATGCTCTGCTATGTGGGTGTGTCCACATGTGGGAGTGCTCTCAGGTGTGTTGTGTGGGCTGTCCTTGTAACTTTTTTTTTGTGTGCAATGTTGTGTCATTGGGGTGTGTTTTCTGTTTTTGGGTGGCATGGCTACTTTGGTGTGGGCACTGTGTGGCCTTATTGTGGGATTTTTGATTCGTCCGCCAAAATTGTCATGGAGCGTCCGCGGTGGTGGCTTTGCTGCAGCTCTTCCGCATGCTCTCCCATTCATCACTGTTAGCGATCGCGGCAGTCGGAAAGAGCGGAACGTGCCGCGGGACCAGCGGGGATATCCTAATTTGCTGTGCGGTGTCTCCGCTATCCTTGCGGCGGGTTGGTGTTTTTCCGCAGCGGATCCGTCTGCCGCGGACGTGTTTTGCCAATCTCCGCACGCTACGGGCGGTTTTTGTTCCCCCCTTACCGCCGCCGGTTTCTCCACGATGCCGGCGGGCGGTTGTTTTCCGCTTCCATGGCGGTCGGGGTGATTTTCCGACCGCCATCCTAATGACCCTCTAAGTTGTTTCTGTCTGCAATCAAAGATATACGTCATGGGATATACTCTACTCTACTCTATGGTCCATATTTACTAACCATGTGCGCCGGGGTTGTGTTACTTTGGTAATGCAAACCATATGAAAAGTGCTGGTGGATTTACTTTCCAACGCAGACTGGATTCGTGTTGGAAAGTTGGCCAAAGGGCTAAGTCGAAGGTTTGCAAAAGTCTCAGACACTCGACATCTTTCTGCTGTTACCCACCGCCTCTGATTTACAGTTCTATGGAGAGCGAAAGGACTGATGAGAGGCATAATTACCCGGGGAGGAGGGGGCGGGGTTAACAGATGACACACTGATTATGAAAGGCCTTTTAATGAGAATAACGCAATCCAAGACCGAGACATGTCACTTAAACTAGGTGTGACAAACTGTAAATATGTTAATGAAATAGATTTCAGGATTTCAGTGGAAACTATGGAGCCAACATGACCGTGTGAAATGAAATATGACACTAATAAGGGTGTTTTCAGCAACTCACTGAACAGTAAAAGTTATCTGGGAAAGCTTACTTTACGCTAACTTTGGTTAACCTAAACTGTAAACCAACACTGCACTTCTTCTAGCAAACCTAAATTGCACTAACTCCAGACAAGTCAGGGCAGCACACCTACACTGCACTAGCTGTGTGTAAACCTGGGAAGAACATCTACATTACTCTTTCATTGGGCAAACCCAGGAACACCAACCCTGCACTTACTGTGAGCATTGCACAAACTAATGACAAACATAGGTAGCAACCCCACATTGCACTAGCTGTTTGCAAATGTAGGCAGCACAATTACACTGCACTAGCTGTGCGCAATTCTGGGCTGTGCACCTACACTGCACTAGCTGTGTGCAAACATGAGTAGCACGCCTACACTGCACTAGCTGTGTGCAAATCTAGGCTGTGCACCTACACTGCACTAGCTGTGTGAAAAAATGAGTAGCACACCTGCACTACACTAGCTGTGTGCAAATCCAGGCTGTGCACCTACACTGCAGTAGCTGTGTGCAAACCTGAGTAGCACACCTACACTACTCTTGCATTGGGAAAACCTAGCCACACCTACACTGCACTTGCTCTGATCATTGCATTAACTAAGGACAAACCTAGGGAGCACACCTACATTGCACTAGCTGTGTGCACATCTGAGCAGTGCACCTACACTGCAATAGCTGTGTGCAAATCTTGGCAGTACACCTACACTGCACTAGTTGTGTGCAAACCCGGGCAGCACACACACATTGCAATAGCTGTGTTCAAACCGGGCAGCACGACTACACTGCATTAGCTGTGGGCAAATCTGGACAGTGCACCTACACCGCACTAGTTCTGTGCAAAACTGGACAGTACACCTACAGTGCACGAGCTGTGTGCAAACCTGGGCAGCACAACTACACTGCACTGATTATGGGTAAATCTGGGCAGTGGACCTACACTATATGATCTGTGTGCAAACCTGGGCAGCACACCTACACTGCACTAACCCAGGGCAAACCTGGGCAGCACACCTACACTGCACTAACCCAGGACAAACCTGGGCAGCACACCTACACTGCACTAACCCAGGGCAAACTTGGGCAGCACACCTACACTGGGCAGCACACCTACACTGCACTAACCCAGGACAAACCTGGGCAGCATACCTACAGCATACCTACGCTGCACTAACCCAGGACAAACCTGGGCAGCACACCTACTCTGCACTAACCCAGGACAAACCTGGGCAGCCTACCTACGCTGCACTAACCCAGGACAAACCTGGGCAGCACACCTACGCTGCACTAACCCAGGACAAACCTGGGCAGCAGACCTATGCTGCACTAATCCAGGACAAACGTGGGCAGCACACCTACGCTGCACTAACCCAAGGCAAACCTGGGCAGCACACCTATGCTGAACTAACCCAGGACAAACCTGAGCAGCACACCTACGCTGCACTAACCCAGGACAAACTTGGGCAGCACACCTACACTGCACTAACCCAGGACAAATCTGGGCAGGATACTTAAGCTGCGCTTGCTCTAAGCAAACCTACATTACACTAACCCAGGACAAACTTTGGCAGCACACCTACAGAACACTAAGGGGCAGATATACTAACATTTGACGGAGCGCAACGCAGCAAGACAACGTGCTGCACTGCGCTGCATCAAATGCAGAGGGCAGGAATACGCCATATCTAATAAGATATGGCACTTTCCTGCTCTCTGCGCTAGAAAAGAAGTGGCTGCCAAGCACCAACGCATACACTCTTGCACCATGGTACAAGGGTGCCTGCTTTTTAGGCAGGATTATTTTGGTGCAAGAAGGTGTCCCTTCCGGCACACAAACAATCCTCTAAGGCTTTTTCCTCTTTCTACGTTTGTTGCAGAATGCACACATAGAAAGAGGAAATAACGAGGAGGAATAAATATATTTCTCCTTGTTATGCCTCCCTTGGGAAGTCTTAGCATGTTGACGAATTCCCTGGTTTACTGTTGTTAGTAAATCTGAAAATGGACCACAAATCATGGGTGGATGCATGGACGCCTTCGCAGGGCAGAGTAACGCAATGCAGCAATTTGCACTGCCTTGCATTACTCCAAGGTGGTTCTGCATGTCATAGTAAATCTCACTTAAGGACTTGCATTGCCCTTGCGTCACCTTGCCTGATGCAAGGGCAGCGCAAGCCTTAGTAAATCTGGGCCTAGCTCTTTGCAAAGCTTGGCAGTACACCTGCACTCCACTAGTTGTGTGTAAACCTGGACAGCACACCTGCACTTCACTAGGTATGTGTAAACCTGGACAGCACACCTGCACTCCACTAGTTGTGTGTAAACCTGGACAGCACAACTACACTGCACTTGCTCTGGTCAAATCTAGGCAGCACACCTACAATGAACTTACTCTGAGCAAACCTACGTTACACTAAGTCTGTACAAACTTAGGCAGCATGCCTACATTACACCAGCTCTGTTCAGACCTGAGCAGCACACCTACAATGCACCAGCTCCATGCATACACTTATTTTGCTCTGGGAAAACCTGAGCAGCACACTTGCACTGGTCTCCCATTGGGCAACCCTGAGCAACCCGCATATTATGCGCTAGCTCTGTTAAACTTAGGCAGCACTCCTACAATGCACTAGCTCTTTGCAAACCTGGGCAGCACACCTACACTCTACTAGCCCTGGGTAACCTAGACCTTACCCCTACACCACAGTAGCGCTGAGCAAACCAAGGCAGCACACCCACACTGCTCCTGCTCTTGGCAAACCTGAGCATCCCACCTACAATGCACTAGCTCTCTGCAAACTTGTGAAGCACACCTACACTCTACTAGCCCTGGGTAACCTAGACTGTACCCCCTACACTACATCAGCACTGGGTAAACCAAGGTAGCACACCTACACATTCCTACTCTGGGCTAACGTACATTGCACTAGCTCAGGGTAAACCTATGCAGCAGATCTATACTGGGTTGCTCTGCGCAAGCTTAGGCAGCACACCTGCAAAGCACTACCTCTGAGTAAACGTTGGCAGCACACCTACAATGCACTAGCTCTTTGCAAACCTGGGCAGCACACCTATACTGCTCCTGCTCTTGACAAACCTGAGCAGCCCACCTACAATGCACTAGCTCTCTGCAAACCTGTGAAGCACATCTACACTCCACCAGCCCTGGGTAACCTAGACCGCACCCCCTACACTACAGTATCACTGAGCAAACCAAGGCAGCACACTTACACCATTCCTACTCTGGGCTAACGTACATTGCACTAGCTCAGGGTAAACCTATGCAGCAGATCTATATTGGGTTGCTCTACGCAAATGTAGGCAGCACACCTACACAGCACTAGCTCTGAGTAACCTTTGGCAGCACACTTACAATGCACTAGTTCTGTGCAAACCTGGAAAGCACACTTGTACTGCACTTATTGTGGCAAACCTGCCTCTGGGCAGACCTACACTGTAGTAGTTCAAAGCTAAACTAGGCGGCACATCTAAACTGCATTAAATCTTTGCAAACCTGGGTAGCACACCTACAGTATGCTCTTGGGCAAACCTGCACTGCACTCGGTCTAGTTTGTCATGGTTGCCGTAAACCAACATCCCAGGTAGTTCTGAAAAATCCCAAAAGGAAAACACCTAGCGAGATGCCAAGTATGGTCATCCATAGCCCCATCACAACCAGCATATCACAGGTATAAAACTGATTATGAGTCATGTCACCACTGAATTGTACCCAAAATATAGCCAATGAACTCAGGGAAAGTTATTGTAGCAAAAGCATCCAGGAAGAAGTGCACTTACACATCCATGAAAGAAACTGGATCAACTCAAGGGAGCAACACTCTTTACGAAATTTGGCTCCCTGGGTGTGTATCATGTTGTACGAGTCTTACAGGGCAATGAATGGAAAATCATGTTCAGAACCAAGTTGGGTCTGTTCGAGTACCAATTAATGCCTTTGGACTCTGCAATGCCTCAGAAGCCTTCCAATATTTCATTGATGAATTCCTGCGGGGTTATCTGGATGTGTTTTGTATTGTCTATACTGACGATATTCTGATATATTCGGACGCTACTCAGGAACTTACTGGCCATATCAAGGCAGTTCTTAGTAGACTGAGAGAGCATCAACTGTTTGTCAAACTGGAGAAGTGCCAGTTCCATGTTACAGGAATCGAATTCCTAGGTCTTGTGATCAACCCAGAGGGAATAAGAATGGGCCAACGCAAGGTAGCGGCAATAACTCAATGGACCACTCCTACCAATGTAAAAAACCCTTCAGTTTTTTAACCTTTGAAAAATTTTATAGGCGGTTTAAAAAATATTTCTCTGCCATAATTCAACCTCTTACTGGCCTGCTCCAAAAAGGAGTTCCCTTTTTATGGACTGAAGAAGCCGAAATGGCCTTTCAATTCTTAGAGAATCAGTTTGTCCAGGCCCCTGTCTTGTGACACCCGGATGTAAACCTACCCTTTCTATTGAAAGTGGATGCATCTTATCTCCTTATGGGAGGGGTTGTCTCTCAGAGACACCCAGATACAGGTCAACGGCACCCAGTGGCCTACCATACTAGAAATTCATGCCAAATGAACTGAACTACAGTGTCACCGATAAAGAGTTGCTAGCTATTAAGCAAGCGTTTGAACAGTGGCATCACTATTTGATGGGGGCTAGACACACAGTGAAAATATATCCGGACCATCGAAATCTTCAGTTTTTGAAATCTGCTAGATCATTCACACCGCAAGAACTTCGGAACATCATTGGTTGCTCTTCTAATGCGATTTTGATTTTGTGATTAACTGCAGCCCAGGACCTCAAAATGGAAAAGCAGATGCCCTAACCAGGTCTTTCGCTGTTCTTCGGGGGAAGAAACTGGTGTCAGTCTCTGAACCCCTGTTAATCTTACCTAAACCATCTGAGCATACTCTTAGTGTAGAACATATAGTCAACACCAAAGACTATCTTTCAGAAATAAAAGCATATACTAACACCATTGATTGAGCAGGCTGGGTAAAAGCAGAACCAAATTGGATTGAAAAGGAAGGACTTTTATATCATAACAGTCTTTTGTATGTTCCAACTTTACCCGTAAAACAGCAAGAATTGACTTAGATGCATGATTATGATTTGTGTGACCACTTGGGTGTGCAAAAAACAAGGGCCGCAGTTCAAGGATATGTTTGGTGGTCGACTGTGCAAAAAGATGTTAATCATCATGTGACTACTTGTGCTATATGTGCCCAAGGAAAAGATGAACATAAAAAAATGGTGGTTTGTTGGATCCAATACTTGTTCCACCAATCCCATGGCATACCATCTCCATGGACGTTATTGTGGAAATGCCCCTGAGCAACATAAACAGAGCAATGCTAGTTGTTGTTGGCCATCTAATGAAGATGGGACACTTGCCCCAAATACCTTCCACTCCAGTACTAGTAGATATTTTTTCAGAACAGATTGTCAAGATACATGGTATACCTAATGTCATCATTACAAATCGAGGATCTCAATTTGCAGTACGATTTTGGCAAACCTGTGCAAACTATGAAAACAGATGCCCAAATGTCAACAAGCTTTCACCCAGAAACTGATAGCATAACAGAACGCCTTAACCAATCTCTAGAACAATACTAGAGGTGTCAAGCGATTCAGCACGGGGAATATTGGAGTAAACACTTATGGATGACAGAGTTTGAGTACAGTAACACAGAACACTCAACCTTAGGGTACTCTCTGTTCTTTTGCTCAACTGGCCTTCACCCTAACATACTGCTGTTTCAGTGTCCGCAAAGGTCCAGTCACCCAACAGTAGAAGAACAACATGTGCATTGTCAAGCAATTCCCAGACAGGCTAAGAAACACTTGGAGGAGGTGAATGGTACTTTAAACTAAGGTGTAAAGGTCAGAAGACCTGTTCACCAGGAGGGTCAGTAGACCTTCATGTAAAAAAAAGGATCCGGGAGATACGTTCTCCTAGGGTAATATACGTCAAAACATAGAGTATCCCTCTGCCAAATGGGAGAAGATTTGGTGGAGTGTGTATGTCCTGACTATACACCACTTCAATGAAAAGTGGGGAAAAGGAAAATTATTCCTTTTTTATTTACACCCCTCACCCACTCTAGTAATGGCATGCTTCATCATCGGGTTCACTGTGACTTCTAAAGCTCAGGGTGGGCTTGACCTTATTCCAGGGAGCTCTATGTATATGAATAGCTGAGGGAGCTACCATTAAAAATTCCTCATCCACTCCCAAGGTTTCCCTTTAGTAGTGGGGTGGATGGGAAAGGGTCAAATAGACTATGCAAGGGGCAATTGGCATTTGATGGTTGTATGACCATTATGGTGCCAACATGTTTCTGCCTACTCTACTGGCCGAGCACGGTCCGAGGCATTCATCAGGGTGGGTTTGCTTTACTAATACTACCCTGTCAATGTGTTTTTATAAATGTAATCAGTCATGCACTGTAAAATTATTATAGGCATGCAACAGGCAGTGAATACTTGCCCAATCAGAGGTACCGGGGCAGTTCTATTTCAGGCTCCACGGGGAGCGGAGAGAGGTTGGCCCTATAGTCACACTTCCATCAAGGGTCCCTAACATCTGCATACCTACTGTGGTCAATTCATACCCAACTTTTGGTTTTACCAGCAACATCCAACTAAGCCAAGACAACCGCAGAGATGGCGGTCTTGAAGGTGGGAACTGTCATGGTCGCATTACGTCTAGAGAAAGAAAAGACCTTCAAGAGATGCAATTTTGCACTTTAGGAAACTGAAGCCAGAACTCTAAAGCGACATTGCACTATTATAAGTACATATTTTGGAAACTGAAAACAGAACACTTAAGAGACATTTGAACTGGTCTTGGGCAATCAGTGAGAGTTTGGTGATTTGCTGGGAAAAGGCCAACAGACCTCACAGTTGTAGAAATACTTTTGTCAGTAGAAGTCAAAGTTTATCAATTAGGTATTAACATTCCAATGGTAACTATGATACCAGTGATGTGATGGTATTAAGTATAAGAAATGGACTAATATTTGTATGTGTGTATCCTTCCCCAGAGTCGCACAAGGAGGAATCTCCTCGAACAATGAAAGGAAGATATTGAGAGGGAAATCCAGGTGTAGACAACTCTAGGACAGTGGTTGGTCAGTTTGTTATTTTGTTCAATTCTCCATTCCCTTGGGTGATCTCTGGTTGTGAGCCTTGACGTGTTGGCCACTCCTTGGACCACAGAGGAGTGTGGTAAGACTCTCATCGTGCTTCACTCTTGCCGGGCCTGATAACTCAGGTTAGTGCTACTGATCGGACGTTAACCTTGGGTTTTGACATGTGTAAACCTAGACAGCATACATACACTGCACAAGCTCTGATCAGATCAAGATGGAGCACCTGCGCTTCTCTTTCTATGGTCAAACATTCATCTGGGCAAAGCTCTGCTCTGGCCAACGTGCCGCTGGGCAAAACTGCACAGCACTATCTCTGGGCAAACATAGGCATCACAAGCTCTGAACAAATGCACCCAGCATTAATTGAGAGTACACCAACACGGACCTAAATCACTGAAAAATCTTCACTACTCTAGTTGACTGGTGAACCCCTAAAGTTCTAGCTAGGTGACCAAACCTACACTGCATCAGCTCAGAAATAAAAAATGTTAGCACTTGATCAGAGCAAACTGTAACTCACCCGACACAAATCAAATCCGATTGTACCTTGTATGGCTGAATGAGCCAATGAACAAATAAATGAATCTATGAACCAATGAAAGACTCAAATGATGAATGAGTGCATTAAGTTAATGAATGAATGAATGTAAACTTAATTATCTTATGACTGGAGAAGTAGAGCCAGGCTGCATTTCTTTAACTCGGATGAAATCTCTACAGTTCTAACTGGTACATACCCAGAACATCCTCATACAATGGTACAAACAGTGGTTCCTCTGAGGGCACACAAGCCAACTCATGGTCCGGTTATATTGTTCTGGCTCATGACAAATGTGTACTGTCTCTTCTTGGTATACAGCTTTGGCCAAGACCATAACCATGAACTAGCCTTAAAGCTCATAACCATAGCTGAGGGAACACCTATTGCACATTGCCTCAGCCCTAAACAGACAGCGTGCTTCGAGGAGCAACAAAATCCACTGAAACGTTATAAAACTTGTACGAGTATTAATTTTGAACAGACAACCTTTGTTATTTTTTTTTAATATAAAATCATATTTATTTCTACAATAGGATGGGTAGCAAAGCTATAATATACAATTGCACTGGTAACTAGAACCCCTCAAAGGAAAATCAGCGAGTTCTAACTTTTCATTTTATTTTTTGTCATATGTCTAACTGAAAAGGGCTTCTGCAGGAGCAGTTATTCACCCGTTCCATTCTCTCACCCAGTGAGGCCTCAAGACATCTTTCATCAGACCCAAAGCCCAATCATAAAGCCTTCCTAAGGTAGTTTGCATCTGTGATGCAGTGATGCCTTGGCCACGTACAGTCTTTGGTTAAATCTCTGAATTTTTCATGTGATTGGTCTAGGACATCCGGAGCCCCTGAGGGAACTGGGTTATGGGATGGTGGCAGATTTGACTCTGTCTGATAACTGTAGTCATTACAATGGAGTGGCCTCCTCTTGGACACACATTATTGTGATTGCTCTCTTTTTGGGGCTGTTATTCCCCATTCCCCTGTGTTCTCTCAAGAGCAGCCTCCCCCTTGTTGAGGACCAGGAGAGAGATGGGCCAACTGGTCAGGACCAGCTAATAATATAGGCAGGAGTCTCCTCTCAATGGGGCTTCTCTGAAATCTAGTTTCAACTCCTTTCTAAATTGACTGTTCATCCTGTGAGTATTGGGTATCATCCTTTCTGCCCATTGGATGTCTTTTTAGGCACAACCATGACTGCGTCTTTGCCAGGTTGGTGATATCTGTGTTCATGCATCCATGACTGTTATCTTTGGATGTTTTCATAGTTGCAGTAAGGACATCAGTCCATCTCCTCGATTTGATCTGCTGGTTTCTCCGCACCCTCTCTCCAGTTAAGTAGTATGGAGCATGGTCTGGTTTGTGGCTTTCTTTTTTGGATCATACTTGCATCAAAGGGATTTCTTGCCCATTTACGTGTCCTGATTTCTCCCATATTTCAGTGTTGATTATTTCTGGGTGTTATGTCTGCCAGAGAATAAATCAACATGCTGGTGCATATCACTTATTCTTTGGCACAAGTGTCTCTCTGTGGCACAAGTGGCCTTCAGCAAGTAGCTTTCAGCAGCAAAGGTGTGGCATCTTGGTTGATCGTTCACCGCCATTTTTTTTGATCTGGTATAGTTTTGTATTCAAGCATTTGGTGAGCATTGAAGATCGCCTCGATTCCAGATTCCTCGGTTGCCACTTCTGGCTGTCTTGATTGGGGAATGCTTCTGGGAATACTCACTTGGTACCAGTCACAATTATGGGGATAAGCAGGAGTGGCTGTCAGTTAGGCAGACACTATTCCCCTTCTAAGAAGCTAGAGCTGTCATTGGTCATTACATTACATGCCACAGACTTGATCATCTGATATTGAGAGACATTCCAGATGTATTTTAAACTTTTTCACCACCTGTGGTGTTGGCTGGTGAGAAAACTTTGACCACTTGGTTCAGTTGACAAGGCATCGCACAGGCGATTGGTTCTACTGTGTCAACCTTTTTACTTTCCAGGATTAGCTGTTTGCCGACAGTATAGCTTTGTGGAGCATTTGAAGAGTTGAGAGTGAGCCTAGGTACTTCCTACATGCCTGTGATCACGGGCCTTATCGTTTGCCTTCTCTTCTTCATTTTGGTCCCAGGGTGAACTTCATGCACTTAGATTAGTACTTCCAGGAGAAAGGGGCCTCTGGCTTCATATGGCTCGGATAGATCCTCAGAGATTTGTTCTAACTTTTGTCCAGTGAAAGTACATCATCTTTGACACTTTGAGAATTTGGTGGTGATCTGCATCTTGTTTTCAGTTAGGCCTTTTTTTGTTCTAGCAATAGCCAAGACCTTTTGGTTTTAGTAAAATCATATCTGGAACATGATTATTTATAGGGGCTTTCAATCAGTCCTCTCCATTAATTTATCGGTTGTTTTCCTTCTATCCACTACCGCATAGGGCAATAGATCAGCCTAATCCAGCTATTGGCTAACTTCACTGTGAGTAACAGCATTCTACCCTTTACACAATGAGCAACTCTGCACATACAGTGCCAGCGACTACTAGGGCAACATCTCATTTCTGAGACCAACACATATTTTAACTTTTTTCCATTTTTTTATATTGGTGAGGGCCTGGCAGGTCCCACGATGTTTATAAAAAAACAAGGCAAAACAAGCATTGACCAATCCAAAAGGATATCAGCCAATACCAGACAGAGTGGCTTTGCCAATACTTTTTTGTCTATAACTTTTGAAAACAGTGAAAACGTCTTATTACTGAAGTGTCTACTTCCATCATTGGTGGGAGGGGAACTCCTGTTACTTCTCAATGTCTTGGGGGCAAAGCCGGCAATCTTTGTCTGCTCTGGGTCAGTCAGTTGTCCAGTATTGGCAATGATTTTTAGGGTTTCTTGCCAAGTTAGATAGACTTTCTGTGCAGAGTTCAGGGATCCATTATCGTTCTCATCCCAGGAATGCTAAAAGAACACCCAGCTGCTCCTTGGCCGTTCCCCTAGTTGGTTTAATGTGCCGCACTGTGTGTATGCCTTCATCCTCGGCTGTTCACTTTTGAATTCAAAGAAGAAACTTGAGGGGGTATATTTACTAGAAAATAATGCAGCGCGGCACTACAAACGATCTTGCTGCACCAAGCTGCATCATTAGGAAACTGCAGGGATGCGCTGTATTTACAGCAATACAACGCTCCCTGTGCTTTCCTCTGCACTGGTGCACAATTGGTTGCCTAGTGTCAAAGCAGGCACCCTTGCCCCATGGTGCAAGGGTGCCTGCGTTGCAGGGATTATTGTTTTTGTGCAGGAAGGGAAGGGAAGACAGCAAACTCATCACAAAGTGAGAAAGCAGGAACCTGCAAGAGCGAGAAACAGGGTCAAGGAGTGTCAGGTAGTGGATTAAAGACTACCAGTCTTGGTGTTGGGTGTTCCCACATTTAATTTGCACGGCAACCGGCTTCTGAGCAGAGCTTCAGGCACCGGCACTCTTCCTTTCACAAAGTAAGCACTAGTTGGTAGGATCGCTTGGATAAACTGAGCAGGACTGAAGGATAGCCAGCACTCTATATGACGCCCCGTAGGGGTAGTGGGCAGTCCCAGAAGAAAGAAATATATCTTAAAGCAACAGGAGCTCCTATCATGAAGGCTGGTTCAACTTTACTGAGTAAGAACTGATACATAGAAGAAGAGAAGTGGGAGTAGTGAGGCAATCTTAACATGAAAGTAATGAAATATCATGGTATGGGGATACCAGTGTCCAAGCAGCTCCTGAAATTGCTGCAGAGTCAGCCCATCAAAGAGCACAGTGTACTTCTCTTCTTGTCACCCAGAGCCGTAATTCAAACTGATAGCCCTCCCCACTCCGGCACCCACCGCCGCAAAGGCAGTGAGAGGCACCTCAAGCTCCTGTATCACAGAGATATTTTTAAGCCTTGGGCATAGGCGCTGGAAGCAGGATTACGCGGGTGCTACAGCACCCCCAAAATAACCAGGCTGGAGTTCTGAATGTGGATGAGCAATAAAGATGCCTTTAAATTTGGCTTTTATTTTGTCACATTTGCTGTGCGTTCAAAGACAGAGGTCAAATGTCAGGCTATCGCTTCTGACAAATTGCTGCTTATTCTTTTAACATGGAGGTTGGTGTTTACATTTCTTTCTCAGACTGCCAAGTTAGAGGATTTTATAAAGTGAACTATCTGACAATCTTGCGGGGTACTGAGAGTGAAAGGAAAGGCTGTAGGATGTCAGTTTTTTCTGACACACAACTAAATTTAAGTACCTGTAAATGAACTGTGCGGACATTTCAAAATATAGCAGAAGTTAGGAAAGCACAAATGAAGAACACTTTTTGTAAAGCGCCTATTTGAAATGAGAGCTATTTTCTCATTCTAAAGCCTGTCCACTTTTTTAAGTAAATAGGGCTTAGCGTCAGAAACCTTGGGTGTTGCATGGGAAAGCCCATGCACCCCCCATGGTACGCCCCCTTGGCGGTAAGTAATGCAAAGCAGCTCTATGAGCTGCTTTGTGCTACTTTAGAGTGATTTTCCAGCCCTAAACAAGTTTATGGATGGGTATACCCAGACGTGGGGGCTGTACACATTGAGTCACTGGAATCAAGCTATACTTGACTGATGAGCCCTTACTAGGGTGAACCCGGTCGTAAGCTGCTTGTGTTCTGGTTCAGGGAGGACCTGTTACGGCAGTTTGAGATGGACTGTTCCCATTGGATCATGGTCAGGACTGATTTGCACAGTAGCGGCTCCTCGAGGGAGTGCTGCGGGCGGTGGGGCGGGGCGGGGGAGGGGCATGGTGGGGGGTAGTAAACAACAGAATTGGGCCGGACAAAGTTGAGTAAATAAATAAATAAATAAAACGAATTACATTGCGCGCTGCATCGCCGATTTGGCGTTGCAGTGCGTGCAATGTAATTCGTTTTGTTTATTTATTTCTTTACTCAACTTTGTTCGGCCCAATTCCGGAGTTTACTACCCCTCCCCCGCCCCGCCCCACCGCCCCGCAGCACTCCCTCGAGGAGCCGCTACTGGATTTGCATAAGGCTGTGTCCTAACTTAGGTGGCATGGTGTGCAAAATATCCTATAGACTAGGATGCGGCCGAGTAATTACCAGTGGCTGAAATTAATTCAAGCATTCTATCCATCACATTTTGTACACTTTAGTGTGTCGCCCAAAATGAGACGGGCCCTTGGCGTTAAGTAATGCAAAGCAGCTCATAGCTGCTTTGTGCTACTTTAGAGTGATTTTCCAGCCCTAAACAAGTTTAGCGCTGGAATATAAATTAGTAAAAAAAAGTTTTAGCATCGATTCCATCACTTTTGTGTCACAAACACAGCCCTAAACTTAGTAAATATACCTCTTGTTCTTTGTGTGATGCTCTGATTTTTTACAATCCTATATGTTCAGTAATGTAGCATTGATGGCAGCACCCCACTCTTCCAGCATCACTGCGCACCCACCTCTGCACCATGGTGCAAAGGTCGAATGTGATGCTAGGCAGTTTGTTTGTGTGCCAGCGCAGCGGATGAGAGCAACAGCAGATCATTTTTAATCAACATAGGTCTGCACTGCTCTCTCCCATTGCACAACACAGTGCAGCAAATTTGGCTGCTGCAATTCATTACACTGAAAAATAATAAGGGGCATATTTATGTAGCTTTCATGCAGCGCAGCAAGCTACCTTGCTGCGCTGCATGAAAGGGAATGGGTAGGAATGCGCTATTTTTAACATAATAAAACGCATTTCTGTCCTTTCCGTGCGCTGGCGCCCTTTTGGCTGCCTAGCGCCATTGCAGGCACCCTTGCACCTGTGTTATAAGCAGAATTGGTTTTGTGCTAAAAGGGGCACCTTCCTGCACAAAAACAGTTCACTGAGGCATTTTCATCCTTCTATGTGTGCTGCAGAATGCTGCACACACCAAAAAAGGAAAAAACGAAGAGAAATAAATATATTTCTCCTCAATATGCCTCATCTGGGGAGGGGTATTATTTTGACACATTCCCAGGTTTACCAGTAATGGTAAGTCTGGGAATGTGCCAAAATCCATCAGTGGATGCGTGGGAACACCCACGAATGGAACGCCTCCGTGGGGCAGAGTAGCACAATGATGCGATTTACGGTGCATTGCTTTACTCTGGATTTATCAAGCCAAGCAGGGCTTCGCAAGGTGGCCTTGCATGGTTTGATACATTTGACTTAGGTTTTGCGTCGCCCTTGCGCCCCTATGCGAGGCACAAGGACGATGCAATACCTTCATCAATGTGCCACTAAATATGTCCACAAATATTTTCCTCCATAAGACATAAATCACCCCTTCCTACCCCACATGCTCTTCTCAGCACTTCATATGAAGAGAGAAACTCTTGAAGGATCAAATATTTCTTGTTTGTATGTAAATCCAGGTATGATGTGAATAACTTGGTGTTTTCTAGTTTCAGCTCTCCTATCCTAATCACGCATTTCTCTTGGCGCAGCAGCTCTGTTCACGCCTCCCATTTCTCAAACTCCACCTTAGAAAAAGCTGGAGGATAATTGAGGCTGCATAATTGATGCGCACAATGACACAATATGGAAAAGGGTTCCATTAGCCAGGTCACCCCATTAGCATACATTACATTCAACAAGATTGCTCTTTTCACCCCCGGTTTATTAATGGGATAATGCAGCAGCATTGGCACAAGCGCAGTACATCACTGCTTGCGCCACGGGTACAATGGATCCTTTTAATGGTTTAAAAAAAACGCTTGCAAGTGTGAAGTAAAGAGAAATCCCGGCACCTCCTTCGCACACCCCTTCCCACGAGACTGTCATGCCCCACCCTGCCTTACTTCCCTCAGTATCAAGTTGTGTCACAACTAGAAGCATGTCTTTGACAATAACTGATTTGATCCTTTCTAGATGTGGGGGTCTTGTGGTTTTGTTATCTGCTGATGAGCATTCATATGCAAGTCCTACTCCAGTTTTTCCACTTGACAAATCTGTGTGATCCTGGTCAACTGAGAAGGATGCTAATCAGATGTGTGAGAGTGCATCTCAACATGACATCTTGATCCAAATTAGTGAACTCACTCTTTCATTTGTCACAACCAGGGCTGGACTGGGAACCCAAAGCAGCCCTGGCAATTTTGCAAAACTAGCCCCCACCCTTCCAGCCTCCCAGGAAAACGCCAGATGCCCGCTACAGCCAGTCCGGCCCTGAAAGGGGTATGGGTATCACAAAACATTCAGGAAGCAGAAGGTGGGAAGCAGTCAGCTGGGAAAAGAACACAATGAATACTGGCAGGATTCTGAAAAAGACCCAACATGCCCTTGGGGCAGCTATTCTGCATGGTGGCACAAGTGAAGAGGGAGTAGTCAATCAAATAATCTTTATTCGGCTTATCAAAAGCCATAAAAGCACACAATAAAAACAGTTCACACATAAAAACGTAATACTTGTAAAAGAGTTGAAAACAGAGTCATATAAATCAACAAGCCCAAGTTAAAAACAGCTAAAATTCAATAAACATGATACATTACAATGTCCCATATCTGTTTCTAAAAATTCTCAGGGCACAACGAACAAAATTTGCCAATGCAATACAAAAATCTAGATTACCCAATTTTTGCAATAAAATAAACGCCTATCTATAGGATCTAATCTTGGACAGACGTAAAATAGGTATCAAAAAACGCTTCCACGGTAAGAATATAAATGACAATTGAGGGTAAAGTGCAAAATGCTCTGCTTGGAGGAGTTATCACAGGGGCAGCTTGGCAGAGTTGTACTCCAATAAACATACCTGGGAAAAGCCACTAATAAGTGTAATGAATTAAAACGGAACCTTGTAAAATACAACCTACAATTCATATTAAACGTTGATGTCAAATAGAACTCGCAGCCAAACAATGTTTTAATCACATTGTAGTTGGCACTACTTCAGAGTTTATCAAAATTTGCCAGATGAAGACTACCCTGCCGTTCCCTAAATACCTCTTTCACCTTGGGCATAACATTTAGCGTTATATTTGACGGATTAAAAAAAAGTTATGGGAAGCATAGGTTAGTTAACCCTGTTTAAAGTAATGAATCCAAGGGATCACCAGAGCATAATCCTAGGAGCGACAATCTTCCAACACAAATTTGAAAGAGAGGCTCCCGTTTTTCCCCAAATTCTAATCCAAAGTAACAGGGGTTCCAGCTTGATCTTCTCCTCCGTAGGAGACCACCCCACCTCAGAGTGACACATAAATGAGGGAGTGGATTGCTGGACAACCAGGAGTCTTCATAAAAATGTATTCTCAGCCCTCTGTAGTGGGCCCGCGCCCTCGTGCCCCCAAACACCTGCTCCATATGATGCCACAGCGATACAACTAGTTTTATATATATTGATCATTTCATATGCCTTTACAGGTGCACAAAATTGAAAAACGACTCCACAGCTCTTTGGCATTGAGTCACCGTGTTAGTAAAAAGGCTGTGCCACTTAAAATTGTGCTCCAGAGGAATGCCAAGAAAATTAAAATCTTGACCCTACAGATCTCTGTGCCACTCAATTGGAATACTCTAGTTTTAATATTTTTTGGTCCAATACTCATGGCAAAGGATTTGCTGGCATTAGTTTTAAGGTCTAGCCCCCCTCCCCCCCATGAAACTGTAGAAAGCATCTATAAGGTGTGTTGCAGTCCATTTTCGGTTCTTGCAATTAGGATTGCATCATCAGCATACAATAAAACCGGGAGGACACTAGATTTCACTTTGGGCATATCTTTCCCTGCTTTACACAGACAGGGCTCTAGGTCACTAATATATATGAGGGACAATAAGGGCGCCATCACACATTCTTGTCTAACACCCAACAGAAGATCTGATTAGAGAAGAGAATTCACCCTCAGTTACATACCTGACCCTAATCAAACAATCCCAGTGCATCCTCTGCAATAATACAATTATGGCCTGGTCAATTCCCATCCTCAAAAAAACAAAGGAGGGAGATAGAGGAAAGAGGAGCGGACTCGTCCTCCAAACTTATATCAAATAACCAAAAGGGTCACTAATAGGGAAATGTTATGTTATGTTATGTTAGCCAGATTTATAAAGCGCGCAGCTGCCCCAGCAAAGAGGCGTCCCGGTGCTGCCAGCCACAGAGAGTAGCAGGGTGAAGGAGAGACTGGTAGGCAACAGGAGAAGAGAGTAGACGGCCTAAGCTAGTGGAAAGAGGAAGGTTTTAATAGCTTTCCTGAAAGCCAACAAATGATTTAGGCAGCGGATCTGAGGGGGCAGAGAATTCCATAGCTTAGCGGCCGTGTAGTGGAAAGATCGACCACCGGCCCGAGCACGCTTCACCCGGGGGACAGTAACTAAATACTGCCCCGAGGATCGTCAACTCGCGCGTGGGTTTGTAGGGGTCAACATATTGGCAAGGAGGCAGGGTGAGGCAAGTTTCAGGATCTTAAAGGATAGGCAAAGTGCCTTAAATTGGATCCGTTTGGCCACCGGAAGCCAGTGAAGCCGCCGAACGGCGTCAGTGGCGGAACAGTGACGTGGGAGCCCTAAAAGGGCTCTGGCAGCCGCATTCTGCACACGCTGTAGTCGCATTACCTCAGCCTGATTGGCTCCTAAGCGGAGCGAATTAGCGTAGTCCAGTCTGGATAGAATAGCCTGTAGTGTAGCTCCTATTTCCCTTATAGGCTCTGCGCATTGGAATAATATATCCTATAGGTTTGACATAGGACTGAGGTCGGTATGTCCCTATCGAGTATATTAAACTATGGGGCATATTATCAAAAAAAGGCGTTAAAATTATCGCCGGTTTAGGGGCAGAAAACTGCCGCTAAAGCGGCGATAATGGGCTTGATAATATGCCCTGGAGAATTCCAATAGAAGCCCATGTTCTGGTGTCAACATGGGCTTCTATTGAGTCTCAGGGCATATTATCAAGCCCATTATCGCTGCTTTAGCGGCAGTTTTCTGCCGCTAAACCGGCGATAATTTTAACGCCGTGCTTGATAATATGCCCCTTAATTACTTGTGCCAGCTAGCTCAGAGGCCACTAGAAACTTCTTGACGACAAGAAGGGATTAGTTTCTGGGTGCCGCAAAACATGACCACTGTGTTTCCCTTACAGAATCAGGATGTGTCCCAGAGTCGTAGAAACAATAGATAACTATTTCACTCAGCTCAGTCGTGCATGTTTCAGTTATTCTCAGAGTTACACAGAAATAACAGACGGGCGTTTCAATAAAGGATTTATTGAACAGTCTTGTTTCTGTTGTAAAGTAGATGTGCTGTTATGATCACAAGACAGTATGCAAGATAAATGATGTACAAGGTGAGCAGTAAAAATAAATAATACTGCGTTAGCATTATCTTTTCAGCATATATGCATTTACATAAAATGACACAGCCTAAAAATGCGAGTACTCATACGATGCGTTTCTACCCTAGTTCTACCCCAGTATACCTAACCTATCCTAGGTGTAGGGAGAAGTAGGTGCTGTATCCCTGACTAGAGTATACCAAGAGTCTAGTATGCCAAGAGTCTAGTATGCCAAGAGTCCAGTATGCCAAGAGTCTCTCTAGGTTCTAGTCTGCTCCATACCTGAAGAATGAGAGAGGTAGGAATCTCTTTTCCGGACTTGAACTCCAACACCCCGCAAGGGAAGTTAGATCACTGGAAGCTGGACTCTCTGCGAGCAGGAAGGGCAGCGTCTTCTCAGTGCGTCTGGCCGGGAATCGGGCTCCTCTGAAGTCGAGGTCTCCTCTGATTTACAGGGGTTTGGGAAGGTATATTTATACCTGAAAATGGTAGCATTGACGTGAGTTGGGTAGCGAAAGACGTCATGAATGAATCCCTTAGGGAATAAGAGGTTCATGCATAATGTATGAGTCCTTGAAGAAATCAATAGTCCTGGGCAAGGGAAACTCCCGCAGCCTGAGGGTCTGTTTTTTCATGGACTCGTTGAGACGCTAGGGTGGACGGATGTCGGAAGCTATGCCTGTATTTGGTATGCATAGTTTATGCCTAAATAAGGCCTGGGATTCTATGCCTATATAAGGGCAGGTTGGGTTATGTCTATATAAGGACATGATTCTAGAAAGCCCGTTTAAGGACACCCTATGAAGTATACAACACCCACTCCTCTTTCGTGTAGACAACAATACTAAAATGCCTAAACATTTAGAATGCTATACAATAAAAACCGGAGTACCGCATATTTTAAAACATATCCTAAAAGCTTTAAAAGACACATTTAAAATGCAAAGGTTTCTGTACATCAAGAAGCAGTGTTTTTCATTTCCTGCATAAAGTCTGAAATAAATGCATTTGGAACGAAATATAAAAGCAATATTTACATATGACGAAAATGATCGACAAGGTTGTTCAAAATCAAAGTCATTTCCTGTCATGAAATTTAAATGAACTAATTTAGACACACAAGATGACTAAGTGTCCCTGGAAGTACTGCCAAGTCTGTATTATAAGGCTAGTTTTACTTTAAGCAGATCGGAGTGCCATTGTCATTCGAAAAATGGGAAAAAAAGTTCAAATTTGGTATTGTTCCAAGTCTCTGAAAAATGAAGGCCAAATTGTTGCTGTTTGCACTGGAACACAGTATGCCGAATCAGAGTCATTTCACGAGTCTGGTGTAAACATTAGGTCATCTATGTCAATAGACAAAACATCATCCACTGTCGCTGGTGTAAGTTCGAACACCTCATGTAAAAGATTGACCGCACAAAGATGGGAAGCATTGCCCTCAGCATAGGTCGCTGCAGCAATGTTCGCGTCCATGGTTACCTGTGTGCCTGGAGTTGTTTCTCGTACCTCAGCAGCAGCAGGAGGCGTCTGTGAGATCTCAATGAATGCTGACATCAGTATCGGGAGCCTCTGGGGACAACACGAAGCATGGACCGTTATCGGGACCAGCAAAGTATCGACGTCCTTTGGCGCAGCTGATGGGTATGTTAGACAAGCGTCCAACACGCATTCTTCACCGCATAACAGGCAGCGTAGAACAGGTAAGATGCAATCTTGCCAGATTGGTCGGAATGACAGGAACCATGTGGTATTAAGGTCCCGTAGACGAGTCATGCCAAATAGCTGTACTATTCGCTCACGGCACTTTCTTTCAAGGAGAGCTTTCTCCATTTCGCTCGGAGATATTTCTGCGAAGAGGCTGGCAATAGCGCAATAGCAGACAGATGAAGAGAATTCCCGCAACAAGTGCTAGAATTAATGGTATGCCACCAAACACCGAATGTGCAAAGTTCGGAATGATTCCAAGTATTGCCTGGAACGGTGCTAAGAGACCGGTGCAAATGCTCTTAAATACATGTACAATTCCTGTTGTATCTGACATGTTGAAGATACGTGATAACATTTCTACGAAATGTATGTGGCAGTTTGTACGTATTAAATTCTGTATCTCAGCCGAAGTCCTTGCAACTTGTAGATCATAGGTTTCTCTGGCCGAGGTCAAAGGCACTGTTTGCTGTAAAAGCATGGCTTTCATTCTGCTTAAAGTATCAAATCTTATAAAAGAGACATTCAGTGAAGGCCATAAAGCCGACTCCTGACTGTGTCTATTGGGAAACAATACTTGCATACAGCAAGTGACCCTGGAGTTGACCGTTACTAGATATGAGATGCCGGGCAACATTCCACAGCAGCTCTGATCATTCAACATGAGGTAACTCCCATTCGAAAGTTGTCCAAACGCTGGATTAATCACAGCAGCTGGTGAACCGTGCTGATGACAAGACAAGTTTGCCACAGAACCATTACAAGCCCGTGTAAAATAATGTCCTGACATATGAGTGAACCGGTCAGCGCATGTTTACAGTTAATACCGCTAAGAAACACTTCACGATCCCCACTCCAACATGTATGTGTATACGGTAAATTCCAAGATGTCTTAATGTATTCCTTACCCAACCTTTCATATTTGCCTGCTTGCATCTGTCTGAGGCAATACTGAAACTGAAAAGTTGTCACAGGTAATGTTATTTTGCCATGAATAAGCCATTCTGTAGCTGGTTTTTCTGCCACTGTGAATGGTAATTTGTCAAATTTTTCAATGCTCAGCACTGTATACCTCGCTCCTCTTTGTGCCAGTTCGATCTGTTTATCAGTTAGATTGTATTCTGCAAACAGAGACGACGTGTTGATGAAACGCCAAGGCACATAGCCCGCTCGCAAAGATTGCAGCGTCCATGTTAATAACACAATAGAACGTAATTGAGACTGACCTTGTTGTAACATAGCCAAATCTTGTTCTAGAATGTCGATAGCAGAGGATACAATGCCATCCAACGAATAAATTCTGGAGGACAAAGTTGTTAACCCATTGTCGACTACAGAGAGTGTTTTCTCTAAATTAATACGATCAAGTTCACGTATTCGTTCTGCAGCCTCCATCTGTGACACTTTCCATGCTTCGTTATAAACAGCGTAGATGCCGGCATATATGAAACGTTTTTGACGCGGTTTTCTTGGTCCAAGCAAGAATTCCCTAAGATCTGCGTCGTGTGCAAGTAAGGTTAAGTGTTGCTTCACATCCTGTAGTGTAGATCTATGCAGCCAATCGAGGCATAATTTTCCTACACTATATGTTGTTACTACCCCCGGATGTTGTCTTTGGACATATCTTGGGTCTGGCCTATGAATAGTAAAGCCCTGAGTTTTGTTCAAGAACCTTTCCTGACAGTTATTTGTGTCTGTGGGCCAGATCAACCATTTTTTCCAATTAGGATGAGTTCTGTTGATTTGTAGTATATTGTCAACTGTCACCACTGCCTTTGTATTATTATCACTGGCAGGAGTTGGCACAGAAGGTGTTTTCATCTCTTTGATCTTGGCTAATCCAAGACAAGATGTCTGTTGGACGGTGTCATTCAAAAACAGTATTTGTTCAGGGATAATACAGGCTCTAAATAAAGCTTCTATACCCTGTACTTGCCAATCTTTACTACCCCAGACAGTTTTCGTCTCAATTGTGTCTTTCCATAAGTCGAAACCCTGTGTAGACAGTTGGGCAATAAATGCTTCAGAGTAAATCTGTTTTGTATTTGTTAACATAATTTTCAGTCCTGTTTTGTTTAAATTTGTATAGTAAAACGTTTCTGGATCAGATGTATTATAACCTGAAAAATATGGAAATTTACTAGCAAAAGTTTTCGAACTACCTTGTGGTGGTGTAGGACAATGTTCCCATTGATTAAACATAAACACATTTCTTGGATATGCAGTTTTGTGCAAATAATGATGACCATAGTGGTTATAACAATACAGTGTTTCGTAATCAGATGAACGTTCTAAATATTCATTTTTAGAAAATGCAGCAGATTTTTCTAGATCAAACATTATATCTTGAACAGTCTCTAAGTCCCAATCATCTGAATAGGTACTGGATTTTATCAAATCACTTAGTGAAATTTTAAACAAATGTGGAATGTTCAATTGTTCACTGGGGCCGAAGATTTCATAGTCTGTTTTGTCCCACACTATACCATCCTGTATAGGAACAGCTGTGATGTTCACTGATGACAAGTCTCTTTCTTCACGATGGGAAGATTTATGTGGTTTCAAAAGCACGTTTACGTCTTTTCCTTCACTGTTCACATGGATGTATCTGCCACTTATAAGCACGCTTACTGTTGTTACCAAAGCTAGCCAGAGCAGGAAAACAAAAAGTCCAGATGTAATCCAGAGTTCAATCCATGGTGAAACCAGATAAGTCTTTTTCAGAAAGTGAATAAAGTCTTGTACTTGCTGCTTGATTTTTGATGATGCTGGTGTAGTTTCAGGTTCGCTGGGATCTTCTGAAAACGTATCAAAGTCAATGAAATAGCCAGAAGCAGTTCTGTCAATTGTTGGAATTGCATCAGGATTCGATGAAATCACAGGAACCAGCTCTTCACGTGTCACGTTGGTGTAGACAGGTGTATTTGGACGAACTGTTATTTGGTTGTCAAGAGGGATGAGTTCCATAGCCTGGTTACTTAGTCCTTCATTTATTACAGCTGAATTCTCAATCGTGATCAGTCTTTCAGTCTGAACCTCTTGAATAGTAGCGAGAGGAGTGCGTCTGCTACTAGGTCGGAGTCCACGAGGCCTACTGTTTAGTATTGGCCACATGTTGTGGTTTGATGAGGTCGATTGACACAAATCTTTTCTCCTTTCTTCCAGCAAGGGGCGGCAGAAGTACTGTCCTTGTTCCTTGAACAGCTAGAACAGGTACCGGTTGTCTGTAAGAAGGTCCAAATTCCTTCTTGTCCGCGACTTTTTCTCTGACTAGATCCCCAACTTTTGGAATCCAGACAGGCCTTGCTGGGACCGCCGATTTTTCCCCAGTGGTGGTTGGCCATAAGGATACGTTGCTTTGTTTCGTTCTTAACTTGTTAAATTCCTGTAAAACAGCCAAACGATCTTTGATATCAAATTCTTTTTTGTCCACCACTGTGCCTACGTGTTCTAAGTCTGGAACCCACATTCTTGTACCAAACAGGACCTCATATGGAGTGACCCCCCCTAGAGAACTTCTTGGCAAATTATTGAGAGAGCGCTGGACGCTATTTAGGTGTCTGACCCACCCATCACCCGAGCCTAATACCCTAGCTGTTATAGACTGCTTTATGTCTCGGTTTTTCCTTTCCACAACAGAATTTCCCTCAGGATGGAATGGAGAGGAGTACCGCAATGCAACGCCCAGACTGGCCATGGCCTCCTTGTAAGCCCTAGAGCTAAACGCAGGACCCTGGTCAGAATGAAACGTGCCTATTGCGTATGTGCCGATAAAGACTCGCAAATCTTTTATAACAGTTCGAGCGTCAGCCGAGCGCTGAGGCCATAACCATAGGAACCTAGATTTAGTATTTGCGGGAATGCCTTTGTCCAGTAGGATGCTGGCAATTAGATAGCCTAATGCTGTCTAACAGAGGTGTGTGCACTGGGCTGCCGCATTCACTGCATGGTGTCTGGTGGCTTTCCCGCTGTAATTTACAGTCTAAGCAGTTGTTGATGAATATGTGAATGTGTGTATTCATTCCAGGCCACCAGTACATCTCTTTTAATGTCAAAATTGTTTTTGAGATCCCTTGATGTGACAGACCTTCCCCCAAATGTGTTCCATAAATCAAGGCTGCTCTTCGTTCCATGTTTGGAATTACCCTATCCCCCACTCCAGGGATTCGAGCAAAAAAAACGTTATTTGCATCAATTACATAAGAGTACTTGAGTGGAAACTTTTTCGGTAACGCTGCACTGCTGCCTTTGCTCGAAGCATTGACAGCTAACATTATCTCACCGTCTATTTTTGTTTGTGAGCGAGTGATCGCAGCTACGGAAGCCGTCTGAACAGCCCCCTTCGCGGCTTCGTCAGCCAATGAATTCCCTGCAACGTGAACGCCATCACGCTGATGACTCAGTGTGTGAATCACGTGAGCCTTTGGTAGTTCGTTTTTCAACAGAACTACCTGTTCCCAAAGCAGTTTGTGCTTTATTGTGCCACCCTTTGCATCCTTAAAACCATTTTCAAGCCAGGTTCGTATATAGTCATTATACGACTGAACACAGTAAAAGGAATCGCACACTATCAGTGTGAGGAATTCTCGATCCGTACTTTCAAGTGCCAGTTTGAATGCCTGTAGTTCAGCTCGCTGAGCTGTACAATCACCTAGTGACTAAGTTTTTGTGACCATAGGTCTGAAGATGCCATTTCGCATGCGACCTTTAACGATTGCACACGCTGCACTGTAAGCTTGCTTACTCCCTGTTGCGGGCTGTGCGGATCCGTCAGTGTAAATTACGAATTCATACTGATCGAGAGGCAGAATCTCAGTGGGCAGAGGACATTCTTGTTCATATTGGAGAAATGCCTGAGTTTTTAAATCTGCATCAAATACATATTCAACATCAGTTGCAGCAAGAGAATTAACCCATTGTATCCATCATGGATGTAAAGCTTTAGCATTTGGAATGCTTGCTTTTGTGACCGCTTCTAAAGCCGGTACTGGGGTAACGACAATTACACGTTTCCCTTGGGCTAAGGCTCTTTCTTTTGCTACAGCTGTTTGAACTGCTGTCAGAATTTTTTCAGTTGAACTGAAACGCATTTCCGCTTGTGTGTACAAATGTGATTTGTATGCAATTGGTACTTTCTCACCCTCATTAAAGGTTAAGTAAGTGAATCAACATTGACCCGAAATTATTCGAATCACCAAATTTCTTTGACTTACGCGTGTTTGTAAGTGATTTGTTGCTAACATGTTAGCTTGGAGTGAACGCAAAATTTCTGTGTGTTCCTGTGTCCAGTTTTTTATTGAAAAATCAGGCTTTATTAATGCGTAGAGAGGTTTAACCCTTTCTGCGTAGTTTAGAATGTATGTTCTTCCAAAATTTAGGAATCCCAGGATTGATTGGAAATTTTTTAGCGTCTTAGGAGGTTGGATCAGCGCACATTTCTCTAGAAAGTTAGCTGCCAAGCTCTTACCTTCACTTGAAAGCTCATATCCCAAAAATAGGACATTGAGATGGGCAATTCGGGACTTTTTGAAGTTGAACTTGTAGCCCTCAGAGGCGAATCCCAGTATAATGGTGCTCACCCTGTTCAAGTGTCGTTCTAAGTCATCGTCTGTCAGATAAATATCATCGACATAGGACAATGCCTCGTTGTCATAAATTTGTAGTAACTCCGTTACTCTCGCTGAGAATAAACCTAGGCTGTTCTTGAACCCTTGTGGGAGTCGACAAAAGTGACGCTGGGTCCCCATTATGGAGAATGCCGTTAAGTACCTACTTTCCGGTGCTATATTTTGACAAAAGAAACCGTTTGAGATGTCTAATGTTGTTTTGTATTTTTTACGCACAATGTTATTCATTAATGCTGTGCTGTGTGCATTTTGCACTGCAAAAGTTTTAGAACAAGTGTTTAAATGTCTGTAGTCCAAAACTAGACGATATGTATTGTCTGGTTTGGAGACAGGAAACAAAGGATTGTTCATAGATGAGGTGCAAGTTTCAATCACCCCTTGGTATTCAAGTTGATTTAAAATCTCCCTGACCTGATTTTTAGCTTCTTGCTTAATAGGATACTGCCTTTGTGCAGTTGGTTCATGTTTCAAATGTATTTTATGGTGAGGTGAGTCCTCATCCCATCCTACATGATTTTTATATAATGCTGGAGCCTGGGCCACTGCCCATTTTCTGGCATATGTATATTTTAAGTGAATTGGTATATGATTGGAGAAGGCAGGCATAATTATGTCCTCGCCGTGTGGGCACTCCCTGACAAACTGTGGTGGCCAGTCTTTTTCTGCTAGAAGTATGTCATAACACTTTGATAGTTTTTCCCCAAAAAGTGCTTTAACCTGTCTAGGTTTGTCTCCCTCCATCCGGATTGTTATTTCATATAACCTTTGTGGAGTACTAACCCTGGTGTCTACAGTCTCTACTGTAATGTACTCATTCAAGTCCACTATCTCCAGAAGTTCCATCAGGTTCTGGCGAGCTATTGTGACTTCTGCTGCACTGTCCAGCATTGTCTGAGCCCATTCTCCGTTCTTGAGTTGCGATCTCAGTATTCTCGGCATGTCTTACTTTAAGACCTGCTACTTTCTTTTGGAGAATTGAGGTTTTGCTTTAGTTTTTGAGCGTGTTTGTCGTCTTTCGATTTCACGCGTTCTTCTCTATGTTCTGTACGTCCTCTTCTTTCCGTAGTCTGTGATGAGACCTGAAAGGGACGAGAGGAACGTGTATCAGTATCTTGATACCTATCAGGTTTTCTCAAATTATCCCTATTCCTGAGGTTATACCTCCTTTCAGAGGGCTCCTTTTGAGGAGACCTACCTCGAGATTGAGAACCTTTCTCGTTTGAATTTTGTTTATTAATCTCCCACTTCTTTTTAGAAGATGTAGGAGTTTGTTTAATTGAGTCCTTCTCAGGACTTTCAGATAGTTTTGGTTTAACTGGTCTCCCACCCAAACTATCTCTGCCTAATTCTGCATATGATTGCTCTATAATTCTGGGTAGCTCTGTTTGATGTTCTGTAACATCGAATTCCCTTAGTTTTGTCGGATCGCCACTGCTGCTGCCTCCCCTTTAATATTAGATAATATTATTGTTGAGACCTGTTCAAAATTGTTCAGTAATTTCATACCTAAATTTAAAGCAGGCTCTGCCCCATATTCGTTTTGAATCTGTTTTAGGACATCTGGTATTACCGCAATTGGCGGAATGCCGTATGTTTTAGTGTAGATGGCAGCAAAGACTGAGCCCCAAGTGGTGCAGTCTTCCAGTTGTGGTGTGATCCCCATTGGTAAACTAATGGTTAGGATTCTGTGTTTCTCATGCGGGCTAGTATTTGGAAATACTGCTTCGATTTGAGTAATTTTTTGAGCTATCCAAAACGGAATTTGCTCCCGTTTAGTGGGCATTTTACCCATGACTGCGTATAGAGTCTGTGGTGTAATTTTCAGTGTACTCCCCTGTGGAGGAGCTTGATTTGGAAGTGTTAATGGCTGTTGGACTGTGAAAGACCGCATGTCATATTGAACCAATTGTCTGTAGATTTTTATTAACTCTGTGAGTTGATTAAGTAGTTCCTCGTCTGACATTATTTCGATGTCTGGATGAGGTGTGTAGCCGGCTAGAATCGGCCATGTTGCTCCTGGTCTGCCTAGCGGACCGAGCCTGGTTATATTTCTGTGATGTTTTAGGGCGCCTTTAAACCAGAGATGGTGCTCCTGGTATGTTAATGGAATTTCAATATCCTCGAAAGGAATGTATTCCTCTGGTTGTTCATCTTCTTTGTAGAAGTTAAACAAGTGAGTTACTGGATTGGATTCAGGAAATATTACCCATGAATAGAATACCTCTGTCTGAAAGGATTTGTGTGCCTCTATCACGAAAACTGCTCTACCTCCTCTCAGAGATAGGCCATGTTTTATAAGTTTTAGAGTAATGGCTCTTCTTAAGTTAGGAGGAATGTCTTTGACACCCTCTTCGGCTTCATTTAAACCTGTGTTGTTAAATAACGCTGCTTGGGCTGGTTCAGCCACAGCTACACCGTTTCCGGCGTCTACATTCATTTTGTAGAACTAGTTTCAAGGAAACAAAGATAAGATGCACAATATTGTGGAACAGTCTATCCTTCAACGTTGAGCAAACCAAACAGCTAATGTATAGGGTACTGCCCTATATAGCCGTGGCGGATATTAACCCTGCCCACTCCAGACGTCTTTTGGAGTATAAGGGTAGGGGTCTCTGAGAGAAAAATAAAAGTGCACAGCTGAGTTACTCAGTATCTAACGTTGAATTACTGCCTTACCAAACGTTGGGCGCCATGTAGTGTAGCTCCTATTTCCCTTATAGGCTCTGCGCATTGGAATAATATATCCTATAGGTTTGACATAGGACTGAGGTCGGTATGTCCCTATCGAGTATATTAAACTTAATTACTTGTGCCAGCTAGCTTAGAGGCCACTAGAAACTTCTTGACGACAAGAAGGGATTAGTTTCTGGCTGCCGCAAAACATGACCACTGTGTTTCCCTTACAGAATCAGGATGTGTCCCAGAGTCGTAGAAACAATAGATAACTATTTCACTCAGCTCAGTCGTGCATGTTTCAGTTATTCTCAGAGTTACACAGAAATAACAGACGGGCGTTTCAATAAAGGATTTATTGAACAGTCTTGTTTCTGTTGTAAAGTAGATGTGCTGTTATGATCACAAGACAGTATGCGAGATAAATGATGTACAAGGTGAGCAGTAAAAATAAATAATACTGCGTTAGCATTATCTTTTCAGCATATATGCATTTACATAAAATGACACAGCCTAAAAATGCGAGTACTCATACGATGCGTTTCTACCCTAGTTCTATCCCAGTATACCTAACCTATCCTAGGTGTAGGGAGAAGTAGGTGCTGTATCCCTGACTAGAGTATACCAAGAGTCTAGTATGCCAAGAGTCTAGTATGCCAAGAGTCTAGTATGCCATGAGTCTCTCTAGGTTCTAGTCTGCTCCATACCTGAAGAATGAGAGAGGTAGGAATCTCTTTTCCGGACTTGAACTCCAACACCCCGCAAGGAAGTTAGATCACTGGAAGCTGGACTCTCTGCGAGCATGAAGGGCAGCGTCTTCTCAGTGCGTCTGGCCGGGAATCGGGCTCCTCTGAAGTCGAGGTCTCCTCTGATTTACAGGGGTTTGGGAAGGTATATTTATACCTGAAAATGGTAGCATTGACGTGAGTTGGGTAGCGAAAGACGTCATGAATGAATCCCTTAGGGAATAAGAGGTTCATGCATAATGTATGAGTCCTTGAAGAAATCAATAGTCCTGGGCAAGGGAAACTCCCGCAGCCTGAGGGTCTGTTTTTTCATGGACTCGTTGAGACGCTAGGGTGGACGGATGTCGGAAGCTATGCCTGTATTTGGTATGCATAGTTTATGCCTAAATAAGGCCTGGGATTCTATGCCTATATAAGGGCAGGTTGGGTTATGTCTATATAAGGACATGATTCTAGAAAGCCCGTTTAAGGACACCCTATGAAGAATACAACAAGCCGACTGGACAATCAGCTGACGAGTAGGCGGGTTGAAAAACCTCAGCAGCGGCTTGAGACCCCGCAAGAGACCAAAACAAGTGCCCGCGACTTTTTTAGTATGTTCTTGGAAGCTGAGGGTGGAATCCATCCAGACCCCCAAGTTCTTAACCGCCAACTTAGGGGTGGGGGTGTCTCCAAGCACACTTGGCCACCACTGCTCATTCCAGAGGTTCCTGTCCTTCCCTACCAACAATACCTCAGTTTTAGTGGCGTTCAACTGAAGGCAATTAGAATTCATCCACTCTGCCACGGCGGCCAGGCCGCTCCTAAACCTGAGGGAGTCCAGAGGGGAACCATCAGATAGGGCCACCAGTAGCTGCGTATCGTCAGCATATGAGACCATAGTGAGGCCCATCTTCTTGGCCACCGTAGCAAGAGGCTGGACATATAAATTGAACAATACGGGGCTCAGAGCAGAGCCCTGGGGTACCCCTTGCCCAATGGAATGGGGCTGGGAGAGGAACGGGGGGGCTGACACGCGGAAGGATCTATCGCTCAGGAATGACTTAAGCCATTCGAGTGCGAGGCCCACTATCCCAGCAGCCTCCAGACGTTGTAGCAGAATCGCGTGTGAAATCGTGTCAAACGCGGCACTGAGGTCAAGTAAAATCAGGGCCGCGGTATGACCAGAGTCCAGGATGGTCCGTAGGTGAACAGTCATTGCCAGCAGAGCTGTCTCTGTGCTGTGACCAGCACGGAAACCATTTTGCGAAGGGTCCAGAATGTTATTGGTATTGAGAAATTTAGTAAGGATGTTATTAACATGGGCCTCAGCAATCTTGGCCACCCATGGCAGGAGGGAGATTGGCCGGAAATTTTCCAGCTTTGCTGGGTCCAACGAGGGTTTTTTAAGGATGGGAGAGACCCTAGCCTGTTTCCAGAGCACAGGAACCACAGCAGTGGTAAAAGAAGTGTTGATAATCTGACACAAAGGTGTCAAAAAAAGAGACAGTGAGTCCCTAAACTGGGCAGGTCTTAGAGGATCGGCCGGAGAGCCAGATTTAACTTTCATACTCAAAAGAGTAAGCTCTTCCTGTGAGATACTGGGGATAGCTGTCAGAGAGTGCAAGGGGGAGGGTCCGCAGCAAGTGGCCGTAGAAGACGGCTTTTGTGGAAAAGAACGATAGATAGTATCCACTTTGTTAACAAAAAACAGCGCCAGGTCTTCGCATTGTTGCTCAGAAGTGATCGCAGAGGCCTGGGATTTATTTCTTACTCTCAGATCTTTCAGAATTTTAAAAATACATTTAGACGGGTTAAGACTCAATTGTATTTCGTTAGCATAGTAGGCAGCCCGGGCGATGCAGACATTTCTATGGTAGTTTTTAATCGCAGCCAAGTAGGTTTTTTTTATTATAGGGTCGTAGTCTTTCCTCCACAAGCGCTCTAGTTTCTTACATGCTTTCCGCAGAGAGGCCAGTGTGTCATTGTACCATGGGCTAGGGTCCGCAGAGCGGCCTTTCATCCATTTAGCTGGGATGATGGAGTCCAAAGATTGGACAATCCAGTTACAGAAATCACTGTAAGCCCCATCGGCATCGTTCTGTGGTGCTGGAAATTTCGCAGTGAGAAGCGCATGAAAATCCTCCAACCTCAGTTTACGCCAAGGGCGCCTGAAGACGGGGGGATGTGTGTCCCTAACAAGGGGTTCAGGTGCCGGAAAAAGCATGGTTATCAAAGAATGGTCGGACCATCCCACAGGTTTAGGAATCTCTACCGTAGCAATTGGAATATTAGAAAAAATAGGGTCCAACAAGTGACCCGCTAAATGAGTGGGGCCAGGGACCAATTGGTAGAGTTGGCAGGCTGCCAGGTCCGCCAGCACGCTGATAACTGCGGCGTCTTGCGTCTGGTCAAAATGCAGATTGAGGTCCCCTAAGATGGTAAAATTGGCTGTGTCCATTGCAAGCGCATAGGTAGATTCTAGGAGGGCAGATTTGAAATACGTAGCTGGCCCCGGAGGGCGATATACTAGTAGCCCGGAGATGGTCAGGTGGGCACTGAGAGTGATACTGAATCGTGCACATTCGCAGCCCTCCATAGCTTCTTTGACAAAGCTGCAAGAGTAACACGATTTGAAAATGACCGCAATCCCACCCCCTCGAGACTCACGGTTGACAGTAAGGATGGTGTAGCCAGGAGGCAGTGCTAGGTTGGGTTCGGCTACCATGTCTACATTGAGCCAGGTCTCCGTGATAAAGAACACATCCGGAGCTTCCTCAAGGACCAAATCATGAATTTCAAGATAATGTTTGGCCAAAGACCGCACATTCAGCTGGAGAATTCTCACTGGCGGTCTAGTCTGGGGAGGAGGAGATGAAGAATGCGGCGGCATACAGGAGACATACCTGCAACCGTGACAACAGAAAGGCCCTTCCAAGGGACCCAGCCGAGGCCCGCTGCAAACTTTACCCAGGGAGTTAGCGGCCAATAGCTCCGCCCTAGAATAAGTATGGCGATCCAAGATGCTTTGGCCAGCATTCCTGGCAAGAGGCGACGAACAGGCGCGGACGGGCGCAGACGGGCTTGCCTTAGGCGCGCCCGCTGCGCGCGTCCGCTGCGCGGTCGCCAGCACATCCGCTCTAAGTAGGTACCGGGCAAGGAAAACTCCTCCTCAGCCTTTCCCCCGGAAGTAAAATACTAGGCCACGCCCTCCACACAAACGGCACACAGCCGGGGTGGACCGGGGCAGGACTAAAAAGATCAGCGTGCTACTACCAGCTGATCAGGTAGCGTAACATCGGTTTTTAAGCACAGTGCAAAAGAGCAGAAAGTAAAAGCTTACAATATAAAACCAGGTAAGAGCGATAAAAACAACAGCAGCGCGCTACTCAGTATCCTTACTCTGAGTGTCTCTGCGCGGTCGCCAGCACATCCGCTCTAAGTAGGTACCGGGCAAGGAAAACTCCTCCTCAGCCTTTCCCTGGAAGTGAAATACTAGAGCCACGCCCTCCACACAAACGGCACACAGCCGGGGTGGACCGGGGCAGGACTAAAAGATCAGCGTGCTACTACCAGCTGATCAGGTAGCGTAACATCGGTTTTTAAGCACAGTGCAAAAGAGCAAAAAGTAAAAGCTTACAATATAAAACCAGGTAAGAGCGATAAAAACAACAGCAGCGCGCTACTCAGTATCCTTACTCTGAGTGTCTCTGCGCGGTCGCCAGCACATCCGTTCTAAGTAGGTACCGGGCAAGGAAAACTCCTCCTCAGCCTTTCCCCGGAAGTGAAATACTAGGCCACGCCCTCCACACAAACGGCACACAGCCGGGGTGGACCGGGGCAGGACTAAAGATCAGCGTGCTACTACCAGCTGATCAGGTAGCGTAACATCGGTTTTTAAGCACAGTGCAAAAGAGCAGAAAGTAAAAGCTTACAATATAAAACCAGGTAAGAGCGATAAAAACAACAGCAGCGCTACTCAGTATCCTTACTCTGAGTGTCTCTGCGCGGTCGCCAGCACATCCGCTCTAAGTAGGTACCGGGCAAGGAAAACTCCTCCTCAGCCTTTCCCCGGAAGTGAAATACTAGGCCACGCCCTCCACACAAACGGCACACAGCCGGGGTGGACCGGGGCAGGACTAAAAGATCAGCGTGCTACTACCAGCTGATCAGGTAGCGTAACATCGGTTTTTAAGCACAGTGCAAAAGAGCAGAAAGTAAAAGCTTACAATATAAAACCAGGTAAGAGCGATAAAAACAACAGCAGCGCGCTACTCAGTATCCTTACTCTGAGTGTCTCTGCGCGGTCGCCAGCACATCCGCTCTAAGTAGGTACCGGGCAAGGAAAACTCCTCCTCAGCCTTTCCCCCGGAAGTGAAATACTAGGCCACGCCCTCCACACAAACGGCACACATATCAACCTTGTAGTGCGAAGGAAAATGTTTTCCTTTTAAGTAACACTCTCCCACCAGGGTGGCATGCTTCATCATAGAGTTCATCCCTAACCTGCTACGGAAAGGGGCATGCTGCGACCGACGGATACGTGGAAGCACTGGTAGTATTTTGGCCTATACATCTATGCTGGTTGTAATAGTATTGGAGTGGGTTTTTTATGTAAAAATAATTTAAAAAATATCTGGCTAGTGGGAAAAGGATTAATTTATTAAGTCCCTAAGTCGATATGGTTAAAAAATGGGGATAGTGAGAAACTTCTAGGGTAACTGACCCTTAGTTTCTCTGGTCGACTAGTTTCAAGCCCTACCCCAAGGCTTTTCATCAGGACCTAAGGGGGTTGCTCCCTGCTACCACTCCTATAGTCATCAGATCTCTTACTAAGTGCAAAATGAAGATATAATGAAGAAATGTTAAGATGAAAGTATACAGCACTTATTAGGTCTATTCTTATCCTTTCAAATTGTTTTCTTAGAGTGCCCTATTTAGGCCTCATGAGTCCAAACGGGGAAGAAAGGACGCCTGTAGTCATACTTTCATCAAGGCTACTCCCTCGTTGGGGAACTACCCGTTCGCCCGTGGCTCCGGTGAATCATCATCACCGGATTGGCCTGTCCCTATAATTTAATTCAAAATAATGTGGATTTTATATTTGTTAGTCTCAATAAGAAGGCGTCACACAATTGTACATATCATTGCAAACATAGTAAATGTTCTCCTTACCAGAACGGCAGTCTGGCGTGTGCTCCGTAAGTACAAAAGTGGGCTTTCTTAAATGTGAACTTGCACTCCTCATGTGGATATTGGGCTCACTTTAAACATGCGGGATGTTTACACTAGATGTTACTAAGATATACAGAGTAATTTACAGCACAGATTCACACCATTAACTTTCATGAATCCTTCTTGTTACAGCGTTTTATTTGATGTGGACTGACTAGTCTTAGTCAATCTAGCATGGAAATGACATACTGATGCGCATGGGTTTCCACCACTTAATTTCACTAAAATATTTGTCGAAGTTTGGGTCCTTTTGGATTTTCCACAGAAATCACTGTTTAGTGATTTGAATACATTGTAAGCTTTGAGCTTTAGCTACAGTGGTTTTTTTCTTTATGTAATTTTCTTAGCCCTGAAGAAGTTGCAGGATAATGTGCCCAATGTGCGACGAAACACGTTTTGGCTAAGAATTTGGAACAACTGAAAAGAAGAATAAAAGAAGGAAATACGATGGTCTACACTGACATTTCTGATTTTTGTTTGGATTATATTTTGCGTGTACCCGGGACTGTGTTATTGTTGTTCTGTTGTCATTGACCACATTGCAGGGAGAAGGGTGGTTCTCTCTACCTTGCAGCACCACTTCCTAAATTAGATGTAGAACATACCAGTTTGTGAACTTCCCCGGGGGCGCCATTACCCTATTAATTAACTGCCCTTATCTTACAAGTAAATCCTGGGACACCATAAAAAAGTCAATCTTACTTCCATTTGATGCCCTGTTATCAGTAGTGGGGGAGAAGATCCCAATACCTTGCATTCTTTGGCAAATATCAGAGATCTGGTAATCAACAGCCTGATTAGGGCCTTCACAAGAGGGGTGTGCTGGAAATGTATGTCATCCCCCCTTCCGTTATCTCCATATTATAAGAAGAGAGAATATTGAATGCCAGTGAAGAAGGCTTCCTCTCTCCGCACAGCTGTCCGGTCCTCCTTCTTGCTTCTTCTTTTCGGCTCGGGTCTGAGGAGGCAGAGTTCAGGGTTGCCCCTAAATACTAAATTTAGGGGCGTTTCAGGTAGGTACAGGTCGGGACCAATAGGTCCCTTCCTTGTGGTGGGTACACCCCCTATTATGCCACACTCCAGTGGGAGGGGGCATAAGCCTCACTCTGGTTGGCTGGATCCCTCCATCTACAAGATGGCGAGACTGAGAGTTCTGCTTCAACTCGCCTCCCCCACCTGAGGGGTGGGGTTGGCAAAGGTGGGCACACCTCTCTTCCTAACTTGTTTTTCCCGACGATTCACCCACCCAAAGTGAGGGTCAGAACCGGTGGGGGCCAGTTGCTGTGAGAAGCAAATGGCTGGGGTAGCTCACAAAGGCGGCAGGCCTTTAAGCTTCCCCTTCGTGGACCCTGCCCATCCAGGGGGAGGAGGCTTGGCACCTCGTCCCAGGATGTGCTTTGTTTCAGGACCCTGAGAGCAGCAGGCTCTCGACCCAGGTGTCCAGAAACATGTCTGGTGGTGGCAGCTGGTGAGCAGCCACTCAGCCATGACACTAGATTTAGGTTGTTTTTCTGGGGGCATTTCTAAGATGCCCTCTGAGTGCATTTTTCATTAAATCCCACCCTGGCAACGGTGTGGCTTTAATGATCTGAGAAGTTTGATATCAAACTTCCCAGTTTTCAGTAAAGCCATTATGGTACTGTGGAGTTCATGATGACAAACTCCCAGACCAGATACCTTTTATGGCATTACTGATCTTATAATGTCTAAGAATTGAGTTAGACACTGTACGGGTACAGGGCTTATGCACCTGTACCCTCACCACTCACCACTGGTATAGTGCAACCAGCTAGAGGGGTGACTTACCTATGCCAGGGCAGTGGGTTGTGGGCATGGCACACATGGATGTGTGCCATGTCGACTCTTCACTTTGTTCTGACCCAAAACACGCAGCCTGCAAAGGCAGTGTGTGTGTGCAAAGGTTCAGGGTCTCTAAGGGTGGCACAATAAGTGCTGCAGCTCTTAGAGACCTTCCCTGTTCACACAGTGCCCTTGGGACATAGGGTACCTTTTACAAGGGTCTTACATGTGGCCAGAGAGTTGCCAATTGGGTTTTGCAACAGTACAGTTTTAGGGAAAGAACATAAGCCCTGGGTACCTGGTTGGCAGGAACCCAGAGCACACTCAGTCAAAGTACATCAACATTAGGCAAAAAGTGGGGGCAACCATGCAAAAAGGGGCACTTTCCTACACCATGGAAATAAACATTATATACTTTGGCAAACACTGGATGATGCAACCATAAAAGCACTCCTGGAAATGGTAAACACAGAAGCAGCACAATGCAGTCTCTGCAAAGTGGTAGAGTACTTTATACAATGTAAGCAAATGTAGTGTTAGCGGCAATCGCAAACCAGTTTCAAACTCAACACTGCACAATGGAGGATGTTAATCCTTCTATCAACATTTGGTCACTTGGTTAAGGTTTGTAAACGTTACCCTTCATTGTCCTGATAATTGTGAACACTGAAAACAGCTAAAACAAAATCAATATGTTAACAAACAAACAAGAGCACTACAGGCACCCTGCAAAATAAACTAGTTTCTCTGAGTTCAGGAAAACCTCATAGCAAAATACGGCTACCTCTCGGGTTGTGGTTAGGTGTTGTTGGTCATTTAAAGTGAGGATACCTGGGGGCCATAGATGCTTAGTGCCAGGGTGTAAGAAATTGGATTGCTGGTTGACGCAGATAAAACCTTACTCAAGCAGAAACCACAATCCTTGTCAGGGTGAAGTCACAAGCAACCTCAAATTAGCCTGTGCTCAACCCCCTGGCAGCTTGGCACAGAACAGTCAGGTTGTAAAGTATTTGTGCAACTCTTCAAATAGTAATAAAATGACAACACATAACAAAAAGATCCCACACCAGATGTAGAAAAATCAATGAATCTCTAATCAATAAAACAAGACCAAAACGTCAAAAATCCAAGCAGTAGAACCAGATATATACATAGCGCCAAAAGGCACAAAGTGCAAGCTGTGGCTATCTGGTCATGTGGGACCAGGACAAAGTCAAAAATTCGGGCTAATTGCATTGGAACATGGGCAGGCTACAGGGACCCAGTTAGGCACGCTGAACAAGAGGATGCATCACGCAGCTGAGGTGACACATCATTTCAGAAGAGCTGCAAAGCTATGATGCGAGGTCCTGCATTGTGGTCGAGGACCCCATCAACAGGAGCTTGCGATGTGAAGTCTGGCATCGGGGAGGTGTTGTACAGTCGGGGGGATGCATTGGTTTTGAACAGCTGTGAGGCTACAATGCGAGAACCTGTGTTGACATCAAGGCTGGAGACTTACAATGCAAGGGCCTGCATCGGGTAAGCTTCTCATACTGGCACTTCCAATGCAGGCTGCGAGGTCAATGTGGAGTCCTTGCACAGAGGGAACTCTCGCAGCAGAGGCAATTGCAGCAGTTCTGCTCGGGATTGCGCCGTGCAGCAGAGAAGATGCGTTGGTTCCTCTGGGTCCACAGATGGGCTGGTAAAACACATTCAGGCTCAACTCCAAGGGTCCAACACTGGGGAGGCATCACTTGGCACGAAAGGACACACAGATGGCAGAGTCCAGGTGTTTGGGTCAAAGTTGTTGGAACCTTCTGTCCCTGAGGCTCTAGCCGGGAGGCCAGCCAACTAGCTTAGAGTTACTCTGGGGTCCTGGGTTCAACAGATGTAGGTCCTGTCCTTCTCACCCAGGCAAGAGGGCAGCGGTTATCAGGTCAGCACAGAAGGGCAGTAGTCCTTCAGAGCAGCAGTCCAGCAGAGTGGTAGTTCTTTCAGCTGCACAGCGGTCCTTCTTCCTGGCAGAGTATCCACAGGTCCAGAAGTATACTGAAGAGTTGGGGGCTGAGGTTCAATATTTATACCTGGGCCTTCCTTTGAAGTGGTAGAAGCTTCTAGAGGTTTCCCGTTTAATTGCACAGGTTTCCTGCCTCCCCTGCCCTGGCTCCAGACTAACTAAAGAGTGTATGCAGCTCTTTGTGTGAAGGCATGGCACATCCTATTCAAGTGTAAGTAAGACTGTGCCCAGCTCCACCCTCCCATCCTGCCAGTGAGGGCCCACTCAGGCACACCTAAGCTCTCTATTGTGTGTGGCTGTCTAGGAGGAAATACACAAAGCCCAACTGTCAGCTACGCCCAGCCATTGGACCCAGAGAGAGGCTGCAGGCACTAAATGGCTAAGGCAGAAAAATGCCAACTTTCTAAAATTGCAAAAAAGAACAGATAATGGACGGAATGCTGAACAAATCAAACTTTCACAACCAGTCACATATCTGGGTTAAATCCATCGCTTTTGTGCTCGCCATGCCATTTCAGTTTGAACCCAGCCATATGCAAATCAGTCTTGACCCAGCTCCCCATGGGAACAGTCCAGCCCAAACTGCCAAGCCTGGTCCTCCCTGGACTAGAAACAAGCATCCTAGGAGCGGTTTTGGGATATCACCCCTCATCAGCCAGGCTAGCTTGAATCCAATGGCATAGCGAGCACAGGACCCACGTCTGGGCATACCCGTCCCACTTAGGGTGACAAATGCAAAAAGAACAGATGATGGACGGAATGCTGAACAAATCAAACATTCACCCCTAGTCATAGATCTGCCACTGGATTCAAACCAGCCTTGCTGATGAGGGGTGATACCCTGAAACTGGTCCCAGGTAGCTTGTTTCCGGTCCAGGGAGGACCTGGTCTGGCAGTTCAGGCTGGCCTGTTCCCATGGGGAGTATGGTTAAGACTGATTTGCATTTGGCTGGGTCCAAACTGGGGTGGCATGGTAGGCATAAAACAATGGATTGGGATGCTGCCCGAGCGATTGCCAGTGGCTGAGATTAATTCAAGCATTCCATCCATCACCTTGTTGAATTGCACTTTCTAAATGTAGCATCTTCAAAATTATACTTTCAAATCCTACTTTACCATAAGAAAAGATTTCTCATTACAATTCCAAAGACACCAAACATGAACTGAGTACCTCTTCTCATTTGGAAGTTACAGCTTATTAAATGTAATAAGATAACTCCAATGTTATTCTATTGGAGAGGCAGGCCTTGCAATAGTGAAAAACAAATTAAGAATTTTTCACTATCAGGACATGTAAAAATTAAAAGTACATGACCAGCTTTTTAAATACATGGCACCTTGCCCTCTGGGCTGTTCAGAGCTTAACGTGGGTTGACATATCTATTTAAAAGGAAGGTTCGGACCTGGCAAAAGGTTTATTTTGCAGGTTAAAATGGGAGTTTAGAACTGCACACACAGGCTGCAATGGCAGACCTGAGACATTTTTAAAGGGCTACTTAGGTGAGTGCTGCAGGCCCACTAGTAGCATTTAATTTACAGGTCGTAGGCACAGGTAGTTCCACTTTACTAGGGACTTACAAGTAAATTAAATATGCCAGTTGGGTATAAGCCAATTCTATAATTTTTAAGGCGAGATCACAAGCACTTTAGCACTGGTTAGCAGGGGTAAAGTGCAGAGAGTCCTAAGGCCAGCAAAAATGAATTAAGCAAAAATAAGCAGGTTGAAGGCAGAAAAGGTTTGGAGGAAGATCACCCTAAGGCTGACAGGTCTAAATCAGGGGCTCCTCACTGAGGTAGGACCAACCTTCATTATGGAGGGGCTGAAATCGTGGGCTGACCTATAAGGGCAATAGTCTTTGAACACAACAGGGTATATGAGAAATATGTCTGATTGTTCCTTTATCAGCTTCACCAAAAAGCAAAGCAGAAGCTATAGAGAAGGCAAGCATCAGGCAAATAGAAGGAAGAAGGGCAGGAGTGGGCAACAGTAGGGAAGGGACTAACATCTGGCATAGCAGAAAAAAGAGAGAGGCAGAGGTGTGGATGAGGAGGCAGTGAAGGCTGGTGATAGGTAAGGTGATGAGTCAAGCAAGCTGATGAATTGGAACATGAGGCAGAATGAAGAATGATAGGACTGAACAGTAGAAGTCCTCTGGAGAGAGGCGTCAAGATAATGGTCTTCGGGCTCTAATTTATTTGCAAATATTTACTTTGGCAAAACACTCAGTATCTTACACTGAATCTGAGAGGTAGGAGTTGAATACGAGGAATTCAAGTGGGCACGCTCTGTTTTAGCAACCATATGCAAAAGCAATGTACTTCCCCTTTCCAGACACAGGTCCAGCTGTGGGGCACATCAATGGTTAGAATTACCAACTTTCATTTTATTTCATTTAATGCCTACTGACTTTCTCTGCCCACCTTGATTAGATCATTAGATCTGAAATTGTATCCCAAACACGTGGCCTATGGATTCCTGTCCCAGCTCTCTAAAACTCAGATTTTCCCATGGACTGTGAGCTTTCACCTGGCCAAGAGTTGGCAACAGTTGCTAAAACTAAGCTTTCTTCCACTTTAAAATTAATTTAATTGATTTAATCTCAGGGAGATTACCTACCTTCAATTGAAACTCCCTTTATATCTTCTTCACAATCTGCAGGAACTGCAAATGTATCCAAAGGGCTTTTGCTCATCTTAAAGTATCAAACTCATTGTTACAGTCTCTGCACCGACTACCAGTACAAAGCGCATCAACTTTAATGCCATTTGTAGGGTGCGTTGGGCATACCGGGCCAGAGCCCCACCTATTGTGATAAACATATGTACTCATTATTGGCATGAAAGGATCCTTTCCTCCTTAAAAATATTGCAATTGAAAGTGTTTCAGACCAGTGGGACGAACTAACAGCATGTGAGTGACTAAAGATAATTTCTGGTTCAGAGAGGCCATATACATATTGCTAACTCATCACTAATGTCACAATGCCCTATTCTAATTATCTTTC
Source organism: Calotriton arnoldi (assembly GCA_963921515.1). Classification (NCBI taxonomy): domain Eukaryota; kingdom Metazoa; phylum Chordata; class Amphibia; order Caudata; family Salamandridae; genus Calotriton; species Calotriton arnoldi. The sequence continues at coordinate 3,461,757 of CAWUFW010000345.1, read as the reverse complement.
TCCTCAACTGTCAGTGTCAAGAAGCCTCATAGATGTGAATGCTGCACTCAGAAATGCCACATGATATAACCCATTATAAAGTGCAGGGCCCAGTATGCCACCACAACGAACAGCTGCCAATTACAGAAATTACAGAAAGCGGTTCAGAGTGGACTCATTTCAAAACAATTTAATACCTACCTGGATAGATAATATGTGCCTAGTACATTAATAAATATAAAAAGCCCAGCTGAAGACCAATGGGGAAAAAAAACATTAAACACAGTGCATGAAAAATAGGTTAATACATATTTTCATCAATTGCAAAACATTTTAAAATGACATTTCTTCTTAGGAGAGTCCTGTGGCGAACCTCTTGGTAGAGGATCCACCATATGGACATTTTCCCTGTATGACGGATGATTGAGACTTCCCCATTGGTGCCCATTGTCTTTAATATATACATTTGAATTTTTTCAAGTGCTATGACTTTCCCAGGCCCTATGGTCCACTCGCCATGTGCTGTCTGTCACTTCTTTATTGTCCTGATGATGACCCTCTGAGGGATTAGAAAGCCGAAGCATCATCGACCGCTACACATCCAGATTCTGGGACCAAATGATGTCTTCCTTTACTGGAACCCCTTTAGTCTCTACTGGACCAAGCACCCTCTTTATTAATCTTTTCTGAGTACTCGGATCGGCTGGTCTTTTATGAATATATAACTGTGTTATCATTTTTTGACTTTGGCACCATGTGACCACTTCTTAGAGCACATAATTTGATGAAAAATGAATGCCATTCTTTTTCATACACTATGGTTAATGTTTGGTTTTCTTCAGTTGGGCTTTTTTAAGCTTAGTGATGTACTGAACAAATATTGACTATAGAGATATTTATCAAGTTGTTACTAAATTAGTCCTCTCTGAACCATTGATTTTCGTAATATATGATGCAACCCAACAGCAGTAGAAATGGGGCAGTGGAGGGGACACAGCAGAAGAAGGAAAGCAACAATGGTGGGACAGAACAGCAGTAGGAATGGGATAGGAGTCCAGGCAAAGCAGTAGCAGGAGAGGGCCACGGGTGAGAGTGATAGCAACAACAGGCAACGATCTGGAGGAAGCAGCAGCAAAGCAGTACAGATGTCAGTGTGGTGGATGGGCATGTCTGCAAGCGTTCCTACAAGCTTGAAATGAAGGAGCGTCTTCCCATCTCGACCACTCTCCATTGTGTTCACTTATTCATGGCATGCAATATGCGCCCACAATACCTTAGTCTCACACAAAAGTCAACAGAAGAACTTAAATATGATTGCTAACAACCCAGATTCACACTGAGCAGCCTACACTTGTACCTCCCTGACTCCCACAACCCTCAGGAACCGTAGGCGCCAAACAGCTAACAGCTTTTCCAGTGCTCCTGCATTCCCTATCCCAATCCTTGATGCGCTTCCGTTGGGCTGCTTGGAACTTCCAACACCCCGGGGCATAAAGAAACCTGAAGGCCCCCTTGTGAAGCATGCGGAGGACCCGAAAAGTTGCACCCACGATTGAGTTTTACAGAAGATTTGTTTTCAGCTTAACCGGTGAGCATCTGCATGCAAGAGGGGACCTGCTGCAACTGACTTTCGCAGAATCTCTGGATTATATCACAGCCTTCCGTTCACGGACGGATTCAGACCTTTAGCGGCCCTAAGCATTTAAAAGATTTTGGTGCCCCTATATATATCTAATTCAAAATATAAACAATAATAAACCGTAAAATATATATATATATATATTTTTTAATGAAACAAAACTTACAGTAAGATGGAAAATAATGTTTAATTTTGTATACTTCCACTTTATTTATAGGTTCAGCTGCACCGTTTCCAGTTTTGCACCATATGGTCCATGGTAAATCCGGCAATGGTACATTTCTGTGGTGCCCCCTTCCCTTGATGCCCTAAGCACGAGCTTATTTTGCTTAATGGTTAATCCAGCCCTGTTTCCATTTCAGAAATTTCAGGCATTTCTCCCTCCATAACATAAACATCACAGTGAGGATCAATGATACATATAAAACATTATAGCAAACCACACAAAATACTGGAACAATAACTAGAAATAACTACACATGCAATGCACTTCCCAGTGGACTCGATATTGTGTCCCAAAGATATTGTTGGTTTGATATTCTCTTTAAAAAAAACGAGCCACACTCTAGCCCACTGCCAGAACTCCTGCCCGGCGACTTCCAGCGGCAAAGACTAGGATGACATGGGTCCTGCTGATGGTAAGCGGATGCTAAGTGGGGCACGCGTGGCTGTGCTCCCCAGTGGAACTGGGCCATCTGCCAATAAGGACCTCTTATTGCGCGTCCCTTTTTTTTTTTTTTTTTAAAGCTATGCACCTCTGCACTTTGCAAAGCTGGCATAGCTTCTGAAAGCATGGCCTGACCAACTCTTCTGTGGCATCAACAAACTCAGTGACAAGCTGGCATAGCTTGTGAAAACAGAGCTGGACCAACCCTCCGGTGGCATCAACAAACTCAGTGACAAAGAATTGTTGTCGCCTTGACACAGTCATACAGTTTTCCACATACGATGCATTTTTTAAAAGAAGCACAACAACTGGAAAACTCAGACATCAATAAAGAGGCAATTAGCTAACAGCCGGGGTGACTCTGCCTGTGGCTGGCTCCAAACCAAAACACGAATGCAGCGTACCAGCCAAGTCAGCTAGTGGGAGAAGCGCCGCTTTCCAATCATTGATAACATATCACGGACCTCGTTGGTGATTGTCTGTTCTCAAAGCTCAGCATTACCCCCACCCTTACTTATCCCCTATGTGAATTCAACATTAATGATAAATCCAAGGGGCATATTAGCAAGGAGTTGCGATATTTATCGCAAAACGCGCTTAGCGCGTTTTTTGTTAACGCCGCCTATCGCTGGAAATTATCGCTGAGATAACACCCTATTAGTAAGGTTTATCTCCATAGCGATAATATTTCCAGCGATAAGCGGCTAAAATGTGAGAATATCGCTGGAAAAGCAGCGATATTCTCACATTATCGCTAAGGTGGATTCAGCATTAGAATCCACCTCCTATACCTTAAACAGGTAAGTCATCCTCACTAGCAGGTGAAAAAATCTAGCGATAAACGCGCTTAGCGCGAGTATTTTATCGCTTCGCCTGCCTTGCTAATAGGGGTAGTGGGATTAGCGACTGTTTTCAGTCGCTTTAGTAGGGTACGCCTTCCTTGCATGTCATTAGCGATAATTATCGCTGACATGAAAGGCGATGGAAAACGCGGCCTCTAACGCCTGAAAGCTGTCGCTAACGCCTGTTAGCGACAGCTTGCTAATAGGGCGATAAAATTATCGCCGCTTTAGCGGCAAAAAGTGCCGCTAAAGCGGCGATAAAGCCCTTGATAATATGCCCCCAAGTCTTTTCTGCCACCTCGCAGCAAAACTGCAAACACCTACCTGCCATGTTCCAGAGTCTTCATGACAATGACTTTAGCCTCATCAGTGCCTCATGCAACAAATCACATTGTGGGATTGTACCTTCCCCACTAAGGGGTTTTCAGTGAGCCTGCATGAATCCAGGACATCCAATGGTCTTTGGAATGCACATTAATCAGTGAGGTTCACTGTTTTTTAAAACGTGTCAGTACAGACACACATGTATACCTTTTCTGGTCATCCTCACACAACCTTGGCACAGCCTGAAAAAATCCTACGCAATGTAATAGAAGAGGGTCCACGAACAAGGAAAGGACATTGTAAGCTTTAAGAGGGCATTTTCGTAGTCCGGTTGACTGGTGATGAGAGCTTGAGTGAGGGTGAGTCTTGCGCTTTGGGGGAGTCACTTGAAAATCTTGCGAAGCATGCTCCAGATAAAGAAGCAGGAGGATAAGACTGCGTTGACTTGGGACCTCATGGTAAGTTTGATGTCCAGGATGATGCAGAGGTTTATGGCGTGCTAAGTAGGGGTTGGAGTGGGGCTCAGTTCAGTGGGCCACCAGGAGGCGCCCCAGGAGGAGTTGTTGCTGCCAAAGATCAGGATTTCTGTCTTCTCTGTGTTGAGCGTGAGGCGGTTGTCCTTCACCCAGTTGGTGACACTGGTCATGCATTGTTGGAAGTTGGTTCTGGTGGCTGTGGAGAGGCAGAGGATGAGCTGCGTGTTGTCGGCGGAGGATATAATGTTGAGCCCGTAGGATTTAACTATGCTGGCTAGGGGTATCATGTAGATGTTGAAGAGGGTGGGGATGAGGGATGAGCCTCAAGAGACTCTGCAGATTATTGGTTTGGGTTCGGAGGTGTCGAGCGGGAGGTGGATTTGTTGTGTTCCATCAGAGAGGAAGGAGGTGATCCATCTGAGGACAGTCCCTTGGATACCTTTGTTGTGGAGTTTGGAGATGAACATGTGGTGGGAGACGATGTCAACAGCTCCTGAGAGGTCTAGGACGATGAGGGCAGCTGTTTCCCATTTGCTGAGGTGGGCATAGATGTCGTCGGTGGCTGCGATCAGGGTTGTCTTGGTGCTGTGGTTGCTGCAGAATCCAGATTGGGAGTTGTCCAGGAGGTGATAGTGTTCAAGGTTGATGGTGAGTTGTCATTGATGACTTTTTCTATGACTTTGGCTGGGAAAGGGAGCAGGGAGATGGGTCTGTAGTTGCTGAGTTTATTGGGGTCTGCTGAGGGCTTCTTCGGCTGGAGTTTGACTTGTGCGTGCTTCCACTCTTCTGGAAAGGTGGCAGAAACCAGTGAGGTGTTGAGCAGAGTGGTACTCCTAGGTTGAAGATATGATGGGGCATGGGTTGAATGGAGCCCCTGATCATATGGATTTTATGATGGTGATGGTGTCCTAGGTGGTGAGGTGGTTCCATGTGGTTAGCCTTGGGAAGGTGGCGGGTGTGGAGGTCTGGTCATTGAATAAGTCTATGGGCTTGAGTTGGGTGTTGAAGTTTCTGTAGATTTTGTCGATTTTGTCATGGAGGAAGTTTATGAGGCTGTTTCATATGTCCTGAGAGGGAGTGACGCTGCTTGTTGCTGCTGCTGGGTTGGTGAATTCCTTGACTATGCAGACGAGCTCCTTACTGTTGTTGGGGTTGGCTTCAATGTGTGATGCCTGGGCCTTTTTCTTGGTCTCACATAGTTGGTGATGGTAGAGGTTGAGTGCAGTTTTGAAGCTGGGTCTGTCAGCAAGGTGTTTGCTGGTGCGCCATCTCTTCTTGAGATGTTTGCAGTGGTGTTTGGTTGTCCTGAGATCATCGGTGTACCAGCTGGCTTGTTTGATGGATCTACTGTGGTTGTTCTTTATGGGGGTGATGCTTTTGGTGCTGTGTGTGATCCAGGCATTGAAGCTTCTGACGTCTTGGTTGTCGCTGTTGAAGTGTTTGGGTGGGTTGAGTGCAAGGGTGTCGGTCCATACGGTTGCTGAGGCCTTGTTCCAGCTGAGACGGGCAGTGTTGGGTTTCGCTGGGTGGGGGATCATGGGGGTTGAGATGCTGAAGTGGATGATGGAGTGGTCGGTCCATGTGAGTTCATTGGTGTGTCTGTATTTGATGCGGTCGCTGAAAGTGAATATTGGGTCAAATGTGTGTCCTGTGATATACTTGTGGTGGTTGAAGAGTTGGGAGAGGCCAAAGTTGTTCAGGTTGTCAAGGAGGTTGGTGGAGTTGGGGTCGGTTTTGTCATTGAGGTGGAAGTTGAGGTCACCCAGGAACATGTAGTCTTTGGAGTCTATGGCGATGGGGACGATGAAGTCGGTGATGAGTTTGCAGAAGGCAGTTAGGAGTCTGGATGGGCAGTAGGAGAGAGTTCCCCTTACTGTGGTTTTCTCGTCTGCATGGATGATGAAGTCGAGGTGTTCCATTGCTGGGATTGCGTCGTCTGTGGTGGTGGTGCATTTGATGGAGTTTCTGTGGATGATGGCGGTGAAATAGGGCTCAAGGCCAGAGAAGTTGGACAGAATGAGACAAACTTTCTATTATTGACATTAATATTCACATATGCAAAAATGCATTCTTCATTTTGTGCAAATAATTGGAAATTCGGAAGTCCTACTGACGCAATTATGGCTGGCTGTGTAAATAGCCCCTAAAAGAATATGCATACACTTTGACCTGCACCCTCTATAGAAGGCTGCTAGACACATACGCATCAGGATTCATTGTCCAAGAGGCAATCATTTTCAGTGAAAGGCTATACCTCGATAAAATATGGTAGCCCTGATATGAGACCAAAGGCAGAGATTTCAGAGCAACACAGAAATATGTATTGGTAAAAAAAAGGTAGAAATTGTTTTGATTATTTTGCTACCTGGACTGATGGTGGTAACACCGAACACTCACATATTTGACAAATATATAGCTTCTAAGAGCACTCTGTGCTCTGGCTGAACTGCAGTTTAGAAGCCCTGGAGTGACACAGAAGAGTGTTTTTGGCAGGTAAGAAAATCTATTTTTATATATTAATAAGTCACACCTAAAAAGTGCCTTGAAAACCCACAGTGCTGGGTGTTTAATATATAAAAAAGTGGCACAATACATGTTTGGAATAGAGTGCCTTCACAGTGCATAAATACTCCATTGTGTTTTCACTGTACAGGTTAGGCTGGATTCTCCATGGACAGAGTGGTACTCCTAGGTTGAAGATATGATGGGGTATGGGTTGAATGGAGCCCCTGATCGTATGGATTTCATGATGGTGATGGTGTCCTGGGTGGTGAGGTGGTTCCATGTGGTTAGCCTTGGGAAGGTGGCGGGTCTGGAGGTCTGGTCATTGAATAAGTCTATGGGCTTGAGTTGGGTGTTGAAGTTTCTGTAGATTTTGTCGATTTTGTCATGGAGGAAGTTTATGAGGCTGTTGCATAGGTCCTGAGAGGGGGTGACGCTGCTTGTTGCTGCTGCTGGGTTGGTGAATTCCTTGACTATGCAGACGAGCTCCTTACTGTTGTTGGGGTTGGCTTCAATGTGTGATGCCAGGGCCTTTTTCTTGGTCTCACATAGTTGGTGATGGTAGAGGTTGAGTGCAGTTTTGAAGCTGGGTCTGTCAGCAAGGTGTTTGCTGTTGCGCCATCTCTTCTTGAGATGTTTGCAGTGGTGTTTGGTTGTCCTGAGATCATCGGTGTACCAGCTGGCTTGTTTGATGGATCTACTGTGGTTGTTCTTTATGGGGGTGATGCTTTTGGTGCTGTCTGTGATCCAGGCATTGAAGCTTCTGACGTCTTGGTTGTCGCTGTTGAAGTGTTTGGGTGGGTTGAGTGCAAGGGTGTCGGTCCATACGGTTGCTTAGGCCTTGTTCCAGCTGCGACGGGCAGTGTTGGGTTTCGCTGGGTGGGGGATCATGGGGGTTGAGATGCTGAAGTGGATGATGGAGTGGTCAGTCCATGTGAGTTCATTGGTGTGTCTGTATTTGATGCGGTCGCTGAAAGTGAATAGCGGGTCAAATGTGTGTCCTGTGATATACTTGTGGTGGTTGAAGAGTTGGGAGAGGCCAATGTTGTTCAGGTTGTCAAGGAGGTTGGTGGAGTTGGGGTCGGTTTTGTCATTGAGGTGGAAGTTGAGGTCACCCAGGAACATGTAGTCTTTGGAGTCTATGGCGATGGGGACGATGAAGTCGGTGATGAGGTTGCAGAAGGCAGTTAGGAGTCTGGATGGGCAGTAGGAGAGAGTTCCCCTTACTGTGGTTTTCTCGTCTGCATGGATGATGAAGTCGAGGTGTTCCATTGCTGGGATTGCGTCGTCCGTGGTGGTGGTGCATTTGATGGAGTTTCTGTGGATGATGGTGGTGAAATAGGGCTCAAGGCCAGAGAAGCCCAAGTGTGATTAAAATATTTATTTTATATCAAAAATGATTCAAAGTTATTTTTCACATAGTTTCACAAATTTAATTGTATAGTAAATGTAGATTTTTAAATAATTTTAGTGGAAGCCAAAGCTGATTTAGAACCAATATGTCACTCGGCCCCACTCAAAAGGTTCCATGCACATTCTTTGCTGAGAGTTAATGGCCCTGCTCCCAGAGGAAAATGGCTTGGCCTCTAAGTCAGAAAGGTAGAGGTGTTGTCAATAACTGGCCTCTTTAAAAGGTTAGCCGTTTTGAAGTTAACAGAACAAAGGACTACCTTCATACTTCCTCTTTTGACCTGTAGATCCCAGGTGGGGCTGGCAGGATCTGCTCCCATTCATTCTCAGGGCCCTGCTAAATCTTCTGGCTCTAGTCCAGTAGGAGGATGAAAAAGTTTTGGACCCTGGCAGAGGGAAGGATTCCAAAGTGGGAGAGTGGCTAAGGGAGAGCCACGTTCCCTCCAGATGGAAGAAAGAATTAGCAATTTTGAATTAAGGCCTTCAAAGACTTTTTACAGTAAAGAGAGGAGGAAGTCCCTGCTGGAAGAAAGGGACTCTAGGACTACTGACTTCTGCTGTCTCATAGACACTATAGCTGCTCTACAGGGGTCATGTGGTGGATCTCCTGTTTATCTCCTCTAGGAACACAAAAAACAAACAGACTCCTGACCCCAACAAGGCCCAACTGACCAGCGTAGGCCAGATTCTGCAGGAGCCCTGGCTCGAAATAGTCCTGGAGCATAGAAACGTACCTTGAAGTCCTGGGAGTTGCAGGAGTAACTAGCAGGTACTTTCCCAGGAGTCGAAGAAAATTGGCAGTTAGTAATTTTTTCCATCTCAAAGGACAAGGATAAAGGGATGAATTTTAATGAGGGAGGACACATCCTAGGCAGGCAAGATAATGAGGTTTGTACCACTCTGAACGTTTTGCAACTGTAAAAATGGGTTCAGTTGGACCTCAGGGCAAAGCTATCTGGGCTATTTGAGCGTGGTCTGGCTAATGCTTTCAGCCTTGCCCCGCTGAATGATACTAAGACCCAAGAAACTTGACTAAATTGGAAGGTAAAACCTTGGACCCAGGCAAGGCAGCAAATCTACCCCAGTGGCAAAGCAAATTCAGTGGCTATGAAATCCATCTTTATCCCATTCTGAGCTTTTGGTGCCAAAACCAAAGACCTAAGCAGGAGCTCAGCAGCAATGTATTCAACTTAGGGGGACCCTTGCAAGCTTTAGCCTAAGACCTTACCCTGGATGACTTTGAGATCCAAAATAGTTACTGAGTTCCTAAGTAAAAGCTTTGACTGGGACAACCCACTTGGAGTCGCTCCATTATGGTCAGCTTGAAATTGCACCTAGGACCAGGTTAGCTGATATATTTCAATGGTGCTTTACTTTCTCTAAGCACTTTTTTGCCATATATTTTACAAGTTCATAGCTCTGGTTCCCCTTACCTAATTTTGATAGCTTTTGTGTCTTTTAGCATATTTAATTTTCTTCTATTTTCCTGGATAGGTTTTGCAATTTTATTGTGTTGTTTTCTTGACTTTAGAATTGTTGGTACTGCTTGCACTTACACATTTCTCTGGAGAATTGCTTGCTGCTTGTGCTACAGGTTCTAGGGTTTGAGCAGAGTTTCATTGAGACTTTTGTTGAATCTCAACCAAGAAGTGCTCATTAAGTTGGTAAGGGACCTCCTTTACAAATCAATAATGCACTTTCTGACATCCTGCATAAGTATAAAAGAAAACAATTGTTTATGTAAAAAGTTGCTACAGATTCCAAAAAGGAAGGGGTATTTTAAAGGTTGATGGTTAACACCAGAAGGAAAATTGTGAGGAAGTATATTTTAGGCTTGTTCACCTCAATTTGCTATTGACTAATACCTTAGCCACAATGGTCCACTTAACTCTTTTATCATATGGCAAAAAGCTCCAGATGGGAGCTACCTGGTTTTCTTGCCCTCCGAGGTTTTGCCTTGGTTGTATTTCATTGATGGTTAGTCCCTTTTCTCAGATGCTAGAAACGTTTCTAAGTCCCTACACTTGGCCACTCTTAAGGCACCCAGGACCTCAAGAACATCACTTAGTGACACTCCAGCAGAGGCCACCCGCAACGCCCAGTTAGGGTCCACTTGCCAGTGGTCTGCTGTTCACTTCTGGGAAAGGCTATTTGCAATTTCTTGTGTCACTGTAATCACCCATGAGGTCAGCCAACTGTCTACTGGAGTCTTCTTCCCAGTCCTTGGTACATCTGGGAGCAGATCCTGACCTTCAGATCTCCACAAAGGTCAAAGACAGCAGGATTCGTCCTCTTTTGTTCATCTACAGCTCCAGATGTGTTCTGAGGTACTGGAGATGAGGTGCCATTTTTCTATATTTCACTAGCCAGTGAGTGGTGATGGCCCCTGAGCTCATTAACTAATGAGTAAAATGTTCCCAAGGGCAAATCTTTCCCCTTTTTCAGGACATCCTTTTGCCTTAGCACAAACTATACCATAGTGCACTATTCTTGTGGAAAATCAATAAAGCAAAATATTTCTTCCTCTGGCAACTACGTGTGGTCCACTCAAGAGTGTGCCTTTAGTAAAGAGCAGTTGCCTCCTCACTATTCACACAAAACTAGTTCTGGAACCGGCTTCCTTTACCTCTGTGAGTAGAGGTCTTTGGCTGGCATGGAATGTGGAATTTTACCCCTTGCATTTTTCATCCCTAAACCAATGCCTTGACCTTGGACCTCGTCCAACGTTTACCCAACTTTGAGAGGATACAGCTTGCAGCCCTAACCCGCTGGAAAATGTCTACCCCCAGAAAAAAAACTAAAGGTAAAATCTTTAATTGAGTTGACCCACTAGGCTTAGCCAACCTCCAGTGCATTGCTTTCAACCTCACCTTACGTTTAAGTCCCAGTCAACTGCATCCGTAGATTAAATGTTGTTTTTGGCACTTTTTAACATGAAATCTTTATATGTTCATATCTCCTCTTGCACTGATTTTATTTTAAACATTTTCTGTGTCATTTATCTTATTACATTTTTTTATTTTTAGAAATTGGTTGTGGTATTTTTATTGTGTGTTGTTTTGACTTTTCATTTGTTTTGGTGCTGCTAAATACTTAACATATGTTCTCTAACTTTAGCCTAGCTGCTCTATGCCATAGCTAGCAGGGGTTTGAGCCCAGGTTTATTTAGTGAACTTTGTATTTAACGTGAAAAGTTGGTGGCCTTACTACTTCTATAGGACCCACGTTCTGCCCAACCAATAACCCATTTTCTTACAAAAGGGTTCTTAAATATGTCAAATTAAATCCAAAACAGAAGCGTCTTAAATATTGAAGGTTAACTCAAAGGGGAAGATGCATCTTAAATGGTGAAGAGTAATTGCAAAATCACATTTCTTTCTCAAATTTGAAAGTTAGCCTAGAAATATGAAGACAGATTTACTAGTTTCTCACGTAGCGCAGTGCAGCAGCCGCAAATGCTGCGCTGCACTGTATGAGATGGAGAGAGCAGGAGAGCGCCATATTTATAGAAATATGGCACTCTCCTCCCCTCTCCCTAAAGCTGGGCAGTAATAATCTGTCGTGCACCACGGACACACTTTTGCACTATAGTGCAAGGGTGTCTCAGTGAGTCTAGCATAGGTTTTGTACTGTAAGGAAGCCATTCCAGTACAAAGTACCATGCTTATACAAACTTGAAACCTTTTCCCACTTTGTATGTGTGGTGGATAGTGCAGCACACATACAAAGTCAAAAATGAAAGCATTTTTCCTTCATAGTGTCTATTTGAAATGGCGCTCTTTTCTCACGGTAAACCCTGTCTACTTTTTTAAGTAAATAGGGTTTAGCACCAGAAACCGTGGGTGGTTGCATGGGAATGCCCATGCACTACACATGGTGCTAAGTAATGCAAAGCAGCGCATAGCTACTTTTGAGCGTTTTTCAGCACTAAATAATTTTAGCACTGGAAAGTAAATTAGTAAAAAAAGATTTTGTATTGTTTTGCGTCACTTTTGTTACTCAAACATGGCGGTAAATCGTAGTGAATAGACCTCACAGTGTCTAAAAAGAACCACATTTTCCAGCTGCAGATGGTTAACATTAAAATGAGGAACCTCCCAAAACCTGAAGGCAAAATTCTAAGGGGAGATGTGTAAAACGCTGTCCACTGAAAAACATGATTGCGCTTCCTGTATATAGGGAAACTGAAAAACAATCAAGTTTCAGGTAAATGTTATGATTTATCCATGTTTTTTTCTGTGAATTATTTATGTTTTTTCCAGTGTCTCCTTAACTCCCAACATTTTGTATCCTGTGTACTCTGCATTTTCCTAAAGAGCATGGATGATTAAAAATGCAAGAAGAGAACAGTGCTCATTAAAAACAAAATATGATATTATTTTTGCACCTTGGGGTAGATTAATGAATATATTAATAATTGATACAATGTTATGTTTTCTCTTTAATGGTCATCAGATTCTTGATGAAACTGTTGAGCCTAACATCTCATTACAACGTTTGCTTAAGAATCAATGCATACCTAAATTATTTGTGTCAAAACTAATTTATTTCCACAATAACATGGAGTGTCAAACCTTGACACCTTGTTAATAGCATCCAGCTCATTTGCATTTTATTCAAATATCTCCGTTTATGAAACAGGGATGCGTGCTGGCGCTGGTCTACTTGGCGTGCTGCTCAGGCAGTATATCCGCATTAGTTTAGAGCATGCAGCCCAGGCAGGGTTACCTGTGGCAACTAATTATGCGATGCTTGATGCATATTAATGAGGCCAGTGAGCAGAGCTTCACTGCTGAGTGAAGAATAGGGCTAGTGCATGGCAACTTGCGGGAACTCCAAAGAGGCAGAATTAGAAGTAGAGGTTTCAGGAGTCCACTGACTTGGTGTAGCACCACGTTCTGGCATTTTTTTGTAAATATGCCCCTGACTGTGTTGCCGTTTCATGCCAAACATTGTTTGTCTCACATTTTAGATCCCCACAACATTGCTGTTGTTTTCTAATATGTCTCTCTGGGCAGAAGGAAGAGATGGGGGCCAGAAACCAAGGCTTTAATTAGAGTGAGGAGGACGGGAAATTCCACAAGTGATGGAGGTTTGTGCAGCATGGCTACAAAGTTTTGCCAAAGCTAATAGCTCTCAGAGGCGATAACTCTTGTCTCTGCCACTGCTTGTTCCCACTTTGGATATGTTTATTATGCAATAGCTGCTCTCTGTTTTTCTCTTTGTCTCTCCTATGTCTCTCTATTTCCCATTCCTGTCTCGTTTTCACTTTCTTCCTTTTGATCTTTTGCTGGTACTCAGCCGCGGCTCGCAGTACTCGCGCGGGGGTGGGGGGCCGAGGGAGAATAAAAAATTTAGAAAACTTACCTGACCGCCTCTGCTCCTAGTCCGCGTTGGCAATGGCGCCTCTTCAAACAGGAACAGGAGTGGAGTGGCAACCCCTCAGCCAATCCTGGCACTGCTGCAGCGCCAGGATTGGCTGAGGGCACGGTTACCTCTTCACCCGCCGCCTGCCCATTAGGAGACCGAGGGCTCCTAATGGGCATCGTCAAGCCAATGGAAACACAAGTGCGCATGATTGGGCACGGGCGAAAGAATTCGCTCACCTTCCCCACTCATGCGCACTTGTGCTGCTGCCTGTCCCTGGCTGGTCTGACAATGCACGTCAGTCAACATGACGCCGGACCGCCCACCCCCTTCAGACTCTGATGGGGGTGGGCTGTCCGACGTCATGCTGACTGACATGATTGTCAGACTCAGTTCTCCCTCGGTGATGGCGTCTCTGAACTTAGGTAAACTAAGTTCAGAGACGCCGAGGGAGCTATGGGCACGGGCGGGGGGGGCAACGCCCCAATGGACGCACCGCTCCTGCTGGTACTCCCTTTCTGGGTCCTCTCTCACTGTTACCCACCCACCTTCTTTGTCTCCCTCTCTTCGTCATTCTCTCACTCTTCCTCTCCCTCTTCTTTCCAGTTTTTCCACTCCTCTGTCCCCCTCTATCAATTCACTTGAGGAACAGTGTTGAAACAGCGTTATGTATGCGCTACTGTAGATGTCATGTCTAATTTGTAAACATGTAGTCATAAGAGTGCAATAAAATGTTTTTTTCTGAATTTTGCAGCTGGTAAAAACCTTATGCATTATAGCTACAGGGTGCATATATTAGACACTATTAATTTTTTGCTTGCTTAGTTTGACTGATTTTTAATTCAACATGTGCTCCTGTCTCAGTTACACGTCTTTGCAAGCTCCTTGGTTTCACCATGTTGAATTTTAGATTCCAAATGGACTTTTAGGAGTGTAGGCGAAACAGAGGACATAAAGGTCAGAGCAGGCCGCTGGTGCAAAGAAGGAAACATTTAAGGTGAGAGGTTTCTGTTGCTGCGCTTCTACACTGAAAGCAATCTCCAGACTTGAAATGGTGCTTTGCCACCTGGCACACTCAGAAGCCGTCTCCATTAGCAGAAGCTGAATCCCCAACAGGATTCAGTGGAAGTCTGAATGCTTCACCTTAAAGCAATGTAGTTGAATTTGAGACACAACAGAAGTACATCAGTCTCACCGCCCCACCCTTTTTTGATTGAAGTAAATCCAGAATTGTGGACTCCAGAAGGCACAGGTTGCTGAAAGAATTCAAGACATTAATATTACAAGGCGCATCAAAGACAATGAACGTAGAATAGGATTCGGCATAAATTGTCGAGTTAAACAACCTCAGCACATCATGGCCCAGAAGAACATTGATTATGAAAGATTCATTGTCCACGTTATGCAACAGAATCTAGGAGAAACCATTGACGTTTTGTTCACATGTCTAAAAGCCCACAAGAAAGACTGTGAATTTCACAAATATTCTAATGAAGAAGCTACTGAGACCAAGATGAACTGATCAAACACTGGCAATGGTTTGGGCAGTGCCGACTTCTGGTATATAGGCAGAAACCATGGATACGACCAAGTCCATACAGAACCCTCTTGAGACTATCTATGGAGCAAAGGAGAAACCTAAACCTCTAAACACATCCCACAGAGAATGCAATTTATAGGGCTTTTATTTTCTAAATGAAGGCGAATGCCTAGTCACAGGACAACAGTGCTGCCTTTGCAGATTCAGGAATGGCACTTTCTAAGCATGAGGAAATTGGGAACCAAAGAGAGTTCTTTCCATTATTCTAGCACCAGTGCCTAGCAAATTCTAAAGTGGCAATGTACTCTCAATCAAGAACTGCACACAATAAGATTAGGACATCAGCAAAGAACCCATTCGCAACATGCATATTGAGGGTTAGGAAATACAATTTTTCATTGACACAGGAGCAAAAGTGAATTTTAAACCAAAAAAATCGTGAAACTGCCAGAAGTACCTCTGGTCGTGTATTTGAACACTCAGATCTACTCCCATGACCCATGTATTCCACTTTTGTGCAAAAGCAATTTCCATGGATCGTTGGTGCACAAAGATCATGAAATGAGCTGCCACTGGACAGCTGCAAAGTTTCTGATCTGCTCTCTTCAGATCATATGCTGTTTGCTGCCAAAAGCATTATGAGACACTGGATGTAGCATCCAAAAACTTTCCCCGTAGGAATTTGAAGGTATTGTGAAGCTGAAAGGAGGTCAGATTCAACTACGTACCGAAATGCCAATAAGGATGGTTATTCTGCTCAACCAAAGGATTTCACAGAACACACATAAGCAAGGAGGTGCATCACTTAGAATTGATTTCAGCGTGTGTCCTGACCAATACCTCGAGTTTCTTCAAATGTCAACGTACCCAAGGGGCAGTCTGTTGGACAAATCAGAATGCTGAAGAAGGATGCATATCTCAGTGTGTGCCTGACAGGATTCATCAATCATATGTTTATTCATCTTCTCGAAGCTCAACCTCAGCAAAGGCTACAATGAACTTAAATTAAAAGAATCTGTCAGGTACTACACAATATCTTCCACCTGATTATGCCTTTGTCACAACTATTGGGTTCAGTCTTTCCAAATGAGATTCAGTCAATCATTTGTCGCATTCCCAACTGCCTAAATAATAGTGACAAAATCCAAATGCATGGAAGAACTTTGACTGGAAACGATGACACTTTATTGATTGTGTGCATCTCGGATAGAGACAAATCTAATGCTCAGCAAATATACATGTGAGCTGAATAAGTTGTTGAAATTCCATCTTTTCAAGATAAGATCTTCACCACAGCACATCACATCATGAACCTCACAACACTATGGTCCTTTCTTGTATTCTAGAACACCTTCTCAGTTCCTTCTGTGCAGCCTAACTTAGACTACACCCTCCACCACAAAGGGATGGGGGCTGAGCAAGCCACAAGGTTCAAGACTGCTAACAGCATAATGCTGTGATTCGCTCCTCTGAAAGGGAGAGACACAACACTGGAGCCAGGTAACCTCAAAGAGCATATATTATGGATAAGGAATACAGCAACACTAGTATGAAGGCACACAGCCACTCCGGGAACTGATAAGTGAGAAACCCTGAGCTCTGCCGAAGGTTCACTGAGGAACTGACATGCCAGCTTTTATGCTTGACAAGTTCAGGATGGGCCTCTGCCATCACAGACGGTCATAGGAGATATGCAGGCCAAACGCTAAACCCTTTGTGCATGCTAGAAGACAACGCATCCACCAAAGATAGGTTTCCTGAAGTTATTGTGCAAAGGTCAGGTACAGTCTTCTCCCAGCAGGGATGTTGACCCTAAGATAGCTGAACTCCTCTTCAAACAGTGGTCTTATGTTTATCAGTGCAGTCCTTGTAGTCTGAGGTGCAGTAAATGCTGGTCCCACCCTGGACAAGACAGTGAAATGACAAAGTGATGCGTTCCCCATTCTGAAAAGTGAGAGAAAGTCACATATTACTGAGCACAATTGTATTCTTAATGAAAGCACAATGGCTTCTTCTACCAACAAATATTATCTTTAAAACCTAGGAATTGGGAGTTATTGTGGTTGATGCATTCTAAGATTTCTGTGGCTGAGCACTCCATTCAATAATCTCATGCTACAAAGGCAAAGTGTTACAAGGAACACAAATTGTCAAATTACTTTTAACACCATCATACATTGCACTGCGCTTGCAGAAAAATTGCATATTTCAAACCTTAATGTAGAACAGAACTCACACTTGATGCTGGTCCAGTGAGTTTGGAAGCATTTCTTGCCCAATATGAACCGACATCTGACATGCCAAGATAACTGTGACTTTTGTGAAGGACTGACACTGAAAAGATTTACTCTCAAGCAAGAGAAAGAGTCTGGATTATGTGTAGGCATAAAAGTGTCTTGACCTCCATCTTTATAGATATACATTGACTGTGGTCATGATCATTAGGTGCTTGCCTCCATATTTTGAAACCCAAAAGTCTAGATGCTGGTCAGAATCAAAACATAGGACATATGACTGTTGATGCTTTAATTAACACATCAAGAGGGTCGTTAGCCAGGAACAGGACTATCTGAGTCTCTTACAGACTTAGTCCAAGGCTATAAATAAAACGGCACACAACAAAATTCAAAAGTTTTCAACCTGGTGGGTTTATCCAAAATATAGTTTGATTGCAGAAATGATAAATAGCTAGTATATCAAGTAAATTAACAAGCAGATTGACATAATGTCTGTCTTCCAAAGAAAAAAGTCTGCCCCAAGAGGTCTGGCTCATCTCCAAATAGCACATTCTTTTATAATGTTTCAGGAATCGATGGCACACACATTTCATGATATTACATGGAAGGTTTGGAACAGAAATGTTTCATTTATTTCAACCAATCAATCTATTTGTTTGTACAACACCACTAGAAACTCCTACTTTCTAAAGTATATTATTGCTTAAAGCAGAACATAATAAATTTAGGATATGAACTCATGCTTACAAAACACAGCAATACAATGGTTTATTCAACTACAAGCAGAGCTCGACCAAGCGGCTTTGACATTGTTACAGTAAAACATCCTTCCCCCCTTCCTTCTGGAAAGCAGAACAAATTAGACTATTTACACAGAAAGAGAGAAAGATACATGCATGCGGAAAGCCCATAGACCTAAAATAAATATGCACTTTTCTGCAGCATTTCATAAATGATTGTCAATGCAGCCTTTGTTCGGCCTTGTTACGTTAACTGAAACATACCTAAATTAAACATTATATTCTAGCAAATTAAAACTCACTAACATGACTGCAAGATTATAAATCATACAAGATCACATTCGTGCAGACATCTTTTCAATGTTTGCCTTGCTGGATGCAAAGCAATCAACATCAGAAGAAATACATTTGATGTGTCTTTCAAAATGTATGATTCTTTGCAATCGGTATCTAACAGGGTGAAGAGGCTTCTGAGGAGAGCCCTACCTTCAGCGTTTGAACTGGTGCACACATAAAGATGTAGAAATATGGGTCACGACAAAGGAAGACAAGAAAACAGCAAGGAAGAGGAAATCATAGTCAGTAGTTCCCAAAGAGGCTTAGCATTGGGACAAACTGTTTAGACACGCCCACGAGAGATATAATGAAATAGTTGTGACCAAAAAGCTAATTTAACAACCGGTCAGGTACCCTTTCTCAACAGATGCTTGAAAGCAGCCCTCAACGAGTATCACATCTGTGAGAATCCTGGAAATGGCGACCCTCCTGAACCTCAGCACGTCTCAATTACTGCCAGGTTTCTGGAAAGAAGATGCAATTAACTTTTTGCTGTTGCTGTGATGGCTTGAAACAAAATGTTCCCCACTAGGGAAATGCAAGAAGCGATTAAGTCAGATAATGGGCTGCCTTTCAATCGAAAGACAGTCCAATACATTTCAAAATGCATGGTATCAAATCATTGCAAAATAAGCCCCCATGAGGCCTGAAGCCATTGACAACAGAGAGTGATGTATGGCAACTCCAAAGAAGCCTCTACAGATAGCTCAGCCCTCTCACAGGACAGGTCAAATGCTTTAAGGTTGCTGGAGTACCCTTCACATTCCACCAGACAATCCCCTGATGAACAGACAAAATTGGGGGCGGTGTCACTATCATCGTCAGGAACTCCCTTCAAATGAAAGCCTTCCCTACCACCCTTTTCCGTACATTCGAATGCCTATCCCTAGAACTTCAAATACATCACGGCTCACCCTTTAGATTCCATGCCATCTACCACCCGCCCGGTAACTGCTCTTCCTTTGTGGAGGAACTGACTGACTTCATCAGTGACCAATTTTCTCAAAGTGACAGACAGATCTTCCTGGGCGACTTTAATCTCCACTGGGGTTCTTTGGAAGACTCAGCTGCCAACAAGCTTGCCACCTTTCTCTCAGCCAATGATCTCTTCCAACATTGCTCGGAAACCACACATTCCAAGGGCTCAATTCTGGACCTTGTCATATCCAAAGCAGACCTGCTGACTACTGCTCCCCCATCCATGTAGACTGGTCTGACCACTTCCTCATTCCCTTCCGTTTTCACCTATCGCACGTTATAACTCTCGGCCAACCTAAAAGAGCTACTACCTGGTTCCGCAACACTAAGAACATTGATCTTGACACTTTTTGTGATTCTGCTATGCGGGCACTTCCTAGACTAGACCCTAACGTGGATGTCAACGTTCTCACTTCTCAGTGCCTCTCAGTACTAGCAGTCGAAATCGACAATGTCGCTCCACTCCAAAGCAAAAGGAAAAGACCCACCCCTCAGCACCTTGGTTCAATAAAGCTCTCTACGATGCATTGGAGAAAATATCCTTCCACCTCCAATCTCTCTCTTCTACGTTCAGCAAGATCCAAATATCACAACCACATCTTCCTTGAAAAAGCATTACATTTCAGATCCCTCCTTGACTCAGCCAAAAACAGACCCAAAAAACTTTTTGACCTCATCAAAAACCCAAACTGTTCTCCCCTAACCATTAAGCCTGAGGATTCCACAAAGAAAGCAGCAGATTTCGCTATATTCTTTGATGAAAAGGTCAAAGCACTGGTGGATCAGGTCGCCCACTCCACCCCCATTGAGGAGCGGAAATCCTTAGTTACCTGGCAGAACTTTGCCGTCATCTCGGAAGATGACCTCCTCAAATGCATCCTCGAAACTAAACCCTCCAACCATTCTTCTGACCCCATCCCTAGCGACATCGCCATCGATTTCTACACCTATACTCTCTCTTACTGGACCAGGCTAGTCAATCTCTTCCTCAGTCAAGGCTCCCTCCCGGTTGCCCTCAAATCAGGACAGGCCACCCCTCTTCTAAAAAAACCCTCCGCCGATGCGAACGACCTCAACAACTTCCGCCCTATCACCAACCTCCCTTTTCTTTCGAAAATCACCGAAAAATGTGTTGCGAAACAACTTTCCTTACATATTATGGACAATAACCTCCTCGACATCTTCCAGTCTGGCTTCATCCAAAATTGCAGCACTGAAACAGCCCTGCTGCAAGTGATTGATGATGCGCTGCATATACTCGACTCTGGGGAATCGTGTCTTCTGATTCTTCTAGACCTCTCTGCAGCCTTTGACACTGTTAATCATAGCACCCTCCTCAACACTCTTCAACAGAGAATGGGATTGGATGGCACAGTGCTCAAATGGTTTGCCTCTTTCCTCTCGGACAGATCCCAAATGATCAAGATAGCGAACAGTCTTTCATCTCCATTGGCTGTAGGTCAAGGCATCCCTCAAGGTTCTATCCTGGCACCCACTTTGCTTAATCTCTACCTGGAACCATTAGGGAACCTTCTAAGCAAATCTGGGATCCATTACCATCTTTATGCGGACGACACTCAAATCTACCTTAAGGTGTCTTCCGCACACGATCTCTCACTACTCAACTCTACTCTCAACTCTATTCACAACTGGATGTTAGCTCACCAACTCATTCTTAATCCCGCCAAAACTGAATTCCTCCTCCTCTCTACCTCTCTCTCACCTCCTCCTGTTCAATCTTGGATGGATCAGCTGAACCTACTCAACAACAAACCCATCATTGTCGACAGCGCTAAATCCCTAGATGTCATTCTTGACAAAAGACTCAACCTAATCTCCCACATCAACTCTATTGCTAAGAACGCACGTTACCAGTTGCGCCTTCTATGGGGGATCCGTTGGTTCTTCCCGGAGAAAGACTTAAAAACCTTGGTACAATCTCTGGTTCTCTCAAGACTGGATTATTGCAATTCTCTTCTGACGGGCCTACCCAAATCCCACCTCTCCCCTCTCAAATCCATCCTCCATTCAGCAGCTCGCTTCATTTCAGGGTCTAAACGAAGCGACCATGTCACGCCTATCCTGTCCTCTCTTCGATGGCTTCCGATCGAGGCAAGATCTATTTACAAAACTGCCTGCATCACACACAAAGCCTTACACACGTCCTCCCCTCGTTACCTGGCGAATAAATTGAAATTGTCCGGTGGCTCTCGCCCTTCTCGCAATGCGGAAAAGCTTCTGCTTGAGCCCCCCGTCTTCAAAAGGGAAAGATCGATGGCGCAATCCTTCTCAGGCAATGCGGTGAGAATCTGGAACTAGCTTCCCCCATTGCTCCGTGCCACTCCTCTACCCGGATCTTCAAAGCTGACCTCAAATCTCTTCTCTTCCAAAGACACTTTCAGGACTAATACTTTCATTCTCAGGCCGCTCTAGGAAGTTCGCTCTTCATTGTAAATTTGTACTTTTTCCTGTACATTCCTCACCCTTGCGTGCTGTGTTGGATTTTTGTTTGTGTACCCTTCATTTTAAGTCTCCTGTTTAATTCACGCCCTCTCTACTCCCTCAAGGAAGTTCTTCCACTATAGGAAATTCTGTACTCCATGCCTATTGAAGTGCCTTCCCAGTGTGTTCTGAGTGACTGCCACTTATTGCAGTATTATACCTCTATTTGTATTTTGTATCTTATGTATCATGCACACCTGTCACTTTTTCCTCTTGTAACGTATACCTCTTTTTGTATCTTGTTTGTTTTTGTTATTTGCACAATTGTCACTTTTTCCTCATGTAATGTAATGCTTGCTTTTGTATTATGCTCACTTGTAACCTTCTCCTCATGTAATGTTACTGTTCCTAGTGTGAAGCGCTCTGACACCTTCGGGTAAAGTCCGCGCTATATAAAAACGCATAAATAAATAAATAAATAAACTGATGTTTGGAACGGTACAAGCATGTGCTGCCGAAGCAAAGAACCCCGCTATTTCAGGACAATGGGAAGTCCAGATCCGATGTGTCAAAGGGACACACTTAAAGGAATATGCTGATCATGAAACAATAGTTGCATGTCTCAGTTACATTCAGGAGATTCAGTGTATTTAAAGAAGCAATCTGGTAACAAATCTAAGTTTCAGTTGTATCCCATTCCAGCGTTGTAACTGGGATCAATGCATCAATACCGAACACAGAAAATCATGGCTGGATTCATTAACTGTATTTTGTAGCACATAATGTAGTACTATTCGCATTCTACAAAATGCTGTTCACAGTCCTACAGCAAATGAAAAAAAAAAAAAATGTAAGTTCGTTTTTATATAGCGCAGCTACTCACCCTTACGGGTCTCAAGGCGCTTGGGGCCGTAGTGGAAATTAAGTGAGCTATTGCCCAGAGTCACATGGTGCTGAGCTGAGCTGCCGCCGGGGATCGAACCGTGAACCCTGTGCTCCGAAGTCAGCTGCCCTGGCCGCTGCACCACACCTCTCCAGCAGGTGACTTCTGCCTCTCCTATCTTTTCTGAGAGGAGATCCCACCATGATTGTGGAGATCTCTGCACTCATAGGTATATGTATTAGTAGAAATAATGAAGGAACTGGGGGAGGAGGTTAAAAAGGGGAATAATTCCTACTAAATGGCATACGTTTAGGGAAAGTTAAGGAGGGGGTTGGGAGGGGCATAAAAATATGAATATGCACCCATGAAGAGTAGGACAGTTGCAATTCAGGAGATACACTTCTAACGTTACTACAGCCTTAAAGGTGTCAAAATAGACTGAAATGTAATTCAGCCCAGCCCTGGAGTAAGTGAGGCACCACACGACTAACCACTGGAACTGTAACACACTCGCTTAGAAAACAGTGAAAGCCGGAAATTAAAATAACTAGCTGTATGAACTAATGTTAAATACATTAAATTAGTTTGACATTTCAAATTATATATTTAAGTGACAACGGTTTTATATAATTTTTGCCTACTTTTATATTTAATAGTAACCTTAAAAAACAATCATTTAAATGTTTAAACATTCTTTACAAAAGTGTAAAAAGTTGTTAAATTAATTAATTATCATAAATCTTCAGCAAAGTTACTAAATATTAAAAATAAAAATCTTAGGGTGAGTATTTTTTAAATGATTGTTTGAAAAATATAATATATAATAGATTTAAAGTATTTTATTATTTAATACCCATTTAATTTAATGAATTAATGTGCTGTAAAATTTTATGTTATTTCTTCCAGTTCACTGAATATATTTTACATTAATTTACATTTATAAATGTTCCCTGTATTATCCCATAGAGAGAGCTCCACCTTGGTGGCAGAGGTCTCCAGCAACAGTTGAAACATCACAACTTTGCACTTGTGCATTCTGTTGTAGGAGGCATCACACCTTCGTTTGAGGTGGTGGAGATGTGACATTTCCACTTGGAAATGGTGACTAGAAAATAAGTGGTGAGGTACACCTAGATGTAGGAGTAAGTATGCATGTGTGTGTACATATGCATGTGCATATTTACCTTTGTGAATCGTGCCTCAATGCGCACACGAGGGCTATATTAATTTATATTCAAAGTTTAGGTCTTCTTATATGTGTTGGAAATGCAAGCATTGAAAATGAATAAATCATAATATTCTAGCACGTGTTGGGTTTGGCATATATCTCTAAATGGTTTTATAGCACTTACATGCTGAACAAATACATGGGTGTCTAAAGTAGATAGTCATTTTCTTTGTCAGATGTCACTCTGTGGTGGTGCAGCACAGAATCTACAGACGTACAAACAAATATGAACTACAGGGCCAAGGTCGGCAGCGTTCATCTCACTAGTGACTAGCCAGGGTCAACAAGAAAAAGAGCCAAGTTAACCTCTCTCTGAACTTTTCCACAAGGGAGCGATGGGAGCAGGTATCAAATGATCAGACGCTTTCGATGATTTCCAGACTGCTAACACAGCAGGACAAAACGGGGAGCCCACCGATAGTCACATCATATGGATTTGAAGAGTGATGGGACAGGCACTCCAAGTAGCAGTAGCTGATTACTCTACGTCTGTAGATAGAGTTGCCAAACCAGAAAAAACAGATTGCGTTAGTTCTTGGTTTTTCTAGCAAGGCTCAGGCACGGCTTTAGAATAATATGGCTTCCCCAGACCCTTCCATGTGACTTACATTAAGAATGGTAAATTCACAAGGCAACAAGGAGAGAATCCTCTGTCTTGTGTTACATTTGCGTGTTCTCATGGCAGACAACATCCACACTGCATACAAAAACATAAAAAGCTACTTGCAAGCCACTTGTCACACTTAACCACATGCCTATAGTCGAGAGAAAATGACCCCAATTGGGGAGTTCTGAGAAGATTTTACTCAGAGAGGATCACTGGAATGATCTCCCAGGGCTACAGGTGAGAAGGTACCACGCAATGATCTCACCAACCATCAGGCCGCCACATAGCCAAGTGAGAGAACAAGGGCCGCCTTCTGCTGCGGGCAGGGTGTACGTTGGGTGTACCAGCCAGACAACAGAGATTTCTATTCTCCTGGTGCAACATGAAAAGAAACATGGATCAGCTCCCATGGTGTCAAACATCTTGAACCCACTGAGGGGAAACAGAAGTCAGACATGAAAAGCAAAAAACTGCAGATTGCACAGCCATCCTCATAGTGTGTGCCCCTTTGTCTCTACAATAATATATCAGTTGGCTGTGAAAACTAATTTTCTGCCTCAGATACATTTTTATATTGGCCTTATACAATGGTTATGTCAGATCTGTAATGAATAAAAACAAATAGCAGTTTAATTAAAACAGAGCCCTGTTTGCAATGAGCACTTTCTGTTGGCATCAACATCTAATCTGATGCCCTTTGGTGTCCAAATATAAAACTATAAATTTAGGGCAACTTCAGTTATGCTGGGGATTTTTCACGTGTCAGATCATCCAAGATTTCCATCATAATGATTGAGTCAAGAAGTAAAATGTCAGTCAGACACTCAATGGAAAATATTGATATTGTTTTTTGGGGCAGTTTTGTTAGACTCTCCGATTCGGTTTTGCGCCTTGGACCGGAGAACATGTGAGCACCGGTTGAGGAATTGGCGTCCAACTCACAGCTGATGTTTCGAGCCCTGGCTCATCTGCAGTATGTGCTGATGAGTGCAGAAGAGAGAATGCCAAAGTAGCTGTAATGAGTCCCTCCATAAGGGCGGAAACTGGGTCACAGCATGAAACGCTACGTTTTGATTCTCACATTTATAATGAGCATGCACGAGGAGCTGGTCTCTAGCTGACAACATGTGCTTCCTGCTGAAGGTCGCTGCTAAACAAAGATTCATGTGTCTTTCATTTGTGGAAAGCTGACCTTTTGCATACATGTTGGCAGCAGGTGTGACAAGGTTTGTGAAAACAGCGTTCTTCCAAAGCATTTTTCCACAAGTAAAAACTATTGGTCATAGTTTGTGCCAAGTTGGGGGCAATAAAATTGGGACTGCCCTAGGCCTGGTAGCTTTGAGGCTGAATGGTGGAAATAACATCGGAACAAAGTTCCTGGGACATTGTTCAGCCCTGTCAAGAGCAGCACAATAAGTGACAGCCAGGAAGATTTTGGCAACAGAACATTTTAAATATATCAGTCAGCTAGCCAAAAGGATTTCCCAGTTTAAACCAAGAACTCTGCTACCTTTAAAAGAAGTGGCATCAGTCTATTAGGGATACAGCTGGATTTGCAAGCTTGCCCCGAGCTGACACCGCCAAACCCATTTTAGCTAGAGTGCAATGAACCAAAGAAGCACTTCCTGGGATGTATGTAAGCACTTCCAGGGTCAGGTGTACCAGTGACCCTTCTGGATGGTCCTGGGAGAACTAGCCATCAGAACACATTAACACGAGCAGGATGCAGTAACTGAAAATGATGGGGCCATCTGCAGAATGTGGAGAGGGGTCCCTGATGTAGTGTAGTGTGAGTTAGCAATGACGGAAGCCTTGTGGCTCCTGATGGACTCCGTATTACTGTGAGATAAGTGTTAGAGCATAGCGAAGTGACTGAAGGTTTAGAATGCTGAGTTCCAAGTTACACGCAAACAAATAAATATGTGTTATACTAAGCTCTGTGTATGGCATAGTCATTAGTGGGTACACCAGCCTGGGGAGGACGCTACAACTGGTGATAAGATAGGGTATAAGTAACACAAAGATCGACAGTGCTCTCCCAGAAGTTTTGCCGTGGTCCTGCAAACTGCTTGTGTGTGCCACGTGTGCCTCAGTCGAAGTGCGAAATCGATGTTGGGTGTATGTGGAGACAAAGCGCAACTCCAGTCAGTGTGAGCATTTGACGATAACAAAAGCTTCACTAAGACGTCTACACATTATTGGCCAAGAGCCTGCTGGGAAGGCTGTAAAGAGAGGTACTGCACTACTAAGCAACCTAAAGCCATGCATCATACAGAGTGATAATGTTAAAGGCGGGCACAACCAGTTTTTGAGAGAGCAGCAAAATCTACAGCAAATTGCAGGCTAATGCTGCCATCAAAAGCGCTGTGAGACAGAGATCAACCAGGTGTCAGACAGTTCAAAAAGACACCTATAAGCGAAGCAAGTCAAATATTAGAAACTATCATCTGCATACCAGAACTGAGTAAAGAGAGCCATCATACCACAGCGATAGGGTGAGTGACCCCAGAGGAAGCACCTGGAGTTGTGCTCGCGGAGCAGTCCATAAACAAAGTGGCGCACCACCAAAGCTGCTGGGTGGCGGATCAGAATAACTCTAAAGGTCTCTATAAAGGTGAAGGGCTCCAATGGAGACCATGAAGGAAGTCAAGGGTCCACAGACTGCCCCGGATGACCCAGAGGCCAGCACAGCACAGGGCCTCAGAGATGGTATGGATGAAGCAGTTCCTGGTGGACAGCAGGCAGTATCAGAGAGAACACCACTCTCAGTGTCAGCCCATCTCATAAATGGTTACAATGCCAGTGCCTTCTTAAAACCACCACCGCCATTCGATACCGCCACAAAGCGAAATGTTGGTGACAGATGGACTGCTTGGATAGAGACATTTGATGATTTCATTGATGCGCTAGAAGTAGCAAATAACAAGAAGATTATCAAATAGCTTAAGAATCTTGCTGGTGAAGGTGCAAAAGAAGTCATAAAGAAAATGCTGTGAACTGACGAACTTACATACTGTCAAATCAAAGCAGCCTTGAAACTCACGTTCAATCCAATGCCAAATGTAGATTACGAAAGAAACATTTTCGGTCAAGAATGACAGAAAGTTGGTGAAACCATCTACAAACTTGTTGACAGGCTGGATACACTCATCAACCACTGTACGTTCAATTAATTTAACGATGAGGAAGCTATGCGTCTCAGAGTTATTGACGAATGCCTGTCAGATTCATTCAGATGATGAATGTTGAGAGAAACTCTTAGTCTGGAGCAAGTTCTCGTGGCTGCAAGACCTGAAGAGCATTCTGATCGACAAGCTGATGACATGGAGGCCAGAGGTGCCCAGAGTGAGTCAGTCATGAACATGAAAAGTAAGCCAAAGAACAAGGCAGAGGGGCACAGAGTTATGTCTTCACGGAAAAAGGAGTCGTGCTTCAGGTGTGGATTTTCATTTCACCACAAAGGTAAATGTCCCACCATTGGACAGATCTGCAAAGTCTGTGGGAAGGAGAACCATTTTGTAATGGTTTGCAAGGCGAAGGAAAAAGTAAATGCATCACGGCGCGATGACAAAATGGCCGCTCTAACGTTCCTGAAGCGGCATTCGATGCACGCCCACAAGGCTAAGCGACCACACTAGTTGAGGCTACTCGACACCAAACAAAGTTTGTGGTCATCTAAATCATTGTAATACAGTTCTTCAGTATCAATGTCAAGTGAAAGTGAAGAAGATGGTTGTGCAATGCCGGTTTTTCTCTCAGAGAGATGTTCGCATGTTGGACTGGCCGCATGTGAACTAAAGTACAGGTCAAAGAAAAGTCTACATGAAAAAGCACCAAAGTCATTCAACCATTGTCCGAAGATTACACTTTGAGTAAATGGTTGCTCAATTCCTTTCATTATCGACAGTGGTGCGTCAAAAAACATTATGCCTGAGGAGAAATACAGCGAAATATCTCTATTGCCACGACTTATGCTATTGAAAACTAAAATGTGTATATGGGCTGCATCGACGCCATTAAAGAGTCATGGTTCATGTGTAGCAATGTTGAAACACAAGAAAACAAAAGTACAAGCACCCATTAATGTACTTCAAGGTATGGCGTCAAGTGCCTGTTTACTCAGTTTCAGCACAGCTGCTGTTATGGGACTAATGTCATTGAATTATAACATGAATGCTCATCACAAAATAGTTAGTCAGCTCCCTTCGTTGTTTAATGGGTTGGGAACGCTTAGTTCTTTGAAAATACAATTAAACATTAATGAGGACATTCGTCCTATTGCTCAAAGACACAGATGAATTGCATTTCATTTATAGGAAGCAGTTGAAAAAGAACTTGAATCCTTACTCAAACATGATAATATTGAGCGTTCCACTGGTCCAATGCCATGGGTTTCTCCCATAGTGGTAGTACCCAAAAAGGACAGTGAAGGAGCTGTATGCATCTGTGTGGATATGCGTCATGTGAACAAGGCAATTGAAAGAGAACAACATCCAAGTCCGCACATTGCCAACATGATAACACAATTGAATACTGCGAAGGTCTTCTCTCACCTTAATTTGAATAAAGGATATCATCAGTTGGAACTCGAGGAGAATTGCAGGTACATTACAACCTTTTCTATACATATTGGCCTGTTCCATTATAAAAGACTAAGGGGAATATTTACAACAGAATAGCGAAGTGTGATGTTAAGTAAACATTGCTAATGCCACGCTCCGCCATTCTGAAAACACAGGGATGCACCGTATTCACAAGAATACGGTGCACCCCTGCGTTTCCCCAAGCGATGGCGCTAAATCTAGCTGCCTAGATGCAGGCACTATAGTGCAAGGGTGCCTGCGTTGGGGGAAATGATTATTTATATGCAGGAAGGTGTCCTTTCCTGCACATAAACAATCCAGAATGCCGATTTGAAACTCCTATGTGAGCTGCATTGTGCAGCACACAAAGAAGTTGCAAATTGCCATTTGTTTAATGATTGTTTATGTTCAGGAAGGGACAACGTCCTGCACATACACAATCAATCATCGCAATTTGCTGTGTCTATGTGTGCTGCACAATGCAGCACACATAGAAACAGCAAAAATGAGGAGAAAGTTAGCATTTCTCCTCGTTTCGCTGTGTTAAGACCAGGTTTTCCCTGGTCTTAATTTTGGCGCTGCCTCCTATTTATGCCACGCCGTCGACCACCATACAACATGAACTCCTATTACTCTTTGTAAAATAACTGTGGAGCTCATTATACTGTTGTCAATGCGCTGCCTTTTTAAACCTCACTATCACCCTGCATGTCACGCTTCCTTTCACTTAAATATATATGAGCACCTGAATACTATACAAAAAATTGTAAAATAAATGTTTATCATTTATTTGACCTACATGGCCTTCCTTTGATCTTTCCTTTGCTCCCTCATGAATTAATTTCAAAATGTTAGAACCAAGTGTTCCCTGTTGGGTCACTTTCTCGCTTTGGACCATTTAGGCCACACCTGAACCACTGTTTCCTAAATATATATGTAAATAGAGGGCAGCATCAAAATCAATGGGTGTTGTGGCGGAACGCCCACTACAATACCCATTGCTCACCCCTTTCACACTAAGTGTAGCGTGAAAGGGGGGCTTATTTACAAGGCGGTGTTAAGCCACTTTAAGTGGCTTAACGCTGCCTTGAAAATAAGGCGAAGGGTTTATTGCCACAGGAACGTCATAAAAAGTGATGTTCCTGTGCGATAGGGGCTTGTAAACATGCCCCTAAGTTTTGGTGCGTCATCAGTTGAAGAGCTTTTTCAATAGGTCATTCCACGTATCACACAGCCTGTCACAAATGCTTTCTATTATATTGATGAAATAATGCTTTCAGAGATACCCGGAAGGCACACAATAAAGCTCTCACCCAGGTGTGTCGTTTGCTCGCTGATGCAGGTTTATGTTTGAATGCTGAGAAATGTGAGTTCCATAAGACAAAGTTAAAATTATTTGGACATATCTTATCTGATGGGTCTATGACACCAAATCCAGTGAAAATGCAAGCGTTGCCAACTACCAGTCCCCCACAAGATGTTTCCCTGTTACATTCATTCCTTGGCATGGCCAGCTACTGTTCAAGTTATATACAAAACGAAAAAGAATGTTTCATTTCATTGGTCACATGAATGCGAGCAAAGCTTAAAGAACATCAAACAAGCCATTGAGAATGCTACTGAAATGGCATACTTTGATCCAAAGCTTCAAACTGAGTTTGTTGTTGAAGCTAGCCCCGTCGGGGTAGATGCAATCCTTGCACAGCACAACGGACACCCAAATGCTCGAAGACATATTGTGGCATATGCAAGAAGAGGTTTGTCCCAACCTGAATGTGCTTATTCACAACCTGAGAAAGAAAGTTTAGCAGTGGTGTGAGCTTGTGAACTTTTCCACGTATTCTTATGTGGAAAGCCTTTCCCGGTCGTGACTGATCATCAAGCATTGTTGACCATCTTTGGCAATACAAAGAGGCCTCCTCTCATTGAACATTGGGGTCTATGATTACAAGAATACAACTACACAATTGTGCACTGTCCAGGGAAAGATCAAAACCCTGCCGACTATTTCTCACGAGTGCCTCTACAGTACTATGGTACCCCTTTCAAGATGGCTGAAGCCTTAATAAATTTAGTTGTGAAATCAAGCACACCAGCTGCCAATTTCCCTGGAACAAATTGTCACTGCCACGAGTGAAGATAGTCACATGTTAAAACTAAAAGCCATTATTACACATCAGTCTTGGAACCAGCACACTCAACCTTTCACCAGTGACAGTGAGAACCACAAGTTTAAAAATGTCAAAGATGAACTGTCTGTTACTCAGGAAGGCATTATCCTGAGAGTCTGCGACAAAAGATAACTGAAGTGGTCCATGAAGGATATTGTGGAATCATTACCACAAAACAAGCTCTCTGACACTGAGTCTGGTTTACTCATCTCAATGAGAGAGTTCAAAGAGAATTGAAGGGCTGTCATCTTTACAACTGCCTTTCATCGAAAACTACTCAACACATCGTAAACATGTCAGAGTTGCCAAAGTATGTATGGGAAAGAATTGTCGTTGACTTCTTCGGTCCTCTTGACAATGGACATCACCTGATGGTGACTGTTGATAAATACTCCCATTTTCCATTAATAGAAGATCTTTCATCTATCACTCAAGGAAGAGTCATCGAGAGATTAGACGGCATCTCCGTGACATGGGGTGTTTCTGCAATCTTAAAATCTGTCAACGGCCCACCTTTCAACAGTTGACAATTCAGAAACTTTCTCAGTCATCTTAATGTGGAACATCAGAAGAGCACACCTCTTTGACCACAGGCCAATGACCTTGTCGCAAGTTTCATGAGTGCTCTTAAGAAAGCTGTTCAGCGTGCAGTATTGGAAAAGCTCGACCTTAAAACTGTCTAGAATTCTGCTCTTGGAGCTTACCATTTGAGCCCTCTCTCAACCACAAGGGAAAGCCCTGCAACCTTGATGTTCGGGAGAGGCATGACGACCAAGTGACCTCAATGGACGACAAGAAGATCAAGTACCAGGGAAGAAATCCATGTAAAAGACTTGGGGGCATATTCTCAAGGACTTATCGCCGAGTTAGCGGCACTTTATTGCAGCCAAAGCGGCGATAGATTTATCGCCCTATTCACAAGCTGGTGCAAACAGCCGATATCGCCAGTTTTCCTGCGATAGCAGCCGCAAAAAACATCGCCACGGATGACACCGGCAACTAACGCTAATGAGATGCAGAGTAGGCGTTCCCGTGCAAAAAGCCGCGACAACACCACTTTGCAACATTCTCAACGACCAGCCAGATCGGCGATAAGATCACAAAACATGCGATAAGGCGCGTTAGCAGCAGGGAATTAACACCTGCTCTTTCCTGGTACTAAGTCGGACGATAACCTGCACCAGAAATGGGAGCCCAGCCCACAGCCACACCAGAAGAACAACAGATGCCATGGAGCTACTGACCATGCAGCCGGACACCCAAGAGGGCCACAACACCCACCGCCACGCCCCCCAGGACCCCCTCCCCCCCCCCCCGGGGCCCTACCCCGGACAAAGATATTTCACATCAACTTTACGAAATCATGAACAAAACAATTCGCCTGATGTCGCACAAGTACAACAATTAACATTCATGTGTGGTCAGAAAAAGGAGAATCATTCATTCATCTTTGAATTTCCAAACAAATTATTTTATTCAAATTTAACACAAAACAACTATTCGAAAGAGTCATGGCGGGTCTTCTCTGAACAATCTGTAAGACACAGCCTGCAAGACAAAATCTAAGATAAGAAGGTGTGTCATGCGCTCATCAAAGGACAGAGAGAGAGAGAAAGAGAGAGAGAAAGAAAGGGGGAGAGAGAGAGAGTGAAAGAGAGGGAGAGAGAGAGAAAGAGAGAGAAAGGGGGAGAGAGGGAGAAGGAGAGAGAGAGAGAGAAACAGAGGAAGAGAGAGAGAGAGACAGTGAAAGGAAGAGAGGGAGAAGGTGAGAGAGAGTAACAGAGGAAGAGAGAGAGACAGTGAAAGGAAGAGAGGGAGAGGGAGAGAGAGTGCCGACACAGCGGACCCAGGCCTCACTGCTCACCTGCTGCCACCGGTGTGTCTCCAACCACGTGCCGGAATACACTGCAGTCCACCAGGTCCCTTATCTGAAACAGAGTCCAGAGTTATGAATGGCAGAGTTCATATCAGTGCACACACCATCATCGCTTGGCCGCCCCTGCGCACACAGGCTGCTGCACCCCAGCCCCTCCCGCCGCCCAGCGGTGTTTGCCCGCCCCTGCGCAGCCAGGCCTCACTGCTCACCTTCCGCCACCAGCGTGTCTCCAAGAGGGCCCACCACGTGCCGGTGCAAGCTCCAAGCCCGGGGCCCGCGACCTTGGCAGCCTCCACATCATGCAGCCCCGCCCGCGGGCCACCAGGTCACACACGTGATTCTGGGTCTTGATTTCGCAATGGCAGAGATCATATCAGTGCACACGGCATCATCGCAGGCTGCACACCCGCTCAGCGCTATGGGTGCCATTAACTCTGTGAACCGCGAGGCAACGCCACGTGGCGGTAGGCCCGCGCTGCCCGCTGGCTCAGGCCTACAATGCGGTCCAGCAGGGCTCACACAAATCCTTACCAGTCTGGACCGCCAGAACGGCGCATCATCGCAGGCTGCACACCCGCTCAGCACTTAAGGTGCCCCTACCTCAGTGCACCGAAAGTCACCGTCCCGTGGCGGTAGGCCCGTGCCGGCCGCAGTGTTTCCGGTGCCACCAACTCTGTGCAACGTAAGTCATGGACCCTTTCTGATTGAGTCTCGTGATATGCCAGGCGGACGCAGCCATGTCACCTCCGGCAGTGGGGAAGAACTGGGACACGTAGCGTCGTCGTCCCCCTCTTTATACGTAAGCCGAGTGGGTTGGGTCGGTGTACGCCAGGCCAGCATAGGGGTGTGAATAATTATCCCTGGGCTCTTGGCGTGGTTAATTTCTGGGCTGGACAGGAAACCAACTGATGCGTGTGTCTCTGTTGCAGTGTCTGCGCCACACGGCCCGCAATCGACAATGTTGCAATGTTGCATGCACCCGGAGGGCGGCCGCGCACGAAGGGATTGTACAAGGAGCGCATGGCCGCTCAGGCTCTTGGCTCATGCATGCCAGCTGTTGTGTGTGTATCGCTATTGGTGCACCATAAGCCTAAGGCCTAGCCTCAATTGCAGCACAAAAGCCACATCACATTTCCAGAATGCAAGCAGTAGTCAGACTAACATCAGGGATGAAAGCTCCTTTGTCTCAATACATAAGGCGGAAGGACATCTGCACCTCCGACCTTGGTCTTGCATGCGGCAGGCACCCCCTGAGAGAGATACCATAGCAGATGATGACGGCTCCCACACTACGCACAGCGCTAATGATAGACCAACGTATCCACACCCCACACACAGAAGTCCTTGCTCGAGGCGCTCTTGCATGGAATGCCCTTGACACTTACATACACAACAACCCATACATCCAAACGTTGCACACACATACGACTCATTGCTCCGAGCTGTGGCATATCATCCACATAACTGCCGCAGGGCAGAAGAGTGCCGGTTCTACAAGAGCCACCAACGCAATGGCAGAACATCCCAGGCGCATGCACAACGCCTGTCACGTGGTACTGTACCGTGACT
Organism: Calotriton arnoldi; assembly: GCA_963921515.1. Lineage (NCBI taxonomy): Eukaryota > Metazoa > Chordata > Amphibia > Caudata > Salamandridae > Calotriton > Calotriton arnoldi. The sequence continues at coordinate 3,427,361 of CAWUFW010000345.1, read as the reverse complement.
GAATGCTGCCTGTTAGTGTCTGATGCATTGGTCTGCATGTTGTGGCCCTTGTCTTGCCCGTACTGACACGCACATGGCAATAAAGTCTATGCAACTTCACTAGTGTTCAACTGTGATGAGTGTTGATTGGAATGACAAATCGTGTGCCTCAATGAGCATTGTCCGTACACAGGGAGGGACTGACTGACGCATTTCACTTAGGGGTGAGTCCCTATTGCCAGCTCCACCTCTGTGAGCCAGACATAGTGGATGGGACAGTTGCTGATAGACCTGTGCTCTTACGTGTCTTCAGCAATGTGAGTATGGTGTCCATATTCTTGCCATGTGGATCAATGTGATCCATCACTACAGGCTGTGTCCACCCAGTTGAGTGCGAGTAGGTATGCGAAGAGATGTTCTGTTGTCAAATGTGATGGGGACACTACTTTAGGCCTGCCAACGACTTTGACATTTCATACCCAGCCCTATTTCTAACATTGCGTGGGGCAAAGTTGAGGAATTGCGCGATTGTCGTTTCAGAGCAATGAGGCCACAGCTAGTGCACACATTCCCAGTCATCTCACTTCCCATGTGTGTCACGGTCAAGCATGCGCATTGCTTTCATTTCCCAGGGTGTACCTTTTTGGGCAATCAATGTCCTTACATTCATCCATACTTTCATACTTGATCGATTATGGACATGACACATCTGTGTGAATTTGAATGATTTATTCACATTCGGTGGAGTGTCGGAGCTGGAGCAGTACATGGCCATGCAAACCCCACATTACATTGTAGCCCAGTGGAGGGCCAGCCAGAGTCATGTAGGGATTGACAAGTACATCGGAAGAGGAAGAGTACAGTCCGCAGCCTGATTGCTGTGTCATTGGTAAGCAAACAAAATATGGCAGTCCATGTCGAGGTCCAAGGTGAGTGTCGCAGAGTGTTTCGGGGGACAGTGGGAGGTGTTGTTACAGGGCATGATGCAGAGGGCAGAACCAAGCTGAAACAGGGCATATGGCGGAGAAGAATGCTACTGGCTCCTTCTTACTACAAAGGTGGAATCACCCGCATCTTCGTCCTCTATGTCATCTGTCTGACATGTGGGTGCTGATGTGTGGTCTGCAGCACTGTGAGCCACTGACACATCAGGGGCCGGAGATGTGTGTGTAGAAGTACCAGCAGCATTCATCAGCAACTGCCTTAGTGGTAACAATGCGATGATGAGGATCTGCAGGGCATGGAAGATCCCAACAACTTTTCGCTGGTGTGCATCCGTGGCAGCCATTCCTTCCGCATGCATCCGCTTCATGTTCTCCATTATCCTCAGCATCTGTGCCAACTCTCGGCTGACATCGCTGAGGCCACTCTGACTTGACAGTTGTTCTCCTCTCAGAGTCATGACTCCAGCGATGTCGGGCATGGATTGTTGGACATCATGGAGCGAACTGTGGGTGTCTGTTATGGAGTGTAAGTGGTCCCTGACGGGACTTAGACACCCACGTATTTCATCTAGTTTGGCTGCCATGAGGGCGAACCCCACCCGCACCTGTTCAGCCACCTCCTTCTGGCAGTCTAACACATGGCCTTGGAATGCGATGTGTCTTCGGTGAGGTGCTGGGAGCCAGCCATGATGGTGGGGGCTTCCTGCTGTGTGGTCTGTGCAGGGGGTGGGGTCTCCTCGATGCAGCTGGGCTGCCCTGCTCCTGTAGGTGGGTTGCCGTAGCTGTCCATGAGCTGTTGTAGGGCGTCGGTGTCGAAGGTGTGGAGGTCCTCTTCATCATTACTGATGAGTTGTCTGGTCTGCTCTGCAGGAGGTGTTGATTATCCCTCTGCAATGTGAAGGGGAGATGCATTTTAACATTGTGTTGACATGTATGTTGACGCATTGTTCAAGTTTACATACAGACTGCATGACAATGTACGTGGTGACTGTTTGGGAGGAGCTGGCTATTTGATGCGGGACAGTGGACATATGAACCACATCATGGATGTGAGGTTGTACACGTACATTATCATCTCACAGTTTCCTGCTATGCCAGATGTGATTGGCCAGTTTCTACGCACAAGCGGAACCAGTTGTGTCCTCTGTTCTGTAGTGAGAGTGTTGCACTTTGTACCACATTGTCGTCAATGATGATGTGCTGTTATTGCTATGTGTGTGTGCTGCAGTGTAGGGGAGTCGCCCCTGCTGCTGTGATTTTGCTGCCCATTTTCCCTTTGAGGCGGTGTGCCTTTGACTTCTGTGCTTCTACAGTTCTGAGATGTTGCAGACTTGGCTAATTTTGGCTCTAGTTCGGATTTCGGACTCTTGGTCATGGTTTATCTGCAGATGTGTTGTTGACGTCAGGGGTTGTTTGTGCAGGTGGATGTGTCAGAGTGTGACCTGCTCCTTTACGGATGTGTTCCACACTCAGCCACCTCAGTGTCGTGGCGTGCACCATGTCATGATAATTGGACTGCAGCCATGCTGTTCGTCATGCAGTGTCACTTGCATTGTCAGTGTGGCTCACAGACATGCAGCTTTGCTGGTTTTGACACATGTGCATGGGTTGGTTGTGAGATTGGTGCTGTGTGGGGAGGGACCCCTTTGCGCCCATAGTGGACGGGGGCCTACTTGCTGTTTGTATGTGTGCTGCAGTGTGCCAAGGGGATCAGGGACATGATCCAGAGTCATTGTGGGTGTGCAGTGTGCTCTACTTAATTGTGCATGTGTGCCATTGTGCCCATCTCCCCCCGTCCCCCCAGTCCCTGTTCGGTTCTCACCCTGGTGCTGTTGTGTCAGGTCATGTCGAGCAGTGTCCGGACCCCCAACTCCTGCCACCGTCTCCCCATTGATGACCGTGGCCACCATTTCCTCCATCCCATCCAGCTCCTGGTGTTCCGCTGGACTGCCACCTCCAGTCTGCATTGCTGCCTGATGGTTGTCAGCGAGTTTCTTCTTGGTTTTGCGCTTCACATCACTCCAGCGCCTCTTGACCTATCCAATTGTCCTCCTCCTCACTCCGACTGCATTCACCTTGTCCAGGATGGACTGCCATATTGCATTTTTATTTGCCAATGACACGTTGGAGGTGACGAACAGTTGTTGGTGGTGTTCTATCACCTCTGTGATTATGATCCTGTTTTCCTACGGACTGAACCTCGTCTTCCTCGTCTTCTTCTCCTTGCCCTTCCATGACCCCGAGGTCCCAGGCTGTTCCTCCTGGGGGCTTGTGGGGTTCTGGTCGTCCTCTGTACTTGCTCCGGCTTCCACCATGGTGCTACGCAGTTTGAATTATTTTGTTTGTGTTCTTGGGTGCTTTTATAGTGCATTTTCCTGCATGACGCGTGGGAATTGCAGGCCTGTCGCTGGTTATCGCTGTTTTTTATATCGCGGTTGGCCACATCGCAACTTTTTTCGCGTTCGTGTTTCGCGTTTTTTTTCCGTCACGGTAATTTTATCGCGGTCATTTGACGCGTTAGCGTGAGACTATCTCATGGTACCGCCGTGTTGGGAATACAACGTTAACACAGCGTTATTTTCACGCGATAGACTGCGATGTGCAAAGTTGCGCTAAGCTAATTTTGCGATAATTATCACACGTTCTCGAGAATATCCCCCTTGGATCGTAAAAGAAAAACGAAGGCCTATGCAGACAAGCTCTGACATGCAAAAGATGTTATTTTTAACTAGAGGAGATCAAGTGCTTGTCCGTCAATCTAGAAAATGAAAATCTGATGCTCCCTTTGATGCTGAGCCCTTTCATGTTGTGACCAGCAAAGGACATATGGTGACTGCCCAATGTCCTGGGTATTCCATTACATTAGATTCTGCGCATTTCCAACATATGGCTCATCGGACGTCAGGCACTGATGTCAATGTCGAGACTGGGTCAAAAAGGACTAATGAAAACCCCCCGAAATGCTGTTGTTCCTACATCGCCAATGCGGATCATGGTCACTTCCACTGCTTTTCCCCAGCTTCCGAAAACACCGTTGGGACGTGTGATCAAAGTGCCATGAAGACTTATTGAAGAACTATGATTGTGTATATATTTGTAAAAAAATTGCAATTTTTTATTTCGCAGTTTAGTGTTGTGTGAGTTAGCAATGACGGAACTCTTGTGGCTCCTGATGGACTCTGTAGAACTGTGATGTAAGCATTAGAGCGTAGCGAAATGAGTGTAGGTTTAGAATGTTGAGCTTGCAGTTACTCACAGATGAATAAAGATGTGTTAAACTAAGCTCCATGTTTGGCGTATTCATTAGTGGGGTACCCAGGCTGGGGAGGACGGTACACCTGAGTTGCCTCATTTTTACAGACTTCACTGACCTTGGGCTTAATGTCCTCCTTGAAGGGTTGGGAACCCATTGAAGGGGTGGGGGCTCTCCTGCACTGCAGGTGCTGCAGGGGTCTGCGTTCCACCCTTGAAAGATGACACTGAATATAGAGAACATGGTATTACAAACCTATCCTTGCTAAGGGGTATGCATGTTTACGCTTCACTCTTGTCTCCTCCTCACACACACTCAACTGAGCAAGATGAAAAGTTGACCTAATGTGACTACATCTGATTCACACATGGGCAGCTAGTACTCACTCAGACAAAACACAAAAAATCTGTACCCCAGCTATCCACATCACATTGTCCCATAAGGCAGCCCCCCGTGATCCTCCAAGATGATTATGACCTGGTGAATTACAAAAAAAGGAAGAATCTGGTTTATACTCATCCGGACAGAATCTAACTCTGTCTGGTGGCATATCCAAGCTGACAGCTCAGTGGTCCGTGGGTAAAAGACAACGAGGTGAAAAGCATTTAAACAGGGGCATGTACTATGAGGAAATGCAAAGATGTTGCTGAATGGTACAGCTGTGGCAGGGAACCCTGCATAGTTTGTACCCTGCATCTTTATTGTCGCTTCAGTGTAGCAACACAGGACTCCTCTACAGAGAGGCTTCAAATACCAGTGGTACCAGACTTCTCAAATCTGTGAAGGCAAACTGCTGTCAACCAAACACCAAAGGTCTACAAACCCTTCCGTTGTGGGACCTGAGGCAGAGCATGCTAAAGGGGGTTCTCGTTCAGAAACAGCTTCCACCCAAGACAAATGTAAATCCCTCATCTATGCTGGATGTGGGTGCTCTAATACAACAACAAACATTAAAGGAGCATTGTCGCAAAAATAACAATCAAATCACATCAACGTGTTGGAATGAAGCACCATGCAACAACCCTTCATGTCATTCCTGATAGCTGTCCCATGGCAGACAATCATGATGCAAACAGAATGATAAACATGCCTTATCTCACCAAAAAACAAGATCAAGTACCCATTAATAATCATTGATAACTATCACATTAGCTGCATATTACAGGAATCAATCTTTCAGGCATGGGGAAGTGAAAGAAGAGAAGGTAAGTTGAATTGTTGTGCAAGTGGCGGTCATTTGTTAGATGTTTTAGGAGAAGTCTTCATTCATTGAGAAACCCCACAGATAGAGCCATTTGCCATAGAAGGAAATGCAAAATGTCAATCCTGCTGATTCTGTCTGAGCACCAAGAGGGTTGCCTTTTGAACATTTAGTCAGATGCTTTTCTTTATGGCTCAGCCAAAATCTTCTTATTCCAAAATTGATCACTCAAGCAATCTAAAATGAAATTATCCTTATTGCCACAATCTGGGTGCAGCAATAGTAGCATCTAGATCTGTTTTTCCTGTTGGAGAGTCCACAAAAGAGATTGCCATTCAGACTGGATCTCCTAACCAGGGTGGTCAGCAGTATCCTTCATCATAGGCGTGTATCGCTAAACCTGACCACAAATTTCAATACCTTCTGTTCGGTCAGTTGAGTTTGTCCCAGACTGCACGAACAGTCAGAGAGATTTGAAACATCTGACAGTAAAACTTTCCTATGCACTCAGATATTAGGGATTCTACTTTTAGGGCCCGATTCCGATTTCGTCCGGAAATCACTCCCAACGACACAGAGTCGGAATGGTTTCCGAATGACTCGTACACGCGCTGTCCAAACGGCGGAGTACGATGCAATGCATGTAAAATACAACAAACGACACGCACGGAGAACAATATTGACGATCGACTCGTACGGAAATGAATCCGTGTGAGTGATTAGTCCGGAAAAAGCCCGATGCGAACCACACGTACGCGAACGCTGGAACATAGCGTTGAGTCATTGGGACAGACTCGGACCACCCTGCCAATACATGAACAACCATCCGGTGCGGTCTACGGAACGTTTCGTTCATGCTCAACAAGATACAATATAAATAGACAGAATGAGTTCCAAACAAGCATTGTCAAAGTTTAAAAAAAAATATAATATAATAAATAAATAAAAGAAGGAGATTCAAAATAAGCCACACCCACAACTCCACCTATATAAAGGGCCAAAATCTTTACCATGATCCTTTGCTACCTCAACAGAACTGCCTGCACATACCACCATTACACTGCACTGATACATACACTCACAACTCATCCACCACACAACCTGTACACTACTAGCACCTGTTCACCACTACACTCACAAACACACACACATTTACTCATACACACTCACCCTCACCTTCACACTCCACCACACATCCATCTCCACCACCACCCATCACCATGCCCCCAAAGAAGAATCCAAAGTTCACAGAGAAGGAGTTGGAAGTCATGATAGATGAAATTCTCAGAGTTGAGCCACAGTTATTTGGGACCTTAGTCCAACAGACCCCCCTATCCCAGAGAACCAAGATGTGGGAGAGAATTGTCAACAAGGTGAACGCTCAAGCACCTTGCCTGCGCTCAATGGACGACATCAGGAACAGGTACTATGATGTATGAAGGAGGGTCAAGAAGCTGATTGGCAGACACCATGTCCTGAGCCAGCGGACCGGGGGTGGCCCTCCTGCAAAACCTGTGCACTTCACTTCCTGGGAGGAGAAGGTGCGTGCCATCCTTCCACCGAATGGCATCCATGGATTATCAGGAGTACCAGAGCCTGGTGAGTACATAACCAACTAGTCAATATTGTGAGCTAATACACACCCACAGACATCACTGTCAAGGGGACAGTGATACCAATCACTGTTAGCAAAACCATTAAAATAAGAAGCTAATGAGCATGTGATGTGTATGCCATCTTGACATACAAAATACATGCAATCTCAGAGTAACATGTAACTATTTCATGACATGTACCAACTTTTCCCAAAAAAATAGCAAGGCTTGGTGCTCAAAACAGAAGCCACCACTGTCAGCCATCTTGACAGCACTTTTTCACTCACTCACAGGAAAGCAGGGTCGCAGGAAGGGTGTCAGGGATGGCTGGGAAGGTGGGTGTGGCAAAAAGCATGATGGGAGTTGAAGTCACAGGTAACAATCTTCCACCCACATGGCCCAACAAGCCCACCTTGAACTATGCTTAGCTCACAGGGAGTTGAACGGTACTGTCAAGATGGCTGACACTGGTCTCTGGTGTGGGGAGCACAAGGCCCTGTTGGGAGTTGTGCTCAAATAAACACCAGGCACCACTGTCAAACATCTTGAATGTAAAGTTTTACTCACTGTCATGGAAGCATGGCTCATGGTGGTCAACTAGCTATGGGTGGGAGGAATAGTGGTAGCCCTGACTATATCTATCCCTGACACCCTTCCTGTGACCCTGCTTTCCTGTTGGTGAATGTGTGCAAACGAGATATCTGATTCCTGTGACTGGTGTTTGGATACCACTGCTTTGCTGTGAGTTGGTGCAAAGTTTGTACATCTTTGTGAGATCTGATATTTCAACTGACAGTGCAGATAGGTTGTTAATGCTCATAGATTTTAAGAGGACAACTTCCATCAGGGACTTGTGCTACCAACACCAGCTCACGGTGTCAGCCATCTTGCCAGTACATTTTCATTCACTCTCAGGGACAGCATGGTCCCAGGTGTGCTGTTTGGTGTTGGTGGGAGGGGTGTGTGGGACAGGGCCTGGTGGTAGATGTAGTCAGGGCCACTACTCCTCCCACCCATAGCTAGTTGACCACCATGAGCCATACTTCCATGACAGTTAGTAAAACTTTACATTCAAGATGTTTGAATAGCTAGTTATAGCATGGTTCATGGTGGTCAACTAGCTACGGGTGGGAGGAGTAATGGTAGCCCTGACTACATCTACCACCAGGCCCTGTCCCACACACCCCTCTCACCAACACCAAACAGCACACCTGGGACCATGCTGTCCCTGAGAGTGAATGAAAAGGTAATGGCAAGATGGCTGATACATGGGCCTTATGTATGAATTGGACACAAGGAACATCCAGTCCTTGGGCCTCTCACACCAGTCCCCACTGTCAGCCATCTTGACAGTACATTTTCACTCACTGTGTGGGAATGCATAGTCCCAGATGTGCTCCCTGGGCTGGCTGGGAAGGTGTATAGAGGACAGGACATGGTGTGAGTTGCAGTCATAGCACACATCACTACCCACCCACAAAGCAACCTGATCATCAGTGACAATGGATACCTGACAGTGAATGGAAAGGCCACAGCAAGATGGCTGACACTGTTGCATGGTGTTATGTGCAAAAAGGATTGTTGGGAGTTGCATTCAAATACTACATCATGCAGTGTTGTCAGCATCATTGCCACTACACTCCCATCACTGTGATTGATACTTTGTCCACGAGGAGTAAGCTGGTCTGGGTGGGAGGAGGAGTACAACTTCAAGCACTATAACACAAACACTACAACATCTATACCTCAAAGCTCTGAGCATCAAAAATCAATAAAGCTGCATTTGTCTAATCATCTGTCCATGGAGGACAAGGACAATATATATGGTGTGAACAGGCACAAAGCAAAGCAGCAACACTACTTGCTACTGACAACTGTTCACATGTGTGAAATGAGATGAGAACCAGGAACACATTCATCAAAATACCATGAACAAAATGCACACATACATCCTTGACTGTGAGTCTGTAGGTAGCCATACCAATGTGACAGCAAACGACATGCACAAACGCCAGCACACATGCACAAATCGGTAAACATATCGTAAGAGGAAGAGTACCTATACCATTGTGAAAGCACAGAAGTGGGAAATAACAACACACCTGTGTCATGTACAGGGTGTCACTTGGCAGTCCACTCCATGTACAGTAAAATAATGAAAACATGCCCATTCATGCACAGAGCTGGACATGCTCAGCAATACACTTCTTGTTAAAATCACAATGTTAGTACCAAATCGAGGGTAACTGTTCCAACAGGAGGCGTGCTAACAGTCACCCACTCACCGACAAAGGAGGAAAAAGTAGAAAAATTGCAGAGGGGGAGGGATGGGAGAGGAAGAAGATGAAGCCTAGGTCTAGAACCCACTAATCGAAGGCAAGCACGTGTCTTGTCTCATGTTGCCCTCACACACCCCGAGAGATGTCATGCTTCATCATCGGGCACGGCGCTGCAATGCCCTACGGGTCTCCCGAAGGGTCACTTTGGCAGAGATCTTTTGTGTTGAAACGCCGTTAGATGAGTGCGGATGTGTGGGAGGGGGGATAGAGAGAGCGGGTCCTATTCGGAGGGTGAGACTAGTGCGTGAAAATTAAAACTGGCTAAGGAGTACCCGGAGTCAATTGATTCATTGTGGAGGTGCCCTTGCCAGAATAAAAAACCCCGAAGGGTCGTGAGTTACTCCAATAGGCGTAAAGTGCCCCAGTAACTACAAGGTCGACATGTTTCGCGCCTCTATGGTCAAGGAGATCCGTGGCGCTTCATCAGGACCAAAAGTAACGTGAAGTGGCAGTGAACAGGGAGTGAGGGGTCGAGAAACCCTATTTGGTCAGGGCGGGCCTCAACTGTGTGAAACTACAGGAGGCTACGACAAATAGTCAAACCCTGCTCCTGACGGTACCTAGGATTGGGAGGGAAGACAGAAAAAGCAAAGAACAAAAAACAAATGGGAGTCAATGTGAGCATCCACAGAGCGCTGGGATCAGCGCCAATAGTACATAAAGCCACATCGGAGACTGACTACAATGCAAGACTGAGGACTGGCTCCCACAGCGGTGGGCTAGTCGAGGGGGGGCACAGCACACCAGGCACGAGTCCCGCCAAGAGATGGCAGTGGTAAACGTGGTGGGTGCCAAACCCCCACCGAACGAACCCCCAAACCGTAAGAGGACGTCAGAGTCATGGAGCCTCCAAAATATATATATATATATATATATATATATATATATATATATATATATATATATATATATATATATATATATATATATATATATATAAAACACACAGTTGCTCTTTCCGGAGCGCAAGGGACCCGTGAAGAGTGGCGTACACGCCGGCAGAGCGTACCGGCAAATAATGTTCCAACCGTTTCCAATAACGTACGCTCTCAGGACAGAAAAGCAGATCTCCAATGTATAATCCAAGAGTTTATTTACACAACGCGTTTCGACTGTAAACACAGCCTTGCTCACGTGTAATGTGCACAACGAACATGGGTAACTGATAAAGTTTTCAAGGAGTTAACGACATAAACAAGGGACTAACTGAATAGTTAGAAAGAAAAATTAACAAAATAAACAAAGGACTGCGCCAAATGACACAACCTTGGCCGCCATGATGTACTGATAAATACATAGCTCATTGTTTTGCAGTACAGTTGTCCAGTGTCAGTCTGAAGCTGGAAATACAGACATATAAGGTGCATACATGTAAACTACATGGTCTCACTGTTAACTATCACAGAGAAAAACATGCAAAAACAAATGTCCAATTAGATTCGACATTTACGATCTAATAATGATCCTATCAATCATTAATAAAAAAACAGAGAAAATCAATATCGCAATATCCTCCCGTCCACAGGAAAAGAGTCTCTGTAATTGACAAGTGCCAAGTACCAGATGCAAAGAGACTCAAATGCAACTGATGTTCAAATTATGCAAACACCAGTGCTACTAATTCCCGCCAGACTGGACAATTAAAATATGCATTATCTCACTCTACCAGGAGTCCAAAGTAGTTACATTCTATACCCATGTGGATAGACTGCATTTGAAGGACTAGTGTCCACATAAAAATTGGAATGACCAACACCATGGATAGAAAAACATTGTAACTCCAACACATACCAGTTACCCGTGAGTGAAGAATCTATACTAAAGATGTGATGGATGTAAGAGGGAAAAGGGTAGGCTGCCCGTGTAAGTGAATACAAATAGATGGGCCCCTTCCTTTCCTCCTGCAAAAGAAACAAGAGAAGAAAAATATTAAAACCATAAGACAAAGTTTGATCCCACATCATTCCATACATTTTTGAAAAACATTAAAAACAGTTCCTGATGCACACCCGAACCACGGAAGAAGCAGATTAGGGAAACATGCTAGACTGTCTGGGGACACATTGAAATGAAGAACAACAACAACAACAAGCAATACTGTGTACAAATAGTGATACAAGGAGGGCCAACTAGGACTCCACCTTTAAGTGTATTGCAAGTTCCTCATCCATGTTCAATCCTCCTGGGCTCTTAGTCTGAAAATCAATAATATATCTTGATTCCCTTTGTCTAAGTATAAGCACTCTATCACCACCTCTAGGATTGTTAGCAATTTGTTCAAGAATCAGGAAGCTGAGATCAGCTACATTAGAGAAATGTTTATCGTAGAAGTGGCGTGCCACGGGGTATTTGGGGTCATTGTTGGAAATGGCCCTAAGGTGTTCCAATACCCTTTTCTTAGCTGTGCAAGTTGTACTGCCTATGTACCATAATTTACAGGTACATTCAATGGCATAGATGACAAAATTCGAGCTGCATGTCAAAAATTGAGTAATCTTCTTAGTGACACCCCTGTAGTCTAAGATTCTCCTAAACCTACTGTGTCTACACGCCTTACAATGGCCACAAGGGAAAAACCCTATAAGGCCATGGCTGGCCATAGCAGGGTAAATGGTAATGTCACTTTTGACTACCAGGTCTCGAACCTGGTAGTCAAAAGTGACATTTTTCCAACAATGACCCCAAATACCCCGTGGCACGCCACTTCTACGATAAACATTTCTCTAATGTAGCTGATCTCAGCTTCCTGATTCTTGAACAAATTCCTAACAATCCTAGAGGTGGTGATAGAGTGCTTATACTTAGACAAAGGGAATCAAGATATATTATTGATTTTCAGACTAAGAGCCCAGGAGGATTGAACATGGATGAGGAACTTGCAATACACTTAAAGGTGGAGTCCTAGTTGGCCCTCCTTGTATCACTATTTGTACACAGTATTGCTTGTAGTTGTTGTTCTTCATTTCAATGTGTCCCCAGACAGTCTAGCATGTTTCCCTAATCTGCTTCTTCCGTGGTTCGGTGTGCATCAGGAACTGTTTTTAATGTTTTTCAAAAATGTATGGAATGATGTGGGATCAAACTTTGTCTTATGGTTTTAATATTTTTCTTCTCTTGTTTCTTTTGCAGGAGGAAAGGAAGGGGCCCATCTATTTGTATTCACGTGCACGGGCAGCCTACCCTTTTCCCTCTTACATCCATCACATCTTTAGTATAGATTCTTCACTCACGGGTAACTGGTATGTGTTGGAGTTACAATGTTTTTCTATCCATGGTGTTGGTCATTCCAATTTTTATGTGGACACTAGTCCTTCAAATGCAGTCTATCCACATGGGTATAGAATGTAACTACTTTGGACTCCTGGTAGAGTGAGATAATGCATATTTTAATTGTCTGGCGGAATTAGTAGCACTGGTGTTTACATAATTTGAACATCAGTAGCATTTGAGTCTCTTTGCATCTGGTACTTGGCACTTGTCAATTACAGAGACTCTTTTCCTGTGGACGGGGAGGATATTGCGATATTGATTTTCTCTGTTTTTTTATTAATGATTGATAGGATCATTATTAGATCGTAAATGTCGAATCTAATTGGACATTTGTTTTTGCATGTTTTTCTCTGTGATAGTTAACAGTGAGACCATGTAGTTTACATGTATGCACCTTATATGTCTGTATTTCCAGCTTCAGACTGACACTGGACAACTGTACTGCAAAACAATGAGCTATGTATTTATCAGTACATCATGGCGGCCAAGGTTGTGTCATTTGGCGCAGTCCTTTGTTTATTTTGTTAATTTTTCTTTCTAACTATTCAGTTAGTCCCTTGTTTATGTCATTAACTCCTTGAAAACGTTATCAGTTACCCATGTTCGTTGTGCACATTACACGTGAGCAAGGCTGTGTTTACAGTCGAAACGCGTTGTGTAAATAAACTCTTGGATTATACATTGGAGATCTGCTTTTCTGTCCTGAGAGCGTACGTTATTGAAACGGTTGGAATATATATATATATTTATATATATATATACTGGTGACACAGTGCTCTACATTGCCAGCATTATTTTCTCTCAATCTTGTGACCCACATTTGGAGGCTCCATGACTCTGACGTCCTCTTACGGTTTGGGGGTTTGTTCTGTGGGGGTTTGGCACCCGCCACGTTTACCACTGCCATTTCTTGGCGCGACTCGTGCCTGGTGTGCTGTGCCCCCCTCGACTAGCCCACCGCTGTGGGAGCCAGTCCTCAGTCTTGCATTGTAGTCAGTCTCCGATGTGGCTTTATGTACTATTGGCGCTGATCCAAGCGCTCTGTGGATGCTCACATTGACTCCCATTTGTTTTTTGTTCTTTGCTTTTTCTGTCTTCCCTCCCAATCCTAGGTACCGTCAGGAGCAGGGTTTGACTATTTGTCGTAGCCTCCTGTAGTTTCACACAGTTGAGGCACGCCCTGACCAAATAGGGTTTCTCAACCCCTCACTCCCTGTTCACTGCCACTTCACATTACTTTTGGTCCTGATGAAGCGCCACGGATCTCCTTGACCATAGAGGTGCGAAACATGTCGACCTTGTAGTTACTGGGGCACTTTACGCCTATTGGAGTAACTCACGACCCTTCGGGGTTTTTTATTCTGGCAAGGGCACCTCCACAATGAATCAATTGACTCCGGGTACTCCTTAGCCAGTTTTAATTTTCACGCACTAGTCTCACCCTCCGAGTAGGACCCGCTCTCTATATCCCCCCCACACACCCGCACTCATCTAACGGCGTTTCATCACAAAAGATCTCCGCCAAAGTGACCCTTCGGGGGACCCTTAGGGCATCGCAGCGCTGGCCCGACGAGGAGCAAACGCCCGATGATGAAGCATGACATCTCTCGGGGTGTGTGAGGGCAACATGAGACAAGACACGTGCTTGCCTCCGATTAGTGGGTTCTAGACCTAGGCTTCATCTTCTTCCTCTCCCATCCCTCCCCCTCTGCATTTTTTCTGCACTTTTTCCTCCTTTGCCGGTGAGTGGGTGACTGTTAGCACCCCTCCGTTGGAACAGTTACCCTCGATTTGGTACTACTATTAACAGGAGCACGGGTACTGGACCACAACCAGCTCCTAGTCCCCCCTTCTTTTGTTGAGACATATTAAGCACGGCGGCACAGCCGAGGGACTCCTCTATATCTCCCCCTCTACAGCTCTCTACTAGTTTCCCTCTTCTTTTCTGTTCTCCCCCCCCCCAACCAACCCCCTCCACTTGAGATATGACTACCTTAACCATGAATGACACTGTGGGATTGAGCTTCGGTGAGGACATCGTAGCAGAAATCCTTAGAGCACCGTCCCTACTTGATAGTGATGGACAAATGGCGACCGCCAGTCTACAAGAAGACTGGAACTCCTTGGCATCACTAAAGAAACTACAAGTTAAAATCGCACTCCATGGGTCCGTAATGACCGAATACCTGAGAGCCAATGCGGCACCCAATGGACTGCTAGTGAGAACTGCACAACGGATTTTCCTCGACGAGCTCGTATTCAGACGGGAATGGAGCCAGATTGCGTGGAAATGTACCCGTGACTGTATCATACTGATTATTAGCACTGCTAAACGTCTCTCAGAAGCCCTAATCATCAAAATTAACATAGCAGAAAACGGCCTCAAAACAGGTATCAGCATCTCTGCCTTCAAAACTCGACTGTCCGAGATCAATGCCGAAATGGCGGACCACCGAGAGTACCTTCTGCAACAGAAAATCCAGAAGCTGCAGAAGGACATTAAAAGATTTGACAGAGAGAAGATATACCCCTATACCAAAGAAGATTTTTAACCTTCTAAGAATGACACACGTTCAGATGACAGCTCGACTACCTCTAACAATTCGAATCGCTCAACCAACAGCAACTCGAGCAACAATAGCTGGGGCAGAAATACTAACAAGCAAGGTCTCCTCCCGCCACCCCCACTACCAGCCATGTATGGGTACCCAAACCAACCATTCCCTCCACAGGGCCCCATGTGGTACCCAGCCTACCCAGGACTACAACAGGGTTTCCAACCACCGATCTTCCAACACCCTCCTCCTCCTTTTTGGAACAGAGGCAGGGGAAGAGGCAGAGGAAGAAGAAGAGGGAACAAGCCGGTCCAGTGGCAGGAGATGGAGAACCAGAGAACAACGAGGAGCATGACCAACCCAAAAAGCTAATTGTGAATCTTTCCACGAGATCGCTCAACCCCGAGGAAGTCAAGGTACTAGAGAAAGGTCTGCGTTTCGTACCTACCCCCAGAGAAGACAACTTCCGACTTAATGAAGAATTACATGCCCTATTCAGGAAGATTAGACTCAAGTCTTTCTTCAATGAGAATCTGACTCCTGAAAGAGGGGATACAGGCCTTAGACTACCATCCAAATTCACCCCCACCACCGGCATGGTACCCAGCGAGGTTCTAACCTTTGAAAAAGCCGTACTAAAGGAAACTAACCAACTGAAGATGAAACACACATTCAACAACCTGCCAAACAATCTCCACAAGGCCATTTCCTCCCTCAGAGAAGATGACAGCATCACCATCAAGCCCGCGGACAAAGGGGGAGCTACGGTGATCCTTAACACCACTGACTACGAACATGAATGCTCACGGCAACTGAGCAACCGACAATATTACGAAGAGTTGGACACGGACCCCACTGAACCACTCCTCACCCGCATCAGAATCATGGTGAACGAGGCGGCCACCGAAGGGTGGATCTCCCCCCAGGAAGCAGCTTTTCTGATCAACCCCGACCCTAAGATGCCATATTTCTACCTCCTCCCCAAGATCCACAAGGGGATTGTTCCCCCACCAGGACGCCCAATCGTTTCGGGCATTGGCTCCCTATTGGAACTCCTGAGTCAATTCAGTGACTTCTTCCTACGACCCCTGGTGCAAGCGACATCTGCATACCTCAAAGAGACACGGGACGTCCTCAACCTGATTCAAGAGATCAATGACAACAATACTGATGATATCAACCTCCTGATGACACTTGATGTTGAGGCATTATATACAAACATCCCCCAAGATGCCACCATCGAAGTAGTGGGGAACCTTCTACGGGAAACTGATCTCCCAACCAACACTCCGGCAGACTTTATCCTGGATTGCATCACCATCGCACTCAAAAACAACTTTTTCATGTACAGGACCACTACCTACCACCAAATACAGGGTACCTCGATGGGTAGTACATTGGCACCTAGTCTGGCGGGGCTGTACATGGCGCACTTTACTACGGAAAATGTGATTATCAGGCATGTCCGAGGCTCCGAACATGTTATTGGGCTTAATACAGTATACCGCTGGTATGTAACATGTAGTGTATTGTCTCACTGCGTGTCTTCGCTCTTGCTCTTCTTTCCTTCCTTATGCAGCCCGTTAAGGTGCGGGCATCTTCACGTGCTAGCCTATGGAGCAACCTATCTCATACCTATAGGTAAGGGCGCTCTCTGTGTTCTTTATACTGGTGACACAGTGCTCTACATTGCCAGCATTATTTTCTCTCAATCTTGTGACCCACTTGGAGGCTCCATGACTCTGACGTCCTCTTACGGTTTGGGGGTTCGTTCGGTGGGGGTTTGGCACCCGCCACATTTACCACTGCCATCTCTTGGCGGGACTCGTGCCTGGTGTGCTGTGCCCCCCTCGACTAGCCCACCGCTGTGGGAGCCAGTCCTCAGTCTTGCATTTTAGTCAGTCTCCGATGTGGCTTTATGTACTATTGGCACTGATCCAAGCGCTCTGTGGATGCTCACATTGACTCCCATTTGATTTTTGTTCTTTGCTTTTTCTGTCTTCCCTCCCAATCCTAGGTACCGTCAGGGGCAGGGTTTGACTATTTGTCGTAGCCTCCTGTAGTTTCACACAGTTGAGGCCCGCCCTGACCAAATAGGGTTTCTCAACCACTGTTCACTGCCACTTCACGTTACTTTTGGTCCTGATGAAGCGCCACGGATCTCCTTGACCATAGAGGCGCGAAAGATGTCGACCTTGTAGTTACTGGGGCACTTTACGCCTATTGGAGTAACTCACGACCCTTCGGGGTTTTTTATTCTGGCAAGGGCACCTCCACAATAAATCAATTGACTCCGGGTACTCCTTAGCCAGTTTTAATTTTCACGCACTAGTCTCACCCTCCAAGTAGGACCCGCTCTCTCTATCCCCCCCCACACACCCGCACTCATCTAACGGCGTTTCAACACAAAAGATCTCCTCCAAAGTGACCCTTCGGGGGACCCGTAGGGCATTGCAGCGCTGGCCCGACGAGGAGCAAACGCCCGCTGATGAAGCATGACATCTCTCGGGGTGTGTGAGGGCAACATGAGACAAGACACGTGCTTGCCTCCGATTAGTGGGTTCTAGACCTCGGCTTCATCTTCTTCCTCTCCCATCCCTCCCCCTCTGCATTTGTTCTGCATTTTTTCCTCCTTTGTCGGTGAGTGGGTGACTGTTAGCACCCCTCCTGTTGGAACAGTTACCCTCGATTTGGTACTACTATTAACAGGAGCACGGGTACTGTACCACAACCAGCTCCTAATCCCCCCTTCTTTTGTTGAGACATAAAAATCATAATGCTCTCAGAAAAATTAGGCCCTGGGTCTGTGACGATCGAGGAATATCTAATGTACATACACTCATCATAATGTACTATAGCAAATGTTATGTCTATGATATGATGACCTGTGCAAGAACACAACAAACAATGTATTTCTCATCTACCCACAGGGCCTGCTGGGGACACTGCAGGAACAGAAGAGGAATCCCAGTCCCAGACTCTGGTTGACCCTGAGCTCTCCAGTGTGGAAGTCACTCAGCCCTCATCGGACGACGATGACCTACCTGGCCCCTCCTGTGCGGGTCAGCATGCAGCACCAGCAGCTGTGGCACCAGCACCACCTGTGACCACTCCTGCAACATCTGTCAACACCCAGATGACCACTACCCACACAGACACACAAAGGCAACAAGACACTGAGAGCACAGCATCACAGGGCACTCAGGAGTTGGCGGACAACAACACCACTGTCAATGATGAAGGAGGCTCAGTGTTGCTTGTGCCTGCAACAACAGGTCCTGCTCGTGTGGGTAGGGGTGGTGGGAGGGGTCGTGGGGAGAGGTTACATCAGGCAGCTGGTGCTGATGATCAAGCTGACCCACAGTTGACACGCATTCTCCATGCATACCGAGATTGCGCCGTAGACTTTGGCCAGGTAGTTGGGATACTCAAGGACATGCAACAGCAGCAGGCTGCCCATTATGCTAAATTTGACTCACACATGTCCAGAATGGACTCACACATGTCCAGAATGGAGTCCAAAATGGACAAAATTGATGGCCTGACTGCGGTGCACAGGGACATACTTACCTGCCTCCGCCAGATTGCTGACAACATGACCCCACCTCCCTGTGTGCCCAATACATCTGTTGCAACTACATCTGCAACTGCCACAGGGAGGGATGAGGACTCTGGCGGAGAGTCCCCAGCACCGCGGCAGCCTGCACCTGAGGGTCCCCTAGAAAAACGTAAGAGGGGTCGTCCGAAGAGGGACAAATGAGAGACAGATGGCTATGCATCCCCCCAGGAAGTGACAACCTGCTCCTGATATCCTCCATTGTGTGTGAAGCGTTCACTTTGTTGACTTTCACTGAACTCCCCCACATGAGATGGAGGGGCTAAGTTGGATCAATCACTCAAATGACTGTGGACTTGGCTCTGAGAATTTCATCTACTACCACCAACAACTCCTCTGTGAACTTTGGTTTACAAAAATTGGTACAGCACTATCACTTTCTTGTAAAATTTCACACATGCACTGCAATAAATCTTTATTCACACAATACTTGCTTCTGTCGTGAATTAAACACTGTATGTAATATAGAGATGATGTCCTAAAAAAAATTTGGGGGCTGAAAAATAAGTACAGCAATTTACCTACTGTCTTGTGAGTAAATGTAACATGACACATATAAGAGATACACAAAACAAGGTCAACACAACACAAATAGTACATGGCATACATCCTCATTGCCTACAGTGTCGTAAACTGAAACCACATTTCAATGCACAAACACCAATCATTGTCAGACAAACTGAACATCAGGGCACATATACAGTATGTAAATGAATGTTTGATGTGTGTATTCAGACGAGGCACACCTCAATGTGGAGCACAGGTTTATTACACAGGCACAACATGTTGCCTCCACAACAAAGGAAATCAAATCACACTGTGACAATAAGCACAAATTAACCAAGACGTTTGAGCAATTCCAGAATTGAGTGTGTGGCACAGATTCCTGATCCCGCGAAAAGTTGCACTCTGTAACTGCATTGTGTGTCTGGGAGGTCACTTGTCTCCATACACCAGCCAAATGACCCTGTGAAGGAGAACTATAGAACAGTCTTGAAATACCAATACATCTCCAAGAGACATTTCCTACTTAAAATTTTTAAATTGTGAACACTAGCTAGGAGTCATGTCACCACAGTACTGGTGACCATACTAACTAAATAGACATCAAACAACTCAAAGGATCATGTGAAGTATCATACACCCACACGTATATACAAAGATATTGTACAACAGACACATATCATGCTAAGAAATTCCTTTCTCAACTCATCATTGCATACTTACAATCATGAGAAGAAGTTGTTGATGAGCTGTCTCCGAACATCGCCCTCCTCCTCCTCATCACTGGCAACATATCCCAGGCCTGGATCCTCCCCTGCTGGAGGATGCTGGTCTTCGTCATCTTGTATGACAGGTAGCTCATTCCTCACTGCCATGTTGTGCAGCATGCAACACACAATGATGATCTTACAAACCTTCACGGGTGCATATTGGAGGGCTCCTCCTGCACGGTCCAGGCAGCGAAATCTAATCTTCAGTAGTCCAAATGTTCGCTCAATCACTCGCCTGGTCTGCCCATGTGCCTCATCAAAACGGAACTCAGCAGGGGTGACAGGGTTCCGTAGTGGTGTCAGCAACCACGGCATGTTGGGGTATCCAGAGTCTCCTAAATTTAAGACAGTAAAAACTTCAGGTGTCTGAAAACAGGGTACAACTTGACATAGAAGCAACACACAACGTAAATAGACAACATAACCCACCAACAAGCCAGGCACGGTCATTTTGCAGCTGAGACATCATCTGTGGGATCCTACTGTTTCTCATTATGTAGGCGTTGTGTGCTGATCCCGGGTACCGCGCACAGACACATGAGATCATCATGTCAGGCAGACATACCACCAGGGCATTTATTGAGTGGTAATGTTTGCGATTCCTGAATGTTTGTTCATTGGCCTGTGGTGGGATCAGACCCACATGTGTACCATCTATGGAGCCAATGACATGTGTCAATCTGCCCAAAGCATAAAAGTAACTCTTGATGTCAGCAAACTGGCCAGGTGTTGGGAACCTGATGTATAGGTTCAGGAAATGTAACATAGCCTCCAACACATCACGAAGAACACGGCTAAACATTGTCTGTGACATCCCACCAGCAGTAGCCACAGTATACTGGAAGGTTCCCGTAGCAAAGAAATGTAGGGCTGCCATCACCTTCACCTTGGGGGTCAGCGCAAATGGATATGGGCGTCCAGGTAGCAAATGTGGGGCCAACTGCTGTGCCAACTCCTCAATGAGTGGTTTGGTGAAGCGGTATCTTCTGATGCTGTCCCTTTCTTGCATGGTCTCGAGGTCGGGGAAGGGCCTGTGGACCACTGGTCTGCCCTGCTGACCGATTACTGGAAGGATGCGGGCGCCGCTTCCGAATCGAGTCGGACACAAGCATTGGCTGTTGGTCGTCATGGTTATCGATGCGGGTGAGTATTCAAATGCCGCGGGCGCCGCTTCCGAATCGAGTCAGACGCAATCATTGGCTGTTGGTCATCATGGTTATCGACGCGGGTGAGTATTCAAATGCCGCGGGCGCCGCTTCCGAATCGAGTCGGACGCAAGCATTGGCTGTTGGTCGTCATGGTTATCGACGCCGGTGAGTATTCAAATGCCGGGAGCGCCGCTACCAAATCGATGCGGACGCAAGCATTGGCTGTTGGTTGTCATGGTGACAGACGCGAGTTTCGTTTTGTGTCCGATTCGCGTGCAATCCCACTCGTTAACCTTACATCACCAATGTATCCAAGTCAATTGCGTGCCGATGATGATATTTTGTACGTCGCTGTAGGCGTGTCGGATGCAGGCAATGTAATGGATTGGTCAGATTCGGATAATGCGACCAAGTCGGACCTATCGCTTTGGAGGCATGGAACTGAGACCACCTCTGCTGCACAGATATAAGTCTGTCTGTTCCCTACAGTTCTCACTTGCCTGCACTACCTGCATCTTTTATGCACCTACCCATCTCTCTGCTGCAGTCTCTACATCCTCTGGGAGCAACCATGGCGCGTACAGTGGCGAGGGCCCCCGCATTCACTGATGAAGAGAACAAGGCCCTATTGGACACCCTCCTTCCACTGTACAGCCAGCTGTATGGCACACCAGAGGAGCATGTGAGTGATGATCCCAACGCCTTTACTTGGGCCAAGTGTAATACCAGGCACTACTAGCATTGGGATT
The DNA here is from genome assembly GCA_963921515.1 of Calotriton arnoldi. Taxonomy (NCBI): domain Eukaryota; kingdom Metazoa; phylum Chordata; class Amphibia; order Caudata; family Salamandridae; genus Calotriton; species Calotriton arnoldi. Next base: position 3,405,438 of record CAWUFW010000345.1, on the reverse strand, counting down.
CCCAAGGGCAAGCATGCTCACAGCGTACATGGAATTTGTGTATTGTGTAGAATTGTGTTCTGGGCAGGTACATTGCTGTAGAAGTTTGTGTACTGTGGTTGATTACTCTACACTGTACTGATGTTTTGGACTGATATTTGTACATAGGACAACTGCCCATGATGCCACTTGCCTAGCCCTTAGCCATTGTTGCCATTGTGACCATGACCAATGTGTACAAGTGTGTGAGTCTGAAACAAGTAGCAAGTGGACTAATGGCCTATCACCATGTCATCCTTACAGCTCAACTTTCAACAGAGGGCTGAGCTGTGGCAGACCATCGTCCGAGCCGTCTGTGCTGTTGGGGTCTACAAACACCACATCCGCAACTGCCAAAAGAGGTGGCAGGACCTCCGGGGCTTGGCCCTGAGGGTTGCAAGAGTGAAGCTAGGCCTGTCACCTCCACGCAAGAGGGGCGGACAACGGAGCCTGACCCCCCAACTGCAAAGGATTCTGGAGGTGGTCTTCCCTGACCTTGATGCGGCGGTGAAGACCAGACAGCAGCAAGGAGGGGGTGAGTACGTGCCATGTCGCACACCTATGTTTAACATCCATGTTGCACTCCCTCAGCCTGCTGCCCCTCTCACAGGTTGTCAGTCAACCATACCAAACCATATGTCTCAGAAGGTGTCTATGCCCCATGATCATTAGATGCCCAGTTGTGACCCTTTCCATCTGTGACATGTGTGTGCCTTATGTCCTGGCTAGTGTATGCAGTCCCATTTCCATGTGATCAGCACAATCTACAACATGTGCTTGGAGATGCTCATGAATGATGCAATTGGCTGATGTCTCATCACATTGAATGATGTAGGACCTGTTCTCAGTGTGGTACAAACATATATGTGCAGTAAGTAGCGATTGGAGCACACAGGTGTGCGGATACAATGTGACACATCTGGCCAGCAGGTGATACCAATGTGGCTGACTTTGTGGAGTCATCTTCATCATTGCGCATGATGTCTTAGTGCTCATCCATAGTGCTCAGTGTTATCACATGTATCCCATGGGCCTAGTACAGGTATGCCAAATCAGGCCATATGAGACATTGGCCTATCACATGTTTGTGTGGGAGGTGCCACTTTCACCATTCAAATGAGCCAATCCATGTGTCCGACTCTGTGACAGTGACTACATGTGCCAATCTTTGTCATACACAGGTGGTTACTGTTTGAAACCGGGCTACACATGAAATGTATGTCTGTTGTGTCGCATACACAACAGTTGACATGAGTGTATCATCCCTTTACGAGGCATATAGTTGGCTTGGTCATCCATGTGTACGCTGCGTTAATTTGAGCCTGAGAGATGTTAAATGTCCATAGAAAGTCATCTGTTAGCTCACAAACTCAGATGGGTAACTGGAGCACTGTCAGCTAGTCAAAGTGGACAATTTGTGTCTGTCACGTAAGGGACATACAGACTTGGCACAAACAGATGTGGACATGAGCAACATAGACAGGATTGGGACATGGTGCAGACTGTAAACATGAGATGTACATATCCTGGACGAATAGTCCGTACTGACGGTGCAGCCAGAAAGGCCATTGGCATAGTGTGCCACATGAAGCATTGTGAGGATGCAGTGTTTGCTTCTGGAAGTGTGTTTAACATCGTTTACATTTGAAAATGGGGAGCAGTAGGCAATGTGCCTGATCTCCAGAGTAATCTTCCTAACCCCCTCCATAGCTGAGGCAGGACAGTGTGCCATTCAACTCTCACACTGGCTAGGCCTACGAGCTTGGTGTACCAAAGTAAGATTCAGATGTGTGACCTGACAGCAGTGTCCCTAAGACACTGGACACATGCAGACAATCACTGTCAACTGTGTGCAAAGTGTCATGTTATGACAATGTAAGTTTGCTGTATGGAAGGCTGCCCATTTGACCAATTACGTCAGAAACAAAGGTGCACATTGTTAGGACTGGGTATTGCAGGGTGGTTACCATGTCACAATTGACACGTGTGCATCCCATTTGCACTGTCAGTCCAAGACTCACTTGCAAGAGATGAGACCGGTATGTCATGACACAAGACCGTCAGTAGTATTACAGCTCAGGCCACCTGCTATGTAGTGTAGTGTAGTAGTTGACCTGATGGTTGTGTATTTGTTCAACCATCAAACAGTTGTTGCACATGACATCATGGGTCTGGGAACCATGGTTTACTGGCAGAGTGGCAAGTGCCATGTACACAGATGTGACAATATTTTGAAGCTGCAATTCTAAATGATGTATATGCTTGCTCTGTGATGTGCTGTGATGATACCCATGTGTCAAGTCTATGCAGATGACTCATGTGAATCTCTTTGTCATCCTTGTTCACAGCATCAGCACCGTCTACCGGAGGAGGCAGTGACACGGACCGAGGTGAAGCGGCTCGCATGACTGGGTCTAGTGCGGAGGAGGATGAGGGACCCAGTGGCACAGAGGGTGAGGGGAGCCTCACTGAGGGCAGGTCGGAGCCCACAACAACATCTGAGGACTACTTCAGTTCCACTGAGGACTCCCTTGGGGTGGTGGGTGAGCCCGAAAAGGCTGCCACAACATGAGTCTGCCCCCACCACCACCACCATCTCCACACTCCCAGCTGCTCCCATTCCGACTGTCCGTGTCCGCTCCCGTTTTGGGGAGCATGTCTCCTTCGGGGCAGGCACACCCCCTGCCTCTGTCCCCCCTGGTGCCCTCAGTGCAGAGGCCGTGGACCTGCTGAAGCAGATCTCTGTGGGGCAGACAGCAGTTCTTAATGCCCTCCATGTGCATACCACCCATTTCAATCAGATGGTTGCATTCCTGGAGGGCATTTCCTCGGACATGTCTGCCCTACACAGATCTAATCAGGCCATGGCCTCCGCACTGACGGCAGCAGTGTCCCTCCTTCAAAAGTACCTCCCTCCTCCTTCCTCTGCCCCATCCACAGACCCCACTGCCCTACCTGTCCCAAGCACACTCAAACCGGCACACACACACACAGCAACAGACACATCCAAAACACAAACACACAAACACAGGGATAAACAGACACACACACACACACACACTCAGGGGACTGACAGCACACACACTAGGGAGAGGCACAAACAAGACAAACATGCATCCACAGCCACTCCACAAACCTCAGCTCCCTCTGCCTCCACAACTCCTACACTTGACTCTCATGCCACCCCCTCTTTCCAGCGGAAATTCCTCTCAGAGTTTGACCTCTTCCCCACTGACCCATCTATCCCCCCTCAGGTGAGGAAGAGGTGTACCCCCACATGTGAATGCAAGGCCAAACCTGCCCCCACCCCCAAGAAGAGGAGCCCAGAGCCCCCCCCGTAGATCCTCCAGGTCCCCAAAATCAAAAACACCACCACCACCCCACACTTCCCCAGCTAAATCCATTCCCTCACAGTCCCAGGTCCCCCTCCCATAGGTCACACGTCAGACCCCATCCCCTGTCTTAAATTGAAAAGTTACACCATCCCCAGGAAGGTCAGGCCCTCCCCCCCTCCCACAACCCCCCCATACAACAGACCTAACCCCTCAGTCTGTTCCTGCCACTGCAGTGGACCCCCTCAATCTGGCCAGTCCACTGCTGTGGACACCCCCTCAATCTGGCCAGTCCACTGCTGTGGACACCCCCCAGCTCCCATCCCTCCCGATTCCCAAACCTGTCCCCCTAATCATGTCCCTGCAGTGCCTGCCATGCCACCAGAGATGCCCCTCACAGGGTAGGTGTACCCTTGCAATTGAAGTGCAGGCAAATGAGGGGGGGTGAATACCATGAGCCCCTCCAGGACTTGACATAATGGACTGGCCATTGGCCTTGTGTTTATGTTTTTGCTAATCACAATTCATTAGTGCTCATTAAAGCATGTGTTAACTTTTCATGTAGATTTATGTGTCCCACAACTTGGTTATGAGTCAAATGTAATACCTGTATGTTTCCTGATGTGGTTATACAATGCTGTTGTCATGTCGGGGACTGCATGTGGTCCATGGAGTATGTGACCGATTACAGTATGTATACGAGTCCTCATTGTCTACATTTGCAGGGTGTCATCCTCCACCTTGTTTTGGCCAATAAGGGTCACATGTATATGGCAAGCTGCCATGTTTCAATTACAGTTTTGCACATAGGTCATGCTGCCACATGTTGACATTGTGCAAGTCTTTCATAGTTCAAACATTTATGATGGTAATGCAGTTTTGGTCTGGGATGTGCAGCAAGTCACCTGTCTCATCAGTACACCAGGGTACACATGGAGTTTGACGACGTGGTGGTGACTTGGGTCCCAGCCATGTACACAGGGTAATGGTTCAACACTGTTATGTGTTTTGGAAGTGTCAAAGCCATGTCTGGCTCTCCTTCTGACATGGCAGACCTCTGCCAATGACAGACTTGCCACAGGTGGACTTCCAGTGTAGGTAATTCCACTCATGGCCGTGTGTTCATCTGTGACATATCCTGAGGCCATGGTGTGTGTGAGGTGAGCAGGAATGTCACAGTCTTCAGACACAGTTGCCTCAAAGGACTAAAGTTAATGCAGATGTTCCTGTTTAGCAAGGTTTCTGTGGTCTTACTAGTCCAGTACTTCCTCATCCTAATGTGAGTTGTGCCATCCAGCTTTTGTCTGCCAACATTATGTTGATTACGGGGTTCGACTCTGTAAGCTCTGACTGCATGTATCCACCGACACCCCCTTTGTAATTGGGCATGATGTTTGTGTGTGGGTTGTGATTTGTGGTAGCCCGATAATGTTGTCCTTTTGTGCAATGCATGATACTGGGCATGGTCACACTGGGCTAACCTAGGGGTGCAGTGATGTATGTTCTTTGTCCCTGTGCTACATGTGTTGAGCAGAGTGGAGTGTGGATGCCCAGCTGTGTAGTGTGTCCGACTGCCATGCCGATGCCACTGGATCCTGTGTCACATCCATGCTCTTCATTACCACACAGGGAAGTATGATGAAAATAGTCAGTGTAGCCTCGCTGCAGGTGTGTTTGGTAAGGTCGCATTCTCGTCGCCAGTCTAATGTTCCCTTGCACAGGAGACATGATTCATGGGAAATGTTCTGTTAAGTTAATTGAATCACAGAGGTGAGCCGTGAAGCACATTCTCCAAGGCTGGGCCAACAGTCCGAGTGTGGAATCTGGTACATGCATTCCATGTTCTAGATTACACCGAAGAACTGCAGGACACCACACAAGGTTGATGTTGCATGTGAGCAGCTGTCACACACAAGAGTATAGGTGATGGAGACTGGTGTATAGTAAGTTTTCAGGGAGTGTAGACTCCTATGTGATGGCGGAAGGACTGATTGTGATGGTGTCAGAAGGTGTGGATTGTTACTTAAGATTCATTGTCAGTTCTTGTGTAGGGGACATGGAGTGTCCACATTGGCCCGATGTGAGTGCTTGACATGCAGGGCTGTGATTCAGAGGATGTGAGCTTGATTTGGGGCTTCCACCCTGCACAAGGTATGGTAGAAATGTGTAGATGTAATAGGGGGATACAGAGATGGACAAGTTTGGGTTGTGGCATGTGATGAGAGCTGTGGTCTGTGGCACTCTAGTGCGAATTGACTGTAACAGTCCAGTTCTTGTTGAGTGATGTTTGTTGGTACTGTGCATAAGTCCATGGGGTCATTGGTGATGGAAGTCATATGAGTATGTGACAGGGCCACATTGAGACAAGTTTTGACTAGTCATATAGGACAGATTGTATTGGTGAATGTGAAGGTATGGACACCAGTGGTGTGTTCATGTGTGCTGGATGATGAAATGTGATGTGTTTCAGAGTAGTAGTATGTTGGGTTTGAATCTGTGGATGCATCTTTTTCTCAGATGTCAATCTTTTGGACTTGCGTTGTTTTTGGTGGGAATGGGCTGATGTGCAAATGACTGGGTACACATACATTGCACTATGTATGTGTCTTGTCGTGAAATGTAGTGTTGTGTGGAGTGTGCATGTCAGGGTGGGCTGTGATGCTGCATGTTGTTGCATTAGTGCAGTCCAAGGCAGCACTGAGTGTGCGACTGGTGATGAGAGTGGTACATCTGACATGTTATGTTTGTCATCTGCTGAGGATGGAATGGGTACTGTACAAGGTGTGCATGTCATGTATCTGACATATGTTGTGTACATGGTTGTTAGACCTGGCATCCTTGGCGTGGGTCTCCCTTCCATTTTTTCGTAATGCCTCCACTGTTGCCGATATGTTTTTGCTGGACTAGATGCTCATGGGCACTTTGCCGCTGCTAATCAGTGCCAAAGTGCAAGTGCTCCCTATCGTGAATTGATGTATGTATTAGTGACTCCATGATTGGATGATTGGTTTACTTGTCAGTCCCTAGTACCGTGCACTGAGTGTGCCCAGGGCTTGTAAATCCAATGCTGCTGGTGGGCTTGCAGCACGGGTTGTGCCACCCACAGAAGCAGCTTGTAAAGTGTGTCTCAGGCCTGCCATTGCAGAGCCTGTGTGCAGCCTAGGGCTGCCATGTCGACTTGGTGAGTGCACCCACTTACCAGTCCCTAAACCTTCCCTTTACTGCATGTTGGTCACCCCTAAAGTAGGCCCTAGGGCAGGGTGCATTGTAGGTATAAGGTAGGACATGCCCTGGTGTGTGTGGCGTGTCCTAATAGTGAATTACAGCCATTTTCGTTTTTCACTATTGCAAGGCTACCTGCTCCCCATAAGCCAGAATGGGCAGACTGACTATTACACCTTATAGTCAGAACTGACCCCAGGAACATGGTAGAAAAACGAATTTAGTATGCCTGAACTCAGGATGATAAAATACATCTTTTAGTGAAGTTGGTTTTAACATTCTGTGTTTGAAAATACCACTTTTAGAAAGTGGATATTTTCTTGCCTAACTATCCAAGCCTGCCTCTGCTAGGTTGTGTATTCCTTGTCTGGAGATTGAGTGACAGGGGCTGGGGGTGGCTACAGGAGACAGGATGAGTCAGCACAGGGCTGAATAGAAAGATCTGCATCCAGAGTGGAGGGAGGAGTTGCACCTGGGTCTGAATAGGGCTGTGCCTGCCTTCCACAATGCTGGCTCCACCTCCTGCCGGGCGGCTGAGCACTCTGCCCCACATTCTGAAAGGAAAGAAGGAGTCAGAAAAACAAAGTGCTCCAGGACTGACCAGAACTGGTTTTGGACTAGGCAGAGGCCTCTCTGCCTCCAGAGAACAAAGAGAATCAGGGTATAAGAGGGGCACCCAGACCCCAGGAAAATTAGATCACTTTTGGGAACAAGAAGAAACCTTTGCTGAGGAGCGGAACCAAGAAGAAACTGAGGAGAGACTATCCCTAAGCCTGAAGTGCTGCTTGGGGGATTGGCCTGCAGTGGTTTGCCTGACTGCCAAAGAAAGGAGAAAGGAACTTTTGCTTTGCTGTGACTTTCATCAACTTGTGAAGGATCTCCAAGGGCTTGGAAGAGAGCTTGCCCCCTGACCGAAGTCCCAGGACCATTGGACTTCACCCACTCTGTGAATTGCTGCTGGAAACTCTGTTTCAGTGGCTACAGAGGTAGGGAGCTGTGACCGACTCTCACGACCGACTCGGTGTCCTGTAAGCACCGCATCGAAGCACCGTCTCGCCCTGCAACGCACGGCCCTGGTCTCACCGACTCCGTCAACGAGCCGCTGCCTGCACTGCATCGAGGGACAACGCGTCCTGCAACGCTTCGCTACGCCGAATCGAACTGGTCCGACCGACACGGTCACTGCTGCTGAGTTCGAGTCCTGTGACCGCACCGGAGTTGGGCACCGCTCGCACGCTTTGCGACGCACCGCCCGACTCGCACCGCTGTCCGGACTGATCGACGCCAGCTCCTGAATCCGGCTCCGTCGCCGCACCGCAACCTGCCAGCACCGCATCGAAGCACCGTCTCGCCCTGCAATGCACGGCCCTGGTCTCACCGACTCCGTCTCGATGACGTCAATGAGCCGCTGCCTGCACCGCATCGAGGGACAACGCGTCCTGCAACGCTTCCATTTTTGCATCGCGACCGCGACGAACAGCCATCCGGCTCGCACGCCCGTGCCTGCCGCTTCAAGTAAAAGGTACTGTGACTGAGTCTGTCTACACTGTATTGGCCCGTCTCGACGCGGTCAGCTGGATTTGTTAGACTCTGTTTGTTCTCGACATCGCCGTAGCCGGAGGAGGCTACCGACTCGCACAGAACCTTGAATTAAGCCTTTTTGATCAGAACTAAGCACTCTTGACAGTATTGTGGATTATTTTTGTCGTTTATGGTCTTGTGATAAATCTATATAAAGTATACCTATTTTTATAAATATATAACCTGTGTGGTGTCCATTTGTAGTGTTGTCACTTGATTACTGTATGTGTTCACAAATGCTTTACACACTGCCTCTGAACTAAGCCTGTCTGCTCGTGCCAAGCTACCAAGAGGGTGAGCAGGGGTTCCTTCAGGAGTGTACCTACTTTCCCTGACTAGACTCAAGGGTCCCTATTTGGACAAAGGTACCTACCTCTGCCAACTAGTGACCCCCAACTCTAACATTGGTGGTCAGCGGTGAGGATTCTGGACTTGCATTTGTGACTCATGTACAGTGATTGGTGAACACTACTTAGTGAGTGCAGACCAAAACGCAACCACATACTTTTATAGCATTTTTCTAGGATTTCCTATTTTTGCAACTGCCAAGTTTAATCACTATGGAGAAACCAGCATCAGTAGCCTCTGTTGAGTGTGATTGGGAAGAAGAGAGGCTAGAATGCTACACCCTCAAGCAGCTCAGGCAATTCTGCAAAAAGTTTAAAGTGTCCATGACCGGGCTCTCCAGGAAGGAGGACCTCCAAAAGGCGCTGAGGGCCTGGGTCGAATCAAGGAGTGCCCCTGTGGAGGGGCTGAGAATGCAGAAGGGCAGCTGGAGGGGCTATTGGGTCTAGGGGCTGGAAGACCACCTTCCCCAGTAGGTAGCAGTGTTTCTGCCAGAGGACTGTCTCCAGAGGAGTTGGAGGACAGGAAAGAGAGTAGGATGCACGAAATGGAGCTGACCAAGCTCAAGCTGACTGTGCAGTTAGAATTCGAAATGCAAACTAGGAAATTAGCCCTAGAGGAAAACAAAATGCAGTTTGAACATGAGAAAGTTTTGAGGGAGTTGGAATTGAAGGCCAAAAGCTTAGAGATTACTCCCTCTGGTGGCAGTGTACCGCCTGTGCCTGTTGAAGCTAGGGTGTATATTCCAAAAGATGTGGTTAAGGAATTTTTAAAAATGATGACATAGGGCAGTGGTTCAAAGCCTATGAGGTAGCCATGTCTTCCCACCGGGTCCCTGAGAAGGATTGGGGAGCGGGGTTGTGGGGACGGTTCCTCAGTGAAGGGCGGGATACCTTGTTGGATTTGCCCTCTGAAGTCTATAATTCGTACAGCCACATGAAGGATGCCTTAATGACTAGGTATGGTTTGACCCCTGAGCTTTATAGGCAAAGCTTCAGGAACTGTAGTAAGATTGAAAGCAGTACCTGGGTTGAATATGTGACCTTCTTTTGCAGAGCCTTGGATGGTTGGGTAAAGGGTAGCAAAGCGACTGATTTCAGGCGCTCTTTGATTTGATTGCCTGGGAGCACTTGTCCGGTAATTGTTTTCCTGAGCTACGCCAGCACCTGATTGATAGTAAGCTGACTAACCCTAGGCAGCTTGCTGAGGAGGCGGACCGCTGGGTGAGTACCCGGGTCCACAAGGGTCACGTGGGAGACTCCGCCAAGGGTGGGCAGGGTCCCCAGCAGAAGAACAGGGGGGACAAGGGTAAACAGAGGGAGTTCCATAAAGGGCCCCAAAGTAAACCCCAAGGGAACCAAGGGAAAGGTTCCCAGCCTCCCCCTGAGAAGAAGCCAGTGGCCCTGACAGGCCCCCCTGTTCACCAGGGACCACTGGTGTGTTACAAGTGTGGCGCCCCTGGCCACAAGGCAAACGATCCTCGTTGCCCTTTGCATGGAAAACCAGCACCCACTAGTGCAGTCCCCCGGCCGTTGGCTAGTGTAGCCCTGGGGGAGGAGTTGGGTGCCCAAGGTGGGGGATCCCACAGTGTTTTCCCTTGTCTCATTAGGAGACTCTGAGATGGTCCCTAGGACCCAGCTGCCTGATAACACTAAGAAATACAGGCAGTGGGTGACCATCAATGGCCATAGGGTGGAGGCTCTGAGAGACACAGGAGCCAGTGTGACAGCTGTCAAGTGTCACCTGGTGTCTAAGGAGCAGGTTGTCCCTGATGCATTCTATCCGGTTGTTGCCGCTGACAACACAGAGAGTCACTGCAAGGTGGCTCAGGTTCCCTTTGAGTGGGGGGTCTCGGGTACTCTTCAAGTAGCTGTGAGGCCAGCCATGCCTGTTGACTGTTTGTTAGGGAACGATTTGGAGAGCTCACCTTGGGCTAAGGTGGAGCGGAGTGCGCATTTAGAAATGTTGGGCTTGCCTGATTGGGCATGTGTGACCACCCGGTCAATGGCAGCTAAAGGTGTTCAAGAGGACCTGGAGCCTGAGAGGGAGGCCCAGGTGCCTGCCGGAGAGAGAGGAGGAAGGGGGCGCGGGAAACCGGCCCCGAAGTTCCCACGGTCCAGGAGGAGGCAGACCCTGAGGGGGATGCCCTGGAGCCTACAGGGGAACAGGTAGCTGAACTGGGGGACCTACCTGAGCTGACCCATTGGCAGCAAGAAGGAGGACCCTCCAGGGAAGAGTTCTGCGAGGAGCAGAACGCATGCCCCTCTCTCGTGTGTCTGAGGCAACAGGCCACAGACCAGGCAGCAGGTGATCAGTCTGGATCACATTGGATTTACTGGGAGAATGGTCTCCTGTATTCAGAGCCTAAGGTTGCTGAGCCTGGGTCAGCCCGTGTGCTGGTGGTACCCCAGCGCTTCAGAGCCTTCCTACTGGGGTTGGCTCATGATGTACCGTTAGCGGGACATCTGGGGCAGGACAAGACCTTTGACAGGCTTGTTACCCATTTCTATTGGCCCCAGATGCGCAGGAGTGCCGCCACTCACTGCAGGACATGCCAGACTTGCCAGGCAAGTGGAAAGAGTGGGAGGAAGCACAAGGCTCCTCTCCAGCCATTCCCTGTGGTCAGCACCCCTTTGAACGGGTGGGTATTGACATTGTGGGGCCACTGGACCCCAAGACAGCCATGGGCAACAGGTTTATCCTGGTCTTGGTGGACCATGCCATCCGGTACCCTGAAGCCATCCCTCTGAGGACAGTGACGGCCCCCGTGGTGGGTCGGGCACTGATGGGAATTTTCTCACGTGTGGGATTCCCTCAAGAGGTGGTGTCTGACAGAGATACCAACTTCGTGTCCAAGTACATGAAGTCCCTATGGCAGGAGTGCGGTGTAACTTACAAGTTCACCACTCCTTACCACCCTCAAGGAAATGGGCTGGTTGAGAGATTCAACCGGACCCTCAAGGGCATGATTATGGGTCTGGAAGAACCCATGAGGCGTAAATGGGACGTCCTCTTACCATGCCTGTTGTTTGCATACCGGGAGGTGCCACAGAAGTCTCTAGGGTTCAGTCCCTTTGAGCTCCTCTATGGACACCCGGTGCGAGGACCTCTGAGTTTGGTCAAGGAAGGCTGGGAGCAATCTCCCAGGAAACCTCCCCAGGATGTATACAGTTACATGCTGGCCTTCAGGAACCAGACTAGGCGTTTCAGAGAACTTGCTGAGGCAAATCTGGAAGCCAGCCAGGAGGAGATGAAGCGGTGGTACGACCAGAATGCCACTCTGGTAGAGCTTCAGCCTGGTCAGAAAGTGTGGGTCATGGCCCCTGTGGAGCCTTGTGCGCTCCAGGACAGGTGGACCGGCCCTTTACGGTGGTGGAGCGCAAGAGTCCAGTTACCTATTTGGTGGACTTGCAGTCTCCCAGGAACTCCTTGCGGGTCCTGCATGTGAACCGCCTGAAGCCCCACTTGGAGAGGTCCCAAGTGGGCATGCTCTTAGCTACAGATGATGGAATGGAGGAGGAGACCGAGCCTCTGCCTGACCTCCTGTCAGCCCGAGAGCAAGATGGATCAGTGGAGGGAGTAAACCTCTCTACCTCCCTGACACCTGAGCAGCAGGGTGACTGTCGCGAACTGTTGGGACAGTTCCCTGACCTGTTCTCCCTGGTTCCCAGTGTCACTCATTGGTGCGTCCATGATGTGGACACTGGGGACAGTCTTCCTGTGAAGCACAAGGCTTACAGGGTGACTGACAGGGTCAGAGCCTGCATCAAGGAGGAGGTCTCCAAGATGTTTGCGCTAGGGGTGATTGAGTCCTCTAACAGCCCTTGGGCCAGCTCAGTGGTCTTGGTTCCAAAGGCTGCCGCGCCTGGTGCCACCCCAGAACTCCGGTTCTGTGTGGACTACAGGGGACTCAATTCCGTCACCAGGACTGACGCCCACCCCATCCCCAGAGCTGATGAGCTCATAGATCGGGTTAGGGGCTGCGCGGTACCTCAGCACGTTTGACTTAACGTCTGGGTACTGGCAGATCGCCTTGACTGATGGGGCAAAGAGAGGTCAGCATTCTCCACACCAGATGGGCACTACCAGTTCCGGGTGATGCCCTTTGGGATGAAGAATGCCCCTGCCACCTTTCAGAGGTTGGTCAACCAGGTGTTGGTTGGACTGGAGGATTTCAGTGCCGCCTACCTGGATGACATCGCAGTGTTCAGTGCCAGTTGGGAAGAACATCTGCGTCACCTCTGGGAAGTGTTGATGGCGCTGCGGAGGGCAGGCCTCACAATCAAGGCGAGTAAGTGCCAGATTGGGCAGGGTTCTGTGGTGTACTTGGGACACCAGGTTGGGAGCGGCCAGGTGGCGCCCTCCAACCAAAAATTGATACCATTCTGGCTTGGGAGCCCCCAAGACCCAGACAGAGGTGAGAGCCTTCCTAGGACTCACCGGGTATTACCGGAGATTCGTCAAGGGGTATGGCAGCATTGTTGCCCCCTTGACAGAGCTGACTTCCAAGAAGCAGCCCAGGAAAGTGATTTGGACTGACGCCTGTCAAAAGCTTTTGACACCTTGAAGACTGCCATGTGCACGGCGCCTGTGCTCCAGGCACCCAACTTCTCCAATGAGTTCATTGTTCAGACCGACGCTTCAGAGCATGGTGTAGGGGCTGTTCTATCACAGATCAATGAGGAGGGCCTAGACCAACCTGTAGCCTTCATCAGTAGGAGGTTACTTCCCGGGAACAGAGATGGAGTGCTATTGAGCGTGAGGCATTTGCTGTGGTCTGGGCTCTGAAGAAGCTGAGACCATACCTGTTTGGGACTCACTTCCGGGTTCAGACAGACCACAGGCCCCTCAGATGGTTGATGCAGATGAGGGGTGAGAATCCAAAGCTGTTGAGGTGGTCCATTTCCCTACAGGGGATGGACTTTACGGTGGAACACCGCCCTGGTACAGAACACGCCAATGCTGATGGACTGTCCAGATTTTTCCGCTTTAGCGATGAGAACTCCCTAGGGGTAGGATAGTTCTCCCACATTTCAGCTGGAGGGGACACGTGTTAGACCTGGCATCCTTGGCGTGGATCTCCCTTCCATTTTTTCGTAATGCCTCCACTGTTGCCGATATGTTTTTGCTGGACTAGATGCTCATGGGCACTTTGCCGCTGCTAATCAGTGCCAAAGTGCAAGTGCTCCCTATCGTGAATTGATGTATGTATTAGTGACTCCATGATTGGATGATTGGTTTACTTGTCAGTCCCTAGTACCGTGCACTGAGTGTGCCCAGGGCTTGTAAATCCAATGCTGCTGGTGGGCTTGCAGCACGGGTTGTGCCACCCACAGAAGCAGCTTGTAAAGTGTGTCTCAGGCCTGCCATTGCAGAGCCTGTGTGCAGCCTAGGGCTGCCATGTCGACTTGGTGAGTGCACCCACTTACCAGTCCCTAAACCTTCCCTTTACTGCATGTTGGTCACCCCTAAAGTAGGCCCTAGGGCAGGGTGCATTGTAAGTATAAGGTAGGACATGCCCTGGTGTGTGTGGGGTGTCCTAATAGTGAATTACAGCCATTTTCGTTTTTTCACTATTGCAAGGCTACCTGCTCCCCATAGGCCAGAATGGGCAGACTGACTATTACACCTTATAGTCAGAACTGACCCCGGGAACATGGTAGAAAAACGAATTTAGTATGCCTGAACTCAGGATGATAAAATACATCTTTTAGTGAAGTTGGTTTTAACATTCTGTGTTTGAAAATACCACTTTTAGAAAGTGGGTATTTTCTTGCCTAACTATCCAAGCCTGCCTCTGCTAGGTTGTGTATTCCTTGTCTGGAGATTGAGTGACAGGGGCTGGGGGTGGCTACAGGAGACAGGATGAGTCAGCACAGGGCTGAATAGAAAGATCTGCATCCAGAGTGGAGGGAGGAGTTGCACCTGGGTCTGAATAGGGCTGTGCCTGCCTTCCACAATGCTGGCTCCACCTCCTGCCGGGCGGCTGAGCACTCTGCCCCACATTCTGAAAGGAAAGAAGGAGTCAGAAAAACAAAGTGCTCCAGGACTGACCAGAACTGGTTTTGGACTAGGCAGAGGCCTCTCTGCCTCCAGAGAACAAAGAGAATCAGGGTATAAGAGGGGCACCCAGACCCCAGGAAAATTAGATCACTTTTGGGAACAAGAAGAAACCTTTGCTGAGGAGCGGAACCAAGAAGAAACTGAGGAGAGACTATCCCTAAGCCTGAAGTGCTGCTTGGGGATTGGCCTGCAGTGGTTTGCCTGACTGCCAAAGAAAGGAGAAAGGAACTTTTGCTTTGCTGTGACTTTCATCAACTTGTGAAGGATCTCCAAGGGCTTGGAAGAGAGCTTGCCCCCTGACCGAAGTCCCAGGACCATTGGACTTCACCCCTCTGTGAATTGCTGCTGGAAACTCTGTTTCAGTGGCTACAGAGGTAGGGAGCTGTGACCGACTCTCACGACCGACTCGGTGTCCTGTAAGCACCGCATCGAAGCACCGTCTCGCCCTGCAACGCACGGCCCTGGTCTCACCGACTCCGTCAACGAGCCGCTGCCTGCACCGCATCGAGGGACAACGCGTCCTGCAACGCTCGCTACGCCGAATCGAACTGGTCCGACCGACACGGTCACTGCTGCTGAGTTCGAGTCCTGTGACCGCACCGGAGTTGGGCACCGCTCGCACGCTTTGCGACGCACCGCCCGACTCGCACCGCTGTCCGGACTGATCGACGCCAGCTCCTGAATCCGGCTCCGTCGCCGCACCGCAACCTGCCAGCACCGCATCGAAGCACCTTCTCGCCCTGCAACGCACGGCCCTGGTCTCACCAACTCCGTCTCGACGACGTCAACGAGCCGCTGCCTGCACCGCATCGAGGGACAACGCGTCCTGCAACGCTTCCATTTTTGCATCGCGACCGCGACGAACAGCCATCCGGCTCGCACGCCCGTGCCTGCCGCTTCAAGTAAAGGTACTGTGACTGAGTCTGTCTACACTGTGTTGGCCCGTCTCGACGCGGTCAGCTGGATTTGTTAGACTCTGTTTGTTCTCGACATCGCCGTAGCCGGGAGGAGGCTACCGACTCGCACAGAACCTTGAATTAAGCCTTTTGATCAGAACTAAGCACTCTTGACACTATTGTGGATTATTTTTGTCGTTTATGGTCTTGTGATAAATCTATATAAAGTATACCTATTTTTATAAATATATAACCTGTGTGGTGTCCATTTGTAGTGTTGTCACTTGATTACTGTATGTGTTCACAAATGTTTTACACACTGCCTCTGAACTAAGCCTGTCTGCTCGTGCCAAGCTACCAAGAGGGTGAGCAGGGGTTCCTTCAGGAGTGTACCTACTTTCCCTGACTAGACTCAAGGGTCCCTATTTGGACAAAGGTACCTACCTCTGCCAACTAGTGACCCCCAAATCTAACAATGGTGATGGTGAGTGGTGCCTCGAGTGTCGGTGTGGATGTGATGAGGGCAGGACCCATGTGAGTTTTTATGACTTGGTTTGTATTGGTGGGTGTCTTGGTCTGGAGCTCATGGGGCAGACATGCTTTTCCTTCTAGCTGCACCAGGGTGGCTTATGACGTGCTTGTGGGTCTGTTAGTGATGAGAGATGAGCATGTACTGTGACATGGATGTTGTATGGGTGATACCTGCATGTGTTGAGTTGATGTAGGTCTTGTGGGGAAGTTGACATGTGCATATGTATGGATCATATACAGAAACAACAAAGTACTGAGATATCAACAACAGCAACAGTACACGATACATCTTCTTGATAGGTTTCATAAGTAGTATTTATTCTTTCTTCAGATTCATTTTTCATGTAAACATAACATCACATCAGCCTCAATGTGTGGATCATGTGTATGTGAGTGGGCAGTAAGAGTTGCCTGAGTGATTCTGTAGCTGTGTTACATGTTTGCTGAAGCTTGTTGTGTGATAATGGACGCTCATGGATGCTTGTTATGATGGTAAAATGTAAAATGTAAGTCCGTTTTTATATAGCGCAGCTACTCACCCTTACGGGTCTCAAGGCGCTGGGGGCCGTCGTGGAAATTAAGTGAGCTATTGCCCAGAGTCACATGGTGCTGAGCTGAGCTGTCGCCGGAGCCGGGGATCAAACCGTGAACCCTGTGCTCCGAAGTCAGCTGCCCTGGCCGCTGCACCACACCTCTCCATGATGGTCACTTTGTGGACACTGGTGCGTGCTACACCGATTGGCATCACAGGACGGCTATGCTCCACCTAGCCTTGGCTTGTGTGAGTTGTGTGTGGGCATTATTGGAAAGTTGCCCTTTGTAGGTAGTAGTGGTCACTGTATGATCATGAATGCCCTTGGTCTTC
The DNA here is from genome assembly GCA_963921515.1 of Calotriton arnoldi. Classification (NCBI taxonomy): domain Eukaryota; kingdom Metazoa; phylum Chordata; class Amphibia; order Caudata; family Salamandridae; genus Calotriton; species Calotriton arnoldi. Next base: position 3,388,585 of record CAWUFW010000345.1, on the reverse strand, counting down.
TGTGGGTGGCTGGTCTGTCGTCTATTTGCAACAGCACCTGTGTATTTCACATGTGTTTGAGGCTCATTCAGTGGATGGTGCCCTTTTGTTCCCTCTAATCATCCTGGCCCTCCTACATCTCCGCTCTGCCCATTCCTCAAGCTTGGCAGTTGGCGTTGCTGCCACAATTTTGACCAGCTGTTCATTCAAGGATACCTTTGGCTTAGATAATTTTGTATTTGCAGCAGCTTGTACTCAACAGGTGGGTAATGATGCTTTTTGCATTCCCACATGGCCAATTACACATTGATGGGAGTGTTAGCCCCCCCAAATCACAGAATGACTACACATTGCTGTGGTGATGTCCCCCCCCAACAGCCTCTACAATGCTGGGAGTGTTAGGCATGCACCCCCTATAGGCTAGACAATGCTGGGAGTGTTGGGCATGCACCCCCTATAGGCTAGACAATGCTGGGAGTGTTAGGCATGCACCACCCTGTAGGGTAGACAATGCTGCAGGATTCCCCCCACCGCAATGGTGACTGTGGTTAATCACAGCCTGTGTATTATGTTTCCTTTCACGGGGTAGTAGCGTTTTTGTGTTGGTTGGGGAGCTGACTTACCTTCTTCGGCGAGCGCGTCGGTTGGGGTTGTGGTATCGTCCGTAGATGTAGAGTATAGGGATGACATGCGCGATAGGATACATGGCTGCTTCGTCTCGTTCGCAGGAATCCTGTTGTGGCATGAATCGGAGCTGTTATACTCACCTTCCGGATGCTATGACGTGCTGGAAGTGGCGACTCGCTCGTCGCCTGGGAAGTGCGCATCGTACTTGTCAGGCCGGAATCTGATTGGGAAATGCCTCCGGACTACGCGATTCAGCGCTTACGGAGGCGTCTCGCTGGGAAAATGGAGCCGGAGTCGGAGCTTCCGTGTCGCTCGGGAAATGGAGCCTTTTTGTCATCGTACTTGCTCATTGGGATCGGGTGACGAATCGTACGGAAACCACGGCTACGATTCGGATTGGTAAATTGCGAATGCTGTTTGTAGCCCTTCTGAGCAAGTTCGGAATCGACCCCTTAGTGTCTAGAGAAAGAAATTGACCTACCATATAAAGTGTGAGGAGGAGATGCTACTTTGATAAGTTCTTTATTTATCCAAATGTGACTAACAATTTTCTACTTGTCTTGGACAAACAAATCTCCTCCTCCAGATGCATGCTCAAATGCCAGGTGCTGTTTATTTTAAATGTATCTGGAAACGAACCAACATGTTTCTATACCTAACAGAACCTTTCTCAGTGTTTTTATAGTCCTTCTTCTATTTTACATATTTGTTTTCTGACAAACAATAAAGAAGGAGTACCCAAATGTTAACCATCTCCTGCACGACCACCAGTCTGGCTTCAGATCACACTGCAGCATGCAAACTGCTACCTTACACATTGTAGACAATGCCTTCTTCACCACAGATGTAGATGACCCTGCCTCCAAATACTGCTGGACCTCTCAACTGCCTTCGATTCAGTCGACCATCGCACAGTCATATGCACCCTTGCGTGTCAGATGGGATTCACCAGCAATGTCCTTTGCTGTTTCTCCTGTTACTTTTTCTAACAAAACCAGTTTGTTCACATGGGTACCTTCACAGTCACAAACAATCCCTATCAGCTGTGGAGTTCTACAGAGTTCCATCTAGTCTTCTGTAATCTTCAGCCTTTACATGGAGCAACTTGGTTCACCAATATGAATATGATACACTACTGTACTTAAAAGCCTCCTCTGCTTCAGACATCCAACATCTCGAATACTGTTTGCACATCATTCAGACTGGGGTATCCAGCGCCTACCTGAAGCTCAGCCCAAGCAAGACAGAATTCCTCTTATTTGCCAAGAACAACAAACAAGAAACATTACAAACCTGGTACAATGATATGAACCATGGAGGTTTTAAATCCCAACTTTCACCGAATGCCAAGTCACCTGCATTCGCCTTGGACACCAACTTCATCCTCTAGGATCACAATGGCAAAGAAGGATAGCCTGATACCAGCTCTCTACTCAAAAGAAAATCAGATTATTTCTTCCAAAAAGTGGCTTTAGAGCTGCTGTTCAAGCCCTCGTACTCTTGACATGGATAACAGTATTGCTCTACTTCATGGCCTTACAGACTCCACACTAGCACTCCTTACGGGCATCCTACACACCACAACACATCTAATCCAGGGCCTGAAGAAATATGATCACACCACACCCATCCTGATGGAACTCCATTGACTCATCTTGCTTGCCCATGCCAGCTCAAAACCAGGGTCATCATTAACAAGCCCACCATGGCCAGCACCCTGCCTATCTTGCAGACAAAAAGAGAGCTGGCCTTTTTCATCCATGAACAGAGGATCTGGAAGACTCACCTCTTTAAAGAACACTATATCAGAATACATTAACCGTTCACAACACATGCAGGTATCACCCATACAACATCCATGTCACAGTACATGCTCATCTCTCATCACTAACAGACCCACAAGCACGTCATAAGCCACCCTGGTGCAGCTAGAAGGAAAAGCATGTCTGCCCCATGAGCTCCAGACCAAGACACCCACCAATACAAACCAAGTCATACAAACTCACATGGGTGCTGTCCTGTCTTTTGGCTCAGTTTATGCCATAGAAATACAATACACATACATATATGAATTCCAATATTCTGAAAATTAAATATGCAAATAATCTGATCCAAATTTAATTCCAAAAATCCTGAATGTAACTCTCAAAAATTATCTGATAATTTCGGTATTCATTCATTCAAAATCATGTATCATAATGTTATTGTTAATCGGAACATTCACCAAAAGGTATCCTGGCACCATAGATTTTAGTTTCTTCATGAAAAGGGTATGTAAAGAAACATTTTTTAATTCTAAAGGAAGAGTCTTCCACAGTCAAAGGGCCATCACAGAAAAGGCCTCACCTCCAGATTTGACATTTGTAAAACCAGGCAGGTTAAGGTGACATGCTTTCAAAGACCAAAGATTACAGTTAGGATTGTATTTGCTCATTTTTTTTTTTTTTTAAACCACAGCGCTTCACAGTACAAGCAATTGTATACTAGACATAAAACTTTAAAGGAAACTCTGATTTTAACAGGTAGCCAGTGCAGCTGTACCAGCATGAGCTGAACTACTTGAAGGAGATGTTTGGATATGCCAAAGCACTGTTAGTTGTAATAAATTACTCCAGCTCCAATAACTGCCGCTGTCACCATTTTCCTGCTTTCAAATGATAGAAGAGGTGTAATAACATTTAGTTTATGCATCCAAAAGGTACAAGAGCCCACAGCAGAGTCTTTCTTTTCCATGGTCAGCTTCATGCCCAGTTTAATCCCAAAGTGTTTTTTCACTTATTTTAGGAATTGGAACAAGAACAAGAGCATCCCGCCATAAATTAAGGTGATCAGAACAATGTATTATTGCCAATGGTTACAATCTTAGTGTTTGCAATATTGATTCTCAGTCAGTTTTGGTCCATCCAAGTTTTTATATCACATAAGCACTCTCTTATGGCATTGGAAAATGCTGAGGCTCTACTTAGCTGAATGGTATTAGCATACGTACAGAGCTTACATCAAGATGAACTAATCAACTCCATAAGTAGGAGCATACAGATGTTGATCAGGCAAGATGTTAGAAATGGGATTTCTGGCTGGCTAGGGCATGCGCCAAAGCCAGGCAGAAACCACCACTCTAGTCAGGGCAAGGGAGTTACACGCTGAAGATAACCCCTGCTCACCCCCCTGGTAGCTTGGCACGAGCAGTCAGGCTTATCCCAGAGGGATTGTGTAAAGCGTTTGCGCAACACACACACACAGCAGCAACACACTAGGCACACCACAAAAGAAACTCCACACAAGATTATATAAAAAATATCCTTTGTATTATCATAAACACATTAGAATCATAACCACACAATATACACTGTGCCAACTTGCACCAGGTAGTAATTTACAGGGGATTATATACGTGACAGGGCCAATCGGGCCGCTGTCAGAACCATTAGAAAGCACAAGTAGCAAATATAAAACAACCAGTAACTACTGGTAAAATACTGTACTCAGCATCATCACAAGCAACATAAACGCATTATGTCTGCATCACATTTGGCATAAACACATTATGCAATAGCATTAGGCATCACCGTGGGGCCTTGTGCCCTGCCAACACCATAAAAATGACCCCAGGCCAACTGGCCTTCCTCTGGGGCCCGTCTGGGCTGTCCCCCAATGGCCTTTGTCCCAAAAGTCAGGGCGCTAAATCATAGGACCTTCCAACTGGCCCTCTGGCTGCCAATGCAACCACCACAAGTGTGCGCAATGCACTGGGGGCAAGGGTGCGTCTCACCCCTTCCTCTACATGACAAGAAATGCCCCCGTCGTTGCAGCTGTAGAAAATTTAGCTTTGGCACCACCGTGCCTTGGAAGCCCCACTCCGGGACTTCTAAACACAACTGTTCCTTCTGGGTAGCTGCTCGCGCTCTCGCGGTGCAGCTGTGGCAGATAAACAAGCACTGGCACCCACCGTGCCCTGGGAGCACCAACAATGCTCCAAGTTCAGCCCCCACTCACTGGGGCTTTTCGTTAGGCACAAAAGGCTACTTCAAGGTAGGGGGAAGGGGAGACTCCGACTCGGTCCCCCCCTCAGGGAAAACAGCCCTAGGACCCAAGGCAGCCTCACAACAAGGGCGGTAGGGATGAGAGCTCCGTGCTCACTCACCCGCTTTGAGCTGCGCTGACTCCATGCCGTGCTGCGGGGTCAACCAAGGCTTCCTGTGGCTTCTTCCCTCTTCAGCACGCGGGACTTCCCTGCTTTCTCCGGTCCCTCGCCACCTCCGGGGATTGCCTGTAGGAGTACACGAGGCGCCGGCTCCACCTTACGCCGGGGCCCGCCCACGACTAGGCACCGTCATGCCTGTCTTCCTCTTCCCAGGATGCTTGTTTCCGGTCCAGGGAGGACCTGGCTTGGCAGTTCGGGCTGGACTGTTCCCACAAGGAACAGGGTCAAGACTGATTTGCATATGGCTGGGTCCAAACTCGGGTGGTGTGGTGAGCAAAAGAATGATGGATTTAACCCAGATCCTTGTGACTGGGGGTGAATGTTTGCATTGTCCAGCATTCCGTCCATCAATTGTTTCTTTGCATTTGTCGCCCTAAGTGGGAAGGGTATGCCCAGATGTGGGTCCCGTGCTCACTACACCACTGGATTCAAGCTAGCCTGGCTGAAGAAGGGTGATGCCCTGAAACCGGTACCAGGATGCCGGATTTTGCGACTAAAGGCTCGATATTATCGTTAACAATGTTGTCAATATTAGCGGTAATATCAACTCCGAGATATGTTGCCTTTTTAACTACTCGGGTGTCATTAATCATTAGGTTTTCATTGCACACGATTTGAGTTTTACTGCGATTAAGGGAGTACCCTGAAAGTGACCCAAATCTCGCCGCCTCTATCTCAATCTCGACTATAGCTGTTTCGGGGTTGGGAGTCACTAGAGCAATATCATCGGCATATGCCAGAACTTTGGTTTCCCAGCCATGAGTTACGATAGGCCTAATAACCTTGTTGTTTTCCAATTGGCGTAAGAAAGGGTCTATATAGATTGCAAATAGAAGCGGCGAACTTGGGCAACCCTGTCGGGTACCTCTAGTTATTTTAAAAGTGTCTGTGAGTGCACCATTTACAAAAAGTCTTGCAGTAGGGTGAAAATAAAGCATTTATAGGCCTGTAGGAGTCCTTTTCCGATTCCGACCCTTGACAGGGTCTCCCATAAGAAAGACCAGGAGACCCTGTCAAAGACCTTTTCTGCATCTAGCAAAATTAATGGTATTGGGTCCCTAGAGATGTTGCAGCATCCAGAAGTGAAATGACCCTTCTAATGTGGTCCGTCATGCCCCGCCCTGGTATGAACCCATGTTGTTGTATAGAGATAACCTTGTGAATTACAAAGGCCAGACGAGTAGCAAGGATTTTAGAATATATCTTACTGTCGCTATTTATTAATGTAATAGGGCGATAGGAACCGGGTTCCGATGGTGTTTTATGTTTTTTAAGAAAGACTATGATTTTGGCCTGTGCCCAGGATTCAGGTGGTCTTCCCCCCTTAAATATGTGTATAAATAGCTGTAACATACACTCTTTCAGTTGAGTCTAGAATTTCTTGTAAAACTCTAGGGGTATATTATCTTGACCGGTGGCCTTGCCGTTTGGGAGGCTGTTAATACATAATAATATCTCCACCCATTGGGGGAGTTCCTCCAGCTGTAGCTGGTCCTCCTGAGAAAATTGTTCCGTTGGAATCTGATTAAGCTATGTCATAACATCTCCCAAATAGCCTGGTGTATCCTCGCGATACAGCTCTTGGTAGTATGCGTAAGACACAGTACAGATTCCCTCTGGGTCTGTGATCATCCCTCGCACGGGATCTTTAATTTCTGCTATTATATTCCGAGTGGCTTTTTGCCTAGCTCTGGTTGCTAGGTGATGCCCAACCTGCTCGCTACACTCGTATGCTTCCTCCCGCCACGCTGCTAGTCTATCTGCGGCCCTTTTCGCTATTATCTCCATAATTGCTGACTTAGCTACCATCACTTTTGCCTGTGCTTCTGCGGAGTCGCCCCCAGTCTGGAGCACTGTAATCAATTCCTCTTCAGCAACGGCCAATCTGCCTTGCATATCATTTATCGAGAGACGCTTTTTTTTGTTCGGAGATAGTGAAAAGCTGAGTGTTTCCCCGCGTATTCCTGCTTTCAACGTATCCCAAACCACTTCAACTCCTGCACTCCCTATATTCTCCTTGAGAAATTGGGGAATCCACTCCCTCATATGGTCACAGTATTCTTCAATGAGAAGGAGAGTTCGTTCAAAACTCCAAGGAGTAACACCCGCATCTTTTGACACGTTCCCCTTAAGCTCTACAATTAGGGGGTTATGATCAGCCAGTATGCGTGGAGCTTTCTCAATCAAGCAGTCATGAAGAAGAGTGTGAGATACTAATATGAAGTCTAATCTTGCGTGTTTATTGTGCGGGTAAGAAAAATAAGTAAAGCTGGGGTCCGAGGGATTCTGCCAGTTCCAAATATCTGACAGTGCCTGTTCGCGGTATAATGTCCTTAATGCTCTATACACATTTGGTTTCCGGCCACTATATATCCAGCCAGTATCCAAGCTTATATTGCAGGCAAATGTATCACCGCAGATAATTATGGGTAGTGGCCAGGCAGCTAGTTCATTATTAATATGGAGAAATACTGCTGGATCATCTAGGGTACTGCCATAAATTGTGCATATGGTAAGTGGGTCTCCGTTATTCTTGCGGCATTCGGTGATTACCCACCTCCCAAGCTGATCCACTGATGTACGCCTGAATTGTAGGGAGCGATTAGAGGTCAGAATCGCTACCCCGCGTGTCCGTGAATTTTGTGTCGTGGCCCCCACCTGTACCCAAGTGTTCCCAATAGATGTATCTGAGCCCTTTCGATGTGCGTTTCCTGCATACAGATTATATCGGCCTTCAATAAACGAAGTCCAGATGCAGTGTTTTGGCTTTTTTTAAGATCATTAAGACAGCAAATGTTGATTGTGGCTATGCGCAGTTTACTCATTTACGATTACCACTGAAACACTTATCAGGGATCCCCAATGCATTCCTATGAGAGGGCAGCCTCACAGCAGTGAGAAACCAAAATGGCTGTTTGTCACTACTAGGACATGTCACACACTTAAGGTACATGTCCTACCTTTCACCTACAATGCACCCTGCCCATAGGGCTAGCTAGGGCCTACCTTAGGGGTGACTGACATGCAGTAAAAGGGGGGTCACAGACGTTGCACACACTTTAGGTGTCACGTCACAGCGGCAGTAACACTGCGCGCACAGGCCCTGCATTGGCAGAGCCTGAGACAGGTTTGAAAGGCTACTTTGGTGGGTGGCGCAATCAGCGCTGCAAGCCCACCAGTAGCATTTAATTTACTGGCCCCGGGTATTTTAGATACCACTTTACTGGGGACTGATAGGTAAATTAAATACGCCAAACAGGTGTAGACCAATCTTACCATGTTTACCACAGAGAGCACACGCACTTTACACTGGACAGCAGTGCTAAAGTGCCCAGAGTCCTAAAACCACCAACACCAGGTCAGAAAAAAGACTAGGAGGAAGGCAAAAGTTCAGGGATGACCCTGCAAAAGGGCCAAGTCCAACACAAGGGGATAAAAATAGATCCCTTTGGCACCCTCCTGTAGAATCAGAAAAGAGATTGAACCTGATTCACAAAGATAAACTTGCACTTTTGTGTAAGTTTACAATTGTTTGCTATTCATGAAGGGATTTACGAGTAGTATCTTTACGAGTGCGGAGTATCTGCACATAAAAAGATAGGTTTTTTTATGTGCAGAGACTCCGCACTCATAAAGATACTATACTACTCGTAAACCCTTTGTGCATAGCAAACAAGTTTACCTTTGTAAATCAGGCCCTTATCTATTGGGGCTTTTTTGATCTTTGTTTCAATAAAGAAAAGAACGAGTCAAGAGCAGTCCCTCTTTTGTCACAGATTTTGAGTCTTGAGAGCAAGATGCTGTGGTCCATGGTATCAAAGGCGCCGTTGGGTCTAAAAGAATAAGGACAGCAGTGGTGTTGCTATCAGCAGCCATTTGTAGATTGCAAGGACTGATACCAATGTGAACGCCATAGTTTTTCTGAAAGCTGATCTCTCCACCTTCAGGGATATTGTTAATTTCCAGGAAGGTAGCTAGTTGGACAGCCTCCATCTAGAATTATTGGCTATTGCAGTTAACAAGGCAATAAGATGGTAATCTGATGGCTGTCCTGGATCTAAATCTGACTTTTTAAGAATTGTCCAGAGTACACACTGCTTGAATTCTGTAGGAACAGCCTCTGAACCTAGAGAGAGATTGATAATTTGCTGTATAGCTTTGTTTACAGCTGGCAGCTCTTAATGAATATTACAAAGAGGGATATGGTCAGAGGGAGCACCTGATTTAGATCTTTTAATCAAAGTAGCTGTATCTTCTGCACTCAATTTGCCACAACATTACAGAGTGGCTTCATCCCTCAATTAATTATTCAGTGAGAACAATTGACTTTCGATAACACCACAAATAGTTGTGCTTTTATCATATAAATAGGTGGTCAGAATGACACAATTGTGGAGAATAATTGGAGGATGCTGGAAAATTTGTAAGCTCATTAGTGACTTTAAATGTTTCATTTTGTTTATTCTTGCATGGTTTTTTCTATTGTTGTAGAAATTGGAACCGCCCGTGCACATGGCATCTTTATAGATAGATAGCTTATGTTATATTGAGTTTTCTGATCTTCAGAGTTGTCAATTTGGCATTTACGCTAAGCCTGTCTTGCTTCCAATTTCAGTTTCACAAGGCATTGATAAAATCATGGGAAAGTGTTTGTTAAATGTTTCCCTTTGTTCAGTCAGAGAGGCTATTTGGTCTGCTATATAAGTGGTCCATAGCGGTCCATAACTGTCATAACGAGAGATTATACAATCAAAGAGGAACAGAGAGAAACAAAAGCCTCATTACATTTACTGTAGCTAACTTTGTGTCACGGTCTTGAGAACTTATGTCCTGTTTGAGATGTCTGCTTATTGTACACAATGATATGTCCAAATCTCTCGAGAGATGGAGATAGAGCCAGTCAAGCAGGGCTGGACCCGTACCATAATTGGATATGCCCAGCACCATCTATAGGGGAATTACCTATCTGCATAAAACCACAAGTCTGCACATGGGTGAGTAGTTGTAATGTGTTGATGCCACCTCTACTTTCAAAATGAAAATTTAAATTATTGACTATTAGCCATGGCTTTCATCACAAGCAAAGACTGAGATGAAGTTTTAAACTTTTGGTAAAAGAGCTGAAGACGAGCCAATGGGGAGGCAAATAAGCATAATCGATAAGGAAGACTTTGCAAAAGTGGAGAGATGTAATAAGTATTTCAGAATAGACTATGCTTAAATCCTTCGACGTACATACTGAGAAGTGACTGCTAAAGATCACACGATTCCTTTGCCTCTTTTTTGACCTGGGCGATCATGGTTTAAGATTCAGAACAAATAGCTCTAAAAGTGCTCTGGTGGAATATTTTGGAATTGAAAGGATTTTTAATACATCGTCGAGGCGGCGACAGATATTACTGCTGATATGTTATAGATTTACAGACAAATGTTCCTGTGGCTTGAAATTGATGAGGAGTAAGCTGTACATCTATGAGTCTTGTAAAGAAAACACATTAACTCAGCTACTGAATAGCCTGTTTCATTTTGTCTTGTTTGACACTTTAACACATTGTTTTGATGTTTTTATTACAGAGGGACATATTTTGAAATCATTGAAAGATTGAATGTACTTCATCAATATGACATTGATTAACTACACTTATTGCTGACCATGAAAATATTATCTGCCTACAGGTGCTGATAAGGGAATGAAATTCGATGTTGAAAGTAGCATCACCTGTTTCATGACAATCATTAATTTTCAATTGATGCAAACGAGGCGAGCTAATTATTTAATGAATGTGCACACTATTCAATTTTGGATGTTTTATCAGTTGATATGATTATGGGTTAGGTTTAAAGAGGAAAACAATTCTGATTATGATACAAATAGCAATTGTTTTTGAATTATTGAATTCTAAATTTATGGATAATTATTGTGAATTACATTTATTATTTTTTGGAATGAAATTTGGATCAAATAATTTGTATATTAAATTTTTCAGGATATTAAGTTTCATATATGTATGTATGTATATATATGGTATTTCTAAACTGCAAACTTAGCCCACACTCAGTGCAGCACTGTACACGGTCAAAGACAAGCATAAAGTGAACAAGTAATAGGAGAGGAAGCTGGGCTGTGGATGGTTATTAAAATGTATAATATATATAATGTATTTAAATCTCAACGATGCAGATCTATTTTGTTTAAAGATGTTTTGTATAGTCTTTCTTTCGTGTTTGTCAGGCTAAACCATTTCAAATAGAAGGACTGTAAAAACGGCAACTTGAGAACATTCACTAAAGAACCAAAACCTGTTGTTTTTTTCTCACTTAATTCAACAGTTTCCTTCATCTAAGAATAAAGTGTTTAATACGGGTACTTGTACCCGTACCATTGCATATCCCACATTGGGACTTATGGGTGCTCCCTTGTGTCTGGACAAAGCTAAATAATGATAGCGTAACACGTGTTAGGGGTTGCTTTTATTCATTTCAGGTTGGCTTGGTTGGTATTTTACTAATTCAAAGCTGTAATACTGTGCCTGGAGTGGTAAAAGGCTTTTGTCATTTTACAGCTCGGTGTGGATATCACTGTGCTAATCCAATGCTTAAACACTTTGCTGTAGAAATGTCAAAAGACTTTGTCCCTTTCTATCTCGGTGTGGATGGCACTGTGCTAATCCTATGCTTAAAGATTTTGATAGAAAAGCAGACATTTGAGGTGAGCAAATTTCGAGTGTCGCTGGTGTTGTAGGGTGCTCTATACAGGAGCTGCTCTCCACCTGAACTTGGGAACTACCCAGAGTTCTCTGCTTCTTTTTGTATAATTTATGTGCCACTCTATGCCTGAAAGGGTATTGTTTTGACTTATACTGGGTGCTCCCTTATGGCTGGACAAAGCTAAACCTCTCTGAAGAGCTATGATAGTGAAACACGTCAGGGGTTGCTTTTATTCATTTCAGGTTGGCTTGGTTGGTATTTTACCAATTCAAAGCTGTAATACTGTGCCTGGAGTGGTAAAGGCTTTTGTCATTTGATGGCTCGGCATGGATAGCACTGTGCATCTCCTATGCTTAAACACTTTGCTGAAGAAATGGCAAAAGACTTTGTCCCTTTCTATCTCAGCAGGGATATATATATTCCTTTTGTCTTCGCTTTCAAACAATCCCCATCACAGGAAAAACGAATACGAACTCCAAATTCTTGTGCTGCTTATTTATTGTGCCCTCACACTGCCATGACGCGTTTCGGCCTCGACAGGCCTTGATCACATCATATATATATATATATATATATATATATATATATATATATATATATATATATATATATATATATATATGTTTGTATACATAAATAGATAGAGATATTAATAGAATATCAATCTATAACTTAAACGGATATGAATGCCGTTCCACAAAGTGCAAAGAGTTTGGACTGATCCTTTTCTCTAGACACTCGAAGAAGTATGGGTTTCTCTTGTCTATCATTCCAGCTTGTGGTACCTTATAGGTGAAGAGGCGACAACGAAAGGCCAGCTAGTCCGGATGAAATGTAAAGAAATAGGAACCTGTGCAATTGGCTCTGGGGAGAAAAATGGAGGCTATACTCCTTTAAACCCGGATAGGAACTACTACTAACATTTTCCAAAGAAACAACATTGGTATAGTCACCGAGGACATGACATGGTGTTTTTATTGACAGATAGTCAGGGCCAGTGTTACGATGATTCGAGGTACGGTAGATTCTCAACAATACCTGTCCCAAGCATCAGCATCAATGAGGACATTAACAACAGAGTCAGAGTAGAGCATTGTGCTGCGATCCTAGTCATGTGATACTAGTAGAGCTAAGTGCCCAGGAACATAGCATGGCTGCTGCAGGGAACGGCTAGTGGTGCACTGGCAGGGGAGTGCTAAGGACCCATCAATATTTAGTCAGGGTGCTGAGTGGTCAGACTGGAGTGTCCTTCATAGACAAGTCTGTAGTTGAATGGCCCTTATAGAGTACTATGAGGGGTTTAGTAGGTCAGGATTAATATGCTTCAGCGGGGCACTATGAGGAGAACAGAAAGTATGGATCAAAGTGGGTGGCAGAGCATTACAAAGCATTGTTGTAGGTCTGAGGTTCACAGTAGTTCGAGGTTGTTTTACCTTGGTAGAGATGAGCTGAATGCAGTCGGGTGACAATGAAGAGGCTGTTGTAGTTCAGAAATCATATTTGCAATGCATACTCTGTACTAAAAACCCACTGGTGCAGATTGGCTGGGTCCTCCTTATTGGCAGCTTAAGTGTGATCCCTGTCAAAGGTACCGCACATACATAGAGGCAAGCAATTTTAGAGATGATGGTGTAATCCAAGGACTAATAGTAAAGGTATGCATCTTGTTACAAACAAGACACACTGACTGCTCTACCAAATATGGGGTAGTGACAACGCAGGAGAAGCATGGCTGTTAAAGGTGACAAGCAGGGTGCTTTGGGAGGAAGTAAATGTTGTTTGTTTAACTGAGTGAAATAATTAGAACCCACAAGAGACCTTTTATAGGTGTTTTGTTAGACACTCACATACTCTGTTAGTACCATACTTCATCATCGGGTCTCACCCAGTCCCTATAAAACATAGTGGGATCAACCACGTTCCAGGGGGCGCTTTTTCCTACCAGGGTCTTGTAAGATATAAATTCCTTTGGGTCACCCAGGTATCCGTTTAATGGTGAGTGCCCGAGGTATGTTAAAATAAGAAATATGGGTGTTTGCAGGATAGAGTGTTCCTACACTCCACATAAGTTCAACATGTTTCAGCCTCTAGTCGTGCATTGCTTTCTTCAGGACTATAGCTTCTACTCTCTGTGTTTGTTAGTAAATGTACAGTAAAAAGCCCTAGACCAGGAGACCAAGACACTGGTTGTGCAGCCTAGAAGACTGGTGGTACAGTACCCTTGCTGAGATGGTGCATTGGTTGGATTTGGAGAGTAGAAGGGACCAGGGTCATGGACCCCACTGATATGAATAGACTTGTTTTCCTTTTCTTCTATTGAAGCAGCATCAGTCTGTGCTGACATCAAAGGAATGCAAATTTAAGGGCCGTATTGGGGTGGTGGCATACATTTGTTTTTTTTAACCTTTCGCTCCATCTGTGAAAAATAATAGCTTGTAGAAGGAAGTTGACACATATTTGTTTACTTCGTATGCTATGAACTATATATTTCTCAATAGTAGATAATAGATGTGTTAAAAATAAAGTATTCCAAATTGTAAGTGTTAGGGATAATTAGGACTCTACATAATGATTATGATTATTGATATGCGTTACTCTCCGAAGTCTTTGGTGCAGTTCAGCTGGTGAGGTCAGAGGAGCTGTTCAATTGTAGCACAACCACACCTTGTTTTCAGCATGCCCCTAGCAAAGATGGTGGAGGTCATTCACTCCAACAGACTTGCAAGCATGTTACTAACATGGATATTTGTTACTCTGTAAAGCTGGCAGCCTAAGAGGTCAGAGTGCATACACTGTAATCAAAGCATCCATTAGGCAGACTCATACGCCTAGTTAACCAAAAAGAGGCCGGTGAGAGAGTATTACTGCTCCAAAATGTGAATCAATCAATCAATCACAAGATTTGTAAAGCGCACTACTTACCCACGAGGGTCTCAAGGCGCTGAAGGAGAGGAGGGGGGGTGTTGCCGCTACTGGTTGAATAGCCAGGTCTTGAGTCGTCTCCTGAAGGTCAGCAGGTCTTGGGTCTGTCGTAGGTTGAGGGGAAGGGTGTTCCAGATCTTGGCGGCGCGGTGAGAGAAGGATCTTCCTCCGGTGGTGGTTCTCCGGATGCGCGGGACGGTGGCCAGGGAGAGGTCGGCGGAGCGGAGTTGACGGTTGGGAACGTAGAAGGAGAGTCGACTGTTGAGGTAGGCTGGGCCGGTTTTGTGGAGTGCCTTGTCGACGGGGAGCCAGTGCAGGTTTTTCAGGTGGGGGGTGATGTGGCTGTGGCGTGGAATGTCGAGGATCAGGCGTGCAGAGGCGTTTTGGATTCTTTGCAGTCGTTTGATGAGCTTGGTCGGGGCTCCTGCGTAGAGGGCGTTTCCGTAGTCGAGTCTGCTGCTGACGAGGGCCTGGGTGACTGTTCTTCTTGTGTCTGTCGGGATCCACCTGTAGATCTTGCGGAGCATGCGGAGGGTGTTGAAGCAGGAGGAGGAGACTGCATTGACTTGCTTGGTCATGGTGAGCGTTGAGTCGAGGATGACTCCCAGGTTGCATGCGTGGTCGGTTGGTGTCGGGGGTGCCCCTAGTGACGAGGGCCACCAGGAGTCGTCCCAGGCTGATGGGTTGGAGCCGAGGATGAGGATCTCCGTCTTGTCTGTGTTCAGCTTAAGTCGGCTGCACTTCATCCAGTCGGCGACAGCTTTCATTCCTTCGTGGAGGTTGAATTTGGCGGTGAGGGGGTCCTTGGTGAGGGAGAGGATCAGTTGAGTGTCGTCGGCGTAGGAGATTATGTTGAGGTCGTGCTGTCGGGCGATGTGTGCGAGTGGAGCCATGTAGATGTTGAACAGTGTCGGGCTGAGGGAAGATCCCTGGGGTACGCCGCAGATGATCTCGGAGGCTTCGGATCGGAATGGGGGTGGCGGACGCTCTGGGTTCTGCCGGAAAGGAAGGAGGTGGTCCAATCCAGGGCCTTGTCTCGGATCCCTGCGTCGTGGAGGCGTGTGCGTAGTGTGCGGTGGCAAACAGTGTCGAAGGCGGCGGAGAGGTCCAGGAGGATGAGGGCCGCCGTCTCGCCGTTGTCCAGCAGGATCCTGATGTCATCTGTGGCGGCGATGAGGGTGGTCTCGGTGCTGTAGTTGCTGCGGAATCCTGACTGGGAGGGGTCCAGGATGCTGTTATCTTCGAGGTAGCGGGTGAGCTGTCTGTTGACAATCTTCTCGATGACCTTAGCTGGGAATGGAAGCAGGGAGATGGGCCGGAAGTTCTTGAGGTCGCTCGGGTCCGCCTTGGGTTTTTGAGTAGGGCGTTGATCTCGGCGTGTTTCCAGCTCTCTGGGAAGGTCGCGGTCTCGAAGGAGAGGTTGATGACGTTGCGCAGGTGGGGTGCGATGGAGCTGCCGGCTTTGTTGAAGATGTGGTGTGGAAAAGGGTCTGATGGGGAGCCGGAGTGGATTGTGCCCATGGTCTTGATTGTGTCCTCGGTGTTCACGTTGACCCAGGCTGTCAGGGGGTCGTGGTCGATGGGGTGCGGCGGGTCTGATGTGCCGGGCCTGTTGGGGTCGTCCGGGAGTCGAAGCTGTCGTGGATGTCGGCGATCTTGCGGTGGAAGAAGGTGGCGAGGGAATCACACAGGGCTTGCGACGGCGGGATGTCGTTGGCATTGGAGCTGGGGTTGGAGAGTTCCTTCACGATGCTGAAGAGCTCCTTGCTGTTGTGTGCGTTGTTGTCGAGGCGGTCTTTGAAGGAGGTCCTCTTGGCGGACCTGATGAGGTGATGGTGGTTGCGGATGGCGTCTTTGTGGGCTGCGCGGCTCTCCGGCGTCTTCTCGCTGTGCCATTTGTTCTCCAGTTTCCGGCCGGTACGCTTGGATGCTAGGAGTTCCGGGGTGAACCAGCTGGCTCTCTTGCTGGTGTCTTTGTAGGTTGGTTTTTTCAGCGGGGCTAAGGTGTTGGCGCAGTCGTCCATCCATCGTCTGAGAGTGCGGGCGGCGGCGTCGGGGTTGGAGGGGTCGGTGGGTGGGCTGAGTGCGAGGTTTGTCTGGAGTTGGTCTTCGGTGACTTTGCTCCAGCATCTGTGGGGGATCTGTAGGGTGCGGTGGTGTGCGGCGGGTTTCCAGAAGGTGAAGTGGATGCAGTGGTGGTCGGTTCAGGTGAGTTCGGAGGTGTGGCTGAAGGAGACGTGGGAGCTTGAGGAGAAGATAGCGTTGAGCGTGTGTCCGGCGATGTGGGTCGGCGTCATGACGAGCTGTTTCAGTCCGAGGTTGGCGAGGTTGTCGATCAGGGTGGAGGAGTTGCTGTCGTTGTTGTTCTCCAGGTGAAGGTTCAGGTCTCCGAGGAGGATGTAGTCGGTGGAGGTCAGGGCGTGCGTGCTGATGAAGTCGGCGATGGAGTCGCTGAACTGGGGTCAGGGTCCGGGGGGTCTGTAGATGAGGGTGCCTCTTACGGTGGTGTTGGGATCCGTGTGGATCTGGAAGTGCATGTGTTCGGCGGTGCTGAGAGTGTCGTCGGTGCTGTTCGAGACCTTGATGGTGTCTTTGTGGACGATGGCGATTCCTCCTCCGATTCCGTTGGTGCGGTCTCTGCGGGTGATCTTGTAGCCGTCGGGGATGGCTATGGCGATGTCGGGTGCGGAGGATTCGTTCATCCAGGTCTCTGTCAGGAAGGCGACGTCCGGTGATGAGGTGTCAAGTAGGTCCCAGAGCTCAACGGCGTGTTTGCGTGCGGAGCGGGTGTTTAGTAGGATGCACTGGAGATGGTTGAGGTCCTTCTTGGCGGGAGTCTCGGGCTCTCCGAGGCAGGTGAAGCTGCAGTTCCGGCAGGTGAAGGGACCATGGGTGCGTTTCGGGGCGGCCTTGAAGCAGGTGGAGGTCCGTCCTGGGTTGAGAGCGATGAGGGTGCTGGCGTCGTATCGGAGGTGATCTTCGTGGCGGATGCGGGAGCCAGGGGTTCTGGCACTGGGCGCGGTCCAGGCGCGGACGAGCACAGACGGGCTTGCCTTAGGCGCGCCTCCGACGCACCAGCGGCGCGGCCGCACAGCGGCCGCCTTATATGTGGAGGTGGGAGGGAGGAGCAGCTGGGAGGCGGGAGGCAGGGGCAGCGAGTGGTCAGCGAAGGGGGCGGGGCCACAGGGGACACAGCGGCAGGAAACAGGAGGGCGAGGGGGTACAGAAATCAAAAAGGGCACAGGGGGCACAGAACGAAAAACAGTGCACAGCAGTGGGGGCACAGAACGGAAGGGCAAAAACAGTGGAAAACAGTGGGGGCACAGAACGAAAAAACAGTCACAGCAGTGGGGGCACAGAACGGAAGGGCAAAAACAGTGGAAAAACAGTGGGGGCACAGAACGAAAAACAGTCACAGCAGTGGGGGCACAGAACGGAAGGGCAAAAACAGTGGAAAAACAGTGGGGGCACAGAACGAAAAAACAGTCACAGCAGTGGGGGCACAGAACGGAAGGGCAAAAACAGTGGAAAAACAGTGGGGGCACAGAACTGAAAAACAGTCACAGCAGTGGGGGCACAGAACGGAAGGGCAAAAACTGTGGAAAAACAGTGGGGGCACAGAACGAAAAAACAGTCACAGCAGTGGGGGCACAGAACGGAAGGGCAAAAACAGTGGAAAAACAGTGGGGGCACAGAACGAAAAACAGTCACAGCAGTGGGGGCACAGAACGAAAGGGCAAAAACTGTGGAAAAACAGTGGGGGCACAAATATAGAGGGGAGAGACAGTAACAGTGACGCTCACAAGGCAAGAACCTACCTACGGCCTACCACTGGCCACCAGGGATGAGGCGCAGGTAGTAGCCTGCGGGTGGAGGAGGGCCTCAGATCAGCAGCAGCAGGGAGCTGGATGCACAGGTGGCGCTGTGCGGATGGGGGGCGCCCTACCCAGAGGTCAATGACATTGTCTTACACATGTAGCTGAAGTGGGCTGACCCAAACAAGCCAATGGCTGAAAGAGTCTGACCCAAAACCTTTCTCCATCTATGTTTTGTTCTCTTCATGTGCAGGACAAATGTTCTGGCTATAGCCAGACCTAAAGAAGCTTTACAAGCTTCTTTTGTCAATATTGTATTTTTAAGTTCAAGAAAAAATGTATTGACAAAAAGTCACCAAACATTGCTTTTACAATCAATTAAAATATTAGAGCAATTCAGTAAATATAAAGAACTGGTTCATATAGTCAACAAGATAAAAAGGTAACAAGAAGAAAGGAGAAAGGACATAAAATACTTTGTATAAACAATTGCATAAAATAACAAGAAAAAATATAATAACAATATGATGTCAGCCATAAGGAAGTCAAGGAGGTTGAGCAACTTCTTGTATCAGAGGAGTAGGAGCAAAATACTTTTTTGCACTATTGTCAAAAAACTGTGTAATAGGAGACCATAGTTGTAAACATTTTTCAGCAAGAGAAATAGGGAATACAAATGTTGTGTCCAGTCTGTGATTATAGCATACAGCATTCCACCATGCCAAATAAGACAATTTAGCAGCAAAAACAAACCACCTGCCAATACTGATAATCAATTCCAGACCAAAGTCAACACGGCGCAAGAAAAATAGATCAATGCACGCCGTCACTATTCAATAGTATTTATTTTTGGAGCATTATTTAATTTACTATTATACTTTTTTTTACAAAACAATGCTTTATGTACAAAGATATACAGAAACGACACAACCATATTTACAAAAAAAGACTTGAAAAACAGTTTTAGGAAAAAATCACACAATGACCCTGCAACTATTTAGCATGTCTCACCACTCACACTCGTACTTGATCATTCATACACCATTCCGCATTCACCAGCAAGTAACATCCTACACACTATCACATGTCCACTCCTTGGTTCCCTGAATCTATTATCAAATTGATGGACCAAGGAACGTCGACCAAACAAAGGAAAAATTTACAACTCCACTTAGTTGTGCTTGACATCTAATCTCAATGATTTTATTCAAAACAATTGTTGTTTAAAAAATGCACAACACTAACAACCTTTTTAAAGGTACAATTGTTTGGTACATGGAAAAAGGTCTCACGCGTTTCGAACCCGCTATTCTCAGGGTTCTCTTCAGGACCAAGACACTGTAGGGCAAAGAAAAAGAAAAAGAAGAAAATTTTACTTTAAAAGTGACTACCTAACTCACAAGCGCTACTACCTTGTTCAACCGCCTCAAACGGAAACTACTTACCGATTCAAAGTTCACCAATGAGTGAAGTTCAAGAGTTCACTAATACGGAAAACACTACAGTAGAAAGACAAGAAATAAAACAGAGGAATCTGTCAGCACAACATTCAGTATGAGCCATCGCATTAGGCATGTGGCGTTTTTGAAAAACACTTACTGTGTTGTTGACATGAGTTTTCATGGTATAGATTGAGGTAAGGCCTCTATTTGATTATTCGTCGTTATAAGTTGAGCCGTTTCATCGAGCGTTCCCGAAGCTGAAACACAAGGCACATACGGCTATAAAGTACAGCTAACAAGGAATTATGGAAGTTTTGCGTATCAAACTGAAATTGAGCATACCTGCGGTTTGCTTCGAATGAATCAATGGTCTAGAAAAAGCGCCCGCTTGGCGAGTATTCTTTTCGTGAAAACAATTTCTGAAAAAGACGCAAAAGCCTAATTAGTTGTTTGGCTTTGTGGGGGCCTGGTAGATGTCAAGCTGCACGTCCGCATCGCATTCTGCCTACCTACTCCAGGGCAGCTCTGGCATCACTCTCAGGAAGAATCTCAGCTACGCGCCTTAAACATCGACTGCACGTTCGTTTGCTTGGCCTCCACTAGCGCTTACATTCAAAGCGCTCGCTTTGCATTTTGGGGGCCTTCGCTAAGACTTCTGGGAATTGTAGTCCATTCTTGAGATATAGGTAGCACTTAGAACGATTTTTAAATGTTGATTTCACAATTAAGGGACACAACATATCGCTTCCATTACGCTGCTACGGACTTCATCAAACGGCACACTATAATTTATATATTTCAGATAATTCGTTCAGTCCTGAAACTGCAGTGTCGAATTTCACAATAAGCATTGCTTCACGCTGAGATAGTTTCAGATCAATATTCCCTCCTCTAGGATCTCGTTCAACTTTTGAGATAATTGTCCAGTGTAAATCTCTTTCTGTGTGTGATTTTTTTATTCCAATGGTTGATTTGGAGAGTAGAAGGGACCAGGGTCATGGACCCCACTGATATGAATAGACTTATTTTCCTTTTCTTCTATTGAAGCAGCATCAGTCTGTGCTGGCATCAAAGGAATGCAAATTTAAGGGCCGAATTGGGGTGGTGGCATACATTCATTTTTTTTAACCTTTCACTCCATCTGTGAAAAATAATAGCTTGTAGAAGGAAGTTGACACATATTTGTTTACTTCGTATGCTATGAACTATATATTTCTCAATAGTAGATAATAGATGTGTTAAAAATAAAGTATTCCAGATTGTAAGTGTTAAGGATAAATAGGACTCTACATAATGATTATGATTATCGATATGCGTTACTCTCCGAAGTCTTTGGTGCAGTTCAGCTGGTGAGGTCAGAGGAGCTGTTCAATTGTAGCACAACCACACCTTGTTTTCAGCATGCCCCTAGCAAAGATGCTGGAGGTCATTCACTCCAACAGACTTGCAAGCATGTTACTAACATGGATATTTGTTACTCTGTAAAGCTGGCAGCCTAAGAGGTCAGAGTGCATACACTGTAATCAAAGCATCCATTAGGCAGACTCATACGCCTAGTTAACCAAAAAGAGGCCGGTGAGAGAGTATTACTGCTCCAAAATGTGAATGACATTGTCTTACACATGTAGCTGTAGTGGGCTGACCCAAACAAGCCAATGGCTGAAAGAGTCTGACCCAAAACCTTTCCCCATCTATGTTTTGTTCTCTTCATGTGCAGGACAAATGTTCTGGCTATAGCCAGACCTAAAGAAGCTTTACAAGCTTCTTTTGTCAATATTGTATTTTTTTAAGTTCAATAAAAAAGAAATTGACAAAAAGTCACCAAACATTGCTTTTACAATCAATTAAAATATTAGAGCAATTCAGTAAATATAAAGAACTGGTTCATATAGTCAACAAGATAAAAAGGTAACAAGAAGAAAGGAGAAAGGACATAAAATACTCTGTATAAACAATTGCATAAAATAACAAGAAAAAATATAATAACAATATGATGTCAGCCATAAGGAAGTCAAGGAGGTTGAGCAACTTCTTGTATCAGGAGTAGGAGCAAAAGACTTTTTGCACTATTGTCAAAAAACTGTGTAATAGGAGACCATAGTTGTAAACATTTTTCAGCAAGAGAAATAGGGAATACAAATGTTGTGTCCAGTCTGTGATTATAGCATACAGCATTCCACCATGCCAAATAAGACAATTTAGACATATCTTTCCAATTTTTTGTTATCTGTTGAAAAGCCACAGCTAACAACAAGTCTATAATCTGTAATCTCAAGTGACTTTTAGGCCAATCAACAGCCAAACTATCTAAGAAAATATTTGTGTATGAAAAAGGAACTGAGCAATGAAAAAAAATGTTAATCTGAGACCACACTTGTTCCCAAAATTTAAGTACAAAGGGGCATGTAAATAATAAATGTTTTAGATCAGCATGTTCAAGAGAGCACGACCAACAAGTATCAGGAGTTTCTGTATGCATCTTATGTAACGTCATAGGAGTCAGCAAAAGTCTATTATAAACAAAGAAAAGAGTTTGTGTGGTGTTTGCTGCCCGAGAGGACTTCCTAATTTTTGTCCAACTCTTATTCCATAAAATAATGGACCTACGTATGTCTAAATCAGCTTCCCAAAGGAGTTCTACTTTTGTTTTGTCTCTATTAGTGGAGGAAAGAGTCAAGTGAGAATATATACTAGAAGCTTTAGGATGTGAACGAAGATAATTATACAATGTAGTGTCCTTTAGAGAGGAAGAAGGGCAAAGGGGAAGAAATTGAGCTCGTGCTTTCAGAACCGCAGAACGTAGGACTGTAAATTTTCGTTGAAAGGAAGGGGGTAGATGGAAAAGAGATCTTGCCTGCGAAAATGTAAGAAACTTGTCAAGTACAAATAATTGATGTCCCCATATAAGACCCTTATTCCTCCAAGTTTTCCAAAATAAAAGGTTTATTTTTAATTAGTATGAATTTGTTATGCCAGATGGTGGAGTAAAGGAAGGAGTCAAGATCGTTCGGAATAAATTGAAGTGTAGTATTCAATAATTTGCAAGAGTTTTTAAGAACAGGCATAGACAGTTTTTGAGGTTTGCGTGTAAAAGATAAGTATTCTTGAAATGAAAAAGGGGAGAGGAATGATCTCTCTAAGTCAAGCCAAAGTGGTGATTCTAATGATGAATAGGAGACCCACTGAGAAAGTTGCCTTAATTGAAATGCCTTGTGATATTTAGGAAAATAAGGGAAGTTTACACCACCTTCCAGTTTTGGACGTATTAGTTTTAGTAATGACAATCTGGGTTTTTTCTTATTCCATAAGAAGGATATGAGGATGGAATTAATCTTATGAAATAACATAACTGGTATATTTACAGGGATGTTAGAAATAATATACAGGATAATGGGAGTCAACATCATCTTAATGGTGTCTAATCGACCCCACCGAGAAAGATAAAGAGGATGCCATTTTGCTGTGAATGTGGACAATTTATTTATGCATTTGTCTAAGTTCAGAGTAATAGACGTTTTAATATTGGACGTGAACCATAAGCCGAGGTATTTGATATTTTGAGGACTCCATGTAAAATTAGACGTTGAAAAAACCTCTTTAAAGGTGTATTTGGTCAAAGGTAAAATTTCACATTTTGAGTTGTTTAATTTATAACCGGATACTTTGTTATAACATATAACTTAAATAAAAGTACATCATCCGCATAGGCTGCTAGCTTAATATGCTGAGTATCAGATCTAAAACCAGTTATGGATTGATTTTGACGAATTTTGGATAAAGAGGTTCTAATGCTAAATTAAAGAGAAATGGAGATAGTGAACAACCTTGACGCACCCCTCTCTGTAAAGTAAAGTATGGTGAGGTAAGGCCATTAGCGAAAATAGCAGCTTTGGGATCAGTGTACAGTAAGGAAATTAAAGAAACAATTTTTGGACCAAATCCGAACCATTTAAGTGTATGAAAAATAAAAGGCCAGTATACTCTATCAAAAGCCTTCTCCGCGTCTAAGGCAATCGCTGCAAGAAGATTCTGAGAGAAATGAAGACTTTGATAGAATATCAAAAAACAAGCGGGTATTATCAGTGATATAACGTTTGACAAAACCCGATTGTTCCTTACCAAGTAGATGAGGGAAAAATGATTCAAGGCGAAGTGCAAGAGCTTTGGAAAATATTTTATAATCCACATTAACTAGAGAGATAGGTCTATAATTTTGGCAATAACGAACATCCTTTCCGTCCTTCGGAATAAGACAGATTAAGGCTTCTAAAAATGAACCAGAAGATTTATGTAACTCGGCAAAAGAAGAAATGAGGATAAGCAACTTCGGGAGGAGAAACTGGGAAAAATGTCAATAAAATTCGACAGTAAAACCATCTGGTCCTGGAGCTTTGTCCTTCCGGAGAGCCTTCAAAGCACCAAGCAACTCCGTTTGTGTGATATCAGTTTCTAGTGGTTCAAAATTTAATAGTGGGTCTACAGTTCTCTGAATAGTGGAAAGATAATGTGAAATGTCAGAATCTAAAGGTGTGTTCTCCGGGGTATAAAGTGATTTGTAAAACTGCACGAATTCATGTAATATTTCAGAGTCTTTGTATTTTGAAATATGATTATCACTAATAATGGATTCAATCTGGACTTTGTTCTGCTTAAGTTTGAGATAATTAGCAAGCAATTTACCTGCTTTGTTTTGTCCACCATAAAATTTTGCACTCGTTTTTAGTAAATATAGAGACGCGTTTTCTGTGGAGTCCTTGTTAAACTGAATCTTTGTTTTAATGAGTTCCGATAAACAGTCTTTAGATTTAGAAGTATAGAAGGAATGTTCTAATCTATTAATTTTAGAGAGGAGTTCCGCATTGAGGTTTTTGATTTTTCTTTTTGGTGGAGGTATAACCAATGATGAAACACCGAGCGGCAGCTTTAAATGCATCCCACACCGTGTGAAAGGGGATATTGGATGTCTGATTATATCTGAAATAGTCATGAAAAAAACTGGTAAATGAGGAATTAAAAGCAGGATCTAGGAGTAATGAGTAGGATGGGTGGGCTGAGATAGTATATCTAATTGAATCAAAACAGGGGCATGGTCAGATACAAGAATGGGTCCTATTTCTGCTGTGCGTAGGGACTGAGAGACATTGTGTGATATAAAAATGTGATCAATTCTAGATTGGGTTTCATGGGGTGGGGAGAAATAGGAATATTCCTGTAATGAAGGATTACACAATCTCCAAGCATCTATTAATTTTCGTTGCTTTATGGACTGTAGGAAGGATTTATGAACTTTGTTTGAGGTGAAAAAAACTTTGGATTTGCGATCGAAAAAGGGGTCAACCACCTGATTACAATCCCAGCAAAAATAAAGTTGTCAGCTGGATGATAAACAAGAAACTGGGATATTTGGGACCAAAAGGAGGCGTCGCCATTTGTAGGTGCATATACATTAAACAAAGAAATTGGAGTCCCTCCTATTAGTAAATTGGTAAGCAACCATCTGCCTTCGTGGTCTGATTCTTGAGAAACAAGCTTAACATTCAAAGCCTTATGAAAAAGTGTTATGACTCCATTTCTCTTGCCATCTCCAGGGGAAAAGAAAACATCACCTACCCAGTTTCTTTTTAGTTTGAGTGATTCAGATTCTGTGAGATGAGATTCTTGTAACAAGGCTATATTAACATCAAGTTTAGATAAATAAGATAGGACTCGCTGTCTCGCTGTCTCTTGATAGAGGAGTTTAAACCTCTGACGTTCCACGTTACAATTTTCAATGACATAGCAATTTAACTTTATAATAATAATGAAGTGAACCAGCAATGACGTGAATGTAAACGATTTTAGACCATAAAATAAGCAAATACAATGTAAGCATAAAATTCAAGAAATTGAGAGGAAAAGGAAGAGAAAGAAAATAGAAGTAAAAACAGAGCTGAGAGAAAGAATAGAGAAGAAGACATCTGATAGGAGAACACAGATTAGAAAATTCCGAAGAGAAGTTTGATGACAGCCATAAAAACAGAACAAAAAACATACCTACAAAAATTACAAAAGACAGAAAGGTGAGGGGGATGAGGCCACATGGACTAGATGGCACGTCCAGACTCCAAAAGGGAAGGCGGGAGACCCATCGAACAGACGACATGAGAAAGGGAAGGCTTTAGGACATGAAAACGAAAGACGAAACCTGCAGGAAAAGAACAAGAATATTATCAACCACTAACTGCTACCAAATATAAGCAATTACACATCTTTAGACTTGAAATAACATTAAAGTAACTTTTAACAATCGAAGGAAGACATCAGTGCAGTCTAAATAGAACTTCCTGATGAAGTATCCATAGTGACTGTTGTACAAGAGTTAAGAAAACTTTTCAGTCTAATAGGATCTTCGTATGTAGTAGTCTTATTATTGTGAGTCACTTTGAATAAACAGGGATGAAAAAGGCCAAAGCGTGCATTAAAAGATCTAAGAGCTGGTCTCAAAACAAGGAACTCTCTGCGTCTGTCAGAGAAAAATAGAGGGTTACCTGACCATAAAACTCGTTTGATAGATCTAGCTGCCGATAAGACTTTGAGAAGATTAGAATATTCCAAAAAATACATTATTACTGCTCTTGGTTTCTTTCTATTGGAAGCATTGGCTCGTGGAGGACCCAACCTATGGGCACGTTGAATGTTAAGAAGAGTATCTTCTGGCAGATTTAGAATTTTCGGAAGGAAGGATTTGAGGAAGGATATGGGATCCGGACCATCCGTTCCCTCAGGCAGTCCATATAAATGAAGATTATTCCTTCTGTTTCTGTTTTCAAAACTTTCCATTTGTTTCTGAAGAGAAGCAACTTGGGACTGCAGAGCGTTAATCCCAGTAATGGATGAATCCAAAGAATCAATCTTTTGTTCAGCTATAGTTAGCCTTTCCTCCATACGTGACCAATTGTCTGTGAGGGCTTGTATTTTAGAGTTAGTCTCCTCCACGAATGGACGTAGAGCACGAATCTCTTCCAGAAGGAGATCCATGGAAACTGTGGAACCTTGTTTTGGAGGAAACGTGGGTCTTTCTTCAGACGTTTGGTGGATGCCTTATTAGAAATTGAAGGCATACTAATGTTGGAAGAAGAGGTGCTCCTTGGCAGGGAGATCGTTGATTCATCCATCAGGGTGCCACGAGTGAGGAAAGAAGCTCTAAATATACGTTTATGGACAGGTATCGTCTGCAGAGGCTTCTGTTTTTTCAGTCTTCCCATATGAGGAACAATATACCAGCTGCAATATTGGTCTAAGCTGAGACCTGTAAGCTGTCAAATAGTAATAATCAAATGAATTAAACAGCCATAGAAGATAAGTAAAAATATAAGACGGAGAGTTATGGCAAGGCGAGCTCTAAAATGGTAGTTAAGGTGAGGGTATGCAAACTACCGAACATGGCTTCAAAGAAATAAAACTCTATTACAGCTGATAAGAAGCCCAACACCCTCAAAGAAAATCCTTAAACCCACTTGTCTTCATATTGTAGGTGGCAGTTCCAGAGCTTTCCTGAAGGGGGAGAACTTCTGTCAAATGATTTTACTGCTATTACTGTTAATTGAAGGTTGCTTATAAAAAGTTTAAAAAAAACGAAAGCAGAGTAAGCATGAAGATGCTGTATTCTGATGAGGAAGTGTGCTGCTCCACTCTCTGTTTCATTTAAAGGAGCCTCCCCTCAGAAACAATAAACTTCCTCGATCATTTACTTTAGTCAGGAAGCATAGCGCAGGTCACAATATGGCGGGCGTTTCCTCACAGGAAGGCGCCGTGTTAGGAAATGCAGGTTAAAGTAGGTGCGGGTCACAGAGGCAAAAGAGACTTACTGCAGCGGGTGCAGCATCATCTCCAAAGCCCGCGACCCGATTTTAAGCGAGCTTGAAGCCCTGCAGGAGGTGTCATCGTCAGTGGATCCCGCGTCGTCCCGGGAGAGCTACGCGAACGCCGCCATCATCCTCGGGCGCTAGCCACGCCCCCCATCAATATTGTATTTTTAATCATGATTGGTTGAAACAAAAGAATACACAACTGAAAATATTATGTTTGGGTAGGAACATTATTCATAAACATGTGATTATCTCGTTGAGATGTAATGACAATTTCTGCCTTATATGGAACTGTACTGAGAACCAGGTGAAAGAATTATATGAGTTCTCAACCAGAAAAATGTAAACATTACTTTAAGTGGAAGTATAAGTCATACACCTATTAAGTAAATCAATATGAAACTTACAATAAACCACAATGGGGTAGTCACTTGCTTGTTTAAGAAGGAAACATCGGGAAACAGTACACTACATTACAACAGTGCCCATCCATCACTACTGAAGAGAAGCATACCTTATGGGAAGCATTTGTGAGCTAAGCCTAACTGCAGTTCTGCAGAAGAACACGATCTAAATTCATAGAATGGGGCTATAACAAAAAAAACATTAAAAAAGCTAGGGGTAAGGTGATGATCAAAAGCAGGGAAGATCTTCGATTTGGCACGCAAGGAAAGAAGGAAGTGGACGAAACTACATGTTTTATCACCACATACAGTACAAAACATCAGAAGGTTCAAAGTTTTTTCTCTAGACATGGAACCTATTATAATTAGACCTGATGATTAGGCCGAGCATTAGCAATAAACCTAGTGTTACATAACATAGGTCACCTTCCCTTAAGCCTTCTGGACATTTTTTAGGAAACTCTAGAAGCCCCACTTGGTTAGGTTTATCTGAAGGGTTTCTGAAATGTCATAAGTGTAAGGCATGCAAAGTCGGAGTTTCTTGTACTACATACTTTGCCCCATTGATCGGCAAAGGAGAGAATACCACTAAGAGTTTGGTTTGTAAAACTACTAATGCGATATATGTTCTGAACTTCACTTATTAAAAAAATACATGGGAAGCAAATTTTTTCCGGCACATAAACGCATCTTGGAGCAAATCAGAGCCATATGTAAAAAAGGTATGACCTACCCTGTAGGCAGACACTTTCATAAACTCCATGAGGGTGGCACAGGATTTTTACAACATTTTGTGATTGTCTGTATAAACCAGAATGTAAGGAGAGGAAATAGGAAACTAGCTCTCTCTAGGGACGAAATCAAGGTACATAATAGAACTTGACACAAAGGAACCATATGGTTTGAATTTGAGTGAAGAGTTAGCAGTACATTTGGGTGACTGAACATTATTGCTTATTATATGCACATATTTATTTTACAGAATCAGTTGTCCTATTCTGCATTGAACAATATTGTTGACTCACAGAATATACAATTCATGAATAATATAAATTTAGTAATAAGTATTCCTATTTTTCTAATTTAGAGTAGTTTCCTCCTCCTTAGAAGTAATTGTTGTTAAGATGATGCATTATCAATATTTGATTTGTTTGTTTCACATGTGATAGAGAAAGGGAATGCAAAAGGTGAGGTGATATACCTAATCATAAATTATGATAGCTGAAAGTGGAAATGCTCAAAGAAACGGTTTGACATAACCATGATTTTTGGTAATGTGTCTGATAAAAGCACTGTTGAGTCTTTCAGCAGAAATCCTCATACCTATATATTAGCCCACTGTGGCATGATGTATTTTGATAATGTTTTGAAATAAAGTGCAGTGACAGACCTTAACTTAGACATTTGTTGAAATAATTTGATCATTATCACCACATTCTCAGCAATGTCCTTATTTTTGACTTTTTTCATTGTGTAAATATTTTTATGGAAACTTTTTTCACGTGTTAGCCAGACAGAAGCAAGAAGCATAAGAAAAATAATTTGCAGGCGGTATCTTTATATCTATGATTCTTCACGCAGGAGTCGATCCACTGTTTTCATAGTCACATTGGTGGGTAAAATGGAGTTTGCTTTCTGTAATCAAATTGGGTTGTGTTAGGGCCTCCTCGCACCAAGTACTATCAAGCCATCTACGGTGTGTGCTTTTAAGAGCCTTTTCTGGATTTATATGGGCAGCTCCAGATTTCATGCAATTGTATTTTTCTTTGGAGATAATACCCGTGCAATGCAGTCGCGGCTCCTGGAGGGAGTGCTGCAGGGCGGTGGGGCGGGGAGGGGCTGGGTGGGGGGTAGTAAACTCCGGGATATGGCCGAACGGAGTTAAGTACATAAATAAAATTAATTACATTGCACGCGCTGCAACGCCAAATGGCGATGCGGCGCGCGCAAAATAATTTGGTGTATTTATTTATTTATGTACTTACCTCCGTTCGGCCGTATGCCGGAGTTTACTACCCCCCACCCTGCCCCTCCCCCGCCCCACTGCCCCGCAGCACTCCCTCCAGGAGCCGCGACTGGTGCAATGGTTATTTTGCCCGCGTGGAGCCGGCGGCCCAGGATAAGTGATTTAAAAAGGCCCCTGAGTGTATAATTGAACACACACACTGCGAGTGAATCTCTCTAGCAGTAGGGTAACCGAGCTGCAAAGCAGCTTGCCCACCTCCTCCGTAGAACAATGACTTTTGGTCTTTGAAGAACATTTGCACAAATGTTTAGGATTCGAAGCACAAGTACCTGGCTTCCCTGAAAACATGGACGCATATGGGAAACCCTCTGTTATCGCTCAGCCATTCAAAACATTCATGGATCGGAGGGCGCTGGCAAGCACTGTAGCGAAAGAACGCAGTATATTACATAAATGATTTCACGGAAATACGATTCTGTGTAAAATAAACAAAGTGATGAACTTTACCACTATTGAAATCAATCGCATGAACACTTCGGGCTAAATTTACTAATTCGTCACACTGAACTGTGTTGTGTGTCAGGGAGAGAACATGACAGCGCCCTATCTAGTAAGATATGGCGCTGTATCTTCTCCCCCTCCGCTGGCACACTTTAGACTGCCCTGTGCCACTCACAAACTCTTGCACTATAGTCCAAAGGGGAGTGTGTGTGATACCTAGTATAGGTTTTGTACTTGAAGGGTACCCTCTCCGTACAAACACTGCACTTAGACTTAGGGGCCGATTCCGATCTCGGTCGGAGACGCACCTAACACCATTCGGTCGGGAAAAAAGCCATGCGAATGCCTGTTTCCCGACCGATCCGCACATTATTCAGAACGAGCAAGTACGATGCGCACTACAGCATAGATTCCGACCCAGTCGTACTCACCCAATCCAGGACCTGTTCCCCGACCGAGCCGGATCCGGAATCGTAGAAACGAGCCGCACGGAAGCAAAAATGCAGCCCCGTCCGGCCGGACAAGTACGATGCGCATCCCGTACGCGCCAAACCCGTCGCTACGCACGGCACGTCAAAGCATCCGGGTGAGGCGCACATAAGCTCCGATTCGCGCCACAACACGATCCACGGCTACGAGACGAACACGCCAGCGACGAGGACGAGGCGAAGCAAAGAGAAAGACGAACGAGACGAACCAACCATGAACCCCTTCGTACCGATCCTACCAATATTCTACCTCTATTACCGGAACAGGCACGGACGCGTACGGCGCAGAAGGTAAGTCAGACACCAACAACAAAAACAAACTACACGTACCCGACACATCACACACAAAGGGATGCAGAAATACCTACACCAGCAACAGCAGCACCATAGGGGCGGGATGGCCCTCACCAATGCCACACATACACATAGGGGCCTGTATGCCTACAACTACTACCACCCTTACCCAGGGGGTGCCAGATGCCTACCACTACTACCACCTGTACCCATGGGGGGCTAGATGCCTGTCACTACTACCACCCTTACCCAGGGGGTGCCAGATGCCTACCACTACTACCACCTCTACCCATGGGGGGCTGGATGCCTGTCACTACTACCACCCTTACCCAGGGGGTGCCAGATGCCTACCACTACTACCACCTCTACCCATGGGGTGCCAGATGCCTACCACCACCACCACCTCTACCCATGGGGTGCTGGATGCCTGTCACTACTACCACCCTTACCCAGGGGGTGCCAGATGCCTACCACTACTACTACCACCTCTACCCATGGGGTGCCAGATGCCTACCACCACTACCACCTCTACCCATGGGGTGCTGGATGCCTGTCACTACTACCACCTCTACCCATGGGGTGCCAGATGCCTGTCACTACTACCACCTCTACCCATGGGGTGCCGGATGCCTGTCACTACTACCACCCTTACCCAGGGGTGCCAGATGCCTACCACTACTACCACCTCCACCCATGGGGGGCTGGATGCCTGTCACTACTACCACCCTTACCCAGGGGTGCCAGATGCCTACCACTACTACCACCTCTACCCATGGGGTGCCAGATGCCTGTCACTACTACCACCTCTACCCATGGGGTGCCGGATGCCTGTCACTACTACCACCCTTACCCAGGGGTGCCAGATGCCTACCACTACTACCACCTTCACCCATGGGGGGCTGGATGCCTGTCACTACTACCACCCTTACCCAGGGGGTGCCAGATGCCTGTCACTACTACCACCTCTACCCATGGGAGGCTGGATGCCTACCACTACTACCACCCTTACCCAGGGGGTGCCAGATGCCTACCACTACTACCACCTCTACCAATGGGGGGCTGGATGCCTGTCACTACTACCACCCTTACCCAGGGGGTGCCAGATGCCTACCACTACTACCACCTCTACCCATGGGGTGCCAGATGCCTGTCACTACTACCACCTCTACCCATGGGGTGCCGGATGCCTGTCACTACTACCACTCTTACCCAGGGGGTGCCAGATGCCTACCACTACTACCACCTCCACCCATGGGGGGCTGGATGCCTGACACTACTACGACCCTTACCCAGGGGGTGCCAGATGCCTACCACTACTACCACCTCTACCCATGGGGTGCCTGATGCCTGTCACTACTACCACCTCTACCCATGGGGTGCCGGATGCCTGTCACTACTACCACCCTTACCCAGGGGTTGCCAGATGCCTACCACTACTACCACCTTCACCCATGGGGGGCTGGATGCCTGTCACTACTACCACCCTTACCCAGGGGGTGCCAGATGCCTGTCACTACTACCACCTCTACCCATGGGAGGCTGGATGCCTACCACTACTACCACCCTTACCCAGGGGGTGCCAGATGCCTACCACTACTACCACCTCTACCCATGGGGGGCTGGATGCCTGTCACTACTACCACCCTTACCCCTCACCCATGGGGTGCCGGATGCCTGTCACTACTACCACCCTTACCCAGGGGGTGCCAGATGCCTACCACTACTACCACCTCCACCCATGGGGGGCTGGATGCCTGTCACTACTACCACCCTTACCCATGGGGTGCCAGATGCCTACCACTACTACCACCTCTACCCATGGGGTGCCAGATGCCTGTCACTACTACCACCTCTACCCATGGGGTGCCGGATGCCTGTCACCACTACCACCCTTACCCAGGGGGTGCCAGATGCCTACCACTACTACCACCTTCACCCATGGGGGGCTGGATGCCTGTCACTACTACCACCCTTACCCAGGGGTGCCAGATGCCTGTCACTACTACCACCTCTACCCATGGGAGGCTGGATGCCTACCACTACTACCACCCTTACCCAGGGGTACCAGATGCCTACCACTACTACCACCTCTACCCATGGGGGCTGTATGCCTACCACTACTACCACCCTTACCCAGGGGGTGCCAGATGCCTACCACTACTACCACCTCTACCCATGGGGGGCTGGATGCCTGTCACTTCTGCCACCCTTACCCATGGGGGGCTGGATGCCTACCACTACTACCACCTCTACCCATGGGGGGCTGGATGCCTACCACTACTACCACCTCTACCCATGGGGGGCTGGATGCCTGTCACTACTACCACCCTTACCCAGGGGGTGCCAGATGCCTACCACCACTACCACCCTTACCCGGGGGTGCCAGATGCCTACCACTACTACCACCTCTACCCATGGGGTGCTGGATGCCTGTCACTACTACCACCCTTACCCAGGTGGTGCCAGATGCCTACCACTACTACCACCTCTACCCATGGGGGGCTGGATGCCTACCACCAACACCACCCCCACTCATAGGATGGACAATGCATGACACAACCAGCACACCACAACCTAGGGAATGCAAGAAAAAGACATCCCCCCAACACCATGACAAGCGTGTGTAGACTGCGTCAAATGGCTACAACACTGAACATGACTTTGAACATACAATGTGACCCCCTATCACATGTGCCACACATATATGTGTGTGGCCCCCACAATGCAAGCAGGCCATGACCATTGTGGCAATGGGGTCCAAACCCCCATCATCACAGTGACCAAAATGTTAGTGTGGGTTCCATAGCTGAAGCACATCTTGAACATTGTGGCAATGGGGTCCAAAACCCCATCATCACAGTGACCAAAATGTTAGTGTGGGGTCCATAGCTGAAGCACATTCAGAACATTGTGGCAATGGGGTCTAAACCCACATCATCACAGTGACCAAAAGGTAAGTGTGGGTTCCATAGCTGAAGCACATCTTGAACATTGTGGCAATGGGGTCCAAACCCCCATCATCACAGTGACCAAAATGTAAGTGTGGGGGCCCATAGCTGAAGCACATTCAGAACATTGTGGCAATGGGGTCTAAACCCCCATCATCACAGTGACCAAAAGGTAAGTGTGGGGTCCATGGCTGAAGCACATCTTGAACATTGTGGCATTGGGGTCCAAACCCCCATCATCACAGTGACCAAAATGTAAGTGTGGGGGCCCATAGCTGAAGCACATTCAGAACATTGTGGCAATGGGGTCTAAACCCCCATCATCACAGTGACCAAAAGGTAAGTGTGGGGTCCATGGCTGAAGCACATCTTGAACATTGTGGCAATGGGGTCCAAACCCCCATCATCACAGTGACCAAAATGTAAGTGTGGGGGCCCATAGCTGAAGCACATTCAGAACATTGTGGCAATGGGGTCTAAACCCCCATCATCACAGTGACCAAAAGGTAAGTGTGGGGTCCATGGCTGAAGCACATCTTGAACATTGTGGCAATGGGGTCCAAACCCCCATCATCACAGTGACCAAAATGTAAGTGTGGGGGCCCATAGCTGAAGCACATTCAGAACATTGTGGCAATGGGGTCTAAACCCACATCATCACAGTGACCAAAAGGGAAGTGTGGGTTCCATAGCTGAAGCACAATTTGAACATTGTGGCAATGGGGCCTAAACCCCCATCATCACAGTGACCAAAAGGGAAGTGTGGGTTCCATAGCTGAAGCACATTTTGAACATGGTGGCAATGGGGCCTAAACCCCCATCATCACAGTGACCAAAAGGTAAGTGTGGGGTCCATGGCTGAAGCACATCTTGAACATTGTGGCAATGGGGTCCAAACCCCCATCATCACAGTGACCAAAATGCAAGTGTTGACAAAGAAAAAGCTGCAACTGCCAAACTGCATGGATGATACCTGGTCACAGAACATAAAACACATCAGTGGCAAAGTAGTGCATGTGTCCCATTGCAACATAGATTGGGGAGGCAAATACTGCAGTGCAAATAAGACATACCTTTGGCCATGTGCAGACAAACAACACCCATGGGGGCTGACACTGTCAACATTCATCAATGACACAATGACAGAAGTGACCATCAGAATGCAGACCCACAAATTTGCACCAATGGGCACACAAATGCAGATACCCTGTGGAGACTGTAGATGTGAGGTGAACAGAAACCATACCATGGCAGCAATGGGACACACAAACCATGATCATTGTGCTGACCGATGACCTAGGAGTCCCAGGGACAGCAGGGGAAACCCACCAAACAACATACAGCCAATGGCACACCAAAGATATGCCAATGCAGTGGTGCAGATGCACAAACACAAACAGGCAGACCCACACTGCACATCAAACATAACAGGTGAGGGGGGGTGCCAGTGTCCCCAGGCAACCACACAACACATGAGGAGGCCTGAATACCAATTACACAGATGTGCATACAGTGCCACACAAAGGTAACTCATGGATCCAAATACCCTATGTGGGCAATCAGGCATTGTCAGATGAGAGGGAGCACAAATCACACATGTCACACAAGCATGTAGGAACAGCAACTGACACAGCAAGACACAGACACACCACAGCACTACCCCCAGGGTCCCCACAATGTGGTGACCCTGGGCTGAACTACAATCCCACTGTGATGACAAAGCTAGATGTCGTTCACACTGTGAACCACAGTCATGTGTCCTGAGCAACAAACTACCATCACACCTACACAAGCACAAATCAATCAGCACGGCCAGTAAGCCAAGGCCAACATGGAGGCAGGGGTCTAGCCGGGCAACAACTCTCATCTGCACACACTCAACACCACACACCTCGACCTCCAACAATGTGCAGCAGTGAAGCACACATGCACTGGTGACATTGCACATGCACCCATGACAATCCCAGGGTGATGGGTGGGAACCAAGGTGCAGAAACACATCACACATGGCCACTCAACAAGACTCCTGAATGTCTGACACACTGCACACTACGCTGTACATGGACATGACGGCAATACCACACCAACCAATGGGATCCCAGCCACAGTCACACACCAATGAAGAAGCCAAGGACACCCACAAAGAACACACATAGACAACTACCAACATTGCAGCCCGGACCCTGAGGAGTGCCAGCAGTCACACACACAACGTATCACAATCACTGCAAGATAACACAAACTGGAAATCACATGACAGGTGTAAACAACAAGTGCCAAGGGGAATCCTGACAGTGACCCATCTGCGTCTGCACACAAACTCAGCCCTGACATCAAACACACCTATGGGTGACACCCTGATGACCAGTAATGTGCCATGCACCCACATCACAGAGAATCCAGGGAGAAGACTTGGGGGGTACATAGGTCAACTCAGCAAGCATCACAAACAGGTACAACACTAGGGATCCCAGCATGCACAGCTAAATGGAAGTGAACACACAGACATGCTCATATAACACACACCTTGGGCGCAGGCAATGTCACAGGAGTACACACTGCCATGAGGGGACTCCACTCCTGTGTGAGGAAAGCTGTGCCATATGTTGCCTCAGTAGGGCTCCATCGTGTCAGCTGAGCACTTGGTCACACACTCAACAATTAGCACCAAATGAATGCTCCCGTCACATCAGCCTGGTCATGGGAGTGCCAACGAAATCATCAGCACTGATCCAACACACTTGTATAGCAATGTTGCACTGACAACACAGATGAGTCCTTCCCCATTGATGCCCAGTGGAGATGCATGTCCAGTGGAGATGGCCACATGGTCAGGGAAGTAGACGAATTGAACAATGGCAGGCACAACAGATGTGCAGGGGTGGAAGCCACAGATGTGAAATTGCTAATGTAAGTAGGAAATCCCATTGCCAAATATTGAACACATGACACCCTCAGATGCTGCTAAGGATGACATGGATACACCACAGGATAGGACACATTCCCCCTGGACCACATGTGTTCCTGCACAGTAACACTTCATTATAATGAGACCAAATATCACCATCACTGCAGCAAGGGCATGGTTAGCATCATCAACAACATGTACATCAGAAGCAAAAGCACTAGAGAACAGAAAGGTGCTTTATTCAGCATATGTGGGTCTAACAGTTGATGTCCAGCACAAATGTTAACAAAGGCCAATGGCCAGTCCAACTTGAAAGTCAAAACAGGGTGACAGTGGCAGATGTCACCCAACGCATGCCTGCACTGATGAAAGCCAGGGACAATCCCCTCGGAGGGGCATACGGGGGGCAGGCCAGGCACCGCAGGGACAGGATCAGGGCTCACCAGAAGGAGGCAGGGAAGGGGTGGTGGGTGCTGGAGAGCCACTGACAACTGCAGTGGAGGTGTCTGACATGGTGTGTGCCGGCACAAGTGGGGGGCATGACTCTGATGGTGTGGGTGCCGGCAAGACTGCAGGGGACCGTGCAGATGGAGTGGACAGGTTCCCCACTGCAGTGCCCAAGTCAGACAGGGTGGTAGTGGACTCCACTGCAGTGCCTACCTCCAGGGGAGGAGAATGGGGATCAGGTAAGGTGGGCAGGACAGAGGGGGAGGACACCGTCTCCACACCAGTGGCACAGACAAGCGCAGCGGGGTGTGTGGGGCCGGAAGAGCAAGTGGCAGGGGGAGAAGGCCTGATCCTTTTGGGGATGGTGTATCTGTGGGTGGGGGAACCTGGGGCAGGGTGTGGTGGGGGCACCTGTAGAGTGTGGGCCTGAGGGATGGAGGAAGGAGACTTGGTGCCTGAGCTGCAGGGCGGCGGCGGGGTCTTGCTCTTCCGGGTCCGGGGGGACTTGCGGATGGGTGCGTCAGTCGGTCTGCGCCTGGGGGAGGGTGTCCGGTGGCGAGGGGCACTCCACTCCGTGTGGGTGGGTGGGCTTCCTCTTCCCCCTGAATGCTGTATCAGCTGGATCGGAGGGGAAGAGGCCGAGGTCACTGAGGAAGAGCCGCTGGGTCTTTGGGGTTGCAGGTGAGGCAACGGAGGGGGCTTTGGAGGGAGAGGCAACTGTGGACTGCGCAGTGCTCGTGGATGCGTGTGTGTGTGACTGGGCCCCATCCCCTGTGAGTGTGGTTTCAGTCCCCTGACTGTGCGTTCGTTTGCATCTTGTCTGTGGCGTGTGTGTGTGTGTGCTGCTCGTGTCTGTGCTGGTGTGTGCCTGTGCCGGTGTGTGTGTGCTTGGGACAGGTAAGGTGCTGGGGAGTGTGGATGGGGCAGAGGCAGGAGGGGTGAGGGACTGTTGGAGGAGGGACACTGCTGCCGTCAGGGAGGAGTCCATGGACCTATTGCCCCTCTGTAGGGCAGACATGCCCGATGAGATGCCCTCCATGAACGACACCAGCTGAGTCAACAGAGTGGTGTGGGCATGGAGGACACTCAGCATCGCTGTCTGCCCTACATGGAGCTGGCGAAGGAGGTACACAGACTCCTCACTCAGGGCAGCAGGGGACACAGGGGCAGGGGGTGCGGTGCCTGGCCCGAAGGAGACACGCTCCCGAACATGGGAGCCTCCACGGACCTCGGGAATGGGAGCCGATGGGAGGGCGGTGGTGGTGGTGGTGGCGGGGACAGCAACACTAGCTGGGGTGTGGTGGCTGCTGACACCCGCCTCC
The DNA here is from genome assembly GCA_963921515.1 of Calotriton arnoldi. NCBI lineage: Eukaryota > Metazoa > Chordata > Amphibia > Caudata > Salamandridae > Calotriton > Calotriton arnoldi. The sequence goes on along the minus strand of CAWUFW010000345.1, from coordinate 3,349,763 downwards.
ATAAGGGAGTCATCCTCCGAGCTGCTGTGGTCCTCAGCTGAGGTGGATGGTGCTGAGGACTCCTCGGTGTGGCTCCCCTCGCCCTCCGTGCCACTGGGTCCCTCCGACCACTCCTCGGCTGTTGACCCAGTCTGGCTCTGCGGCTCCTCCTGGTCCGTGGAGCTGTCCCCTCCTGTGGCCGTGGATGTATCTGCAAACAATAGGGAAACAGACAGACATCAGTCACCTGCACCGAACGCACACACCACAGTAAGTACAGCACAATACAGAGCAAGGCCTGGCATCCTTAGTTGGACATTGCTAAAATTGCCCAAACAGAATAGGAGAAGCCAATTGTCAGTCTGATCGTCAACCATGGCACTCACATCCCACCTGGCCTTGCACCCATCTGTCTGGCGTCCGTTGGCTGGCAATACCCCAGTGTGGACACATGCACCACCTACACAGTAGTTGGACGGTGCAGAGAACACGGTGAAGCATGTGAACATGCACACATCACAACTCTTGCCACTGAGTCAGTACAGGTGCCCGGATGAAAGTGATGCCCAGAGTCAGATATATGAAATGCATGTGATGCATACCAGCAACAGACACCATGATGCACACATGTGCTGATAGCCATTGCCACTATGGTGCGCATGTAGCACATGTCACTCCCCTGCAGGATCACCCATATGAAGTCACATGCCATGGCACAGGCATGCCTGCTAAGTCATACATCACTGTCTCCAGTCACATGGGCAGGGCAGCCACACAACAACAGTCTGCACTGTGTCACAATAGTAGGTCATGGGGAATGCAAGTCCTGGAGCTGAACAAGTGCACATGTACATCCCCCACACACCACATCATCTGAACCCTTATCTGTCCAGGTCATACCGATTGGACATATGGGAGACCTGTAACACAACCCTCTGAACCTGAGCACCTCACAATCTGCTGTGAATGGGAAACAGCTGCATGGACTTCACATTCGCATACCCCAGTCAGCACGGTCAGGTGTTCATACACCTATGTGTCACACAAGTATCGTCTCCTATGGTCACATCTCCGGTGGCATGCTGAGCCCCAACCGAGAAACACCCCAGCAGTCCTGACAACGAAGCCACAGCACACTGACACAGAGGCAGACACCTGAGGGGACATATCACTGAGCACAACGTGTCAGCTGATACACGGGAGTGGGAGTACAGAGTGTATTGTATGGCCTGGAGTAGGCATGACTGTCCTGCCCCACATGAATGAGGGATGAGCCCTGGACAGTAGGCAGCTGGCTAAGTATGTGTGACACACGTAATATACACACTCCAGGGGCCCAAACATTGTTCCCACCCGCAGCATGGGTGTGTGCCAGATACCCCAGGCACATGTGGTGGATCAGCTCAGCAATTGGACCACATATCAAAGTGACACGCAGATTACATGTCAGAACACAGGCATTGTGTAAGCAATGGACCCACCCAATATGCCCACCACAGAGTTAGGGGGACAGATGCTGTCCCCCAGCCTTGAGTCAAGCAAACTGCAAGGACACAGTACCCAAGTGACACAATTCCCTGACTGCAAGGGCCACACCTGGGTATCAGATGAGGAGTGGGAAGTGCACAATTGAGGGACATGGGTCCTGGACCACATGACTGATGTACTGTGGAAGTTTAACCAGGCTAGAGGAGGGCACATAGCATGGCAGACAAAGTTCACAATGCAGTCATGGACTCACCCCCTCCTTGCTGCTCTCTGGCCTTCAGCTGCCCATCCAGATCAGGGAAGACCACCGCCAGGATCCTGAGCATGTGGGGGGTCAGGGTCCGGTGTCCGCCCCTCCTGCGAGGAGGCGACAGCTTCAGCTGGACCCATGCGATCCTCCGGGTCCAGCCCCGAAGGTCCTGCCACCTCTTCTGGCAGTTGCGGATCCGGCGCTTGTAGTCCCCTACGGATCTCACTGCCCGGACGATGGTCAGCCATATCTTCTGCTTCTGGTGGGCATCAACCTGTGAGGATGACAAAGTGAGAATGCTATTACTACACATGCAACATATCCGTGCATTACACAGTTGTGTATACATGTCTCAATCACAGGGGCACATGATGTACACAGGCAGTGCAACGATGGCTATGGACAGTATGCCAGCAGTTACTACATGGTATCATTGCCTGGGAAGTAAAACCTTGTTTAAATGCACTGTCACTGCACTATACCTGTCCAGTGCATGTAACTACACACTATGGGGGGTGACAACTACTCAGTGAGCCTGCTAGCCAGTGGCGTGCAGACTGTTAGCCTTGCTAGTCAGACAACATGCACATTTAGGAAGGTAGTGGACAGAACACTCACCTGCTCCCCTGCTTTCCCATACAGCTTGCTGTACTGTGGAAGGAGGCTGTCCAGCAGGGCCTGGTTCTCCTCAGTGCTGAAGGCTGGGGCTCTCTCCACAGTACGTGCCATTGCAGGGTCCAAAGGGTGCAGATTCAGCAGCAGTGGTGGTGGCAGATGTAGTCCTGGAGCATGTAGTGCAGGCAAGTGAGCTCTCAGGGGAACAGCCAGCATTATATGTGTGCTGCAGAGGCAGTTACTGTCCCATGTGTCCAAAGTGATAGGTCCAAGTAGTTAGCATCTTCTGAATCTGGCCAATCCATGGAATTGCACCACTTACACACGCCCACAGCATCCTTCAAAAGTTCAACTTCATGACACCCATGAATTTGCAACATTGTTGTGGGTGACCAACTGAATTTCCAGCATCAGACTCGTTCAAAACTTGAAAACGCGTCCGTTGCCAGGCCAGGCCATAGCCAATGGGTGCACACCGATCGGTCCATTGCTGTTCAAGGCGTACCCGGGATACAATGCGTACCTGCACACATTGATTGCAATGGGCCGGCCGGGCACACCGATCGGTCCATTGCTGTTCAACGCGTACCCGGGAGACAACGCGTACCCGACACATTGATTGCAATGGGCCGGCCGGGCACACCGATCGGTCCATTGCTGTTCAACGCGTACCCAGGATACAACGCGTACCCGCACACATTGATTGCAATGGGCCGGCCGGGCACACCGATCGGTCCATTGCTGTTCAAGGCGTACCCGGGTTACAACGCGTACCCGCACACATTGATTGCAATGGGCCGGCCGGGCACACCAATCGGTCCATTGCTGTTCAAGGCGTACCCGGGATACAACGCGTACCCGCACACATTGATTGCAATGGGCCGGCCGGGCACACCGATCGGTCCATTGCTGTTCAACGCGTACCCGGGATACAACGCGTACCCGCACACATTGATTGTAATGGGCCGGCCGGGCACACCGATCGGTCCATTGCTGTTCAACGCGTACCAGGATACAACGCGTACCCGCACACATTGATTGTAATGGGCCGGCCGGGCACACCGATCGGTCCATTGCTGTTCAAGCGTACCCGGGATACAACGCGTACCCGCACACATTGATTGCAATGGGCCGGCCGGGCACACCGATCGGTCCATTGCTGTTCAACGCGTACCCAGGATACAATGCGTACCCGCACACATTGATTGCAATGGGCCGGCCGGGCACACCGATCGGTCCATTGCTGTTCAAGGCGTACCTGGGATACAACGCGTACCCGCACACATTGATTGCAATGGGCCGGCCGGGCACACCGATCGGTCCATTGCTGTTCAAGCGTACCCGGGATACAACGCGTACCCGCACACATTCATTGCAATGGGCTGGCCGGGCACACCGATCGGTCCATTGCTGTTCAAGGCGTACCCGGGATACAACGCGTACCAGCACACATTGAATGCAATGGCCAATGTGTGCGCACCGATCGGTCCATTGCTGTCCAACGCGTATTGCGAATACAACGCGTACCAGCACACATTGAATGCAATGGCCAATGTGTGCGCACCGATCGGTCCATTGCTGTCCAACGCGTATTGCGAATACAACGCCTACCAGCACACATTGAATGCAATGGCCAATGTGTGCGCACCGATCGGTCCATTGCTGTCCAACGCGTATTGCGAATACAACTCGTACCAGCACACATTGAATGCAATGGCCAATGTGTGCGCACCGATCGGTCCATTGCTGTCCAACGCGTATTGCGAATACAACGCGTACCAGCACACATTGAATGCAATGGCCAATGTGTGCGCACCGATCGGTCCATTGCTGTCCAACGCGTCCCTGTACATGTCACTGGCATATGTCACCATGCCTGTCACAGGTGAACATATGCCAGCCACATATACTTCCCAGGGAGTGAGGGGCACACCTACAACACCACAGCCTGTCCAAACTGTATCCTAAGGCATGTAAGTCTGCATTACCTATTCCGTGTATGGGGGTGAACATGTTGTTCTGTGGGTGTCACTTGGGGCAGCCACCCCCAGGCTGTGCACGCGTTCATGGGGACAGTATCCTTGGTGTTTCGTGTACATGAACACTGTGATGTGCAACTGTTCATATCTGAGCATGTGGCATGGTCACATTTCACGGTGTTGTATGTGTATGTCATGTCACATGCCCCCTGAGTCCCATGTGGGACGGTATGTTTAACCCAGGCTGACCCATTGGCACAATAGTGATGGTCCTCCGCAGTCTGTGTGCATGTTGTGTTTACAATGTCTCTGATTTCATGTGCACAATGGGAGACAGTCTCCACATCCACGTTGTTTGTGCATGGACTTTGATGTTGTGCGTGTGTGTGTCACAGACGTCCATGTCTGTCCTGCCGAGGCAACAGGGACCACTACCTGTGGGGGTCATGGTTGTTTTGCTGTGGTGTATACATGATACGCCATGTCATGCCAGTGTCCATGTGGCAATACAGGGTCCCTGGGTATCTACCTGTCGTTGGGCTGTGATGCCTGGGGCACATCTGTCCTCACATGTCACTGTGGGGTGTGTTTGTAACGTGGCAGCAGGAGATGGGAAATGTGACACGTCCTCATGATACCCAATGGCACAACCTGGGACTTATTGATGCCACTTGTTGAACTGTGATGTTGGATGTTGGCCATGTATGTGCCATACATGTCCTTACGGAACTGCACACATCATGTACTTGTGCCTCATAATGATGTATCATGTGATATTGAGTGTGTTCAATGCCACATATGTGGGGTGACTGACAATCTTTCTTTCTTCACCTATGCACTGCAGGGCACCAGCTGTCCATAGACCATTCCCTGACCTGGCAACGATGGTGGAACGTGACAGCATCCGAAGGTACCGCTTCACCAGGCAGCTGATTGATGATTTGGCAGTGCGCTTGGCACCACACCTGCAACCTGGCCGGCCGTATCCTACAGCGCTGACCCCCAAGGTGAAGGTGATGGCAGCCCTACACTTCTTTGGCACTGGTACCTTTCAACACACTCTGGCGACTGCTGGTGGGATGTCACAGACCATGTTCAGCCGTGTGCTCCGCGATGTATTGGAGGCTATGTTGATATACCTGAACCAGTACATCTATTTCCCTAGACTCCAGCAACTGACTGGCGTGAAGAGTGACTTCTATGCCCTGGGGAGGATGCCGCATGTCATTGGCTCCATTGATGGGGCACATGTGGCTTTGGTACCACCACAGGCCCAGGAGCAGGCATACAGGAACCGCAAGCACTACCACTCGGTCAATGCACTGGTGGTCTGTCTTGCAGATATGACCATCACACACGTGTGTGCCCGTTTCCCTGGTTCTGCACACGATGCCTACGTGATGAGGAGTAGTCGCATCCCGAGGATGATGTCACAGATGCGGAACCAGCGTGCCTGGCTTGTTGGTGTGTACTGACTTTGTACCATTGTGTGTGTTCTGCAATGTAGTGTCCCACCCTTTTTTCCAACTCAGCTAATGTGCAATTGTCTGTATGTAGGTGACTCGGGATACCCCAACATGCCGTGGTTGCTGACACCCCTCAGGAACCCTGTGACACCAGCCCAGATGCGCTACAATGAGGCACATGGTCGGACGAGGAGAGTTATTGAGCGGACATTTGGTCTCCTGAAGAGCCGCTTCCGCTGCCTGGACAAGACAGGAGGGTCCCTCCCATATGCCCCGGCAAAGGTGTGCAAGATTGTCATCGTCTGCTGCATGCTACACAACCTGGCAGTGCGGAAGGAGTTGCCTCTCATCCTGGATGACGATGACCAACGTCCGCCACCTGTGGAGGATCCTGGCCTGGACCACGATGCCAGTGATGATGATGATGATGATGGTGATGTCCGCACACAGCTCATCACCAACTTCTTCAGCTGAATGTAAGTATCCAGAGATGTCATGTAACTGATGTGAGTTTGCATGATATGTGTTGGTGGTGCTCTGGTGCTGTTTGAGTGTGTGCATGTGCTACATGACTGTATGCGTGTAGCGATGTGTCCTTACAGGTAGTCTGTACTCCCCAACAGTGTTGACATGCTAACTTGGTTCTGGGTGAGTATCTTGTGACATGTATTGGGCATGAGTATTGCAGTTCTGTCCTGTTCTTCAGTGCTTTTGACTGTGTGTCATTTCTGTCCTTCACAGGGTACTTTCAGAGTCGTTTGGTCAACTGTGATCCCCGACACCGTGATTCGACTTCCAGGGTGGTAGCTGTCGTGTCCCTACAGGTGATGTGCACCACACCCTGGACTTCCTTCCTTCTACACTTGTTGACTGTGTGCCCGCTGCCAGGTGGGATTACCTTGCATCTGTGGTGGTTACAACATGTTGCAAATGTGTAATAAACCTGTGCTTCACTTTGTGATGTGCGTTGTCTGTGGTCACACATCTGACTGACATTTGCTTACTGCACCAGTGGGCTAGTTAACACAGACTGTGAATAGGTGTTGGGTCTGTGCAATGCAACGTATTTCCTGGCAACATCAGTGTAGGTGATGAGTCAGATGGCCATGGTGTGTATGTGTTGTGTAGCCCTGGTGATGTGCCTCCCTCATATGTGTGACGTCACCATGACTCACATGCCGGTGTTGTACTTGCTGTAGCAGTTAGCATGCACAGTGTCATTTCCCAGATCATCATCGCCACTTCAGAGACAACGTAGGAATCACAACAGAGGCAAGTATGGTGTATTAGTGAGTTTATTGACATACATGTGTGAGTATAGTGCACAGGATGGTGGGTGCTGTACATTGTGATTGTAATCCAAAGTTCTTAGATGATTTGGAAGTCCTGGTAGCAGAAATGTCCAGAGTAAAGTCCACAGTCAACTGAGACATTGGTCCAACTTGAGCTCCCCATGTCATGTGGGAGAGTTGTGTTGCAGTCAACAGGGTGAACAGTTTGCGCACAAAGGTGATTATCCAGAACAGGTTTAGGCTTCCTGGGGGTTGTACATTGCCATCGGCCTCTCACTTGCCCCTCCTCGGACGGCCCCTCTTCTTTGGGGGGGGACCCTCAAGTGCAGGCTGCTGCGGTGCAGGGGACTCTCCGCCAGAGTCATCCTCCCTCCCTGTGGCAGTTGCAGTTGTTTCAGCAGCAGATGTTGTGGGCACACAGGGAGGTGTTGACTGGTTGCTGCTCATCTGGCGGAGGCATTGTAGTATGTCCCTATGCACCGCCGTCATCTCTTGCAGTGTGTCCCACTTGGACTCCACGCGGGACATGTGTGAGTCCAAGCGGGCATGATGGGCAGCCTGCTGCTGTTTAATGTCCCTGAGGAGCCCCACTACCTGGCTGAGCTCTCCGGTGCTGGACTGGTACGCATCGGCTATGCGTGCCAGTTGTGGGTCATCATGCAGTCCAGACCCCTCTGCGATCAGTGACCTGTGTCTCCCACCCCTCCCACCACCCCTGGCGACACGTGCAGTACCTGAGGTGGCACGCACAGGTGACCCTGGGCCCCCTTGGGGGTTGTTGGTGGTGTTGGTGTCCATGGCCCCACGTTGGTCCAGGGTCCCTGTGCTGGTGGTGGTGGTGCTCCTTGGTCTTTCCATGTCGGCAGGGGTGGTATGTGTGTTGACAGTCGTTGGAGGGGTGGGTGCAGGGGTGCAGCTGGTGGTCCTGCTGGTGCTGCATGATGACTTGCTCCGGAGGTGCCAGGTTGGTCTTCTTCATCCGAGGAGGGCAGTGGCTGTTCCACACCAGTGAGCTCCGTATCCTCTTGAGCCTGGGACGGGGACTCCTCAGCGTCTGCTGCTGTGTCCCCATCATCACCTGTTTTAGGGAGACACACACAATGTATGTTATGTTTCTGCAGGCATCAATGGTTGACACACCTGACAGTTGTGACTGTGCCTCTGGATGCGGGCCTGTACATTGCATTGTCCGAAGTTGTCACAGTCAGGGGTTGATATTGGTGTAGCACATTGTCCTGCATTATTTGGGCATTTCCATGTGAATGTTGGGGTGTGTACATGGTCTGCATTGGTTGTATTGGGTTGACATCCGGCCCTCCTTCCCACCCAGCCAGATATCCCACCATGGAACTTGCTTCCATTGCAGGGAGTGCAATTTGTCTTTCAGGATGTCAGTCAGTGGTGTCCTGCTGTTGGTTGGTGCACAGTTGCCAGCAGGGCCTTGTGCTCCCCACAGCAGTAGCCAGTGTCAGCCATCTTGTCAGTTGTTTTCCACTCCTTGTGATGTGTGCATGGTTCAGGGTGGTGTTGATGGGCCAATTGTGAGGCTGACCAATATCTGTGTCTACCACTCCCATCATGCTATTGCCTCCACCGCCCTTCCCAGCATGCCCATACTTCCTTCCTTTTGAGTGTACTTCACTGTGTGTGGGTGTGACAGCAATGGCAAGATGGCTGGACAGTGGTGTCCTGCTGTTGGTTGTTGTCCAGTTCCCAGCATGGCCTTGTGCTCCCCACAACAGAGCACCAGTGTCAGACATCTTTGATGGGGCTTTACACTCTCTGTGAGGTGTGCATGCTTCAGTGTGAGCTTGCTGGGCCATGTGGGTGGGGGATGTTGAGCTGTGACTACCACTCCCATCATGCTTTTGCCTCCACCCCCCTTCCCAGCATGCCCATGCTTCCTTCCTTTTGACTGCAGCTTCCCTGTGGGGTTGTGTGCCTGTGCAATGACAAGATGGCTGACAGTGTTATCCTGGGGTTTGTTTTGCTACACGTCCCATGTGTGTCCCTGTGCTTCACACTGCATGACCCAGGGTTGTGGTTCTTTGTGGGATATTTGCATTGGTGTGTGAGGCAATGCTTTCTCCCAGGTGAGTTGTGTGTAGTTTGTGTTAGGGGGTGTGTGGGTGGAGCTGCTGGTGACTATGGTCAGTGCTGTGAGTCCTCCTTCCCACCCAGCCAGATATCCCACCATGGAACGTGCTTGCATTGCAGAGAGTGCAAGTTGGCTTTCAGGATGTCAGGCAGTGGTGTTGTGCTGTTTGTTGGTGCCCAGTTCCCAGCACGGCCTTGTGCTCCCCACAGCAGTAGCCAGTGTCAGCCATCTTGTCAGTCCTTATCCACTCCCTGTGATATGAGCATGGTTCAGAGTGGTGTTGATGGGCCAATTGTGAGGGTGAGCAGTATCTGTGACTACCACTCCCATCATGCTATTGCCTGCACCCCCTTCCCAGCATGCCCATACTTCCTTCCTTTTGAGTGTACTTCACTGTGTGTGGGTGTGACAGCAATGGCAAGATGGCTGACAGTGGTGTCCTGCTGTTGGTTGTTGTCCAGTTCCCAGCATGGCCTTGTGCTCCCCACAACAGAGCACCAGTGTCAGACATCTTTGATGGGGCTTTACACTCTCTGTGAGGTGTGCATGCTTCATTGTGAGCTTGCTGGGCCATGGGTGGGGGGATGTTGAGCTGTGACTCCCACTCCCATCATGCTATTGCCTCCACCCCCTTCCCAGCATGCCCATACTTCCTTCCTTTTGAGTGTACTTCACTGTGTGTGGGTGTGACAGCAATGGCAAGATGGCTGACAGTGGTGTCCTGCTGTTGGTTGTTGTCCAGTTCCCAGCATGGCCTTGTGCTCCCCACAACAGAGCACCAGTGTCAGACATCTTTGATGGGGCTTTACACTCTCTGTGAGGTGTGCATGCTTCAGTGTGAGCTTGCTGGGCCATGTGGGTGGGGGATGTTGAGCTGTGACTACCACTCCTATCATGCTTTTGCCCCCCCTTCCCAGCATGCCCATGCTTCCTTCCTTTTGACTCAGCTTCCCTGTGGGGTTGTGTGCCTGTGCTGACAAGATGGCTAACAGTGTTATCCTGGGGTTTGTTTTGCTACAAGTCCCATGTGTGTCCCTGTGCTTCACACTGCATGACCCAGGGTTGTGGTTCTTTGTGGGATATTTGATTGGTGTGTGAGGCAATGCTTTCTCCCAGGTGAGTTGTGTGTAGTTTGTGTTAGGGGGTGTGTGGGTGGAGCTGCTGGTGACTATGGTCAGTGCTGTGAGTCCTCCTTCCCACCCAGCCAGATATCCCACCATGGAACGTGCTTGCATTGCAGAGAGTGCAAGTTGGCTTTCAGGATGTCAGGCAGTGGTGTTGTGCTGTTTGTTGGTGCACAGTTCCCAGCAGGGCCTTGTGCTCCCCACAGCAGTAGCCAGTGTCAGCCATCTTGTCAGTCCTTATCCACTCCCTGTGATATGAGCATGGTTCAGAGTGGTGTTGATGGGCCAATTGTGAGGGTGAGCAGTATCTGTGACTCCAACTCCCATCATGCTATTGCCTACACCCCCTTCCCAGCATGCCCATACTTCCTTCCTTTGGACTCTGCTTCCCTGTGGGGTAGTGTGCCTGTGCTGACAGGAAGGCTGACAGTGTTGTCCTTGCGTTTGTTTGGCTACAAGTCCCAGGTGTGTCCCTGTGCTTCACACAGCATTACCCAGGGTGGTGGTTCTTTGTGGGATCTTCATTTGGTATGTGAGGCATTGCATTCTCCCAGGTGGGTTATGTGGAGTTTGTGTTGAGGGGGTGTGTGAGGTGAGCTGCTTGTAACTATGGTCAGTGCTGTGAGTCCTCCTTCCCACCCAGCCAGATATCCCACCATGCAACGTGCTTGCATTGCAGAGAGTGCAAGTTGGCTTTCAGGATGTCAGGCAGTGGTGCTGTGCTGTTTGTTGGTGCACAGTTGCCAGCAGGGCCTTGTGCTCCCCACAGCAGTAGCCAGTGTCAGCCATCTTGTCAGTTGTTTTGCACTGCCTGTGATGTGTGCATGGTTCATGGTGGTGTTGATGTGCGCATTGTGAGGGTGGGAAATTTCTGTGACTACGACTCCCATGATGCTATTGGCTGCACTAACTTGCCCAGCATACACAGTATTCCTTCCTTTCAGTGAGCTTCCCTGTGAGGTGGTGTTGTGGTGGTGGCTACATGTCTAACTGTGTTTGTTGGTTCTATTTGTGCCACTGCCTAGCTGTATTTGTTGTTAGGTTTGTACATGTCATGACACAGTTACATTTCACTATGAGCTGGCATGTATTGTGTTTATCTGGCTGACATACACATTTTGGGATGATCTGTTTTGGTTGGTGTGTATTTGCTAAGGGTGCATGGTTTGACTCTCCCCTTGACAGTGATGTGTGTGTATTGTGGCACAATATTGTGTACATTTGTTGTGTACTCACCAGGCTCTGGGATGTTTTCTAGTCCTCAGACGCTCACTGGTGGTAGGATGGCCCGCACCTTCTCCTCCCAGGGCCTGAGGTATACTGGTTTGGCAGGAGGGCCACTGCCGGTGTGTTGGCTCAAGATGTAGTCTTTCTTCAGCAGCTCCTTGACCCTCCTGCGCACGTCATACCACCTGTTCTGGATGTCTACCTTTGTGCGCAAACATGGTGATTGTGCGTTCACCCTGTCGACGATCCTCTCCCACATCTTGGTTTTCTGCGACATGGGTGTCTGTTGGACCAATGTACCAAACAGCTGTGGCTCTACCCTGAGGATCTCACCTACCAGGACTTCCAATTCACTATCTAGGAACTTGTGATTCTTCTTTGGGGGCATGGTGTTGGGTGGTGCTGGTGTGTGATGTGTGTGTTGGTGTGCAGGTGAGGGTGTGTGAGTGTGTGTTTTGCTGGGTGTATGTGAGGGTGCTATTTGTTGTGGTGCTGCTGGTGTGTGGCTTGTGTGATGGATGAGCTGTGAGTGTGTGTGTGGTTGCTGTCTGTTGGTGTTGAGTGCTGGCAGGTAATTAGAATTTGCAAAGGATCATGGTAGGGATTTGTGTCCTTTATATGGGTGGAGTTGTGGGTGTGTCTTTGTTCCCTGTTTCCCCCAGTATTTATTTGCTTTGTGATAGCTTGTTTGGCCTTTTTTTGTGTCTTTTTTTTCCTTGGTTATTTTTGTGCATGTAGGAGACGTTCTTGTGACCGAGTCGGACCCTCCAGTTGTCTCGTGCGAGCCTCTCCTATTCGTTCACGCTGTGTTTGTGCTGTTTTCTGTGCTGCGTACGCGTCGGTCGCGGGGTTTTGGTTTGCTTCGGCTCGCAGTTTTGAATGCGTGTCGGTCGTGCGGCTTGGGTTCCGTGCGACTCGGTCGTGTTTTCCACGCGTTGCATCGTACTTGGCGGGTCGACGTTCGCGGGTACGTTTCGTTCGGGATTCTTCCTGGTGCGTGTCGGTCGGTTCGTTTCGCGTGCTTTTCCGGCCGGATGGCTGTTTTCCGCGCGGCTCGGTCGGTCGGCTTGTGTTCTGTACGAGTCGGTCGGATTTAGCACGCTTTTCATCATACTTTGCGGGTCGGGCTGCACCGGTACGTGTCAGTCGATATTTATTCCGGCTCCGAGTCGGTCGGTACGTTTTCCGGCCCGAATCGGAATCGGCCCCTTAGTTTAATAAAAACTAGTCCTAGGTGTGCTGTACAACATGGCGCACCGGCAAGCTGATTAAAGCCCCTTTCTAGTTTCTAAAATGCCATATTGCTTCATGGGTTGGGGACACATCTAGGAGGCAGCTGAAATGTGCTCCCTCATATCTCATTCTACAATTCTGGTTTGTAGCCTTCAGAATTCTCCTGTAGCATGTTCTGTGTTTTTTAACATGGACTAGAATTGTGACACTTCTGTTGTTTGTTTTAGGTTTGTTTGCCATGGTTTTCACGGTACAGTGCTTAAATTTATTTAAACTATTCCTTAAAAAGCAGTTTTAGAGCACTGACGTTATACTTAAAGTACAGAAAGAAACAAGCACTGGCAAAGACAGTAGACCACATCTCTCTAATGCAAGTGCAAAGCTGTTGGCTTTTTTAATGTTTGACTATAAAGTAATGTTTGAAAAAGTAAAAAAAAAGCACATTCCAAAATACTGGAGAAAATGTAAACTGATATCTCAAAACGGTACACTGAATTCAATGATTTCAATCTTTATAAATGGCATGCTTTATTTTTCAAATACTTTTCCCTCAGTAACCTCTTAACAGAATTTAAACAGAATAAGGTAGTGTCAGAATGTAAAAGTAAATGCTTGCCAAGGTTAATTTACTTTCCACAGGATTCAGCCATTTGGTCTTCTGCAGTAGCCAGAGAACAGATTTCTGGGCCTCAAGGAGAAGTATCATGCTAAGTACATCTCAGATGGCCACCTGAGTGAGTGCAGCAGATGGCCCTTCTCCCAGCGCTACTACAGCCTTTGTGGGCCAAAGCTTGTGCTTTCAATAAAAATTTGGAATACAGGAGATAAACCAAAAACAACTAGGAGTAGGCAGAATTTTTAATTCCGCTGCCGGAATTGGAGGAATTTAGGAATCCCGCATTACTCATGTGACACGGAATTACTAATAAATTCTGCTGCTCCACCGGCGGAATTAAAAATCAGCACTGATGTAAAGCCCCCAGTTCTTTCCTGAATATAACTACCAGCAGGGCAAGGAGAGTTTGGGGCTGCAACTGAGGGCCTGCGGAAGAGTAAGGGGGTGGAGGGGTGATGTGCTGGGAGTCAGGACACAGAGTGCCGTTTATATTTCGCACACTCTCCTTTATGCACCATGGCACATGTAGTCTTCCAACCAGCACACATCAGGGACCGCATTTCCCAGGGCACCGCGCACTACTGTTTCAGCAGTGTGGGCTCATGCGATCGATGGCAGTGGGACAGCAGCAGTGAGAGGGCTCAGAGTCGAAGCAGCAGCAGCGCCAGAGGAAGGCAAGGAACTACGTCTCCCAGAACTCAATGGTCAGCCAAGATATCCCCCATCCACACCACCACCAAGGAGAAGGCAGCAGAGAAGTCAGGCCGTGAGGGAGCAGGCAGCTGGGCAAGCTTTGCAGATAGGAAGCACAAGCTCAACACCTCCACCCCCTTTCCCCTGCCCCCCCTCCCAAGAAGGCAGCGGATCTAACCACTCCAGGCAGTAGCTGCTCTAACCCTCCTGCACAGGCAGCAGCTGAAGTCCTTTCCCAGCTGCAAGCAGCAGTTCCCTCCCTGCAGCAGGCAGCCATAGCCCTTCTCTCAGACATAGCAGTGCCTTCTCTTTCCCCTGTCGTGGCCCGTAGGCTGCCTTTCCCGGGCCTGTTCATGTTGGCTGGAGTAAGAGGACGTCCAGCAGGAGGTTGAGCACCTCAAGGACAGTGAGTGCAGCACTAGCCTGCATGTTTTACTTTTTACTGGCACTGCATGCCTGTTTCTTTCTCTGCAGCAAGCCCACTCTGCCCTTCTGTGGAATTCCACAGAATTTTAATGTAATTCCGCAGAGTTCTTCCAAATGTTACTCTGCCAATTACACCCAGACCTAAAAACAACTCCTAAATTCTGCCCGTTAGGTATACTTTATCAAAAATGTCCCTGCTGCAGTGCTTTTACTGACATGGTGGGATGGTTGGGGAGCAACACAGCACACATTTTGGGGAGTAGGTATTTGAGGAAGGAAGCAGCACAAGAGGGAGAGGTTTAGAAAACACATGCACTCACATGGAGTATTGAATGAAACAGAAAGAAATAGTTTGCAATACGCAGTGGAAGGATACAAGCCAGCCATTCAAAAGGATCATTAAGAGGCGATGGTCTTGGGGAGGGGAAAACACAAGAAGAGGGAGGGAAGTCATTCAACAAGAGGAAAGCTCATGATAAGGGCAATAAAGTCGACCAATGGCAAGCCTGTGTGGGGTTAGGGACTGGACAAGAGTTTATGTCTATCACAAAAATATCCAGCTCTAAACCTAAGAGGGTGCACAGACAGAATATCGATGTTGGAATATCAATGTGCCAGAATATCGAGTTTTTAATATCGAGGTGGCACAAGATCGACATGCAAGAATTTCGTTGACCAGAATATCGACATGAAGGTAAGAAAAATCTTTTTTTTTAATATCGAAGTTAGTAATATCGTTAGTAAAAATATCGTTGTTAATAATATCGACATTTATTTTAGTGTTTTGTATTTTACTATGTGTGTTTAAAGTATGTGATGTAATTATTTTGTATAAGTATAGCTTATTTTTTTAATGTATGTGTGAAATTTTTAGAAGTAATTAATTTTATGTTAATTAATTTTTGTGTATTTTAGTTCCGTAGTGGGTTGTGGGTTTATAGGGGAATAGGGTGGGAAGTAATTTAATTAGAATACATTTATTAATAATTTTTTGAAGTTATTAATTTTTTTTTAAATTACATTTTGCGTTTTAGTTCCGTAGCTGGTTGTGGGTTTATAGGGGAATAGGGTGGGAAGAAATTTAATTATAATTAATTAATTAATATTTTTATTAATTAATATTTATGTATTTAATATTTTATATTGTTAATTGTGATAATTTAATTGTATTAATTAGTTATTAATTGGTTATTAATTATTAATAATTAATTGGTTAATATGTTAATTGTGTCATTTTCTTAGGAGCGAGTTGTGGGTTTATAGGGGAATAGGGTGGGAAGTAAATTAATTATAATTAATTAATATTTTTAATTAATTAATATTTATGTATTTAATATTTTATAGTGTTAATTGTGATCATTAATTTGATATTAATTAGTTATTAATTGGTTATTGATTATTAATTATTAATTGGTAAATATGTTAATTGTGTTATTTTTTAGGAGTGGGTTGTGGGTTTATAGGGGAGTAGGGTGGGAAGTAATTTAATTATAATTAATTAATTACTATTTTTATTAATTAATATTTATGTATTTAATATTTTATATTGTTAAATGTGGTCATTAATTTGTTATTAATTACTTATAAATTGGTCATTAATAATTATTAATTAGTTATTAATTATGTTAATTGTGTCTTGTTTTTAAGAGCATGTTGTGGGATGATAGGGGAGTAGGGAGGGAAGTAATTACATTTTAATATTTTTTTAAATATTTTTTATATATTATTTATTTAATTTTATTTAATAGTGTTAATTCTGTGAATTAATTTATTACTGATTGTTTTTAATTTGCTTGTTAATTGTTATTAGTTAATTAATTAATTGTTAATTTATTATGTTAATTGTGTCATGTTTTACAACATTGGTGGGGTTACTTATAGGGGAATATGGTGGGAGGTAAATTATTTTTAATTAGTTAATTATTTGTTAATTAATGTTAATTATTTTACTGGAGTGGGAATAGTAAATTATTCCCCTCCGCTATCCAACACTTTCCCTACTGTTGCACTTGCTGGAGTGGGAATAGTAATTTTATCCCCTCCGCTATCCAACACTTTCCCTACTGTTGCACTCCCTGGAGTGGGAATAGTAAATTATTCCCCTCCGCTATCCAACACTTTAACCTACTGTTGCACTTGCTGGAGTGGGAATAGTAAATTATTCCCCTCCGCTATCCAACACTTTCCTACTGTTGCACTTGCTGGAGTGGGAATAGTCATTTTAACTCCACCGCTATCCAACACTTTCCCTACTGTTGCACTCGCTGGAGTGGGAATAGTAATTTTATCCCCTCCGCTATCCAACACTTTCCCTACTGTTGTACTATCTGGAGTGGGAATAGTAATTTTATCCCCTCCGCTATCCAACACTTTCCCTACTGTTGCACTCGCTGGAGTGGGAATAGTAATTTTATTCCCTCCGCTATCCAACACTTTCCCTACTGTTGTACTCCCTGGAGTGGGAATAGTAAATTATTCCCCTCCGCTATCCAACACTTTCCCTACTGTTGCACTTGCTGGAGTGGGAATAGTAAATTATTCCCCTCCGCTATACAACACTTTCATACTGTTGCACTTGCTGGAGTGGGAATGGTAATTTTTACCCCTCCGCTATCCAACACTTTTCCTACTGTTGCACTCGCTGGAGTGGGAGTAGTAATTTTATCTCCTCCGCTAACCAACAATTTCCCTACTGTTGCACTATCTGGAGTGGGAATAGTAATTTTATCCACTCGGCTATCCAACACTATCCCTACTGTTGCACTTTCTGGAGTGGGAATAGAAAATTATAACCCCTCTGCTATCCAACACTTTCCCTACTGTTGCACTCACTGGAGTGGGAATAGTAATTTTATCCCCTACGCTATCCAACACTTTCCCTATTGTTGCACTCTCTGGAGTGGGAATAGTAAATTATTCCCCTACGCTATCCAACACTTTCCCTACTGTTGTACTTGCTGGAGTGGGAATAGTAATTTTCACCCCTCCGCTATCCAACACTTTCCCTACTGTTGCACTCGCTGGAGTGGGAATAGTAATTTTATCCCCTCCGCTATCCAACACTTTCCCTACTGTTGCACTCACTGGAGTGGGAATAGTAACTTTATTCCCACCGCTATCCAACACTTTCCCTACTCTTGCATCTACTGGAGCGGGAATAGTAATTTTATCCCCTACGCTATCCAACATTTTCCCTACTGTTTCAGTTAATGTAGTGTAAAATGTTGTTTTAAAATATTTATAAAATTTTAATTTATTATATATATATTTTATTTTTATGTTTATGTTACAGGTGTATGTATATATATATGTATTTATAATTTGCATTATGTTTCTAAGGGGCCCATTACGATACCCGGCGTAAATAAATCCGCCAGGCATAGAAGCGGCAAAAATCCGACCACGCCATTACGATTACACAAACCGAAAACCGCCATCGGCGGAAAAATCACACAAAATACCGCCCGCCATCGTCCGAGTCAAACCGCCCGCCACGGACGGAAACACGCACGACAACACAAAACCGCCCGCCCTCACGGCCGACACACCGCACGTGAAATTACGATCGCACCGCCATGAGCGCGGGAAAACTACAAATATACCGCCCGCCAGCGCAAACAACGCCGATGAGAACCGACACGGCAGAAGCCATGGCGCCCACGTCCCTGCACAGAAACCATCCGCTCACAAAACCAATAGCACACAACATGGCCAACAAGTCCACACAGCAAGGCACGCACAAATACACAAGCACAGTACACATCCCGAAAACACCCCCGGACAAACAAAAACTACAAAGGCCAGAACCCCAGACACAACACACCTGAAAACAACAGACCATGAGGACACACCCACATAGGTAAGTACAAAAGCAGCACTCCCACAGACCACAACCCCTTGCAACATTGCAAACTAGAGAGGAGAGGAGAGGACACAGTGACACAGCAAGGACAACAGCACACCACAGAAACGCACACATCACAACCACCACCACCACCACCACCACCACCACCACCACCACAAACCCCCTGCACATTACACAACACACACCGCACCAGCACCACAAACACCATGGCACCACAAAGAATGCCCAAGTTCACGCCCATTGAGCTGACGGTCATGGTCGACGAGATCATCAAGGTGCACCCACAAATCTATGGGAACATGGTCCAGCACACACCACTAGCCACCAGAAACAGAATGTGGAACCGGATCGTAGACCAGGTCAATGCAGTCGGGACCCTGCCCAGGAACAGAGTCGAAATTAACAAACGGTGGAATGACGTCAAGAGCCTGGTCAAGAAGAAGGAGGGCAAAAACAGAGAGCTGGCTGCCGTCACTGGCGGAGGGAATCCCGCGCTCTTCAAGACCTTCAAAGCGTGGGAGGAGAAGGTGCGAGTCATCATCCATCCCGAGATCCTCGCCGGATTAGCAGGGGGAGTGGAGGCTGGTAAGTACAAACTAATGTATACCAGCACACCGCTATGTACTCACATGCACTACCACCATGCCACAGCTCCCAGGGACAAACACCCCCATGTCCAGCACACAATACACAACACACACATGCAACAGACACCACCACACACAGCCCAAACAGAACAACTGTAAGATGCGTAGGGACATGTGTACACTCAGCCAGCCACGTAACCACCAACAGGTCCCCAAATATGCCAGAAGCGCCACAACGAGCACCCACCACACCCATGTGTCCGCCACAGCTGCACTAACCGACAAGTAACAGGTAAGTGGCAGGAACACAAAGTGCAGTGGGTGGGACGGTGGACAGCCCAAGTACAACACACACCAGGCCCCTAGTTCCACAGCACAGCAAGGAGGAGCATCCCCCACACCCCACAGCCACGTGTCAGCCACCGCAGTGCACAACGACAGCCGAAAGGCAGACATCACGGTCCACAGCAATCGGTGTCAGTGGGTGTCCAGCCACCCCCACTACCCACAACACCCCCCACCCCCACAGACCTGCAACATGGAGCACCCCCGCTTAGAGCCATGTGGCATCCAGTACAGTGCACGCACGAACAACCTGCAGGTGGGAAACTGGACAGGGCTGGATTACTGGAGGCATGAGGACCGGTACACGACCAACACATGGGACATGTCACGTAGCAGACGAACACGCAGCACCGCCCACCGTCACGAACAAGTGAACAATGTGCACACGGACATGAACAACAGACTCACACCCCACATGACCCATCACAGACATAGCAACACCCAAGGAGCCACGTCTGCATGCACAAGCCACACTGAATATAGTACCACACGGCAGCCACTGTGCAACTCATCACACACAACCGAAACACCATTGAAGTCCTGTCCATGTAGCCCCTACTGCCTGTCAACCACACACCCCACAACTACGCCTATGTAAGACAAACAACACTAGACGCAACAGAGCGGAACAACATAAATGCACACGAACACCACTGAACCCATCAAACACACAGACACACCATGCACATACAACATACCATCCATCCCATCCGTCAGCCCCAGTCTCATGAAAGGCATGTCATCCGCACAGCTGCCACACATACAGCAGTCACGCTAAGATACATGCCCATGACCAACAATGTGCCAGAAGTCAATGAAGCGCACGACACACTGTGAGCAACAACACACAACATGGGCCACACCCCCCACGAGCACTGCAGTGATGCACATGGCACAGGGCAGCACGCACACCAAGGAGATGGGACAACTGCAATACGTTGGCTTTCACACACAACCATCACTCACTCATAACGATGCGTCCAATGCCATGTCCAGTAATCACAACAGACAGCAAATATGCAGGCCATGTCAAGCATGCACACACCTCAAACCAAGCACTGTCATGCTGCCACAACACATGTCACGTTCGGCACCCATGGCTCACAGCATGTACCCCAAAAGCATATTCCCTCCCAAATGCGAATCTGGGGCATGGCCCCCATGTTGCCATATGCGTTCCTAAGCGTTCCATTTGAACCCCAAAAGCATATTCCCTCCCAAATGCGAATCTGGGGCATGGCCCCCATGTTGCCATATGCGTTCCTAAGCGTCCCATCTGAACACCAAAAGCAAAGTACAAACCAGACCCAGGATGGGCCAGGAGCCCGCATACACCAGAGTCACAATAAGTAGGGGCACAGCAACACACCCATCGGCATGGCCAATCCGTCCCATGCCACATGTGCACAGCACACAGTCCCATTGCCAAGCACACACAACTACAAATGCTACAGCCACACACACGCCTCCGGGAAACCCATGTACGAGATTGCACGAACTGTTAATGTCAGACGACAAATACATACTTCGCCAGGTGCAACACAATAACAAATATCATTCTCTCCACAGGTGACGAACTGCCGGATGCTGGGGATGGAGACAGCAGCCAGCACAGCCAGCCCACAAGCCCCCAACGAGGACACACGGATGTGGAGGATCTCACCTCCTCTTCGGACACGGACCACCAAGCAGGCCCATCTGGTGTGGCAGGGCCCAGCCGCTCCCCAGGACCCCTCCTACCCACCAACCCATCATCCAGGGCTGCTGAACATTCCCAGCCCCCTGCTGCCACTGTCGTTGCGGCCACACCCACGGTCATTGCGGCCACACCCACGGTCATTGCGGCCACTACCACTGCCGCAACCGCCACCATCGCCGCACCGACCACCACCGCCGCCACCACCACCACGTCTTCGCTGGCACCAGCCCCAGCGCAGGTGGTGGCCCGGCCGACTGGATCCACCCTGGGAGCCACAGCGAGGACCGTGGTGAGCAATGTGGCTAGTGGGCAGGTCGGTGGCAGCAGAACTGGTAGGAGGAGCAGGGTCAGGGAAACGCAAGTCTCCCCTGGGAGCCATGCCCTGCCTCAAATGGCCAGAGTCCTTGGGGCCTATGAAGAGGCCCAAGAACAATGGGTCAGGTCTGCTTCAGACACGCGGGAGGTGCTGGGGGTGCTGAGGTCCATGGACGCCCGTATAGGTCAACTCGTGGACCTCATGGGCCAGCTGGTGGTGGCGGTGAGGTCACAGCCAGGGACAGCAGCTCCCCCTCCGCCACCACCTGCCGGGGCGCAGGGTCGAGCAGCAGTGTCCAGTTCCCCTGTGTCCACAGCCAGTGAGCACACCTCAACCACCAGCATGTCGCAAGCAGGCACCCCCCTCGCAAACGTGGAAGGGGCCGTCCGAGTGGAAACCGATCTCCCGGGAGGACTTCGCACGCTCCAAACGCAAGTGAGGCAGCCAGCCAGCCTTCCTTGACCACCCACTGCATTGACTTGGACTACGATCCCACTCCACACAGCCATCTGGATGGCATGTGTGTGTTGGACTATGGACATAGAACCAGTGGGTACACCCTGAGCATCACGCAGCCATGACCGACAGCTCATTGTCACTGCACGCACCACTTTTGTCATCACCTTACACACAATCACATGTCACAGTTTGAAATAAATGCACCTCTTACACAAACTGCTGTTTGTGCCCTGTGTTTTATTTGTACGGAATACAACGGCCACCTTGGGCGGAAAGGCACCTGATGCGTGGCATGGCAATGGAATCCGGAGGGCCTGTAGGGACCTAGGGGTGGGAGACAGAACAGGAGCACATTCAATGAGTGTGTCACACACCCATCACACAGTACATGTCAACAACTACAAGCAATGTACACACATCGCACAGAGCAATAGGGCACAATGCCACAGCCACCAACAGTGGCATACTACCCTGGCCATGGAGCGTTGACACACAGCACGCAGTGAACAAACGGCCACCCTGACACAGCACACACACACCTGCACAGATACAGCCACATCAGCCGTCGTACATGGACACTCACCGTCAAGTGAAGTAGCGGGCGATGAGCTGCTGCCGCACATTCCCAGCTTCCTCCTCTCCGCTGTCCTCCTCACTCGAGCTGTCCTGGTCTGCGGGCTGGGGCCCTGGTTGATCTCCGTCATCCACGATGAGGGGGATCTGCTTCCGAATGGCCAGATTGTGCAGCATGCAGCACGCCACCACTATCTGGCACACCTTCTGTGGGGAGTACGCCAGTGCACCCCCGGTGCGGTCCAGGCACCTGAACCTGGACTTGAGGAGGCCAAAGGTACGCTCGACCACACGTCTGGTCCTCCCATGTGCCTCATTGTATCGATCGTCTGCTGGGGTGCGAGGATTCCTCAATGGACTGAGCAGCCATGCCCCATTCGGGTACGCAGAGTCACCTGGGTGTGAGGGACACAGAGAACCGTTGCTATTCCAACTGGACAGGGGACAGCATCGCACAACCAGCACGCTACACCACTCCACATACTCACCGACAATACATCCACGATCCTGTTGCAGATTGGACATCAGTCGTGGCAAGATGCTGTTGCGCATTATGTGTGCGTCATGGGCCGAGCCTGGGAACTTTGCACACACGTGGGTGATCACCATGTCCGCAAGGCACACCACTTGCACATTCAGGGAGTGCGTGTGCTTCCTGTTGCGGTACAGGTGCTCAGTGGCCTGTGGTGGAACAAGGCCAACATGTGTGCAGTCAATGGCTCCAACGACGTGTGGGATTCTGCCAAGGGCATAGAATGCACCCTTCACTGCCGCCAATTCACGAGCCCTGGGGAAGCGGATGTACCTGTTTCGGTACAGCATCATGGCTGCCAGTACATCCCTCAGCACCTTGCTGAACATGGGCTGGGACATCCCTCCTCCACTGCCCACTGTGTGCTGGAATGACCCTTTGGCGAAGAAATGCATGGCGGCCATCACCTTAGCCGTGGGGGTGACAGCAGTCGGATACACCCTGCGGGGACGGAGATGGGGTTCTAACATGGCACACAGTCGATGCAGGGTTGGCCTGTCCAGCCGAAACTTCCTAATAACCTCTGTATCGTCCATGTCCACCAGCAATTGGTATGGGCGGTCAATGTTCGGTCTCCGCCTAGGGAAAATGGCAGAGGACACATGTCAAAGCAACACAACACATAGCAATTTCGCATACACATCACTGACATGACTGAGCAAGCACATGAGCCACAGCCCAGCTGTCAAGCTGGGACGGCACGGCCACAATACACTTACACAGGTCTCCCAACAATGGCAATGGCTAGTGAGACATACCACTGCCATGTGCATGCACATGGGGATCTAGGCCCCAATGACTTGCGGGGCGTGCTGATGGGGACTGACTGCATATTCGTCAAGCGGCAACGCCACGGCAACATGAATGTCTGCTGAGCATGGAACTGCTTCCGAGGCTGGATGAGTATGGCACACGACGACGACGATGTGGGCACAGGCTGAGCGGCCAAAACAAGTGGGACCGGTGGCACGAGGGGATATGAGACAGTAGTAGGTGTCAGCACTGCACCCTATGTACAGCACTGTACGGATCACACCTCCCGAAACATTGACAGGTGTCCACATTGACAGCCCCATGCCAAGACGGCTGTGTGCTTGCAGTCACACGTCACAGGTGAGAGGTTACATTGCACGTGCCAGGTGGCAGACGTACATAGTGGGAGCTGGCATGTGTGTGCATGTGTCTCCTGTTCAGGATCCACCAGATGGGCGCTGACTCTGTACTGACCATTGGACACAGCATGTTCCGTGGAAGGCTTGTGTGTGTGGGATGGTGGCACTGGATGTGCCTCCGTTGGGTGGGGGGCCATGCACAGGGCGGGTACGTCGATGATTGCGCATTGTTGGCCACGGTGGGTGCACCCACTAAGATGTGTTGCCCTGTGTTCAATTCCTATGTCCGCATGATGATGGACTGTAGATGTGGGCAGACTACACATTGGTCGATGTGCTGTCTATATGCATGTGCCTTCACACCAGGCACAGCTGCCCCTGCACATGTGACCCCTGCTGGACTCGCTGCTGGGTCTGTGGAGCTGATGCACCTTCTGTGCGTGGGGCGGACAGCTCTCCTCACTTCCCTCATTGCGCATGTCATGACTTTGCCGCAGGTGACATGGATCATGGAGGGCCCACATGTACGCGTGGGTAGGCTACACATGATTGTTCACTGGTCGCCACCCCCAGTCAGTGTTTCGAATGGGAAGGTTGTCGTGCTGGTGGTATATTCGATGTGGCGGATGGGCGGGCCTAGGTGCGGGCTTACATTCCGGACATGGGGGGTAGTTGGATTGGCGACTAGTTGCAGTACACACGGGACACGTCTCTTCCTTTCCACATCTGGGTCATCCCTTGTACTCACTGACAGTGATACAGTCATCTTCGCCCCAGCCCTCATGTCCTCCCCTCGCTCCCCCAATATGCATGTGCACCTGCGAGGCTAGCGCTTGCACAGGCAGCCCCAAGCTCGCACCAGAGAGGGCAAGGAGTGTATGTGTGGGTCCAGTTGCACGAGTGGGCTGTCTCAGGGTATGATGTGTTGCGGGACGCCGTCCACCTGCGTGGTGCCCCAAATGGAGACCCGGCCTGCATGGACTATGCATCACAGTCTTCGCCTTCCGGATCTGCCACCTGCGACACCCAGTGGCTGTGGCTGCCCTTGCGGCCATGCCGCGTCCGTCTGTGACTGATGGCCCACACATTCACTCTTTGGCCTCTCTGGGGAGGGCTCGGGGGTGGTGGCGCACGCGCTTGCACTTAGTCGCAATGGCATGTGGCGTGGTTGGTATAATGGGCAATGGATGGGATGGTGCGAGCCACCTCCCGTGACGTCAGTGCTGCTCGTGCTGTGGTGCGTCCCCCTACACTTCCATTTGACTTGTGCCATGCTAGACGTTGAGGTTCTATTGCCTGCGTGATATGACCAGGAGGAGCGCGAGGAGACCTCTCACACACCATGCTCCACTGCCATCCCGTGCCCTGTATCGCCTGTGCGGATTGACTATGTTGGGGTTACACCTGGTCGACTGGGGCTGTGTGTGCCTTGTCAAGGGGCATGGCGGGCGCACAACAGGATCCAGCTTGTCCACAGAGGGTGGGCTGAGGTGCGCCTGGTACCGCTTTGTACGTGTGCCCGGCTGCTGTGCACACACGTGTTCACTCCCCCCCCAACAGGTGTTCTCTCACAATGCCCAGGGAAGCGGTGGTGTATTGTTCATGACCCCTCCCAACACGGCGTGCTCCAACTTGGCATGTGCGCATCTACCCGTCACACCCACCCACCTGAGCACTGCGTCCATACGACTTCACACGACACATGTGTGTCTTCCACAGTTGTGCTACTCATTTGCGTTGACATCCAATACCAGTGGACTACATGGTCATGTCACGACTGCCGTGTACTTCACATTCTCTCATCCTCTCTCATTCGTACTTGTGAAATGAGTCAGCGGAGACAGTTTTGGTTTCAAACATTATATTGAGTCTTCTGTCCTCTGTGATGCAGTATAGTGGACACTACTGGCAGCGGAATACATGTTGAGGATATACTGAGCATGATTTCAAATGGGATAGGGTGTGGGGTTACATGTGACTGGCTGTTGCATGTGGGATGTGGGCTTCAGAGTTACATCTGCTTGGCCAAGGCTGTGCTAATGTACATTTACGTATAGCTGCGGAGCTGCGGACTTTGACACAGACGGTATACATGTAGCCTACCAGACCGCTTGGCATCATGGGCACAGTCCATCTCAGTTCCATGTGACAGGTTTGCTGCGGTTGTTCCTCATGCACGCGTGCATGTGAGATGACATCAGGGCATGTGCTTGCGTGCATGCAGCGGCGTGCCACTTGTTGTTGCACTGTGGTGGTTACTGGACATGTCACAGTCACTGGGGTCGTGTTGTTGTTGTATGCACTTGTCGTCCATGCAAAGGTCCTGGTATGGGATTCCCGGGGCGGGGGTGGGAGGGGTGCAGCACCCACAGACTCCAGGCGACCTATTCATGTCCACTGAGCGGTGTGTGTGTCCATGTGCGCTGGATCCATGTCGTGTCCTGGTTGTTCGTGCAGTTCCGTCCATGTGGGTGCAATACACAGAGCCCATGCCACTGCCTCCCACGATGCATGCGGTGTTCCTGGATGTGATGGGGAACAGTGTGCATGTCCCGGTCATATCCGATGTCATGGCGATGTCGTTGATGGTGTGGTTACAGTTGCCGGTCGTTTGGTATGGCTGTTGTGGTGGTGACTGGCCAGTCCGTGCGGAAGCTAAGCATGGGTGCGGGGTTGGACTTCATAGGTCAATCGGGGAACCTGCGTTGTGGTCCGACGAATTTACAGGTTGTCAGGTATGCGATGCCGTCCAGCAGGGCTTCCATGTCATTGGTGGTGTACATGTTTGCCAGCCAATGTAGCGGATGGTGGCTGTCAAGGTGTTGTTCGTAAGTTGTCCCTTGGAGGACCATGATGGGGCATGCTGGGTGACATTCGATGTAGCTGTTCTCGATGATCCGTCGTGTGGAGGCACAG
The DNA here is from genome assembly GCA_963921515.1 of Calotriton arnoldi. Lineage (NCBI taxonomy): Eukaryota > Metazoa > Chordata > Amphibia > Caudata > Salamandridae > Calotriton > Calotriton arnoldi. The sequence continues at coordinate 3,322,873 of CAWUFW010000345.1, read as the reverse complement.
TGGTCCCATTTCAGTGCGGGTGCGATGTTGGCCACATACGCCATGCCCCCATAGGCAGAGCAGGCCCTGTCGTGTGCGTCCAGAGGGAGGAGTAGTGGTAGCAGGTCCGCCTTCAGACATGCCGGGTTGGAGAGGCATATCTCCACGGGATGCTGGTAGGGACACCTCCGACAGTAGAAGACGGGCATGACGCAGCTGAACAATGTGATGCGGTAAGTCAGTCGGTAACTTACGTTCAGCAGGGACAGGAGATCGCATCCCAATGTATGAAACAGGTTGGTTTTGTACAGCTTGAGCTGTTCGGCGTAGTTGGGTAGGTGTGTTGCGGTTGCCATTTCGCAGCGGTGCGTTGTGGTGGCGTGCTCCGGCTGTGTGTGCAGTCTGCAATGTGCACGCTCCGAGGTTGCTGTGAGCTCTGTGTAGTCGTAGGGAGACAGGACTTGTGTTCTGTTGGCTTGTTTGGAGGACACGGGCCCTCATCCCACATGCTTCTCAGACAGTTCAAGGTCAGTGATGTGTGACTCCTTCCAATTAACTTGCATGTGGCCGACATGGGGAGTGTTTTCTTCTTTCTTCCCCGTCCGTTGTGTGCTTCTGTGATATGCGCTATCTGCCCTGTGGTCGGTCTCCTCGGCATGCCTGTGTTGGTCTATTCTTGGACAATGGCTGTATTCACCGGCTTCTGTCGTAGGGCTGTGGTTTCGGAGTTGGAATGGAAGGTCATTCAGTGCTGTCTGCTCTCCCTTGTGTGGGCGGCAGGCTGCCTTTCCGCTCTGCGTTGGGCCTTGTGTGTGAATGTTATTCTTGGGCCACCTGTTGTCGGTCCCCGGGCTCTTTGGTGTTCCGTTTTATATGTCTTGTTCACATGTGCAGGGTGGTATGGGTGTTTCAGTGTGGTACTGGCGTTCCTCTTCCCGAAGGGGCCCTGCTTCTCCTAGTTGGTGTTGCCGCCGCTGTGTGCTACGCCATGTTTGTTACACTGGGGTGTGTCCTGCTGTTGCGTGACTTCACTGTCATGTGTGCGTCGGTTGTGTGGCGTTGGGTGTTGTCCGTGAATTGGGCGTTGGAGACATGTCTGTGGCAGGCCTGTCACGTGTCATGTGCGTTCGGGGTGGGGCTGATGTGTGTGCTGCTTGGTTTTGTCCCTGTGTCTGTGTGCGACGCATGCATGGCGCTGCGGTTGGCCTCTGCGTTGTGCGCATGTGTGGCGGCGTCATCGGCGCTTTGGGGCCGTGACGGGGTGGTTGGTTCCTAGTCCCAGGTGGTGTGTACACATGTGTTACGCGATGTTACGATTTGGCCTGTGTGTCATATGTGGATGCAATGGTGGATGTGTAGTGTACACGCGCTGGTGGGGGATTGTCCGCTTTTTCTGCCCTTGCACTGTGTGCGCTGTTTGCGTGCACTTGTTGTGTGTGTGCCTACCTGCGTCTCCGCGGTACGTTGCGTCCTTGGTGGTGCATCAGCAGGAGCATGGGGAGGGCCTGCAGTGCTGGATTCATGCTCGGGAGCCGCTTCTTCGTTGTCCGTGCTCGGCGTCCGTGTTACCGCTTCGGTTTGTCGTACGGTATCTCTTTGCCGTGGGAGCCGTTTGTTTGCGGCATCGTAATTTATACGCCGGGCGGGACGTGATTTCGTCGGACGGTGTGTGTCAGTTGGGCTGCGCCGCTACGTGTACGGGCGCACTTTGATGGCGGACGGTGTTGCTGGCTTGCCGGCGGTGTTTGGCCTACTTTTCGCATCGTAATTGGGCGGGCGTGTGGACTGCTGCGTGCCGGCGGTAACTGGTGGTTTTTGCATCCGCCAGCATGGCGGTTGTGCTTCCGCCCGCCATCGTAATGAGCCCCTAAGATTTTATAATTTATTATAATAATTATTTATTAATATTATTAAGTAAATATATATAATAATTTTTATATTTGTATGTTTAATTTATTTTTACATTGCATTTATTATTTATAATTTTTAACATGTTTTATTAATTCTAACTATGTTTTATTAATTATATGTATTATTTAATTTATTTAAAATTATTTATTAGAGATTTAAAAAACGATATTTTGAACAACGATATTTTTAACAACGATAATTTTGTTTCGATATTTTTGTCCTTACCATTGTAAAGATAGGATGTCGATATTCTTGACATCGATATTTTGAACACGATATTTGTGTAGGTCGATATTCCTGTCGTCGATATTCTGTCAGTGATCCACCTAAGAGATGAAAGGTTTGGTTAACTGAGCTGTGTGAGCGTTTCCTAACTACAGATGATAAGCAGTGTGAATACTACATTGTCCTTTGAAAACATTGATTTATTGAGAAGGGAGTATTCAGGTGTGTCACTAAGGGGGTTTGGGAGTCAGTGTATGGGATCATGGAAAGGTAAAGACAGGACCACGACATGTGTGAAAGGTCACAGTCCGGTTGGTTACAGCGATATTATGCCACCGCGTGTTCTTCATCAGACTTGGCAGACAACAGTCCGTGGACTGCCATCAGTTAATGGTGGGTAGCTTCCACAGGGTCTGCACCAGTCAGGCATGATGCCCTCTGGTACTTCATGGACCGCTGCAGTTTACCTATCCATGACACCTTACAGCAGGTGAGCTCCTGTGTTTTTGCCAATGTGGGATTCTGGAACAGGGCGTCAGTCTGTGAGGGTTCTTTCTTTGAAGATGTTCATTTACCAACATTGCACCTGGGGCGTCACAAAACCAAACTGTTGATGGAGGAGTATTAATAGCGATCTGAGATGCCTCCCACCAGAATATCTCTAAATAGAATAGTTAGCACTAATATGGCTGAGGTAAAGAAGAAGTCAATGCCATATACTAGTGCCATCGTAGCAGGTGCAAGAGCCTCTAGCTTTCAATCAATGCATGATCTCCTATAAGTTCCTGCAATAAACCTGTATCTCTGTCATAACTAGTATTAAGGCTAGCTGAGCTATCTAATACAGGGTCCACTGTCGGATTTCAATCGCCCCCCTCTCCCCCCCAAGGCAATCTTAGTTTTACTAAATTCTGTAAGGACTCTTGACAATCTAGAGGAAAAAACTATTAGCTGCTATTAGTAGCATATCTCGATTCCACAATTAACACAATGCCTTTCTATGGATATTTTTGTGAATACCCAACAACCTTCATTGTCTGTCCAAACTTTCACTAGTGATATAGGCAGTGCTTTCCTAAACACAATAGCTACTCCACTCCTTTGATAAGATGCTGAACCGAATGCACCAGCCTCAGGTTTAGGTGTGGTACATGAATACAGTAACCTACCCACTCAGTCTTGCTTCAGCTTTGAAGCTTCTGGGATTTTTTAAAATGGACAATGTCTTATGATTTAGCAGACAGAAATGAGAGCATATTTTTTTCTTTTCACTTAATGGGTCAACCTCTTGGCATTCATGAATATTATATTGAGTCTTTGTGGTGGACGTGATGCTCAATAAGTCAATCAATCAGGGGTTTGTATAATACAGCTACTCAACTGTGAGGGTCTCAAGGCGCTGGTGGGGTGGGGGCGGCTCCGTAGAGTGCTGGGGTCATCTGAAGAGCCAGGTCTTGAGGTCCTTCCTGAACTGGAGCAATGTAGGGCTTTGCCGGAGGTGGAGGGGGAGATCGTTCCTGGTCTTGGCTGCGAGGTAGGAGAAGGACTTTCCACCCATTCTGGTCTTGTAGATGTGTTGCATGGTGGCCAGAGAGAGGTCGGCTGATCAGAGGTTTCTCTTGGGTGCGTGGAAGGAGAGGCAGTTGTTTAGGTATGCTGGTCCGTTGTTGTGGAGGGCCTTGTATGCATTCATGAGGAGATTGAAGGTTATTCATCTTTTGATGGAGAGCCAGTGGAGGTTGCAGAGGTGTTGGGTGATGTGGATGTGGCGGGGGATATTGAGGATTAGTCTGGCTGCAGCGTTCTGGACTGTCTGGAGTTTGCGGAGGAGTTTTTTGTTGATTCAAGCGTAGAGGGCATTGCCGTAGTCCAGTCTGCTGGTGATGAGTGAGTGAGTGACCATTTTCCTGGCATTGGAGGGGATCCACTTGAATGTTTTATGTAGTATGCAGAGGGTGTTGAAGCATGCAGAGGAGACGGTGTTGATATGGCCAGTCATAGTAAGCGATGAGTCCAATATGATGCCGAGGTTACGTGCATGGTCTGTCGGGGTGGGTGGGTTTCCAAGGGCGGGGGGCCACCAGGTCTCATCCCATGTGGAGGGGGTGAAGCTGAGGATGAGGACTTCTGCTTTCTCTGAGTTGAGTTTCAGACAGCTGTTCTTCATCCAGGTTGCAACGGTTTTCATCCCTTCTTGGAAGTTTTGCCTGGTGATGTTGGGTTCCTTGGTAAGGGAGAGGATGAGCTAATGTACTAAGTAAACCGGGCAGCTCCCAGCCAATCAATGAGCTTATCAGCTCTGGGGATGGGGTGCACGTCAGTCCTGGTGACGGCATTGAGCCCACGGTAGTCCACGCAGAACCAGAGTTTAGGAGTGGCACCGGGTGCAGCATCCTTTGGTACCAAGACCTCTGGGCTAGCCCAGGGGCTGCTGGAGGGCTCTATCCCCCCTAATGCCAACGTCTTGGAAACCTCTTCCTTAATGCTGGCACTGACTTTGTTAGTTACTCTGTAAATGTTATGTTTTACAGGTAAACTATCCCCAGTGTCCACAACATAGACACACCAATTGGTGATTCCTGGAGTCACTGAGAACAGGGAGGCGAACTGTCCCAGCACCTGGCGACAGTACCTCTGCTGCTCTGGGGTCAGGGTGGGAGAGAGGTTCACTCCATCCACTGACCCATTGTGCTCCTGGGCTGACAGAAGGTCAGGTAGAGGCTCGCTCTCCTCTTCCATTCCATCAGCTGTAGCCAGGAGCATTGTCACTTCAAACCTCTCAAAGTGAGATTTGAAGCGGTTCACGTGGAGGACCCTCAAAGGGTTCCTGGGAGTTTGCAAGTTGACCAAGTAGGTCACATCACTCTTGCGCTCCACCACTTCAAATGGACCATTCCACTTGTCTTTGAGTGCACAAGGCTCCACTGGTGCCATCACCCACACTTTTTGACCAGGCTGAAACTCAACCAGAGTGGTATTCTGTTCGCACCAATGCTTCATCTCTTCCTGGCTGGCTTCCAGGTTCGTTGATTTATTTGAACCTAGCCCTAGATCCCAGAATAATAAATTTGTTACAAAGGATTTAAAGGCTATTTTAACACAGTCACTCAACCCTGCCGTCACTCACTGCTACCACTCAAAGAGCTCCACTTACAAAAGTGTTGAGCCCACCCATTCATGTTCAGTGTCTGGGTGAGGGTCCAATGATGAAGCATGCCACAGGTGGTACCTGTGGGTTAGGATATATATATATATATATATATATATATATATATATTCACGCTCCAACTGCACCTTTTACTCAGGAAGCACTCACAAACGGGTGCTGGCGTCGCGGAAGTGCGCCGCGATATATAATAAAGCTCCACTGTAACTATTCTTTGAACAGAAGCCAGCACTCAAGGGGGATCGTTGCAGGAAACTTTATTGCTAAAGCAACAAAACAAACGCGTTTCGGCGTAGCGCCTTCGTCGGTGTTACTGACGTACGCGCCGCAGCAGTGTTTAAAAAAGACATTTAGCATAGTCATAAAAAGAGGACTATTATACCAATACCACCCTAGAATCTGGGCGCCATGATGGTCTAGTCAATATAGCGTTCTTTGCTATTCTTTTGACACACAACTTAATAAATGAATTCGCCTCATATAATATTGCCATGATATATATTGCATATTCATATATCGATTTGGCTAACGTAGAATGATGATTCAATTTTATGCATCAATGTCATAAAACATTATTTCGCCGTATATCGGCTTACAATTCCATCATATACATTCATATAGCAAATCATCAGTGACCATCAAGTTATTCAATATACAAAAAAAAGTCCTAATTTAAGATATAATACAAACGCTAACATCATCTCAGCAACACGCACTATTCAGCCGTATATCGGCTTTTCCTAAGACCAACATTCAAAGATGTACTGCCAATTCCTCCCCACTATTTAGACCCTTAGGAAATTTCGTTTGAAGGTCTATTATATAGCGGGACTCAAGTCTCCGTAATTTCTGGATCCTGTCTCCACCCCGTGGGTTGATGTCTACTGTGTCCAGACCAAAATATTCCACTAAATCCCTGTTGCTATTATGTCTCAATGCAAAATGTCTCGCTACTGGGTAGGAATCATCCTTCTTTACAATAGCCCGCATATGTTCCAAAATGCGAACCTTGACTGGATGGATGGTGCTGCCTATATATCTTAGCCCACAGGGGCATACTAGGCAGTAAACTACATGTGAGGTATTGCACGTGATAAATTTGGATATTCTTTTACATTGCCTGATATCCGGAATCTCATACTCGAGTAGTACCCGCTTGCTTTTACTGCAGGCTTTACATTTACCACATGGAAAAAACCCTTTCATATCTTTAATGGTACCTCTTTTCTGAGCATCTTTTCCCATATGGCTTCACACAAGTGTGTCTCGTATAGATCTAGCTTTTCTAAAAGTTAGCATGGGAAACCTAGGCACATCCTGGCCAATTACTGCATCAGTTTTAAGGATGTGCCAATTTTTCTAAAAATGCCCCTTAATACATTTGTCTGATCCGAATATGTTGTAATCATCCTGAATTTATTTTCAAGAGTATCTTTCTTCCAGTTTTGCCGCTTCTTCCCTTCCATGATATCTACTTTCGGAATGGCCCTGACTTTGTTTAAAGTACTCTCCAAGAGCTGGGGATCATACCCTCTTTTGCTGAACCTAGATATACAATCTTGGGCTGCTTCTTCAAAATCATTGTTTATGCTATATGAATGTATATGATGGAATTGTAAGCCGATATACGGCGAAATAATGTTTTATGACATTGATGCATAAAATTGAATCATCATTCTACGTTAGCCAAATCGATATATGAATATGCAATATATATCATGGCAATATTATATGAGGCGAATTCATTTATTAAGTTGTGTGTCAAAAGAATAGCAAAGAACGCTATATTGACTAGACCATCATGGCGCCCAGATTCTAGGGTGGTATTGGTATAATAGTCCTCTTTTTATGACTATGCTAAATGTCTTTTTTAAACACTGCTGCGGCGCGTACGTCAGTAACACCGACGAAGGCGCTACGCCGAAACGCGTTTGTTTTGTTGCTTTAGCAATAAAGTTTCCTGCAACGATCCCCCGTGAGTGCTGGCTTCTGTTCAAAGAATAGTAACAGTGGAGCTTTATTATATATCGCGGTTTGGATTTTATTCATGTCTGTGTACACTCTATTACTTGTGACCTACATAATGTGAATGTTTTTTAATAAATTAATTTTAGATTTGTGAAGGTTAGAACACTTTGATATTTGCACTTTAGCACTTATTGCATTTTAATAAGCATTGGACACTTTTGTAGTATTTTTAAGTAACATTTTTAACGTATGTTGCTGTGGTGTCCTCTAGTATTTAGAAAGTAGGGTGGAGTAGGTACTAGGAGGGATTATATTTAAAAATGCATTTAAAAAGGAATTTCCCAGGAAGTGGAGGGCCTGAATCAATATATATATTTTGGGGTATTGGCAATATTTTTATATACAACAATGAATTGATGGTTATATTTTAACATATTTATATATTTATATATTTATGTATGTATTTATATTGTATTTAGACCCTTTGGCATTTTTAAAGAAAATGGAATCACCGACTGAAATAATGTATTTATACGGAAATATTGGATGACATCTGGGACCTATCACCTATATATGGACTACGAAATTCATGAGGATCACAGCATATATTTTAATATGGACACAACAGAAATTAAGAGAACAATAATTGAAAAATGGGGAAAATAAAAGGAAAAAAAAGAAGAAAAAAGAAAAAAAGCAAATGAAAAAAACATGAAATGAAAATGCATGTTATAAAAGAAAGACTGGGTGTGCTCATATATGTGTATATACATATTTTTTTTTATTTCTATCATGGTGTCCTATCACGTGGTGTTAGCAATGTATAGAAAAAATGGCGTTTCTATCTCTTTGATTGTGTGAACAAGGGCAAGTGGTGCCCGAAACGCGTAATCAGGTTCAGGAAACAGGAAATAAAGCTTTGACTTGCCTGCAGTTTTGGTGGTTCGTGAATCCTTTGTTGCTGAAGTGGTGTGGACTGGCGCTGCGAGCAGACGAAGGATTTTGGTGATTTCATATATATATATATATATATATATATATATATATATATATAGTTTCATTTTTCACACCATCTCAGAGAAAGTTTACCGTCTGAGAAATTGTGAAGCAAGCACCGATTTACCTGGGTGCATTACGCTCACTTGTCTCGGATACAGGCAAGACAGACACTGTCACAAATAACTGGGTCTCCCCTCTCCTTGTGTTAATGCATAGTAAAATAGGGAAGCCGAGGGTATACCCTTATCATATACTTCCCACTCCTCTTCGGTGTATAAAAAAAAAAAAACGCATACATACTTCCCCAGGTGCTGCACTCCTCTTCAGGTGACACCATTCCCAGAGAAAGGCACATAGTTAATATTCTATGCTGTCTTGGTGTTGTTATGTGAGGGTAAACCGCTTCCAACTGCTTGGTTTTACGAGCAATCCAGAAGACTATTTCATCAATGTTGGACTTGGCCCTTTCTGCAGGGTCATCCCCAAACGTTTTGCCTTCACCCTCTGTTTTCTGAACCTGTTTTTGTTGGCTTTTAGGACTCTGCATACTTTACCACTGCTAACCAGTTGTGTGCTCTGTCCTTTAAACATAGTAAACTTGGCTTAACCCAATTGGCACATTTAATTTACTTATAAGTCTCTAGCAAAATGGTACTACATGTTCACAGGGTCTGTAACTTAAATGGTACTAGTGAGCCAGCAGCACTGATTGTGCCACTCGATTCAGTAGCATTTTAAACATATCTCGGGCCTTCCATTGCAGCCTGTGTGTGCAGCTTTAAATTGCCTTGTCGATCTGACAAAGTAACCTTTTGCCAGCCCAAAACCTTCCATTATAATACATGTAAGTCACCCCTAGGGTAAGCCCTGGACAGCCCAGAGGGCAGGGTGCAATGCACTTAAAAAGTGGGACATATACTTCTTAGTTTTACATGTCTTGGTAGTGAAAAACTCTTAGATGTGTTTTTCACTACTACAAGCCCTACCTCTCCCATAGCATAACATTGGAGTTGCCTTTTTACATTTAATATGCTGTAATTTCCAAATGGGAGCAGGTAATCGGTTTGTGTTTGGAATTGTAATGAAAAATCCTAACTTATGGTGACGTCTGATTTAAAATTAATTTTTTGAAGAAGCCACTTTTAGAAAGTTGGCATTTTCCTGCCTTAGCCAGTTGGCGTCTGTAGCCTGTCTCTGGGTCACATGACAAGGTGTAGCTGGTAGTTGTTTTTTGTGGATCAATCGTGGACAGTGAGACAAAGGGAAGATAGGTGATGCCAGGATGGGCCGCTCTGACATTTTTTTTCCTTCAGTCCTCATATACACCACTGTGGTGTCTACAACTCATGTGCTCTGACCCATAATACATCCATATCTTCATGGTCATTTACTCATACATGGTCTCTTGACCGTGTACCAAAACAAATGCTCCAAGATGTACTCATCGGACCAGTTCAGCTCGCTTTGCCCATTTCTCCAGTGCTCAACTAGTGACCATAACTTAAGTCTACTTAGTTTACAACTTGCCACATCTAGCAGGCATCTTACAGAAGCTGTCGAATCGGCAATTGTTGGGGTCAAATCTTATCCACTTTTTACATATCTCACTTCTTGCTAACAGTATCAAATAAAAGATCAATTTTTCCTCTTTCCTCTCAGTAAGTCTCTTTTCTGATTTCTCATCCATCATACGAAAGAAAAATAGGGTAGGTCTTACCTTAATCTCATATTTGAAGATTGCACTCAATGCCTTACCGACATCACTCCAGTACAACTGGACCCCAACACCACATCCCTCCTGGACAACCTCCACAACATTGGACTCCGCCAGATCGTGACCGAGCCCACGCACTCAGCAGGACACACCCTCGACCCCCTCTTCACTACAGGAAACTCCATCACCTTCAGCCACACCACCGAACTCCCATGGACCGACCATCGTTGCGTCCACTTCACCTTCAGAACACCCACCATCCACAGACACCAGCACCTGCTTCCACGAAGAAACTGGACCAAAATCACTGACGACCAGCTCACCTCCTCACTCAACAACTCCACCCCAACCATCGCGGAAAACGACGACCCCAACACCGCAGCCCGAACCCTGCATAGATGGTGTCACGATCCGGCTGCCGGTTATCACTGACTGCATGACACGGGTGTGTTGGGCATCGTGAACACACTCTTATCAAAACTACAACTCCCGTTAGGCAACGCGAGTCACGTTTCACGTGACACCGACGCGACGCCAGTTACGGTAGAAAAGGCGGTGAAAGGAATCACTCGCCGCCGATAATTCTGGATGATCGTAGCAGACTTCAATCGGACAGCGGACTTTTGGGCGGTAAGAGTGCGCAAGCACACGCTATCATACCGTCAGCTGGTGAAAGGAGGCAGAGGAGTTTCTACACCTCCCTCGAACCTCCACTGTCGTGTCTCCTCTGTTGGCTGGGACCAGTTCATTGGTTTCGTGCAGAGGAGTCTCTAGGCTTTTTCAGAGCCCGCTTCATTTGGTAAAGCAAAAAAAAACCCTGTTGGAGAGACAACTTATTCACAGGTCTCATGCGGGGAGGTTAAGAACGCCTTGTTCTTATGTGGGCAATATTGGTCGCAGAAAGTGTATACCTCAACTCAGACTGTTTACGTGGTTGAGATATTGTCGAGCCGGTTATAGGTTGTAACCAGGATCGTTCTTCTACCTGCTGGTGTTATTGTGCAACGAACAAACACGAGCATATCACCAACTGGATAAGGGCAAGACTGTTGTGTTTACTTATTCCAGTTGCACCCCTTCACCTTTTTCCTGTTTTTTGTTCTCCTTATATTTGATATAGGAGAGAGTTACCAGAGAGGGTGTGCCTTCATTACAGGCACGACAAAACAGGCCTCACTTCATGTAGCATTTTGGTAGGTGTAGTAGGGGAGAATCATGCACGTATAGTACAGTGTTAGGAATTCTCTAGTTCTGGTCAACACCTGTTCTTTTTGTCTTTTGTTAGTTTCATGTTGTGTTCCTGTCACCACCTTCAACTCTCTTCTATAATCCTACTACACCTTCTTTATTTACAGGTGGGTGTGGTAAACGTTGTGAATCAAGTCAGTTATTGTCGCTTATTTGTGAGCCATCATAAGTGTTGCGCTGTGCTCATTTTGCGCTCTTGTATCCTTTTCAGATCTCCTTCCCTGCAGTTCCTACCCTTTCCTTCCCCCGCTCGATTGCCTCAATAGTCTGTGTGTTATTCTATGCCAGACTTGGGGCTGTCCAGAGGTGGGCCCCTTTGAGCATCAACACGATTCCGAGGATCCAGATCGGAGCCTGACAGAATTATCGGCCCACGTATTTCTATATCCTCCCGATTGTGTTGAGAGTAGGAATGGCCACCCTGGATGACGTAATGGCGGCTTTAGTTCTGGTGCAGGCTGAGCTTGCCGCCTCTCGCCAGGAAACAGCTGCTTTACAAAATAGGGTAGACCAATTGCAGCGAAACCCGTTCAACGCTGGGGTAACACAGCATCCAACATCAGTAATAGTGGAGATGCCTGCCCAGGTACCACTGGCCCCCCCAGAGAGGTATCATGGGGACATAAAGAAAGTGCAGGTGTTTATGACCCAAGTTCTACTCCACTTCACATGTAAGCCAAAGTTGTTTGCGACGAACCAGGCACGTGTGGCTTTCCTAATTTCTTATCTGGGTGGTGAGGCAGCGCAGTGGGCAGTCCCCATAGTAAGGAGAGAAGACCCCCTGCTTTACGATTGGGACGAATTTAAGAAAGAGTTCGAGAAGACGTTTGACCGCCGAGCAGATACCTTTTCCGCGGATAGAGACCTGCTGGAACTCAAACAGGGCTCAATGGACTTGGTTAGTTATTTAAACAACTTTCGAAGACTAGTAGCGGAAACGGATTGGCCAGAAACCAAACAGTCCGTTATGTTCTATCAAGGCCTCACCGAAGAGCTGAAAGATGTTCTCGCCCAAATTGAACCCCAGCCTAACACGTGTGCTGCTCTCATCGAATTGACACTGCGATTGGACCACAGACTAAAGGAGCGGAAAGGGGAGCATAAACGGAGGGAGAGATACACCCCACTGAGTGATAGGTCTCTCTCTACCGAAACGACAGTCGCAAGACCCGAACCCATGGAGATCGGGACGGTGAGGGCCTCGCTGACGCTCAGCGAGAGGGACCACCGTCGCAAACAAGGCTTGTGCCTGTATTGTGGGAAGAAGGGGCATTTCCTTAGAGAGTGTCCCGTCAAGCCAAAGTACGGCAGATCACGAACCGGGCAGTTGGCCACGGTGATTGCTGAAAAAAGGGAGGAAAACTCCAGCGCTTGAGAGCTCAAGAAGGGAAACCCTCAAGCGGAATTGCTATCCCTTCAGTGAACCTCTCTGCCTTCATGGAAGCAGAGCATTTCTTTATTTTTATGGACATAGAAATACAACGAGAGAAGAAATCGATCAGAGCCATGGTGGATTCAGGGGCCACGGGATGTTTTATGGACAGGGAAGAGGCATTGAGGTTAGGGGTGCAATTTATCCGCAAGGCCACCCCGGAACAGGTATATGCCGTTGATGGTAAACAGCTGGAGTCAGGACCAATCAGTCACAGTACCCCGGAATACGAACTCACCTATGGAGGGTATCACCAAGAATGGCTGTCATTCAATATCATCCAGGCTCCGCAGTACGGGGTGATACTTGGGCTTCCCTGGTTACAAAAACACGAGCCCACCATCAATTGGGCCAACAAAACTATGCAACTACACTCCACCTATTGTCAGGACCACTGCAGTTTGCAGTTACCACGACCTTCAAAGGTATTGGCCACCAGACATCTCATCGCGACAGCAGCGGAAAAGAACGTGGTCTTGCCGATCTGTTACCAAGCATACAAGGAAGTATTCAGCGATACCAAGGCGGAAGAACTCCCCCCACACAGGGACTATGATTGTCGCATTGACCTAGTTCCTGGGGCTGTAGTTCCTTGCGGACGGATATACGCCCTTACCCTACCAGAAACTCTGTATCTACGAACGTACCTAGACAAACATCTGGAAATGGGGATTTGAGGTGCTGTATCGACTTTAGGGCGTTAAACGCCATCACAGTAAAAAACCGATATCCACTTCCATTAATCCCTGTTCTTTTGGAACAGGTGAGAGCAGCAGGAATCTATACGAAACTGGATCTTAGAGGGGCTTATCATCTGGTGCGGATGCGCAAAGGTGATGAATGGAAGACCGCCTTTAAAACGCGGTATGGGCTATTTGAATATCTTGTTATGCCCTTTGGACTCTGCAATGCCCCGGCGGCGTTTCAATTCTTCCTCAACGAGGTTCTGAGGGAATATCTGGATCGTTTCGTGGTTGTCTATATCGATGACATCCTTATATATTCAGCAACCGAAGAAGAACATGTCATCCATGTGAGTCGCGTGCTGCAAGCATTGCGCAAACACCGGCTGTTTTGTAAACTCACGAAATGTGAGTTTCACGTAACCATAGTTGAATTCCTAGGGGTTATGCTCACCCCTTACGGTCAAGTCATGGCAGAGAGGAAGGTCAAAGCCATAGTGGAATGGCCCCGTCCACAGAACGTCAAGGATATCCAGAGTCTGTTGGGATTTGCAAACTTTTACAGAAGGTTTATCCGGCAGTTCTCGGACATGGTAACACCTCTGTCTAATCTGACAAAGAAGAAAACACCTTTTCTTTGGACTGAAGAGACCCAGAAGGCGTTTGATCTCCTGAAAGAAGCTTTTACAACCGCTCCGGTCCTCACCCATGCCAATCCGAAACTGCCTTTTATCATCGAGGCCGACGCGTCCGAAGTAGCGGTGGGAGCCGTGCTATCACAACGACACGAGACGACGGGTTACCTCCACCCCGTTGCATTTATGTCCCGGAAACTAAACTCTGCAGAGCTGAATTACACGATAGCAGAAAAAGAACTCCTGGCGATCAGGGACGCGTTTCTGGAGTGGAGACACTGGATAATGGGGGCTATACATCAGGTGACGGTTTACACAGACCACCGCAATCTTCAATTTATGTGAGCTACTCGACATCTCACTCCACGCCAACTCCGTTGGATGCTGTTTTTTGCGGAATATCATTTCATAGTGACCTTCCGACCCGGCATCAACAACAAGAAGGCCGACGCCCTGACGAGACAGGAAAACCATACACAACAGTCTATTCCCCCAGAAAGAGCCATCATTGAACCTAGCAGAGTGGTAGGCGTCGTTCAAACGGACGACTTTCTGCAGAAAACTAGACAAGGGATACGGACCTTTGCGTGGAAGAGATGGCTTAAGTACCATCCTGAATGGCGGATGCGACAAGGTCTCCCCATGAAGGGCCAACAGATGCTAATCCCTACCCGAACACTACGGAAAACCGCATTTGTTTGGTGTCATGATCTCCCATGTGCAGGTCATATGGGAGGTGAAAAGACTTTGGAAAAGGTGTTGAGACAGTTCTGGTGGCCTACAGTCCGCCCAGACGTCTTAACATGGGCAAGAGAATGTACCATATGTGCACAAAATAAAACAGATCACAGACAAACTGAGGGATTACTCCAGACGATGCCCACACCCGAGAAGCCGTGGGAAAGGTTCTCCGTGGACTTTATAGTGGGGCTACCCAAGGATCAGGGAAAAACAGCTATTGTAGTTGTCATAGACTATTTGACCAAGATGGGCCACTTCATCGCATGCAAGCAAGCACCAACAGCGAGCCAACTGGCTCAATTGCTGCTAACTCACGTGATCCGACTCCATGGCCTTCCCCAAGTCATAGTGTCTGATAGGGGAGCTCAATTTACTGCATGCTTTTGGAAAACCTGGTGTTCCAAACTACAAATCTCCTCTTCCCTGTCCACAAGTTTTCACCCCCAAACAGACGGCCAGACAGAGAGGTTAAACCAAACTCTCAAGCAATACCTCAGGTGCTACGTCAACACTAGTACTGATGCTTGGGTGGACTGGCTGTGGGTGGCCGAGATAGCCTACAATAGCGCTCAACACTCATCAACACAACACACACCGTTCTTTTGTACCTATGGTTTTCATCCTCGGTTCACTCCATTACTCCTTCCCAACACCTCCACTAAGCTCCCTGATTTGCGCATTAGGCTAATACATATGCGTAGGACCCTGCTAGAGGCACGTCGCAATTTACTGAGAGCTAAGGAACGTTACAAAAAGCAGGCCGATAAACATCGTAGACCTGGTCGGGTGTACAAGAGCGGGGAATGGGTGTGGCTATCGACCAAACATATTAGGTTTAGAAAACGCAGTGTGTTTAATCCTAAGTTTATAGGCCCCTATCGAGTGATTAAACATATAAATCCGGTAGCGGTTAAATTGCGGTTGCCAACCCAATTCAAGTTGCATCCGGTCTTCCATGTATCCCTCCTGAAACCTTCTCACCGTCCAGTACGCAAAAACCCCTCACCCATATGGGTTCATCAAGAGCATGAATACGAGGTCGGGGGAATTGTGGATGCCAAGAGGGTGCGTGGCAGACTTTGGTATCTGGTGTCGTGGAAGGGGTATGGTCCGGAGGAGGACTCCTGGGAACCAGCCTCAGGTGTGCATGCGCCCAGACTGACAGCTAGGTTTCATAAACTGCATCCTGACAAGCCATCTAGCAGTCAGTGATCCCCGGGAGGGGAATGTTCTGTCACGATCCGGCTGCCGGTTATCACTGACTGCATGACACGGGTGTGTTGGGCATCGTGAACACACTCTTATCGAAACTACAACTCCCGTTAGGCAACGCGAGTCACGTTTCACGTGACACCGACGCGACGCCAGTTACGGTAGAAAAGGCGGTGAAAGGAATCACTCGCCGCCGATAATTCTGGATGATCGTAGCAGACTTCAATCGGACAGCGGACTTTTGGGCGGTAAGAGTGCGCAAGCACACGCTATCATACCGTCAGCTGGTGAAAGGAGGCAGAGGAGTTTCTACACCTCCTCGAACCTCCACTGTCGTGTCTCCTCTGTTGGCTGGGACCAGTTCATTGGTTTCGTGCAGAGGAGTCTCTAGGCTTTTTCAGAGCCCGCTTCATTTGGTAAAGCAAAAACCCCCCTGTTGGAGAGACAACTTATTCACAGGTCTCATGCGGGGAGGTTAAGAACGCCTTGTTCTTATGTGGGCAATATTGGTCGCAGAAAGTGTATACCTCAACTCAGACTGTTTACGTGGTTGAGATATTGTCGAGCCGGTTATAGGTTGTAACCAGGATCGTTCTTCTACCTGCTGGTGTTATTGTGCAACGAACAAACACGAGCATATCACCAACTGGATAAGGGCAAGACTGTTGTGTTTACTTATTCCAGTTGCACCCCTTCACCTTTTTTCCTGTTTTTTGTTCTCCTTATATTTGATATAGGAGAGAGTTACCAGAGAGGGTGTGCCTTCATTACAGGCACGACAAAACAGGCCTCACTTCATGTAGCATTTTGGTAGGTGTAGTAGGGGAGAATCATGCACGTATAGTACAGTGTTAGGAATTCTCTAGTTCTGGTCAACACCTGTTCTTTTTGTCTTTTGTTAGTTTCATGTTGTGTTCCTGTCACCACCTTCAACTCTCTTCTATAATCCTACTACACCTTCTTTATTTACAGGTGGGTGTGGTAAACGTTGTGAATCAAGTCAGTTATTGTCGCTTATTTGTGAGCCATCATAAGTGTTGCGCTGTGCTCATTTTGCGCTCTTGTATCCTTTTCAGATCTCCTTCCCTGCAGTTCCTACCCTTTCCTTCCCCGCTCGATTGCCTCAATAGTCTGTGTGTTATTCTATGCCAGACTTGGGGCTGTCCAGAGGTGGGCCCCCTTTGAGCATCAACACGATTCCGAGGATCCAGATTGGAGCCTGACAGATGGATCTCGGACAGCACCAACACCATAGCCCCCCTCAAGAAAAACAACAATGCCCGCGCCAAGAAAGCCAGATAGTTTACCACCGAACTTCGAGAGTCCAGACGCACATGCCGCCGCCTCGAAAAGGCCTGGAGGAACAGCAAATCCACAGAAGCCCACAACAACTTCAGAGCCGCCACCAACGCTCACCATCAACTCATCAGAGAAACGAGGAAAAAAGCGATTGAAGACAGAATCTCCACCCACGCGCACAACAGCAAGGAACTCTTCAGCATCATCAAGGAGTTCGCCCAACCCACCAGCGAGTCTACCGACATCCCTCCCTCACAAGACCTCTGCGACAAACTCAGCACCTTTTTCCACCACAAAATCAAGTGCATCTACGACAACTTCGACCAACACACTGAACCCTCACCAACCACCCCCGACACCCGGAAAGCAGCGATTGACGACTGGACAGCCCTCACCACCGAAGACACACTGAAAACAATGAAGTCAATCCACTCAGGGGCCCCCACGGACCCCTGCCCCCACCACATCTTCAACAGAGCCGCCGACAACATCGCACCCATGCTCCGCCACACCATCAACCGCTCCCTGGCGACCGCCTCGTTCCCCGACGACTGGAAACACGCCGAGGTCAACCCCCTCCTAAAGAAACCCTCAGCGGACCCCACCGGCCTCAAAAACTACAGACCCATCTCCCTGCTCCCGTTCCCAGCGAAAGTCATCGAGAAAGCCATCAACAGCCAACTCGCCACATTCATTGAAGAACACAACATCCTCGACTCCTCCCAATCCGGCTTCAGAAAAAACCACAGTACGGAAACCGCCCTCCTCGCCGCAACAGACGACATCCGCACCCTACTGGACAAAGGAGAAACAGTAGCCCTCTTCCTCCTCGACCTATCAGCGGCGTTCGACACAGTCTCCCACCGCACCCTAATACGCAGACTCTACGACGCAGGAATCTAGGACAAGGCCCTCGACTGGATCCGCTCCTTCCTCTCCGGCAGGACGCAGCGGGTCAGACTCCCCCTTTCCTCTCGGACCCCACACCTACCACCTGTGGAGTCCCCCAGGGATCCTCCCTCAGCCCGACGCTCTTCAACGTCTACATGGCTCCACTTGCCCCCATCGTCAGAACATACGGACTCAACATCGTGTCATACGCAGACGACACCCAGCTCATCCTCTCCCTATCCAACGAGCCCAACACCGCCAGACGCAACTTTCGAGAAGGCATGGAAGTCGTCGCCAAATGGATGAAAAACAGCTGCCTACAACTAAACACCAACAAAACAGAAGTACTCATCATGGGCCCAAATCCCGACGCCTGGAGCGACACCTGGTGGCCCCCCGCCCTCGGAAACCCACCAACCCCCACAGACCACGCACGCAACCTGGGAATCATCCTGGACTCCGAGCTCAAAATGGACCGCCAGATCAACTCTGTCTCGTCTTCCTGCTTCCACACCCTCCGCCTCCTTCGTAAGACCTTCAAATGGATCCCCCTCGAACACCGAATGACCGTCACTCACGCCCTGGTCACCAGCAGACTCGACTACGGCAGCGCACTCTACGCCGGAATAAACAAAAACCTCACCCGCAAGCTACAGAACATCCAGAACGCCGCCGCAAGACTGGTCCTCAACCTGCCAAAACACTGCCACATCTCCCAGCACCTGCGCACACTCCACTGGCTCCCCGTCGAGGCGAGAATCACCTTTAAGATGCTCACCCACGCACACAAGGCCCTCCAAGGCACCGGACCAGCATACCTGAACAGCCGACTCAAATTCCACGCACCCCAAAGGACCCTACGATCAGCCCAGCTCTCCTACGCTGTGGTCCCCCACACCAGAAAGACCAGATCGGGAGGCCGCTCCTTCTCCTTCCTTGCGGCCAAAGCATGGAACGCCCTTCCGCTCCACCTCAGACAGACAACATCGCTCCCCATCTTCGCAAGAAACCTCAAAACCTGGCTCTTCGACAGACCCCCTCCTTGATGGAATGGAACCTGCACCCCCCCACCCCTAGCGCCTTGAGACCCTTACGGGTGAGTAGTCGTGCTTTAACAAACCCCTGATTGACTGATTGATTGACATTGCAAGCTCCGAGTAGCTGAAAAACATGTGCATGTCATCTGCTTCTACCAGACCACATGTCCTACACCTTATCTCCAAATTCTCTTTAACCTTTGACATCTTGGCCGGAGTCTGGTAGCATCTGTGCAAGGTAAAGAGATGGTTTCTTTTTAAAGTAGCTAGTCGAACAATGCCATATAGTAAGCTCAAGGATACTTGCCATGTTTCTACCAACTCCACATGTGGCAAGTCCTTCTCCAGACCTCGTATAATGGCTTTAGCTTTCTCTTTGCTGTAGCAAGCAAGGAAAAAGAAAGTATCATCCTGATGATACTTTCTTTTTCTTTGGTTTGGTATATTGCAGGTCTAACTCCATCTGACATGTGCTTCCCTCAGTCCCCTCTTGACTCCTTATCCACGATGACAGTTGTACATACTTAAACCTAGGGAAGGTCCCTTCAGATTTCTCCACCAGATGCTCCCACGGCAGCAAATTCCCCTATGACACCAGGTCCCCCCAGCACCTGATCTTGTCTTTCCTGATTGGACACTCCAATTGCCCAGGTGAATTCCCGATTTGGGAAAACTTGCTGTAATAGGGGATCCCCAGAACCACTCTGACTTCAACCCATAATCTAGCTGCTGCCTGTGGGTCCTTCAACATCACCTTCTTGAAGAATCTAGGTGAACACCCTGCACTTTTTAAGCTGGAAAGTCCAACAATATAGTAGCAAGTTGTACCATAGTGCTAAGCCCCCTTTGATTTACTTTTTTATCTGTTTTTTTCCAAGCTATTTTTGCTCCCTTACAGCCTCAAATGAATCTAGTTATATTCCCTTGTGCTCTTTTCAGGGTATCCTTTTCAAAGGTCAGAAGTATACAATTAAACAGAAAAGTGTACTTTGGAAGAATCATCATCTTCACTAAATTTGCTTGGCCACACAAAGTCAGCGGGAGATTATTCGAGCTTTTCAGCAAAGCACTGGTTTCTTTGATAATTCTAGTCAAGTTAAACCCGGTTAGCTTCCTCAAGTCACTTGTCACCTGCACCCCTGAATATTTCATCACTTCTCTCCTTTCTTGACCCTCTCAGCTACAGTTCTAATTCATTAGCTCCATTTTACCTTCATTCACCTGATACCCAGAAAATTACCCACAAATCGCCACTTTCTCCTTTAACTGCACCATTGTCTCCTCTGCCTCAGACATACACACAATGAGATCATCTGCGTATTGCGCTACTTTCATCCCATAACCATTGCAGGAGAAATGGATTGCTCTTTTATTGAGCCTCAGGTTTGCACTTGTGATTCTATTTACAAATTAAACAAGAGCAGGGATAAGGGGCAGCTCTGTCCGGTACCTTTTGTGATGTTCACTTTCGCTGTTAACTCGCCAATAACCAGGATTCTTGCCTTGGGTGCACCATATATTAACTGGATAACTCCACACAACTTCTCATCCAGCCCCATATATTCCCACACTTCAACCAAATAGCACCAATTCACCTGGTCATAGGCTTTGGCCACGTCTAGTGTTATCACAGTTAGTGGTCGTAAGTTGGCCGCAGCCATATCTATTGACCACAACAGCATCTGAGTTAGTTCACGCAGATGCCAACCCAACATAAACCCCTTTTGGTCTTCTTCTATCAACCCAATTGCTCATCGGACCAGCATCTTTGCCATAACAGCAGCAAAAACTTTATAGTCACAATTCAGGAGAGAGATCGGTCCGCATGATTCACATGTATTTGCAGGCCTATTAGGTTTCAAAATTAGGCTGACAGTGGCCTCATTCCAGGTTGCTGGAATCTGCTCCTTACCCCAATAATTGCATTAAAAAGTATAGTATTTTCCATAATGGAAATGCCACCTTTCTCAAACTTATATATAACTCAGATATTAATACTCTATCAATTTCCAATTCACTTATTTCTTGGGACAAGATCCGCTACTGCTTGTTGCTAAATTTCTTCACATAATTCTCCTCTAACTACTGCCTTAGTTGTACTGTCTCTGGTGACCTTCTTGCCTGATAATAGCTTCCCTAAGAACTAAAAAAAAAACTTTACCAACTCCCTCCCCTGTACGGCAAACGATATCTGTGCTCTCATCCCTAATCTCCTTTATGTAATTTCTGTTCCGGTTTTCCTTAGTCTTACAGCTAACATTTCCCAGTACTTTTCTCCATATTGAAAGTGACTAAGATTACTTGCCTCCCACTTCTGTATGGAATGCCTTTCAAAAAACATCTTTAGTTCCTTCTGAGAGACCTGAAGTTCCTCTTCTATTTCTCTTCTCTTTTCCATCACCAGACCGCCTTCCACCAATAGCTACTGTAGCTCCCGAATCCACCCCTCCATTCAACACACCTCTACTCTTCTCTTCTCCTTCCAATAACAGTTTCAACTTGTAATCTGTCCTCTCAGAAATGGTTTATACACATCCCATACTACATGGTTCCTTGCTTAACCTAGATTTATCCAAAAAATACTCTCTTGAACTGTTCTTCAAGTCCTGGATCTCCCTTTCCACATTCAATATTCGCCTACCATCATCCATCTCCTTTCCACCTTATCTTCTTCAACTATAAGCTCCAGATACACCACTGAATGATCAAATATATGTATAGGTCGGAGTTCCAAACATTTCACCTAATCCATCTCCCTTTTGTCTATCAGAAAAAAATCTAAGCCCAGTAACCCCTATTCCTCCATCATATAAGACAAGAAAGCATGTGATTTGGGAGGATTTTGTTGAGCACGAACCTGAACCTATCTAATCCATTTGTCCATCAGGACATTAAAAATCCCCTCCTATCACTATAGGGGAGTCATAATCCAATAAGGTCAGAAACACCTCCCTCAATGGGTCCAGATCATCTAAATTTGGGCCATAAAACCCCCACACAAAAGGACCTTTGACTTCATCCTAACCCTCGCTACTACCCATCTTGCTTTATCATCTAAAATCTATCCAATAGCTCAACCCCTGAATCCCGTCTCACCAGAATCTCCACTCCTTTTGTACGGCATGCCTGGTCACTAGTAATTACTTGCCCTACCCATGCCTCTTTCTTAAGTGTCACGCTTTCTTTCCTCAGGAAATGTGTGTATTTTAGTATCATAATCACCATCCCATGGTCTCTAAGATACTGTGTCGCTAACCGCTGTTTTCCCCATGTCCTCAGACCATCCACATTCCATGTCAAGAATGACACTACTTGGTTGACTACGTTACCCCTTGCACACATATCAAGACATTTGCTGTTCATCTCACTCCCTTGTGTAAAATTAGGCACAACCTAATTCGCCAACATACGTATGAGGACCTTTTTTCTTTTTCTCCCATGTGCTCCCCACTTTGTGCAGCCCACTCCTTGCTCTCACCCAGTGCCCTCACACACTGGGGAACCCTCCCCCTACTACTCTTGACACTCTCCGAATGTCAAATTTTTAGTCTTGCCTGCGGGATTCTAGCGAACAAAATATACCATCCCTTAGTGGGCCTTTTACTTGCACTTGTCACCCTTAATATCCAAGATGAACTGGTCCACCTCCTCCGAATCCCTGCAGTTGTGCATTGTATGTTCATACATAACTGTCAACAGAGTTGGGAACTTCATCTAGGACTTTGCTCCCATCTCCCTCAGTTCGTCCATCCTCGTTTCCCATCTCCGACTGTTTGTCCTGAGTCTGTCTAGTCAGGTCGGACCTTATGCTAAAGTTCACCCTCTGCGTCTGGAGTGACTTTGCTTTCTAGTCTGTGCTCAATATCTGCTCTTTCACCCTAAAAGTCATGAAATTAACTAGAATCCTGTTCGGTTTTCTCTGCCCCTGATTCAATTTAAAAGGATCTCGATCAACCCTCTGAATTTCATGGGTGAGGTCAATACCTGCATCATCTGGTGTCACCATACTCTTTAGCAACTCATCCGCAAACTCCTTCAGGTTTCCCCTTCCACCCATTAAGTTACATTCAACATGCTTATATTGTTTCTTCTTGCATTATTCTCTAACCTCTCCATTCTGTCCAACATCTCCCTACTCTTCTGTTTCATTGCCTGAATCTCTAATGTATTTGTCTTAGTCAGCTTATAAAGCTCATGAATCTCTTTCTCTAGAGCCTCCATTGTCATTGACAGATTATCCAACTTCTTCTCTGATACCTCAGAGGTCTCTTGTATCCCTTTCTGACTGGCCACTGAGATCTCAAACCCCGTCTTCATTTCTAGAGAAGTATTCTGCAGTAACTTATAAATCCCAAGCTCATCACTGCTCCCTAGATCAATAGCCACCTTCTGCATACCACCTTCATCCTGCTTTTCTTGACCCTCCTGCACATCCTGGCCATCCTGGCCATCCTGCACCTCCGCCACCTCATCCACTGGCAACACCACAAACCTATTCCCCTCTGACTGTTTGAATGCAGAAATCCGAATGCAAAAATATCCCTGTCCTCTCAGCCCCTCACTGTTTTGCCCTCCTGGGCCTTCCTCTGTCTTTGATGTAATTACCAGCACTGAGCCCATAATACTCATACTTCCCCTCCCCTCTATAAACTTCTCAGCTATCTCTGTCCTCATATTAACACCCTCTTGCCCTTTACCCCTCCTGGACTCAGGGGGATATTTACAAGGGGTAATCGCCACCAGAACATCACTATTTATGATGTTCTGGTGGCGATAAGCCCTTCGCCTTAATTACAAGGCGGTGTTAACCCACTTAACGTGGCTTAACGTCGCCTTGTAGATAAGGCCCCTTTTCACACAGCACTTAGCATGAATGAGGCGTGCAATAGGTGTTGCGGTGGGCATTCCGCTGCAACATCCTTTGCTTTTGACGCTGCCCCCTATTTACAACGGTGGCGTAAATATGGGGCAGCACCAAAAATAAGACCAGGGAAAACCTGGTCTTAACCTGGTGAAATGAGGAGAAATTATTAATATCACATCATTTTTGCTGCTTCTATGTGTGCTGCGCAAAATGCCACTAGTGATTGTTCATATGCAGAAAGATGTCCTTTCCTGCACATAAACAATCATTAAGTAATGACGAGTTGCAACTTCTATGTGTGCTGCACAAAGCAGCACACATGGAAGTTACAAATCGCCATTAGTGATTTTATGGCATGACACGGAGGCCAACATTAGGCAAATCTCCTTTATTGCCACAGCTCAGCAGTAACAATGAAGAGAATATAGAACTTCAAACAACATTCCAATACACTATATAGACCATGAGCATGCAGCCATCTTCCTTCTTTGTTGCTGCTGCTCACAAAGATAAGTACCCTCATTTTAATCGTGCTTATACAATACGTATGTGTGCTTATCTGTGTCTGCTTATCGCATGGCTGGGTCCTATTGACCCTACCATGCGATTGTTTTTTGTCATTCTTGATTGAAAAATGCCTTCTTTTTCTCAGACTATTAACTTGTTAGAGCTTTCACGCCTTTAACGTTTCTAGCGCACTTTCTCCCTGGGTGCTAACGACCTTTAATGTTTTTCTGTTCTCCTATGCTGCGCATTTGCCCTCGGCGTCCCCCTAATATAAATAAACTTAGCCCTTAATTTCGCGTCCTGTGAAATGACGCGGCCGCATTCCCGTTGCCTGGCAGCGTTCTGAGCGCGAGACAGGCATACGGGCTGTAACGTGGCCGCACTCCCGCTGCCTCCCAGCGCTCTGAGCGCTGCTGGGCATACACGTTGTGCGGCCGCAAAGGCAATACCTCTTCCTTTTCCTGCTCCGCTCCGGGCTCACCCTTAATGACACCATAATCCTTTCTTCCCGCACTGCGGTGTGCCTTTCAATTGCGTACCGCGGAGGGGACGAACGAGCATTCAAGGAAAGACCCTATGAAGCAACCACGCACGCAAGAGACGTGCGTGGTTGCAATAGCTTCAGCAGGCAACATTTGACAGTTGCTGCTGTTCAATCGGCTTTTCGCTCGTTGAAGAGGAAATCTTTACGGACATGCCCTTCATTTGCAATTCTAGGAAAATTAACCCCTTTCACAGACATTTATACCTCAGATTAACCCTTGAGGTTTTACACCATCGTTTTTTAACTATTTTTAGCTTGTCTTTAAATCGGAAAAGAAGGGGGATAAGCTAATAATACCATAATAACCTATACAAACACGGTCAACTGTTAAACTGTGTTAATAAGAAAGAAAAAAGAGGAAAGAAGAGGATTATTTGGTACAATTAATACATTCTTCCCTATAATGTCTCTCAACCCTGATAGTAACCTAGAAGGTAAGATTGAGTCAATGGTATCTAAGGCCATGGATAAAGTTATGGACTCATTTAATGAGACTATTAATAAAAAAAATTGAATCTCTCTCAAGGGCATGGCCCTCTACTAGTACCGCGCATACTTTTGGCGAAAAAGAAGGGGCAGTTAAGGCCCCAAAGAAAAGAGCTGCACCAGAACACCCTGTTAAAAGTGCTAAAAAGACTTAAGAAAACAGGAAAAGCAGCACATTCACGCTTCTCAGGCGGTGACCAGAATGATGCCTTGGGCATCACACAAGGGCAACAAACAGGCCCCGAGCTCCCTATTTACATTGACAGTGACGAACCAGATGAGGCAGAGATAGATATCTCCTGCTCATCAGATTTTGACACGGACATTGAAGAGCTGGGAGACAAAACTTTGGGAAGCACTGAAGAGGCAAGCAAGGCCTCAGGCTCAAAAATGGGCATTACCGGCCCCTTCGGGACGATATGTTTGACCCCCTTTTAATCAAACATCCCCTTTCTCCCGAATGGCTACCTTCCCAACATGTAGCAGACTACATTAGTTTCTGGCTGAGAAGGGAGATTCCCAAAGAAGTCAGATCTAGACTGAGATCTGAATGCCCTCGCCCATCTTTTCCAGACAAAATTGCAATGACCCCTGAACTTGACCCTAAGGTCGTTGCTTTCACAGCAAAGGGTACAAAAGACCCTAGAAAAGGCATAGACAAGAGCCTAAGGTCATGTCAAGACCGTCTCCTGGACACTATTGAACCCTAACCAAAATTTTCGACTTGGCTGAAAGCGCCTACATTGATGGAACACCTATTGACGCTAAGGAGCTACGTGAATGGGTCCAACGAACCATCTGCCTCCTTGGCAATGCAAACACTGCCATTTCTAATGAACGCAGGAAGGGTGTACTCCTCAAAATTGACCCTAAACTCATAGAATTGGCAAACAAGGAGGGAGGAGCCACCTCACAGGGGCTCCTCGTTGGAGAGGATTTCATTCGCGACATGGCCAAATATGTTGGGGCCTTTAGCTCGATTCAAAAGTCACAGCATGACATTAAGAAAGTCTTCCAAGACAAAATTCTTGGAAGGGCCGGGAGAATGCGGGGTCGGTTCCCCGGCCGTGGCCAGTCTACCTCAAGACCCTTTCTGGGACGAGGATCAAAGTTCCAGCAATCATCCTTCTATGGAAACCAGCCGTTCTTCCCACAAAGGCAAAGAAGCAGGGGAAGACCATTTCGAGGCGAGAAAAGAAACAGGATTCTCCGCAGGTAGGAGTATTGAAAGACCATTCAGATACCCCTATAAAGGTGGGAGGGAGACTAGCCCTTTTCTCTGGGAACTGGCCCTTGGTAACTCAAGACCCGTGGTTCTGGAAACTGTCAAGGGTTACAAAATAGAATTCACGGATACCCCCTTTCAGTCAAAGAGACCTCGCGAGATATCCTTCTCTCAAGAAGAGAGAAAACTAGTATCTCAGGAAGTAAGGGATTTGCTTGCAAAGGGGGCTATAATAGAGAGCTCAGAAACAGGTTTCATCAGCAATATATTCTTAGTAGAAAAGAAAGACAAGGGACAGAGACCTGTCATAAACTTAAAAAATCTAAACGGGTGGGTATCTTACCACCACTTCAAGATGGAGGGAATACACCTCCTAAGGGACGTCCTGAGAAAGGGAGACTGGTTAACACGTCTGGACTTAAAGGATGACTACTTGACCATCCCAATTTGGCCCCCACACAGGAAATTCCTCCAATTCACTTGGGAGGGAAAACTTTGGGAATTTTGCACTCTCCCCTTCGGTCTATCTTCAGCCCTTTGGTGCTTCACCAAGGTCTTACGTCCGGTAGTAGCATGGCTAAGGGAAAGGGGCGTAAGGCTAATAATATATTTGGAGGATATCCTTATCATGGGTCAGTCCAAGGCCACAGTATCTCACCATAAAAATCTTACTATTCGCCTTCTGGAACATTTAGGCTTTGTCATAAATGCCAAAAAATCATGCACTACACCAAGCCAGGAAACTCAATTTCTGGGCTTCATGGTGAACACGGTGTCTGCAGAACTGAAAATTACCAAGGGAAAAGATTAAGAAACTCCTCAAGGAACTCAGGAAGATGCTATCTTTAGAGGTCTTTCCCTTGAGACTCTTAGCCAGGATCCTGGGTCTCCTCTCCTCAACCATCCAGGCGATCTTTCCGGGCCCTCTACACTACAGGGCCCTCCAGAGACTCAAAGCGAAAGCTCTGAAGTCGACTCGTTCTTACACTCAGATGACATCCTTGGACGAAGACTCGAGGAAAGAACTATCTTGGTGGCTAAAGAATGCAGAAGCTTGGAATGGCAGAGCCATCTTTAGGGAAACCCCAGAATTGATAATAGAGTCAGATGCGAGTCTAGAAGGTTTGGGTGCCACATGTGGCGACTCTTCAACAGGAGGCGTTGGACACGCGAGGAGAAGGAACTACATATCAACTGCTTGAAACTTCTAGCGGGTTCTTTTGCGGTTCGAAGCTTCACCCAGAATTCAATGAAATGCTGTATAATGCTGCGCATGGACAATGTCTCTGCAGTGAAATACGTCAACAAGATGGGGGGACCACATTCAAAGGGTCTTACGGAAATAGCGAAGGGTTTCTGGGGCTATTGCTTGAACAAGGGTCTGTCTGTCACAGCGGAACACATCCCTGGTTTGAACAATGGGGTAGAGGACTGGTTCTCCAAGAATTTCAAGGATTCCAGCAACTGGAAATTAAACAGAGGGATATTCATGATAATCCAAGACAAATGGGGTCCCTTCGGGACAGATCTTTTCGCAGACAGACTGAACACTCAGATGTTGAATTTCTTCAGTTGGAAGCCGGGCCCTCAAGCAACAGGGGTGGATGCCTTCCTCCAGGACTGGCAGGGCTTAAAGCCATATGCCTTCCCGCTGTTTGTCATGCTTCCACGTCTTCTTTTACACGCTCACCAGTACCTTGAGAGCATGGTGGTGATGACCCCTCTTTGGAGGTCTGAGGCATGGTTTCCAGTCATCTTGGAAATGACCATGGACTTCCCACTTCTAATACCACCTTTCAGGCAACTACTCCTGGGTCCTCAGGGCGAATCACACCCTCTCATAGACCAAGGTCTAATGGTTCTGACGGCCTGGAAGATTTCAGGTGACAATGGCAAACCCCTTAGCCTTTCGCAAGATGCTTTCCAACTCATATCTGAGTCTTGGGCATCTGGAACAAGGAAGGCATATCGACTCGCATGGAATAAATGGGTTCGCTGGTGTCTTCAACGACACTACGATCCTGTTTCAACTGATTTAGTACACGTAGTAAACTTCCTTTCGGAACTCTTTGCTTCTGGCCTAAGTTATAGAACTGTTAATGTCTATAGGTCAGCAATAGCTGAAGGACATTCTTTAGTTGATGGTGTCTTGGTAGGACAAAACCTTTTAACAAAAAAGATTATGAGAAGCATGCGGGTTCTTAATCCTCCATCTGCAAAATATACAGCCTTATGGGACGTAAGAAACATATTAAAACTCATTTTTTCTTGGGCAGATAATGTTAACCTCTCAAGCGTATTTCCTATAAGCTTACTGTGTTACTTTGCTTGGTCTCTTTCAGGCGAACCTCAGATGTTAAGGCATTAGACGTTACTGGCAGGACTTACCAACCTGAGGGAGTTTGTTTTTACCTGAAGAAAAGAACCAAAACTATGTCTTCCTCTATTTTCTATCCTTTCTTTCCACTAAGTGTTTGTGTTGTCAAATGTCTTAAAGAGTATGAAAGAAGAACAGTAAGTCTGAGAGGAGTTGGAACTCAACTGTTTATTTCTCACAGATCCCCTCATAAAGCAGTTTCTTCTCCCACGCTCGCAAGATGGGTGAAAGAAGTGATGAGTGAGAGTGGTGTTGATGTTTCTATTTTCGGTGCACACTCTCTCAGAGGCGCATCTGCTTCTAAAGCTTTTATGTTAGGTGGAGGGCTCCAGGATATTCTTAGAGCCGCTGACTGGTCAAATGAGAGCATGTTTAAAAAATGTTATTTTAGACCAGTCAATAATGTGATTGACAATGTACTTAATTCACTTTAAACTTGCATAATGTTGGCCTCCGTGTCATGCCATAAAATTTAAATTTTTCACAGCCAGGTGGGCAGAAAATCTGGATTTTATTAAGGACACGGAGGCCAAGATTATCGCTCCTCTTACTAACCCTCCCTA
The DNA here is from genome assembly GCA_963921515.1 of Calotriton arnoldi. NCBI lineage: Eukaryota > Metazoa > Chordata > Amphibia > Caudata > Salamandridae > Calotriton > Calotriton arnoldi. The sequence goes on along the minus strand of CAWUFW010000345.1, from coordinate 3,293,167 downwards.
GGGATTTTACCTTTTGACCTATTCTGTCTCTTTTTCTTCCAGAATAAGACGTCTACGGATTGCTAAGGAATGCAGTTATTCGTTCCACATCAAGTTTGAAGTCATGTTTTTTATGAGTTTATTTCTTGTTCGCAGCACTTGACAAAGAAGGAAGATGGCTGCATGCTAATGGTCTATATAGTGTATTGGAATGTTGTTTGAAGTTCTATATTCTCTTCATTGTTACTGCTGAGCTGTGGCAATAAAGGAGATTTGCATAATCTTGGCCTCCGTGTCCTTAATAAAATCCAGATTTTCTGCCCACCAGGCTGTGAGAAATCTAAATTATGTGCAGGAATGGAGACCTTCCTGCACATGAACAATCATTCCCTGCAACGCAGATACCCTTGCCCTATGGTGCAAGGGTGCCTGCTTTGGTGCTAGGCAGCTAGATTTAGAGCCATCGCAAGGGGAAACACATGGGTGCACTGCATTCTTGTGAATACAGCGCATCCCTGCATTTTTAAACTGACAGAGCGCGGCGTTAGCAATTTTGGAGCTACAACATGTTCTGCCAGTTTATTGTAAATATGCTCCTCAGTGTATACCTTGAAAAAGGATCTTAGGGATGGAGTTATCTTAAACCTGGACCTGCTTACTCTCTGGTTTAAGTTCTGAACTGGCTGTCTTTTACTAGCTATCTTAGAAGGTCTCGGTTCCTGCACCCACTCTCCACCCTAACCTTCCCATCTCTGCTCTCTCGCAGCCCTTGACTTTTATTCAGCTCAATCTCCCACACCTCTCTGGATCTCAATCTGTATCTGCAGGCCCCTGCCCAGTTCTTTGTAGTCTTAGACTGTTTCCCGATCTTCCCTCACTCCGCCTTCACCCCCTACTACCTTTTGATCCAAATCCATCACCAAATGTCCCCTTTCTCCACGCTCCACAGTAACTCCCCAGTCAGGGTCTGTACTCCTTTGGCCAGCTACCTCACAAGTTGCTGCTGTCACTAACGGTGTTGACTCTCCCTGTACTGAACCAACATGCCTACTGCCCAGTGCGTCCTTGTCCACAACCTCCTTCCTCTTACAAAGCAGCTCACATGTGCTGACGCTGCCTGGCTTAACTCGCAAAGAGATGTGCTGCGCTGCCGTCCGGCCCTACCTCAACTCACGGGCTGCAATCGACCAGCACCCGGGCTTGTTCACCATTGGAGTCAGTAAGCAGGCTACTCTTCCAGCCTCTTTCCTGCACCTCCTTGTTGCTCTGCTCAATGCACTCCTCTATCCCTTCCCCTCTCGCCCTGCCGCCCAACCCTCAGACTGTGTAAGGTGCCCCATCCCTTCGCTCATGCACAGTCCCGCAGGCAAACACCCAACTGGCCTCTTCAGCAGGCCGCCATGTTCCCCCCAACCGGGCCCCTCTGATTTCAAAGGGGAGGAGCTATCACCTACCACATTTGCACATCACAAAGGCCCTGGCTGAACACACTCACAGAACGTTTGTCATTAGTCTTTTGTGTCCACAGACAAGCTGGGACCAGGGAAGGGAGGAAGAGGATGTCTGACACCTCAGGGGGGAGAGGGAAAACCTGAACCTTCACCTCCTTCAAAGTGTGCACCAGGTATAAATAATGGACCCTCTGATCCAACTCTTCAGTACACCTCTGTGGAAGAAAAAGGACTGCTGTGCTGCCCTGCCAGAAGGACTGCTACTCTGTTGCCTTGCTGCCCCGCTGCCTGAGTAAAGGAATGGACTTGCATCTTGAACCCAGGACCATCAGGGTGAATCCAAGGGTTAGTTGGCTGGCCTCCTGACCAGAGCCACAGCAACAGAAGGCTCCAACCACCTTGAACCCAGAACCTGGGCTCTGTCTGCTGTGAGTCCTACCCTCCCAAGTGGTTCCACCCTAGTCCTGGGCTCTTGGAAGTGGGCCTAAATATGCTCTGCCAGCCCACCCCAGAGACTTTGCATCTCCCGCAGCCGAACATCCATGCATTCTTGATGCATGCCTTCGCATCGCAAGCCCCTCATCGACGGCATCCTCGACGACAAGGCAGGACTCTGCATCGAAAGCCCTGCAACTTCTTCGGAACCAGCCAGTGTGAGACGCATCTTCAACGCAGGGTTTCGCATTGCAAGCCCCTCATCAACAGCATCCTCGGCGATGATGCAGGGTCTTGCCACGCAGCTTCCCGGATCCGCTTCTGAGTGATGCATCTCCCAACCAGGACCACGCATCGCCTCTGCTGCACAACGCATCCTCAACGGGGGATCTTGTAACGCTCCACTACCAGGATTCAAGGTACTCTTGTTCAGTGGCCCTAACTGGGTTGGCCTGAACTTGTGACTTTGTCCCGGTCTGGTGTGACCAGATAACCACAGTTGGCGCTTTGTTCTTCTAGGCACTATCTTCATTTAAATCTTAAAAAATGCAATTTTTGTTTTGGTCTCAAATCATTTATTACATTCTAGTCTATTTTTCAAAATTGGTGTAGAATTTTTCTTGTGTTGTGTTTTCACTTTATTACTGTTTGAAGTACTGCATACATACTTTACACATTTCCTCTAAATTAAGCCTAACTGCTTTTGTGCCAAGCTGGCAGAGGGTTAAGCACAGGTTACATTGGGGTTTGCTTGCGACTTCACCATGACAGAAATTGTGGTTGCTGCTTAAGTAGGGTTTCACCCTCTCCACCCCCCCAACCAGTAACCCAATGTCTGACAATCACGCTTTTTGGGCATCTTTCCCATAATAGAATTTATCATCTGTGGACTGATTGCTTGTATGGAAATCTGCCCTGTACTACTGGTCCTGATAGAGCTGATCTGGTGTTCAGAGTTCAAAGCACATATTGAATGAGTTTCCTGTATAAGGAGACTGTGTAATTCAAGATCCCTACAATGTCATCGGGCAGCAGGGTTTCAGGACATGCAAAGGGTGTGAATCTGGCTAAAACTGGCCATGTCGCCCCTTCATTACTCACGGGACTCAATCCAACATTCCTTTGCGTGTATGGTAACTTACCAGCAAACTAATTTTGGTGCTCTTGGTAAGTCAAAGGAAGTTCCAGATGGCCCTATGGTGTGCAGGCGGTGCTGCAGTGGTTTGCAACCCTGAAACTGTCACGAGACAGTGTCTATAGCCTAGAACCCCACCCACGAGTAATATGTTTCAAAGGCATGTGCAGCCATTACAAATGTAACTTCCCCACTCCCGCAGGTCCAGTGCACATCCATTAGATGGCTCCATCCACAAATGCTTGCACTCAGAAAAAGGGAGTGACGAAGGACTGTGTTATCTTCCAGCTATACCAAGGACGGCAAAGACAGACATGTAATGAGACTGATACTGATGTACCATATCAGAAGAAATCATTGTGTCTCAAGCTCAAAAGACGCCTGAAATGAAATTGTGGCCTGAGACCCCCCCTTGGGTATAAAATATTAAGCATGAGAGTGAAAAATAGAGACTTCTGCTCTGCCACTAGTAATGATGAAGATACATTGCCTTCCAGAATTTTGAAATATATTTGGTCTATTTACATATTTTCTCATAATTTCTAGAACTGGATTTATCTGTGTAGGTGTCTGGGATTGGACCCAGGCACTTCTACTCGCTATGTACAAAACATGGATCTTCTGTAATCAGATGCCATATTTTAGCTTGGCAACTCTGGGGTGATGAGCTATAACAAGATGAATGGATAGCTGCACAGAGAAGTAACCTATTATTAGGCCTGGGTTGACAGTGCAGCAGTTTGCTCTACATATTGTTGCCAGTTCTTTAAAATGTACATAGAGTGGCCTTTGGCTTCACCCACAGGAGTATTATTCTCATATCAAGCTCCCTTCTAGGAAGGGCTTCCATTGGAATGCATGAGGGACTATTTTATATCCAAAAAGTACACTCAATCATCATGCTGTTTTGCAAAATCAATTCTCTAACTCGTACATATGTTATTCTATACAGAAAGCAATCCTTTTTTTAGGTTTCGCCTGCACAGTCCTTGCCCTGTGCTTATGAAATCTCTTGTATTTAATATATCTTAAAAGGGGCTCTTATCAGTTACCAAAGCCGAATTACTGTTTTCATTCGATTTTGTGTTGAACTTTTATTTTGTTAACTTCCTCTGGCTCTTCCCACGTAAAAGGTAGACAGTTTCTAACAGTATGCTCGAATGCTTGCTTTTTATTACTTAGTTGTGTAAAGCAGATGCTCTAGCCTTAAAACATTTGTGTCATTTCCTATTCATGCCTCAGTATCTTTCTTTGCACTTAGTAGGCAATATCTGATTGTTTTTTTCAACTCCATCTATTTGGTCATTATGATCAAATTCTAAAAGTTGTAATAAATATTGCGCATTAAAAATAAAGTTAATATGCAAGAGCTTTGCTATATTTTACTACTAAACATGCAGCCACAAGTGCAGTTACCTTGCAGACAACAGGGCCATGATTTAAATGGTGAACTCCTCTAAACACATAATATTGCTATATTTGACTACTAAACAGGCAGTCACAATTGCAGTTACCTAGCAGTGAAAAAGGGACTTTATTTGAATGGTACAGCAGGTGCAGTGGCACTGGGCCCAAAAGCTCCAGGGACGCCACTAAACTCAGATTATTGCTAAACAGGCAGTCACAGGTGCAGTTACCTTTCAAACAACAGGGTCATGATTTCAATGGTGCAGCAGGTGAAGTGACACCAGGACCAAAAGCTCTAGGCACCCCACTAAACAACTAAAATTGCTATATTTTCCTACTAAACAGGCAGTCACAAGTGCAGTTACCTTGCAGACAACAGGGTCTTGATTTGAATGGTGCAGCAGGTGCAGTGGCACCGAGCCCAAAAGTCGGCAGAACGCTTCTAAACACCAAATAATGCTATATTTTACTGCTAAACAGGCAGTCTCAAGTGCAGTTATCTTCTAGGCAACAGGGTCATTATTTGAATGGTGCAGCAGGTGCAGTGGCACAGGGCCTAAAAGTTATCAGAATTCCTCTAAACACCTACTATTGCTATATTTTACAACTACACAGACAGTCAAAAATGCAGTAATCTAGCAAGCACTAGGGTCATGACTTCAATAGTGCAGCAGGTGCAGCGGCACCGGGATCAAAAGCTCCAGGCACCCTACTAAACAACGATTATTGCTATATTTTACAACTAAACAGGCAGTCGCAAGTGCAGTTATCTTTCAGGTACTAGGGTCAGGATTTGAATGGTGCAGCAGGTGGAGTGGCACTGGGCAAAAAAGTTGTCAGAACTCCTCTAAACATCTAATGTTGCTATATTTCACAACTAAGCAGACAGTCACAATTGCAATTACCTTGCAGTTAACAGGGTCATGATTTCAACAGTGCTCCAGGTGCAGTGGCACCGGGGCCAAAAACTCCAGGCACCCCAATAATAACCCAATATTGCTATATTTTACTACTCAACAGGCAGTCATATGTGCAGTTACCTTGCAAACAACAGGGTGATGATTTGAATGGTGCAGCAGGTGCAGTGGCACCGGGCCCAAAAGTTGTCAGAACTCCTCTAAACACCTAATATAGCTATATTTTAGTACTGTAGGAGATACAACTGCAGTTATCTTGCAGTTAAAAGGGGCTTGATTTGAATGGTGCAGCAGGTGCAGTGGCACCGGGACCCAAAGCTCCAAGCACCCCAATAAACACCTAATATCGCTACATTTTACTACTAAACAGGCAGTCACAAGTGAATTTATCTAGCAGGCACAAGGTCCATGATTTCAATGGTGCTACAGGTGCAGTGGCACCGAGGCCAAAAGTTGTCAGAAATCCTCTACACACCAAATATTGCTTTATTTAACTACTAAATAAGCAGTCACAAGTGTGGTTACCTTACAGGCATTAGGGTCATGATTGCAATGGTGCAGCAGGTGAGGTGACACCAGGGCCCAAAGCTTTAGGAAGCCCTTAACACCAAATATTGCAATATTTTACTACTAAACAGGCAGTCACAAGTGCAGTTACCTTACAGGCAATAGCGTCATGATTTGAATGGTGCAGTAGGTGCAGTGGCAACGGGGCCAAAAGTTGTTATAACTCCTCTAAACACCAAATATTGATATATTTTGCTACTAAACAGGCAGTCACAAATGCAGTTATCTTGCAGGCACTAGGGGAATGATTTGAATGGTGCAGCAGGTGCAGTGGCACCAGGCCCAAAAGTTGTCAGAACTCCTCTAAACACATAGGGGGATATTCCCAAGAACATGTGTTAACTATCGCCAAATTCGCTTAACGCAACTTCTCACATCGCAGTCTATTGCGGGAAAATAACACCGTGTTAACGCAGTATTCTCAACCCGGCGGCACCATGCGATAGTCTCACGATAACGCGACAAATGCCCGCGTTAAAATTAACACGACGCCGAAAAAATGCGAAACATGAACACTTAAAAAGTTGCGATGTCCCAAATCGCGAAACAAAAATCAGCGATAACCAGCGACAGGCCTGCGATTCCCACGCGACATGCGGGAAAATGCACTATAAAAGCAGAGAAAAAAAATGTAACTGCGTAGCACCATGGACACACCCGGACCGAGTGCAGAGGACAACGCGAACCCCACAAGCCCCACAGACGACCAGCCAGGAACCCCGGGGCTGGGGAAGGGCAAGGAGAAGAGGAAGAGGAAGACGGGGTTCAGTCCGCAGGAAAACCGGATCATCGTCACGGAGGTGACAGAACACGACCAACAACTGTTCGTCACCTCCACTGTGTCATCGGCAACACAAACGGAAATATGGCAGTACATCTTGAACAACGTGAATGCAGTCGGAGTGTCGAGGAGGACAATGGAAGAGGTCAAGAGGCGCTGGAATGATGTGAAGGGCAAAACCAAGAAGAAACTCGATGGCAACATGAAAGCAGCAACGCATATTGGAGGTGGGGGACCAGCGGCACACCAGGAGCTGGATGACATTGAGAAAATGGTGGCCACAGTCATCAGTCGGGATACGGTGCCAGGAGTTGGGGATCGGAACACTGCTCAACATGACCTGACACAACATCAACAGGGTGAGTACCAACCAGGGACTGGGGACACGGGGGGAGATGGGCACAATGGCACACATGCACAATTAAGTAGAGCACACTGCACACCCACAATGACTCTGGATCATGTCCCTGATCCCCGTGCCACACTGCAGCACACATACAGAAACTCAGGGAATGTGTGTTGAAATGAATTTATTTGCACATGCTGTGCCTGTGGTCATTTTGTACTGTCTCATGATTGCTAAGGACTGTCACAATGTGACGTCCTCATGTGAAGAAATTGTCAATGATGTTGTTCCTACGGGCTATTCCTGCTGCAGCTGCAGTGGGGTGTGGTCCACCTGCCTCATCTTCCTCATCATCGTCCGGTGCATCTGGCACTTGTAACCATGGGGCATTGGTGCATACACATATGTTGTGCAACACACAACATGCAACGATCATCTTGCACACGTTGTCTGGGCTGTACAGGAGCCTCCCACCTGTGATGTCCAGGCACCTGAAACGTGACTTCAACACGCCAAATGTGCATTCCACGATGCCCCTGGTGCATTTGTGGGCCCAATTGTACTGCCTCTGGGCCTGTGTGTTCGGGGCTCCGAGGGGTGTCATCATCCAAGGGCAGAGTGCATATCCTTGATCACCTGTGACAGTGCAGAGAGACATGAGTCAATAGTTGGTTCTGCATGATGTGTTGGCAGGCTCACTAGTTGATTGGCGTGTGATATGTGTGTCATAGTGATTCCTGTTTGACATGTACTGCTTGTAGCAAATGAGCGCCATCAATGTGTATTACGTAGTCTCACTGCTGCTCCTCCCTCCCAGCGAGCCTATTTACTTGTGTGCGCTGCGCGGTTGCATCACTTGCACTCCTACGGCACACCATTGTCATGCCTGTCTGCGCATGTCCACAAGCCTGACAACGACACTGTGATGTTGTGCGTTGAAGGTGGGCGGCCACATGTGTGTAGGCCTATGGTAAGGATAGGGCGGACACAGATGTAGAGTTCATGACTGGCTGAACTCACGATGCGGTCGAGGCAAGACCTTTGGCTTACGCTGCGGTAATAGCGATACACACACAACAGTTGGCATGTATGATCCCGGACCCCGAGCGGGCTTGCGCTCATTCATTTATCCCTTCGGCCGAGCCCGCACTCCGGGGGAATGTTACATTGCAACTTTGTCCATTGCGGGACGGGTGGCGCCGAGACTACAACAGAGACACACGCATTAGGTACTTCATTGGCAAGCCCAACATTTAACCACGCCCAGAGCCCCGAGGTGATCATCCACACCCCTACGCTGGACTGTCGTATGCCAGCCCACTCCGGCAATGCCTACAGGGGGGTACGACACAGCTACATGTCCCAGGTCTCACCCACTGCCTGAGGTGACATGGTTGCGTCCGCTGTACACAGCACAATGCAATGTGGTAGGGCCCGGGGCTCTCATGCATACACAATGACCACACGGACACACTTAGATAGTTTGTGGAACTGGCTACGGGCACGTGCGCCTGGCCCCTTTTATTGCCAGGGTCACATGTCCAGTGACGCCTGTGCTGGATGGGTGTGGGGTGAGTGTGAGCCAGCCCCAAGGAGTGGTTGGTGCTGGCAACAACTACAACAGTGATCAGACAATCAGAAGTTCATAGTTCAAACAGCAAGGGTCCATGACTTGAGCTGCACGGAGTTAGTGGCCCCGGATGCACAGCGGCCGGCACATGGAACACCGCCACGGGACGGTGACTACCGGTGCACTGAGGTAGAGCCACGAGAGCTGAGCGGGTCCTCGTCGATGTCCAAGGTGAATGTCGCGGAGGGTTTTGGGGGACAGTGGACGGTGTTCTTCCAGGGCATAATACAGAGGGCAGTACCAAGCAGACACAGGCAATATGGAGGAGATGAATGCTACAGACTCATTTTTGACACCAAGTCAGTATCAGCTACATGATGATGAAGAAATGAAATGAAATGAAAAAATGAAATGAAAAAGACACTTATATAGCGCATGGCTACCCGGGGGCCTCCCAGCGCTGGGCTTGACTAGTGACCACTGACAGAGATACTTAGGGAAACAACAGTGTTTTCAGTTGCTGTCGGAAGGCAGGGTGGCTAGTTTCCCTGCGTAAATGAAGTGGCAGTGCATTCCAGAGTTTGGCCGCATTATGAGAGAAAAGCCGGCCGCCACTTCTGACCCTCTTAATCCTTGAGACTTCAACCGAGTGAAGGTCATCCGAGCGCAATTTCCTGTTAGCCTTGTAGTGGCGAAACATAGTCGAATTTATGGGAGGCCCGTTCCCCTGCAAAGACTTGTGGACGACACAGAGGGCCTTAAAACTAATTCTTTCGTTCACTGGGAGCCAATGAAGGGCACGAAGGGCTGGTTTAGCCGAGTGGCGATTGGACGTTCCAAGCAATAGTCTGGCCGCGCAATTTTGGACCGTTTGCAGTTTCGTGATTACTCCCATTGGGGCCCCTAAATAAAGTGCATTTCTATAGTCTATCCTTGAAAGTATCAAAGATTGGACTAATATTTTTTTGGCTTGGGGGGGAAGAAGAGGAAGCACTTTGCGGGCCATTCTAAGCAGGCCATTACAGGTTGCCACCGTCTTTCTTGCTTGTACCTTAAAAGTCAGGTTCTGATCTAACCAGATGCCCAGACTCTTTATCTCGTTCTTAGGAATTGGGACTGGGCCCATACATGCTGGCTACATAGCGCTCAATGAAACGCTAGAGGGGTTACCCAAGATCACGATCTCTGTTTTTTCCCCATTAAGCTTAAGGTGGGACGACCCCATCCACCTAGAAACTTCCTCCAAACATGAGTAGAGGCCTTGAGATAGCTGCTTTGCTTGATTAAGCGCAACGACCAACTGAGTGTCGTCGGCATATGTCACCATACGGATTCCAAAAGGGGCTACAATAGCCGCCAGTGGGGCCATATATACATTAAAAAGAGTCGGGCTCAGAGAGGAGCCCTGAGGAACACCACACCGCAAAGGCAGCGGTTTGGAGGCTATCTCTCCTTCAAATATCTGGAAGAATCTTCCTTCCAGGAAGGAGCGCAACCATTTCAGTGCAATGTCAGTGACTCCTGACTTTCTGAGACGGTGAATCAAAATGCGGTGATTCACCGTATCAAATGCTGCGCTCAAGTCAAGGAGTATGATGGTGGATGCCCCTCCTAAGTCCAGAATCTTTCTGCTTTCTTCTACTACCGCTAACAAGGCGGTTTCCGTGCTTTGTCGCGGGCGAAAACCCGTTTGGGAGGGATTTAGCAAATTATGAGATTCTAAAAAATTGGAGAGGGTATGATTAGCGTGTCTCTCAGCGAGCTTGGCTATCCCAGGAAGCAGAGAGATGGGGCGATAGTTACCCAAATCCACTGGGTCCAAATTGGGTTTTTTCAAAAGTGTCTTTACCATGGCTCCTTTCCAATTGGGGGGAACTATTCCTGTAATAAGTGACGCATTGATCACATCTCTGATGATAGGGGCAATTATAGGGGCTACCTATTTCAGAACGTTCATAGGTACCGGATCCCTAGGAGACACACTCTTCACCAAGGATAGCAGAGCCAAGAGTGTCTCCTGGGAGAGTGGAGGGAAAATCTCCAACATGTGTCTGGTTGGCAGTGAACCCTGATCTATGTACTCATCTGAGGGGTCACACTCATCATCAATTTGGGGCAGACATTTAAGAATATTCTGTATTTTGGTAGTAAAGACAACCCCCAGGCCATAGACTCAGATGCCACCAAAGTTCAACCAGAGAGTGTCCATGAATTTCGGGGCACGGAGTCAGTGACACCAGAGCTGAAAGGGGATGCAGTCTGCGATGAGGCCTGTACAATGGTATAAACTCTGCCATAAATAAATCAAGACTCAGTTCCAAATGTGTGACCTACTTGACCATAGTGTAGGCCGGAGGCAGCGGTCAGCAGGGGCCCCCAGCCACGTGTCCTTGGCTTGCGATGCACAGAGTTAGTGGCACCAGAGCAGTTGTTGATAGTGTTCGGTCACCTCCGTAACGAGGATCCTTTTTTCATCCGGACTGAACCGCGTCTTCCTCTTACTCCTCTCCTTGCGTACAATGATATGGACTCTGCCATAGAAAAATCAAGACTCAGTTCCAAATGTGTGACCTACTTGACCGCAGTGTAGGCCGGAGGCAGCGGTCAGCGCGGGCCAACCGCTGTTCAGGCAGCTCCTCCTGATACTCTCACACACGACGTTGGAATGCCATGTGGCCATGATTTGTGGTTGACAGAGGTAGAAACACGAGAGCTGAGCGTGTGTGCAGCCTGCGACGATGCCGTGCCCTGCCTGGTCCGGACTGGATTGGATTGGTGTGAGGCCTGCTGGACCGCAGTGTAGGCAGTACACAGGTGACCCCGCGGTGCTGGGCCACAGTGTAGGCCGAAGGCAGAAGTCAGCAAGGGCCCACAGACACGTGTCGTTGGAATGCTATGCACAGAGTTGGTGGCACCACATCGAAGGGAGTACGGTGATTTAAAATCTGCCATAAACATATGTACTCTGCCATTGTATAATCAAGACTCAGTTCCAAATGTGTGACCTACTGGACCGCAGTGTAGGCCGGAGGCAGCGGTGGAGTACGTCAACGAGGAAGGAGTACTGGGGGCCTGTGTCGCGGAGGCCGTGATGGTCTGAGGAGGCTGCCATGGTCGCGGGCCTTGGACTTGGAGCTTGCACCAGCACGTGGTGGGCCCTCTTTGGCACACGCCGGTGTCGGCAGGTGAGCAATGAGGCCTTCGTGCGCTGGGGCGGGCAAGACGGGTCTTGGGACCAGCGGCCTGGGGTACAGCAGGCGCACAGGATGGCAGGCACCGCCGCTCACGCCGTCGGTCTCGTGGCGGGGTGAGAGGCGCCGCCCTGGCAGACACGTTGGCCATTCCGGAAGAGAACCACGCCCAGAGTAACAGGCTTTTTATTCACACCCCTATGCTGGCCTGGCGTACGCCGGGCCAGTCCACTCCGCTCACGCTTACAGGGAGGGACGTAACATGCTGCATTTCCGCATTCTTCCCCACTGGCTGCGGTAACATGGTTGCGTCCACTGTCCAGTACACCGCAGACACCAGCAGTGTATGTCGACATGGAAATGTCTATGGTCTGCATACTCAAGTCTGTCCAGCACATCCACGCCACACTTGGCATTGTGTACATTCACATTCATTGGTCACTTGCCTCCTTCGCACATGCCTGGTTCCCACCTCTCCCCACATTCTGCTATTGTGTGGCTGAGGTGCCATGCCGTTGATGGCTTGTGTACATGGCTAGCCCAGGTTTCCACAGTAAGTTGTGTTGTCGTGTCTGGAATGTGGGGATGTTGGTTGTCATGTTGTATGTGATTTTGTGACGTGTGCATTTCCAGAGTTGTGAGTTGTATTTTGGTGGAGTTGAGGTGTGTGGTGTGTTCAGTTGTTACTTACCGACGAGCAGTGCATTTCCATAGGTGCCATCCTGAAAGCGCTGGTTGATGATGGACTGTCGGAAGATGAAGGAATCATGCACACTGCCTGGGTAGTTGGCGACGACATTGGTGAAGAGTCCCCGGTGGTCCACTATTGCCTGCACATTGATGGAATGCGTGTGTTTCCTGTTGCGGTAATTGTGTGCAGTGGCGGCAGGGGGCACGAGGAGTACATGTGTGCAGTCGATTGCCCCCAACACGTGCGGGAAGCCAGCTATGGCGTAGAAGCCTTGCTTGATCTCCAGCTGTTCCTGCCCAGTGTGTGGGAAGTAAAGTTGCTGGGGTACCAAGCTGATGATGGCATCCAAGACAGATGTGAGGAACTTTGACAGGGCTGGCTGTGAGACTCCTCCGACTCTGGCAGTTGTTGGTTGGAAGGTCCCAGAGGCCAACAGGTGCAGCACGGCCAGCAGCTTTGTCTGTGGAGGGATGTTGGTTCTCCGCTGTGTTGGTACCGTCAGCCTGTGGGCAATGAGGGTCAGGATGCGGAGGATGGTTGTCCTTTTGAGCCTGTAGTGGGCAATGACTTCCTCTGGCGTTAAGTCTCCGAGGCTGGTGCGTTTTCGGAAGGTCCGGTGTCTTCGTCTGCGCTGCCTCTGTGGTAGTCCGGGGGAGGTCCTGGGGGGGGGGGGTCCTGGCGGTGGTGGCGGTGGGTGTTGGGGACCCTCTTGGGGCTCCGAGCTGCATGATCAGTAGCTCCATGGCATCTGTTGTTCTTCTGGTGTGGCTGTGGGCTGGGCTCCCTTTTATTGTGCAGGTTGTCGTCCGACTTAGCACCAGGTAGGAGCAGGTGTTAAATCCATGCTGCTAACGCGCCTTATCGCATGTTTTTGAATCTTATCGCCGATCTGGCTGGTCATTGAGAATGTTGCGGAGTGGTGTTTTCGCGGGTTTTTGCACGGGAACGCCTAATCTGCATATCATTAGTGTTAGTTGCCGGTGTCATCCGTGGCGATGTTTTTTGCGGCTGCTATCGCGGGTAAACTGGTGATATCGGCTGATAGCACCTGCTTGTGAATGGTGCGATTAATTTATCGCCACTTTGGCTGTGATAAAGTGCCACTAGCTCGCGATGAGTCCTTGAGAATATGCCCCATAATATTGCAATTACATCAATTAATTCTCTTATTTCCCTCTTTCATTTCATTTTTCAAAATGCTGCTATTACTTACCCACACTATACCACTAGTAACAGCAAAATATATTGCCATTTTGTACATAAACAAGTCATAACACTTTAAAAGATTTTCTCAGCAAGCTACAACTTACAGCAAAAAAAGCTTACTATTAACCACATAGGCGAAACCTAATGCATTTACCAATGTTTGTTGCTACTTTCACTCCAACACTGGCAAATTCAATTGGGCAGGCTTTAAGGAATCTAGGTCTATTCTCCATTCCAAGGGTTAAGAAAGCCAGGAGTGGAGGTCGCTCATTTGCATACCAAGTACCCAAATTATGGAATACCTTACCACCAGCTCTCATGAAGAATGACAACGAACTTAGAGGCCTATTATGATGGCGGGCGGATCGCCACCGCCGGGCCGGCGGTGGCGATCCGCCCGCCATCTGTACCTGAGTTAACCCCGCCATATTAGTATGGCGGGGGTACCGCGGCGGACGGAAAGACCGTCCGCCGCATTTCCACCGGCAGGCAATCGATGCCTGCCGTGCGGATCTGGGGCATAATATGGCGGCAGTGCCGAGCAGGCACCGCCATCTATATTATGATGTGCAAATTCAAAGGCCTTTCCACGGCGGTGATGCCGCCATGGAAAGGCCGGCGGAAATTGCTTTGGGGGCCCGTTACGGGCCCCCGAGGGGGTGGGGGGGATGGGGGGCTGCACTTGGGGGGTACCTATGGTACCCCGCTACATTGCCATACACAAGGTGGCAGGCACCGCGCGGTGCCTGTCACGTTGTGCATGGCAATGCAAAGCATGCACTTTTAACATTGCGGACGGAGCCGCAATGTTAAAGTCCAGAATGCGCCCGCCTGTGTGGCGGGCGCATCCTAATTGGCCTCGTGGGACCGCCGCACCTCTGGCGGTCGGTCCTATTTTCCGTTACGGTGGCGGGCGGACAAAGTCCGCCCGCCATCGTAATGGGGCCCTTAGTTAGCTTCAGGAAACAGCTTAAGACATATCTTTTTACTTTAAATATGACGATTATGAGTCTGGTTGACCAGTTAGTGCTGGGAAGTCCGTTGAGTAGCCATGTGCTTAAGAAGTGCTATGAATGAGGATAAGGTACCAAACAGCATTTAAGAATGCAGCCATTGTAAACGGCTTTAGTGAATGCCTGTGTTTACATTTGTTGGTACATTAAAGCCGTACCTGTTAGCGTAGCCAATGCTTGGTACAGGTGTTGTATAACAAATAACATACTAGAGGACGATTCAAATTCCCATTTAAGTAATTTGACAATATATTCATATGAGGAAACTATTAACCTACGCGTCGAGTACATGATTGACAGGCAATAAACTACAATAAATGAATTCCATGTGTAAGGAATTGCGAAACATATTTATTTCAGAAGCATATCACAAACTGCATGACAACTCCTTGATTAACAGCACGATAACACTATAACCCTAATGAATGCTCTAATCAGTGACACTTGGGCAATGCGCTTGACAGTAAGCATAAGCACTGAACAGATGCCAATACCAGTAAAAAAAACGAAGAAAAAAACTGAAGAGGGTCTGGAGAAGACAGAAGTAACGCCTGAGACCCTGGAGCATACATTGCTGCGGAGGTTCCTTCTCACAGACTTTATTTACAAGACTTAAGGAAGAATTATAGGGTTTGGGAGAAACAGAAGTTAATGTGCTGCCTGTACTTAAGAAAAGAATCCTGTCAAGCCAGTGCCGAACCAGCGCCAGCATCTATGGTGCTTTTTGGGCATCAAAGAACACCGTACCAGTTCAGAGTTCGAGCAGTCGGACCAGCAAGGACCAGCAGCTCGCGCACCTGCACGAGGCCGTTCCGTTCGCATCCCGTTGACACGTCCATTAGGGGACAAATTGCAGGTTAACCAAGGAGGGCTTGACAGCGCTCGCGCCTGCCGCCCCTGTCTGCAGGAATCAGACGGCGCCGCCGAGCAGAACATGTCAAGATTATGAACGTGAGATGTCATCCCTGCCGCCTCTAATTGAAGCCGGGACAAATGAAGTGGAAAGGCTGCGTCTAATCCAATCAGCACAGGCGAAAGTGGGTATTTTGACATGTAAATTATAAACTTTCCGTGTATTTTGTCTACCCAATTACACCCTTCTCTGTCATGTTTCTGGAAATGATACCTTAATCTCCTGGCTTCCCAATAATTATGTCATCATTCTTAAGGCCGTGAGCATGGTGTACTAACGCTGGAGATGGCGTGCAGTCGGTTATTAAGCGAGCACCCTCCATCGCCGACGGTTCTATTTCTCACGCTGCTCGGGCCTGCTTCCTGTCAGCTCACGCTTCTCGAACATTGCGTAGGTTCCCTCAGGTGCTACCTAGATTCCATGGATTTCTGTAAACAGGCCTTTAAATCTTTTTCTTATCTTGTCACATTTTCTGTGCATTCAAAGGCAGAGGTCAGATGTCAGGCTCTGTCTTCCAGGGAGCTTGGCATTTGCTCTTCTTTCTCTGACTTCAAAGTAAGAGAATTTATGTAACAATCATGCTGGTTACTGGGGTTGTGCTTGAGGAAGGATGTCGAATGTTATATTTTCTAGCACACAGCAAAATTTAAATATCTGTAAATGAACTGTGTAGATATAGAATATGCACTCTGAGCCACTCTATACCACTGCATTCTACAACACTCTACTCTGCAACACTGCACTCTCCACCACTGAACTCTACACCACTCTACTCTACTCCGTACCACTGCACTCTGTTGCCACTGCATTCTATTCTGCACCACTCTGCTCTACGAAACTCTACTGCACTCTATGCCAATGCACTCTACCCCATTGCACTCTACGCCACAACACTCTACACCACTACTCTCTGCGCCATCCTATTTTACTGGACACCACTGCAGTCTATGACTCTCTACTCTACTCTGCACAATTCTACTCTATGCCACTGCACTCTACCTCAATCTGCTATGCACCACTGCACTCTTCACCACTGCTCTCTACACTGATCCATTCTAGGCTACTCCACTCTGCACCATTCCACTCTATGCCACTCACCTTTAGGCCACTCCACTCTACTCTGCAGCACTCCACTCTATACCACTTCACTTTATGTCACTGTACTCTGCAACACTGCATGCTATGCTAATGTACTCTATGCCAGTGCACTCTAAGCCACTAAGCTATGCCACTGCACTCTACTCTGCACTGCTCTACTGTACCATGCACCACTCCACGCCACTCCACTTTACTCTGAACCAATGTACTCTATGTCACTAACTCTACACTACCCTAGTCCACTCTCCACCACCCTACTCTACAACACTGCACTCTACGGCACTACTCTATCCCATTGCACTCTACCCTGCACCACTCCACTCTACCCTGCTCCACTCCCCACTACTCTGAAACAATCTACTCTACGCCACAGCACTCTTTGCTACTGCACTCTACGCCACTCTACTCCACTCCCCGGCACTCCACTCTACCCTTCTGTACTCTACACTGCTCCACTCTACACCATTCCAGTCTACGCCACTGCCTTTCATGCCACTCTACTCTAAACCACTGCACTCTACGCCAATGCACTCAACACCACTTTATTCAAAATCAATGCAATCGACGCCACTGCACTCTACGCCAACTACTTCTCACCACTGTCCTCTATGCCACTATACTCCACTCTGCAACACTCTATGCCACTGCACGCTACCCCACTCTATTTTACACTGCACCACTGTACTCTACGCCACTGGTTTCTGCACCACTCTACTCTGTGTCACTACTCTGTGCCACTGCACTTTATGCTACTATACTCTACGACACTCTACTCTGCAAGACTGCTTTCTCTTCCACTGAACTCAGCGCCACTCTACTCTGCGCCACTGCACTCTACACCACTGCACGCTACACCACTGCACGCTACACCACTCTACACCATTCCACTCTCTGTCATTCCACTCTACGCCACTCAATTCTACTCTGCACCACTGTAGTCTACGCCACTGCTCCTTGCACCAATGTACTCTGCTTTATTCTGCACTACTCTACAAAAAGTGCACTCTACAACACTACTCTCTGCATCACTCCACACCACTCCAATCTATTCTGTACAACTGCACGCCACACCATGCCACTGTACTCTACACCACTCTACTGTATGGCAGTGCACTCTACACCGCTCTACTCTACACCTCTGCACTCTACCGTGCACCACTCCACTCTACTCTCAACCACTCCATTCTACGCCACTTCACTCTACTCTAAAAACAATCTATTCTATGCCACTGCACTCTATGCCTTTACAATCTACTCTGCACCACTCTACTCTATGCCACTGTACTCTGCACCACTCTACTCTACATCACTACACTCTACGACATTGCACTCTACACCACTTTACTCAAATCCAATGCACTCTATTCCAATCTACTCTGCACCACTGTACTTTATGCCACTTCACTCTAGGCTACTCTACTCCACTCTATGACACTACACTCTACAATATTCCACTCTATGATGCTCTACTCCATTAAACTTTTCTTTGCTCTATGACACTCTATGGCACTCTATGCCAATGTACTCTACAACACTGTAATCCAATCTATGCCACACTATAACACTACTCTACTCTACAACGCTCTACTCAACTCCCTCTAAGCCACTCCATGCTACTTTATTCCACTCTATTCTATGACACACTACTCTGCTCTACTCCACTACTACACTCTAATCACTCCACTCCACTCTGTGCCACTCCACTCTATGACACACTATGACACTCCACTCTATGCCACTTAACTCTACAATACTGTGCCCACCTTATGCCATTCCTCTCTCCTACACTACTCCACTCTATTCCACTCCATTCTACGACAATGTACTCCACTCTATGCCACTCTACCCTACAACACTTGACTCCACTCTACGCAATACCCTCCATGTCACTCCACTCTGCTCTACACCACTCCACGATACACTATGCCACTCCTCTCTACAACACTCTACTCTACTCCACTCTATGCGCTTCCACTCTACTCCACTCTGCTCCCTCCACAACACTCTACAACTCTTCACGCCACTCCACTTCACTCCACTCCACTCAATTCTACACCACTCTACACCACTTCACCGCACTCCATAACACTCCACTCTACTCCACCTTACGACACACCACTCCATACCACCCTCCTGTACCCAGCTAACTTTTAGCCATGCTGCGCACAAGCTATGCTGGTGTACAACATGGCTAAAACATATTGGCAAAGCCAAATTGCTCTTGCATAGGCGTGACCTATTGGCTTTGCCAATGCTTGTCTTTTTTTGGTAAGTACTCCATGAGAGTGCATGTATTTCCCGTCTTTCTCCCTTGATTCTATTCCTAATCATTGTGTTGCAATGTTAGCTATGGGAATTACAGTGCCCTACATGCACACCAGATTACATTACAAAAGGTCATATTTGTTTCCTTTTCAGAAGATTAAGTGATTTGCCCAGAATCACAGAGCGTTGGACTCAAACCGAGTTACCCGGATCTAAAGTGGAATTCATTTTCCATTAGGCTACATCTCCTCCCTGTGACATCTTTCTTTCAATTAAGCACCGAAAGCTTAACAAAGAAACCTGCACTAAAAACGTCTACATGGACGATCTTAAATTTCATCATTAACCATTCATATATTTCTATAACTTATTTACTCAAACTACTCAGCTGATCCATTTTCCAACGGTGGAAAGGCTGAGCCATCCATCCTCCTGTAATGTTCTCATTAAATCATCCATTATTTGTAAGGGTTACCATCATCTTTGCGGACGGTGGAGCGAAAAAAAAGCTCACTGGTGCTGCAAACAAATAAACAAGCGACTGTCTATAACTAAAACCTGGGATGCAAACTAGCTCTTTCAAGAACAAGCAAGACCACAACCCCAAAAAAAGTAAACCACCTGCTAAATAATGCACACAAACATTCCCCTTAATGAAGATGGGGAGAAGTAAATACCAGTGCAAAAGCAAAATGTAAAACAAATCGGCAGTTCATAGTAGCACAGCGGTGATATACCGGACATAATGGTTGCTAAAGTGTAAGAAAACAGGCTTTTTGCAGGTTCCCCCAGCATTTTGCTGTCCAGTGCTGATGCTTTTGACTCTGAAAGTGCATTGGAGCCTGCTAACCAGGCCCCAGTGCCAGTGCTCTCTTCCAAAAATATGATGCATGTGAATTGGTAACCCCAATTGGCAAGGCCTTTAACCCCCTTATAAGTCCCTGGTAAGTGGTGCCAGTGGTAGCCAGGGTATGGGAGTTAGAGGGGTCACCAGGGCCTGCAGCACTGACTGTGCCACCCTGAGTGGTCCAAGTAAAGAGATGGCAGCAGGTCTGCCATTGCAGACTGCAGGAGCAGTGAACTGCTCAAACTAGATTTTGCCATCACCATGAGTGGCAAGGTCACAGCACTATTTTTAATATATAACAGTCACCCCGAAGGTAGGCCCCCTGAGCCCAGGAAGCAGCGTGCATAAAAAAAAAAAAAAAAAAAAAACGGATATTAAAGATGTGGGCATATAAGTGCAAGCTTATATGTCCCTATTGTAGCCTCCTTCCATTAGGGGCCACTATAAGTGTTCAGGGGGCCATAGGATAACATGGGCAACACCAGGTTGCCAGCTCCATTATGGTCCCACCGAAAAGTGTTATGTTTGCTATCAAACAATTTGTCTCATCAAACCTGACCTTTTTCTAAAGTTGGATTTAATATGACATGCACCCAGGTGGCTACCTTAGAGGTTGTCCACCTGGTTGCCCCAGCCTTTCCTGTGCCCTGGCTGACAGCCTGCAGCTGCTGCTGCCTAGACAGGAATATGACCCCCTACCAAGAGGTGTGAACTCTCTCAGGAGGCAGAAACAGAGGCCTGAATGGGCGGGAGGTGTCACCTTCCTCCCTGGCAGGATGGCTAGTGAAGTGGCACATCAAGGTGGTGATCTTCAAAGCCCTCACCTCCTCTGATATGCAACCAGGCTTCCCCCCAGAGCAGGAAAAAGCTGACCTCCTATCACAGGCACATTTGCAACGCAGGAATGTGGGACAATTAGGTAGTCAGGAGGCCTACACCCCCAGAAGGCTGAGGAAGGCTGCCTGGTCTGTACAGCCGAAGAAGGGTTCTGCCATTTTTAAAAGTGGCAGAATAAAGGCTTCTGGGTAGAAAAGGTGCCCCCCTCCACAGGAAGTGCTCACCTCAGGGGCTGATTAGCCACTGGAGCTAGTAGCCCATTGGCTACTAGAACCCACAGCACTATCGACCCTATATCTAGGACTTAAGGGGCTTCCCTTGGCACCAGAACCTCAAATCTGATCGACTTGCAACCAAGGACAAAGAAGAGAACCGATTCTGTGACTTCATGATCTGCACAAAGCAAAGGTGTGTTAACCCCCACTTGTGGCAACCACCCTGCAACTGCACGACTGCGACTCGTCCTGGACCAGAGACTGGTTTCAAAGGAAGGAGGAACCTCCCTGAAAGCCAAAGGTAACATCAAAACTCTCTTGAACTAGATTTTTTCAAACATATTTTTATTGGCATTTAAATCAGTTTCTTGCAAGATTGTAACATTCATCATTACACACCACATCATTACAATATAACTCATCCAATATACAAGCAGGTTTGTACTTGCTGTTGTAAATTCTCTTTGGTGGGAGTCTTCCGTTATATTTTATTTATTGCATGCCTAAAACTGCATAACATAATTAACAATTCAACTAACTGGCTAGGCAATGGGGTCGGATCTATGTAGTCATGTCAGGAGTACTAAATGATTATCCAGGGGGGTGTAAGAGTTGGGGTGTAACTAGATAAGGGGTGTCCCACTGTCTCCCATCTGGGCCCAGACCACTGCTGTCTTCCAATTGTCTGTTATCAATGCTAAGGGGGAGGAAGGACGTGAGAGTGCAGTACCCATGGCCTGCTGTTCAGCACTTAGTGAGTCAGCGACTGGTGGTAGTAACACTTTTTCCGTAGGGGCTTCCCAGTGGGTACCCAACCAGTGTTCCTTCATCGAGCCCATTCATCTCATGATCAAGTGTCATTATCATTTCCTTCTTCGCTCTGGTCTCGCTCTGGGTTTTCCCATGCCTCTAAGATCTCTCTCCAGTGTCCTGCAATAAGGTGTTGTCTCAACCCCCTCATCTCCTCCCTCGCCAAGACTCTGCCCTCTGCCCCGGCCCAATAAGTTACATCTTGCTTCCAGGTGGCAGTTGTCGGTCCTGTTGTAGATATCCAAGTCATTGCTATTCGCCGCTTAGCCAGGGCCAGTGCTAGGTCTAGGAATTTGCTACCCACTTTCCATTTGGGTGGTTGAGGGAATAGCCCCAATAGACACACCCCAACTGTGTGTTCAAGTGTGCGTCCTACTGTTGCCCCTGTGAGCTTCAAAACCTCCCCCGAAAACCCAGCTTGCCTTATGCAGTACCAAGTCATGTGTACAAAGTCTGCATTATCATGGACGCATCTCGGACATTTGTAAATGTCTCTTCCGTAAGCCTTTTGCAGCCTATGAGGGGTCATGTAGGTCATATGGGTGTAGTTATATTGTATATACTTCAGTCTCGTATTGCATGAACATTTTCTTAGGTTATGCTAGAATTTTGGTCCATTCCGAGTCTGTGAGATCCTTATCTAGGATATTCCCTCAGCGTTCGCGTAATTTCGTCAGCGGTGTGCATGCCATCTCTAGTTGTGGAGCGTATAACCATTTTACCTGGTGTCTTGCTGTGCCCAGTGTTAAAACCGTGTGTAGCACTGCATGCGTCATTGGTTCCTGCTGGCCCCCTCTCCATAGCTCTCTAAGGCTGCATAACACTGTCTCATGGGTTATAAATTGGCCTGGTTGCAAGCCATAACTCTCTGCTAAATCTCCAAAAGGGACCAAGACCGAGTGCTGGTAACAGTCACCCACCGACTCCAATCCGGCCTCCGTCCATGTCTTCAATTGGACTGGAGTTAATATCATTCTTGGGTTCCCATGAGGTAGGCCAACATGGGGTAGTACCGGAGTATATAAGGGTGCATTCATCGTCTTTGACAAACTACGTCGCCAACAACATAAGGCCGTGGCTTCAATAAAGATAGATGGGTGATGCACACTGCCGGGTCAAGCATTTTAGTCAATATTAGATCCGTGCGAGTTCCAAGAACGGTCAGGTGAGTCCCCACTGGACCCTCCCTCACCAGCCACTGTGCTAGCCATTGCAACTGCGAGGCCAGGAAGTAAAACTCAAAGTTTGGGACTCCCAAACCTCCCTTTGTTGATGGACGTTGTAAAGCCTTTAAGGCTACCCGCCGCCTACCCTTTTCCCATATGAGATCCCGCAGCAACGCATCTAATTGCCTAAACCAGGAGGCTGGAACTGTAGCGGGGAAATTGGTGAAGAAGTATAGCAGACGTGGCAGCATGACCATCTTAGAAAGGGAAACCAGGGCCATTATCGGGAGCCGGAGCAAGCACCAGAAGGAGACGTTTGATCTCAGGGACCTGAGAGCTTTTCCGATATTCCCTTCACGTAGGTCGTCTAGCGAATGGAATACCTGGATTCCCAGATATCGGAAGGACATAGGAGCCCAGTTAATGTCTTCTATGAGATTCGGGGGGGCGAGCTACATTAGCAGACATGGGAAAAAATTAGGTCTTAGTACGATTAACCTCAAGTCCGGACTGCGATTCAGATTGCCCTATTAGATCTAGCGCTGTTTTTGTTCCAGCAGTCGCATCTTGAAGGTAGATTAGTAAGTCATCAGCATATAAGGAAATAATATGTATGTTCCCCACCAAGGTTATGCCAAGTCCCTCACCACCGCATCTAAATAGCACTGCTAGCGGTTCCATCGCCAATGCGAAAAGGAGGGGGGACAATGGGAAACCTTGTCGTGTACCTTGGAAAACCCCATATTGCGCGGACATCGTCTATCCAGTTTTTACCCTGGCTGTTGGGTGCTCGTACAGTAACTTCACCCATCTTGCCCAGCCCTCACCCAAGCCCATGTGGTTCATGGTCGCAAATAAATAGTCCCATCTCACTGTGTCAACGGCCTTCTCAAGGTCTATCGACACAAGGGCCGCTTGTGGCAATTGTCGGATGCCTGGGTGGTACAGCACTGAATACATTCTGCGTAGGTTGAACAATGTGTACCTGGCTGGGATAAAACCGTTCTGGTCTGTGTGGACCAGTACTGGCATATAGGGAAGTAAGCGGAGCGCCAGGATCTTGCTTAGAATTTTAAAGTCCATGTTAACATGGATAGTGGTCGGAAATCCGTGACCTTCACCTCAACCAAGGGTTTGTAAGGGAGAGGGACCACCAGTGCGTCTCATGTCGAGGAAGGGAGATGTCCCACCCTCAGGGATTGTGCATAAAATATCTCCAATGGTGTTGCGAGTCTTGAGGCATATGTGGAGTAAATTTCGGACGGTAGGCAATTAGGACCTGGTGTTTTCCCAGTGGCCATGCTTTTGATTACTGCCCGAATCTCCGGTACCGTCACCGGCCCTCCCAGCGTATCTACTACCTGTTTAGCTAGTGTCCAAGGGTCCAGCACTCTTAAGAATTCCCTCTGGGCTTCTGGAAGTGTCAAGGGCGGGGTTGTATAATAGTCACAGAATGTTGCATTAATGGCTTCAGGGGCATAGTGTGGGATCCCCTCATTGGTTCTGATTTGGGTGATCTGGGTTCCCCGTGTCTCCGGCCTAATTAACCATGCCAATAGTCTACCAGGCCTATCTTCTTCCTCATGTACTTTTGTAAGATAGCCTCTATAATTTTGACATCTCAGCCCTTCAAGGGCTTGTTGGTATAGTGTGCGTGTGTGCGTTAGGGTAGTTTGTGTGTCTGGCTTGGATCCCTGCTCATTATCTAGTCTATGTAAGTCCTTCTCTAGTACGTCCAATTCCCGATGCAGTTCTCTCTGGTCCCCAATCGATTGCCCGAGGCAGTGCCCTCTCATCACTACCTTGAACTCTTCCCACTCCACCAATGCAGTGGGCGCCGTCTGCGCGTTACTGTCAAAGTAGGTGTCTATAGCTGTGCCCATAGTCTCCTTAAAGCAAGTGTCCTCTAATGTCGACCGGTTTAGTCGCCATAGTGGGATCGGTGGGTGTGACCTTGTGGGCTGGAGTATTAGCAATAGGGGGATACGATCCGAGAAGGTGCGCCCTATGTATTCCGTGTGGGTGACCGAGCAACTCAAGCTAGGTGTGTTCAAGAATAAATCCAGCCTAGTGTGTAAGTGGTGCAGGGGTGAGTAATAGGAATTGTCCCAGGCCCCCGTGTTTTGGGTCCTCCAGGCGTCAACCAGCCCCCAATGCCCTCTCCAGTCACAAAACCCTGCAGTAGTACAGTGTGTTTGGGCGCTTGGCAGTGGTGGGTGTGAGCAATCCAGAATGGTATCTGTGACACAGTTAAAGTTGCCACCTAGCAAGAGGTTTGGAGTTAACAACTCAGCTAGAGGGGCTGACAGGTTCCAAAGGAACGATTTCTGGTCTTGGTTGGGGGCATATATACTGCCAAGGTGGTGTCCTATCCAAAGAGCCTGCCCTTTAATAGCACATATCTGCCATCTTTATCTATAAGTGTTCGCAAAGGTTTGAATGGGATGCCAGCCCAAACCCATATCAGTGCTCCCCTTGCAAATGCAGAGTAGGATGTTGCAAATATTTACCCTCTCCATCTCTTGCGTAATTTCTCCACCTCGCTATGGGTGGGATGGGTTTCCTGAAGGAAAGCAATCTGTACCCCTCTCCTGCGTAGATATCTATGTATGTTATGGCGTTTAGTGGTTGAGCCAAGACCCCACTTGCCTGAGGAAGCAAACAATATAAAACAAGAAGAACCCCCAAAAGCCTAAACTCCCCAGTCCCCAGAGCAGTCTGGCAACGGCCAGCCACCCAAACGGAAAGTAAACCATCCAGATTGTCGGGAGGCCCCATCTACAACTAGGTGAGGACGCCCGGTGGGGGCAGGCCACATCGTGTGCAGGACCAACTGGTACGTAGTGTTCTTGTGGGCAGCGCAATCCGCGCCAGCCAATGGGACCTCTGGCACCTGCCTGCTAAACCCCAGCCACAACAGGCACTTTTATGGCGAATCACAGTTCGTTTAAAGGTCGTCGGCCATCCTAGGGGTAACAACTGTTAGTGTGAGGCTGTCTGCTCGTGAGCCATCCGAGTCCTAGCCTGCAGTCCCCTCAGGTGATCCGGAGCTGGGTTCTGACGGAGACTCAGCCGGTCTCATGATGGCAGCTACAGCTTGCAAAGCTGCAGCCCTCACCTGCTCAGTGTGGGAGGGGCTGGGTCTTTTTTGCAATTTCCACTTTGATCGGTGCCGCACTCTCTTTCCTGACCTTGCGGCATCACAAGGTTCTTTGGCTCCAAGTTTCTCAGGCTTGTGTCCAGCTCTGTAGGATTCTAGCCATTCCCAGGTAGCATCCAGATTTTCATGAAAGTGTGTCTTCGCGTCCAGCACTATTCGGAGCCTGGCAGGAAACATCAGAGAGTATTGCAAGTTTGGATTAGCATATTAATGCGACAGTGGAGATGGAAGGCGGCACCCACGCTTGGTGCAAACCTTAATGGGTTACAGCGCCCTGCAGTCCACACACGCAGTACAATACACATTAAGATCA
Source organism: Calotriton arnoldi (assembly GCA_963921515.1). Classification (NCBI taxonomy): domain Eukaryota; kingdom Metazoa; phylum Chordata; class Amphibia; order Caudata; family Salamandridae; genus Calotriton; species Calotriton arnoldi. The sequence continues at coordinate 3,266,854 of CAWUFW010000345.1, read as the reverse complement.
CATTAGAGACGAGTGGCATCTGTCATCAAGGTTGTTACATTTGTCACGGTGCTACGGGTGAAAAAGTTAGTTAATTCCCTGCCCTTCTCTACCTTAATCAACCACAGCGCGGAGAGACCTCAGTGCTATCATCACTAACACGCCGCCCCTGAGACCCTCGTTTAGAATGCTGGATGGGAGTTGGGCTGTCACTAACCTATTGGCATTACCCCACAGAGTAATACTATTCCCGTGGCACGATTGCTCCCGCGGCCGTTTCAATTAAATTGAAGAATCTGCTCCATCACTACTACACTAAGTGGTAAGCCTGCTTGCACCTGTTTAACATTGTTGTGGTCAATTATTCAAAGATGTATTGCTCAATACTCATACACACCATGCTCACTATTACAGGGGGTCATGTGCTTCTGCCATCTACCACGATTGAGCAACCGTTTGTCAGCCTACCAGTTCGTCTCTCATACGGGGGTAAGACAACCAGTTTCTCGATAACCCACAGTTCATTAATACCTCAAACGTCAATCTTCAGCTTACTGATCAATGCCACTTTTGTATTCTCACATGTGCAGCACCCGACCGGGTCCCCGTGTGAGTATTCCCTTTTCCTCTCTCACTTTACCGGTGTCTCACTTATTTCACTGTCTCACGAGGCTGAACAATCGCCATTAGGTACTCATTATTCCATCTAAGTCCTTCCTTTTTAAGGATCCTAGCTGACATATAGCATTTTAAGCGTATGCCTTCTTTTCTTTTTCTGATCATTAGATTGTCCCCATATCCCTTGGTCCTGAAGAGACCCTGCACTGTAAAAGGGTCAAAACGCCGTCGACTGTATTTGAAAGCGAACCAGTTTAACAGCTCTGACTATTGTACACAGAAGCTGGAATCATTACTAAGTTAATCTTTGGTCGCCTTTTTTAAAAAAATTGTGGGAACCAAGCTGTACACATTACATGTTTTTCACTGTTTGTTTTATGGTTCCATTTCACTTGGGGACACAAAAGCACTATTGTCTTTTCTTGGTCTGTGTATATATCAATTTGAATTTTACAAATCTGATAAAAAGAATTAATGTGAACATAAAGTCTGCAAGGCCCTCTTTCTTTCTGACATCACCTTAACCCGTTTTTGTGATTGCGATTGTGCATTTGATTATTATTATAGATTAGCCTAACTTTCCGCTGGAACCGCTGTTTCTGTTACACATGACATACCCTGGTTCCTAGTGAGTAGGGTGCCCCTTGTTCTTGTTTTCATCTCTGAGTAGGGCCAGCCCCACAGACACTGTGCTGATATTTTGATGGAGAGTAGCTTTAGTATCCGCAATTGCCTCCAAGATTTTAGTCAGCTGCTGATGTACCGTGTCGGCCACTTCTGGTGAGGTCATTGGGGCCTGTTGGGGATCTGCAGTCTCCTCTCCCCGATCTGAAGGAGCACCGGCCTTCTTCGTTCTAGGTTTCCCTATGTTTCCCCTTCTTTTCTCTGGAGCACGAGGTGTCTGGGCTTCAGGCAGATTTGTCTGGGGTGGTACCGTCTCCAATCCAGCGGGGAGGATGGATATGTGGCCCACCTGCACACCTTGTAGTCACTGCAAGGAGGCCCTTAAAGTCTGGGATATATAGCAGAGATGACGTGTGAAAAGATGCTGCGCACCAGTACCAGCAGGTGGCACACAGCTGTTAGTAAATCCCTGGCACTAGGCCCCGTCTGGGTCCCCACATAGTGTGTATATCAGGTGCAGGGTCTGCCCGCCCGCACCAGGCTGTGTCAACACCAAGGAGCCAGGGCTACTCCAAAGACCATGAAGCTTGTCTAATGCCGAGCTGTAGTCTCACCTGTGACCGTATGGCCTTGTCACTCCTGTTGGGGCTTCTGTGCTAGTGCCTGTATATTGACGAGTGATCTCTAGCCCTTGCAGGGCCTTGCCCTTATTTCAAGCGTCAGTTCGCAGGTCTGGAGTTCCTACAAGGCACAGCACTCAGTACCCGGCCGCTGCAAAGCGGTGCGAGCTGTTTACTAGGGCAGGGCCCTTGTCCTCCGCGGCCACAATGACCAAGTGCGGCCCCGGGGGTAGGGCCAATCTTCGGGCCCTGTGCCACACAGCCGATACCTCGCTGCCTCCAGATCACCAGCGGAGGGCCAGTTGTCTGCACTCTCGTCCGTCCTCCCTGGCCATAGTGATCGGAGTTTCGAAGAGCGCCACCGCCTCCGCCTTCAGCACAGCTCCAGGGGCATTCCGGATCCCCGTGTCTCTGCTCCTCACCGCTGAGGCCTCACTGCCTCTGGGTCGCCAGCGGGGGCCATAGGTTCCACGCCACGATCCGCCGATTCTTCCTCCGCACTGGTCTAGGTCCCGCGCCCTGCCAAAGATGCGACCGCAGGTCTGCACCCTCCTTCAGTTCGCCACCGCCGCCATCCTACCGCTTGGGGCGGCGGAGCTCACAGAACCGCAATGGTGATATGCACCCCTCCACCAGCATCGCAGATCGTCTCAGCTGCTCCGGTAGGTCCTCCTCACCGTTACGATGTCTCACTGGTGCCGAGAGTGCAGGCCGGGACCGTTAGTTGGAAGGATAAACGGAAGGCTGGCACGGAGCAGCAGGCTCACGCGGCTGCCATCTATGGCTTCCAAGCCACGCCCCTCAACTCTCTTGAACTAGATGTACTAGTCCCCTGCAGCCAGCAGGGAAAACACGCTCCCGGAACCAAAGCATGACTGACCATCGGGCCAGCCGAGGGATTGCCCAAAGATAAATGGTCCAGTGCATTGTGGGAAATGTAGTCCTGACCTCCAGCAAGTTTCAGGCGGCTACCATTTCCCCCGGACTCCAGGATGTCAAGGTAATCCAAGGCTCAGCCAGTGCTAAGGCTTGTTGGTGGCCAGCCCAGCTACCACTACCTTTGTAAGATGCCGTGCCTTGAGGGAACCCTGCAGCATCTTCAACCCACTGCCTCAGTGGGCCCCGTTGTCGAGTTTTGTCACCCCTTTCCTCACCAGCACATTCTAAGCGGTAAAACCAGCAAACTCAAGGCTCCCGCTTCGGTACCAGGGACAGCCAGAACAACTCTGCACCCGGGCCCTACGAGCCAGGAAAAATTAAACTGACTGTCAGACCCTGGTTCTGGGACCTGCATCAGCCTGCCACCCAGTGGTTTCCACTGGGCTTGCCCTTCAAGTGATCAATTGTCACTAGTGGTTTTTCCCATTGACCACAGCATTAAAGTTTTGCAAGAGTGAAATTAACTGATTTATTTTTCCTTTAAAATTCCATAACTCCGGTTATACTCATCTGATTCTCTTCATTTTAGTATCTAAATTGATATAAAAATCATCTTTATTTTATATATTGGTGGCAGGTTTCTTTCAAATCGTGTCAATTGCTTATCGTCCATGTTGGTACTCTGAAATGCTGAACACATATTCCTCTAGTAAAGTCTGACTGCTCTGTGCCACACTACCAGGACTGAGCTAGGAAGTTATTAGTGTGAATCCAAACGACCTATTTGAGGTAACATGAAGGTATTTCATACGGAAGCCTAACCAGCCTCACTATATAATACCCACTTTCCTTCATAAAGCAACAGAAAAACCCCAGTCATACTGTCTATACCCAAGGTTAAACAAAATCTCTGGCTTTACCTCTTCTTTCCCAGTACCACTACTCCCCACTTTCAATGCAGCAGACAAAGACTCTGCTTTACTACACAATGAGCATGCGCAACATATTAGCACCAGCGGTGACATATCAACCATTGAATCTAACCTGTATCAGACATCATATTTTAAGCACTGGAACAGGGGTCATGTAACAGCATTCGAATAAGCAAGTCCCACCACACACCAAATGGACCTACCAAATGCACAAAAAGTTGGTGGGGTAGGAAAAGGTCTGCAGAAACCAGCTGCTTCAGATACAAGTTAGTTCAAAGGGCAAACACCGAAGAATCAAGCACAGGGCCTTATCAGTTCCCCACCCGTGCTCCCCTTGCTCCTGTGTCCCTTATTTTGTTTCAATCCTTCCACAACATTACCCACACACTTTGTTATGTTACTCATGATTCTTCACCCTGCAAGTTCCATTGCCCCCCCCTATGCACCTAGTCTTTGGGTTTTGTTTGTTGGATGACAATAGAACAACATCCTTTCCCACCTTGTGATGTGAAAATAGCTGTTTCTGTGATTTCTTTTAATAAACTTTTTTTTCCTCTAAACTATGTCTACGGGCTTTACAGCACTCAACATGCACACCACATTGCATTACACACTTTCTCCTTTTTGCACTTAGGGAGATTAAGTGATTCAGAGAATCACAGGATGTTGTGTTGGGATTCCAACTAGGTTCTCCAGATCTGAAATGCACATGGGGGCCGATTCACAGAACTAATCTGAGATAAAATCCTAAACTTACTACTTTTGGTATTCACAGAAGGCATTTAGTAGTAGTTAAGTTAGGACTCCTAACTTTACTACTACTAAACTGAGACAAAACCCTAACTTTACGACTTTCGATATTCACAGAAGGCATTTAGTAGTAGTAAAGTTAGGAGTCCTAACTTTACTACTACTAAATGCCTTCTGTGAATACCAAAAGTAGTAAATTTAGGATTTTATCTCAGATTATTTCTGTGAATCGGCCCCATGATTGTCTTTTAGGCCACATCTCCTTCCCGTGACAATATGTCCCCGTGCAGAAGCACTTTGACGCGAACAGAGTACATGCATTTTCCAGCTCTCTCCCGATTTTCCATCTGTCTCGCTCTGTTGATTTACTACCCACTTGCGCCGTGTTACACTCCATTGTCTGCTTTTCACACATCCAGCCTCCTCATATTGCTGCACCCTCTGGCTCCTCCCAGACTCCTGGCATGCATTGATTTCCCTTTATTGTTTTTTTAGTCCCCCCCTCACATTCTTCTCCCATGTGTGCTCTTTTCACCCCGGCCCCCTCCTGCTCTGTCTTGCTCCTTCCATCTCCAATCTCCTCCTAGTCCCCTAAAAGTGCAAAGCGCTTTCGCGCTACTATTTCCATTCACATCAGTACATTTTTTAAAAAGCATCATATTTGCGTGCTCGCACATGCGTCATCTTGCATGCAAAATGATAGCAAAAGACTCACAAATGATGGACGGAATGCGGAACAAATAAAACATTCACCCCCAGTGAAGAGATGTGGGTTAAATCCATCGTTCTTTTGCCCCCCATGCCACCCCAGTTTGGACCCAGCCATATGCAAATCAGTCTTGATCCTGCTCCTCATGGGAACATTGCAGCCCAAACTGCCATGCCACTGGAGTCAAGCAAGCCTGGCTGATGAGGGGTAATACCCCAAAACCGGTCCCAGTATACTTGTTTCCGGTCCTTTAGAGGCCCTGGCGTGGCAGTTCAGGCTGGACTGTTCCCATGGTTAGCAGGGTCAAGACTGATTTGCATATGGCTAGGTTTAAACTGGTATGGCATGGGGAGCAAACAAACAATGGATTTAGGCCCAGATCTCTGTACTGGGGTGAAGTTTGACATTGCTTAGTATTCTGTCCATCAGTTGCTCTTTTTGCAAAATGGCGCAGCTCAACTTTTTTTGTATTTGTATAAAAATGCTTCATAGCGTGGGTGGGCAACAATGTACAGCGCTGCTAATCTGACAAAGCCAATGAGTCTCTAAGGTGATACCTATTGGCTTTGGTGAGTGCTTTGTTAACCCTTTCGCTGCTAGGCCTTACCCCCTCCCCCGTGCTAAGCCTTTTTTTGGCTATTTGGGATAGTTTGTGCTTAACCCCCTGTAACTTTTTGTCCACATAAGGTATCAACGTCAAATTTGCACCCTTTTTTCCAACACCCTGAGGATTCTAAAGGTACCCAGGGTTTGTGCATTCCCCTGAAGGGGACCCAGAAATTAGCCAAAACACAGCTACATTTTGGGTTTTTTGAAAAAATGGGAAAATATTGCTGCAGAAGAAAGCATCTGTTTTTTCCACTGCAAATGGCATCAACAAAGGGTTTGTGGTGCTGAAATCACAATCTTCTCAGCTTTCAGGCAGACATTTGTCAGAAAACCCAAATTTTCTATACAGTTTTGGCATTTTACTGGGACATAGCCTATTTTTCTTATTTTTTGTGCTTTCAACCTCCTTCCAGTTAGTGGTAGAAATGGGTGCGAAACCAATAATAGATCTCAGAAAGCTATACATTTCTGAAAACTAGACAAAATTCTGAATTCAGCAAAGAGTTATTTGTATATATCCTTCAAGGTTTTTTTATAGAAACTAACAGTTAAAAATAGAAAATATTGAAATTGAGCTAAAAAAACAGCCATTTGTGCCAACGTTTTCACCTGTAACTTCTTCTAAGAATGACAGATTTTTTAAAGCAATATACCGTTACATCCGATGAACCCTTCAGGTTGTGAGTATATATAGGACTTGTAGGTTCACCAAGAACCAGAGGAACCCAGAGCCAATAACTGAGCTGCGTCATGCAATGTTTTTTCATTGTGTTCCGGGTATATCGCAATTCATTTGGTAAAATATAAAGAGTGAAAAATACACCTGGGAAACTTAGCAAACCTATACATTTCTGAAAACTAGACACCCAGACGAATCCAGGATGGGGTGACTTGTGTGGCTCTCACCAGGTGCTGTTACCCAGAATCCCTTCAAAACCTCAAACTTTGTAAAAAAAAAAACACATTTTCCTCACATTTCTGTGATGGAAAGTTCTGGAATCTGCGTGGATCCACAAACTTCCACAAACCTCCACCCAACCCGCATTCCCCAAAATCTCCCAATAAAAGTGGTACCTCAGTTGTGTGGGTAGGCCTAGTGCCCATGACAGGAAACGGCCCAAAACGCAATGTTGGCACACCACATTTTTACCTTGAAAACAGACCCTTTTTTTGCAAAGTGCCAAGCTGTGGATTTTGAACCCTAGCTCAGCCGGCAAGTAAGGAAACCTAGGAAACCTATATATTTTTGAAAACTAGATACCCAGGGGAATCCAGGATGGGGTGACTTGTGTGGTTCTCACCAGGTTCTGTTACCCAGAATCCCTTGCAAATCTCAAACTTTGTAAAAAAAACTAATTTTCCTCACATTTCTGTGATGGCAAGTTCTAGAATCCGTGTGGATCCACCAATTTCCACCCACCTCACATTCCCCAAAGTCTCCCTATAAAAATGGTACCTTACTTGTGTGGGTAGCCTAGTGCCTGCAACAGGAAACGGGCCAAAACGCACTGTGGACACACCACATTTTTACAGTGAAAACTGACCCTTTTTTTTGCAAAGTGCCTAGCTGTGGATTTAGAATCCTAACTCTGCAGGTACCGAGTGAAACCTAGCAAACCTATACACTTTTGAAAACTAGACACCCAGGGAAATCCAGGATGGGGTGATTTGTGTCGCTCTCACCAGGTTTTGTTACCGAGAATCCCTTGCAAATTTGAAACTGTGAAAAAAAACAAAGTTTTCTCACATTCCTGTGATGGAAAGTTCTGGAATCTGCATAGATCCACAAACTTCCACCCACCCCGCATTCTCCAAAGTCTCCCAATAAAAATGGTACCTCACATGCGTGGGTGGGCTAAGTGTCAACGGCAGGGAAGGGCCTAAGACGTATTGTGGAGACATTAAAATTACCTATCACAAACCGACCTGGTTTTGCAAGGGGGGGGGGCACCTGGATTTTTGGCCCCGGGCTCGGCGGCCATCTAGGGAAACCTACCAAACCCACACATTTCTGAAAACAAGACACCTAGGGGAGTCCATCGAGGCCGGCATGGCTTGCATGGACCCCCAACGTTTTCCTACCAAAAATCTCATGCAAACATCAAATTTAGCTGAAAAATCAAATTTTTCTCATAGTTCTGTGTGGGAAAGTTGTGGGATCACCAGGCTGACACAAATTTCCTACCACCAGCATTCCCCCAGATCTCCCGATAAAAATGGTACCTCACTCATGAGGGTGGGCCATGTATCTGCGACAGGCAAGGGCCCAAAACGTATTGTGGAGACATCAAAATTACCTATCACAAAACGACCTGGTTGTGCAAGGTGGGGCACCTGGGTTTTTGGCCCCGTGTTCAGTGGCCATCTAGGGAAACCTACCAAACTCACACATTTCTGAAAACTAGACACCCAGGAGAGTCCACGGAAGTGTGGCTTGCGCGGATCTCCCAACATTTTTCTATCCAGAATCCCCTGAAAACCTCAAATTTGGATTAAAAAAACGCATTTTACTCAATTCTCTGTGTGAGAAACCACAAATTTCCTACCACCCAGCGTTCACCCAGGTCTCCTGATAAAAATGGTACCTCACTTGTGTGGGTGGGCTGCAGAGATGACGCAGCGTCTGTCGCGGCGGCAAGAACAGACGCATCGTGGGATCATGGCTGAAGAAACCGATACAGCATAGCTTGCTGCCGCCGCCGCATCGATCACCGGCGCATCCCGGATTTCCACACATCGCACCTGTGTGGAAAGTTTTCCCAATGCATCACCCGCAGACCTGAACCGTCTTGGAGTCGACACATCACTTCTCCCTACAGTCTGGATTTGACACATCACTTCTCTTGCGTGCAGCAGAACTGTTGCATCGCCTCCCCAAGGGCTGAGGAACTGGCGCATCTCTTTGTTTCTCGATGGTTCCCTTCTCTGCGGCTGTTTGGCCTTGTGAATTTTGACACATCTACAGGTACTTTGTGTAGAATCACACATCCATAGTTTTCTATGGACCAGGTTGCTTGAAACCTTTGAAAAGTCATATTCTTATTACTTGCCTGTTGAATTTTTGTCGTTTTTGTCTTGTTGAGTTTAGATAAAGATACTTTATTTTTCTAAACTGGTGTGGTGTCCATTTGTGGTGTTATCACTGAATTACTATGTGTTTTGAGTACAAATACTTTACACATTGGCTTTGGGAAAAGCCTGTCTGCTCATGTCATGCTACCAAGGGGGTGAGCAGGGGTTATATAGAGTGTGTATCCCGCCTTATCCTGACTAGAAGCAAGGGTCCCTATTTGGACAAAGGTACCTACCTCTACCAACAAGAGACCCCCATTTCTAACACTAACATTTAATAATAAGTGTGTGAAGTTCCTTTTAAAGAAACAATGTATAAGTAAATGGTTCATTATTTCAGGTGAGTGACTACCTCAAGGAATAATCACAATCCTTATCGGGGTGAATCCTTAAAGTCACTAGCTGAACCTGAGCTCAACGCCCTGGCAGCTATGGCAAAGAGCAGACAGCCTTAATTTAGGGCATGTGTAAAGTATTTATGCAATACTAAAACAGTAATAAAGTCGAAATGCAAAACTATAAAACGAAATTAGAAAAATAGAGTAAAATTCTATAAACAAAAGCCCACCAAAATGACAAAAATCCACTTGGGGAACAGGAGATATGAGTTTTTAAAGTTTTAAGTAGGAATAGGGCCAAGACACATAAAATGCCAATGATAGTCAATGGTCGTGGAAGATCGAAACCTATGCACTATTTGATGCTGACCACAATGGAGCGTAGGTAGGATACACCAACTAGGTTCGTCCTGGTCAAAGATTTTACCTTCTGATTTTCCTTTAGGTGCCAGTTCACCACAGGAGTACACTTCCAAAGCGCCGCCAGGACCACAGAGGAGACAGTGTTGTATGGTTCCTACTTTCTCAGGAAGACTGTGCATTTAGGCAACATAAGCTTCAAAACTATGTGAGATTACTCCACTCATACCATCAGAATAAGTTGACTTATTTCCTGGCTAGCTCACAGTGCGCCATCTCGGCCCCTAAACTGACAGGGCACCGGATGGTGTCTGCAACCTCAGAACATGACAACCCTAATTCCCCCAAGGAACTTGTGGAAACAGATTCTACTGTTTCATTAGTAACTCAGGTATGCCCAAATGGAGACACAAGAAGTTCACAAATTGGCATCTCAAACATTTATTGAAGCAATTGTACTCTTGTGTAAAATAAATGTGCTGTTTTATTTAATTATTTCACTAGCTAGTCCCATTCCTGTGATACAGTGTTAGGATTTTAATCTATAATGTGGTTTTCTATGTAGGTCAGCTATCCCTACCACATTGAAAATAGCTTTTGGCTGCAAGTCTCTGTAAGGGTATTTTAACATAACATTTATCCATGTCCTACTTTTGAATGCATTTATAAATTATGCACTCTGCCTTGTGGACTATGGTGTGAGCTAATAATATTTAAAAGGGATGTTTTGACCTGTCAAAATGGTTTGAATTGCAGTTTTTACACTGCCACAGTCAGGCTACAATGGTAGGCGTGAATCCATGTTTTACACTTTACACTGTCACTGTAGTGGATGGCACTATAGGTGCTGCAGTCCATTAGTGAAACTTAACTCACAGGTCCTGGGTACATTTTGTACCATAGATAGGGACTTCTATTTAATTTAACTATATCAATTAGGAATACACCATTTTAAACAATACACCATGTTTAAAATGGGAACACATGCACTTTACCACTTGTTAGCAGGGTTAAAGTCAGGCGCGGCCGGTACAGGTAAGAGCGGTAGGGCAGGGCGGGACAGGGGGAAGTCGACATAGGACGGGATAGGGAAACTAAAATAAATAAATAAATAAAACCACTTATCTTGCGTTCGCCGCATCGCCGACTCGGCGATACAGCGAGCGCAAGGTAAGTGGTTTTATTTATTTTATTTTCCCTATCCCATCATATGCCGACTCCCCCATGCCCCATCGCTCTTACTTGTATCGGTTGCACCTGGTTAAAGTGCACAGAGTTCGAACACCGGCAAAAATATAGGGTCCAGCAAAAGATAAAAAATTTATGGTGACCATGCAGAAAAGGTGTGCACCAATATAGTGAAATATTTTGTTACACGATCAGCAATTTATAAACAAAATTACATGATCAATGAGTCATGTTTATTCTGGTAGACTCTGTAGTCAACATTTCATATTATGAAATAGCATCAATCAACAGAAAATTGAATGGAACATTGAAATGACTTTATGACATCTTTTTGTCTCAAATCCCGGATTCAGGCCAACTGCCTGATCATACCCAGGACAAACTACAAGCAACAGCAAAAAAGAAAAGAAAAGGAAAAAGAAAAAAATCAAGAAAAACCTGAGGAGCCAGAACAAGGCCTCGTGATCAATATTTCATCCATCCAGCTCACTCACTCTCAAAGAGCAGTGCTCAACAAGGGCACTTCATTTGTCCCCACTTATAATTGCACAGTTTTGGAAAGCGATGTGGCTCTTTTCAAATTTATGAGAGTTCTTAGATTAAAGAATTTTTTTGAGAACGTAATGTCTACTCAGGTTACATCAAATGATCCTGAAAAATTGGTTTTCAAACCTAAAAGCATCTATCAGGCACTCGTTTCTCTAAAAACCCTAGATACATTTGAATTTCTTTTGAAAAAAGATCTGTCAGCACTGAACTTCACAAATAAGAACACATTTATTCTGAGTAGAGCGGAATACAGCACATTACAATCGCTTGCTTGCAATCCAGATATTGTCTTTCAGAAAGCGGACAAAGGTGGAGCTCTAGTGATGATGGATGCATCGTTCTACCAAGCCAAAATCAAGGAACACGTTGAAAATGAATCCATCTATTTATACCTTGATAAAGATCTCATGGCAGAAATATCTGCATTATTAGACAAAATATTGGATACAGCATTCGATTTAGACTGGATTGACGAAAACACCCAAAACTTATTGACAACGAAGTTTCCTCGCAGACCCAGATTGTACATGCTCCCCAAAATTCATAAGAGCCTGGTTGATCCTCTGTGTGGGCCCATAGTTTCCGGATGTGGTTCTATATTTGAACCACTCGGACAATACCTCGATGGCTTCTTCCAACAGTTTGTCAATCCTGGTGTACATACATTCAAGACACCACAAACTTTTTAAGATGCCTGCAAGAACTCCCACATAGAGGGGATGAAGAATGGTACCTTTGCACCATTGATGTTGTTTGTCTATACACTTCAATTGTTCATTCTGAGGGGTTGGAGACAATTGAATGGGCACTATTACGTCAATCTAACATAAGTGCTGAGAAAGTCTTCCTGTTAGAACTCCTGCATTTATGCCTTCACCACAGTTATTTTGAATGGAATAATAAATACTTTCTTCAATTAAGTGGAACTTCTGTGGGCTTTGCAGGTGCACCAGTATATGCTAACATCTACATGGCAAAGTTTGAACATGACTACATACTCACGAATAGGCAATGGGCAGACAATGTACTATGTTTCTGCCAGTACATAGATATTATTTTGTTAGTGTGGAAGAACAGCAAGTCTCTCTTGGAAGACAGCATACGCATACTGAATACCATGAATCCAAGAATTGAATTTACTTATACTATCAGCAGAACTAGTGTGGCATTCCTGGATGTATGGATCGAGCTTAGTGAAACGGGACTAAACACAAGTGTTTATAAAAAACCAACAGACAGAAATATCACTCTGTTATTCCATAGTTTTCACCCTCCTAGTCTGATCAACAACCTACCTTACTCTCAATTCCTTAGAACTAGGCGCATATCGTCTGACTTGACAATCTGCAGAGCAACACTGAATAATCAGAAAAAGAAATTTCAGAACAGAGGGTACCCTCTCAAATTACTGGAGGACCATGAGCGCTGAGCGCTTTCTATGGATCGAAAGAAACTGTTGCTCAAGAAAACATCAGACAAACCAACAAGAGTAGTGTTTGTATCTAAATTCTCTACAAAATCAAGAGAAATCAAAAGAATAATCCACAAGCGCTGGGAATTGCTACAACAAGAGTCGGATTTCCACTGACTTTTTGAACAGAAACCTCTGTTTGCATATACCAGATCAAGAAACATAAAAGACATTTTATCATCTACGAAACCACCCCAGGATTGTCAGACCATGGGCACTAAGAAATGTTTGAACTGCATTTACTGCAACAATGTCACGACTGGTAACATTTTGATTCACCCGAGGACAGGTGAAAAATATCTTGTTGACTCACTTTGAAGATTGCAATACGAGCAATGTCATTTATGCTATCAAATGTCCGTGCGGCTTGCTTTACATGGGGAAAACAGAGAGAAAAATAAAAATCAGGCTGACTGAGCACAAAAGTAGGATCCGCACCCATAATGTCAACTCCTACTTAGTGGTACACTGGATGGAACACAGACACTCTATTGCTCAAATCAGGTTCCAAGTCATAGAGGTATTGACAAACCATCCTGGCAGAGACAATTCAAACATCTTTTCACAAAGGGAAATCTATTGGATTAGCAGATTGAACACCATGAACCCCCTGGGACTCAATGGTAAACTCGATATGGGGTGTTTCCTTTAGAGTCTGTACCACAGAGTGCAATATTTTGAATGATCCCCTGAAAATTGCTGTATTTTGATCTGGAGTAACTTGCAAGTATTGTCATCATTCAGGTTCAATTGTTGCAGGGGGTACTGTTGGATAATTAGAACCATGACAATGTATTTCCTACCTGATAATCTTGATATGGGGTGTTTACAACTTAGATAATCTTGATATGGGGTGTTTTTTCCAGAGTTAGTACCACAGCGTTCAATATTTTGTATGATCCCCATAATCGTTGTATTTTGGTTCAGAGTAACCTGCATAACATTTGCAATCTTTCAAGGGTTATTTTTCTAGGGGATACTGTTTGGATAGTATCCATCATAACAATGTCTTTTCAGTGTCATTTATGATTCTCTTTAATCACCACTATAAGTATTGGCAGTAACCCCTGCGTAGACATCTTTTACTTGGTGTTTGTTGAGGACGAATTAGTAGTGGTGGAGGGGCTTCACACTTTTCCTGATTTCCTCACTTCACACTCTATTTCATGCAAGAACAGCCCGTTGATGGTACCGAGCTCCATGTGTTAGCTCTTCTTATACATGGCGCCCGTAAACACTGCAGGTACCAGGAGACGCATCATTATAACAGTCCGTCGTCTCTGGTAGTGAATTTCAAGATACTTCCGCCGACCGTCATGGTTCTAGCTCAATTCCGACACCAAGTGTCGTAAGACGGCAGCACGCTGGTTGCCACCCAATGGAGTTTTTCTAATGTAAGTGAAATCGATACACGCGCTGAGTATAGTTGCGTTACTCGTAATCGCGGACTTAAAATTTCTTGCACTTATTCTCCAGCTCGCTTTAAAGCACGCGGCTTTGGACTCTAGTTGCTTAGGATCCCCGAATGGAAATATCCGGAGGCACGTCTTCCTTCTTTTGTACAACTTTGCACTGTTTAAAGAGTGTGCACACAACGGATCACTGCACTCAGCAGTTGGCTTTTTTTTTCTTCTTGTTATTTAGAGGCTGAAATCATGTCTGTCATAGGAGTCCATTGGTGAATGTTTTGAGTGACATTAGCTCGTAGGTCTTAGCTGCACCAACTCTTGGTTACTAAATCCACACACTGTGTTTTGGTGAACTGGTATGCACTTTTACCTGGAGGCATGAGCATCATGAGATACCAGAAGGGAGTTCAGAATTCTACTGGGATTGGTCTCACAACATAGTTTTAACCACTGCATGGCTCACTGCACTAACGTTACGGTGACGAGAGATGCACACGGCACCACAACCAACTAGTGCACAATCCCAACCCTTGGAATGTCCAGCACTTGGTTTTCAGCGCCTTGCATAGTAAAGATTAATGGGGTTTAAAAGGATACAATTCGCTCCCAAGAAACACTATGACCATATACGCAGACTACTCCAATATTTAGTCACTTTAACACGCATTCCAAAACATGATTGTCATGTACATGCCACTTTATTGTATAAGGTTCATTTAACACATCTGTACATTGGAGTTTTTTTATACATGTTTTTCCTAGATTGGCCCCTCAGAAAGGGACAGACAGTCCTGAAATGCATTGGGCACTCCTCACTTCAAGCAGATGAATTATTTCTGCTGGATAATTTTGATTTTATTGTAAAGTCATTTCAATTTTCTGTTGATTGATGCTATTTCATAATATGAAATGTTGACTACAGAGTATACCGGAATAAACATGACTCGGATGATCATGTAATAATGTTTTGTTTATAAATTGCTGATCATGTAACAAAATATTTCACTATAGTGGTGTACACCCTGCCCAAGTCGCCTTTTGGGACTTGGCCACTCTGGCTTACATTTTAGAATTACAAGGCAATAATTATAAGGGTTCACAGTCGAAAATCCATATTCTTTTGACTAACTGGAGTGCACAATCTACACAAATTACTTAACTGACCATGCAGAAAAGGCAGATGTAACAGAAAAGCAATGGGGATTGGAACCACTATAACACCTCTCCAAACCAGGGAATCCCTTTAGGCTTTAAAAGGGCTCTCACCCACTTGAATTCACTGGTGGCATGTTTCAGCATTAAATCCTCACCCAGGACACCTAGGGGCCGATTCCGATCTCGGCCGGTAGGGCACCGAATCGGATTCGGCTTAACCGGATCCGATTCGGAGCCCTCTTTCCCGACCGATTGGTACGTGCGTCCGGCCGAGCGAGTACGATGCGAGCGCACGCGAAATCGCCGACCGACTTGTTCGCGGGTCCGAAGCGCTCCGACCGACTCACACGGACACGACTTGCACCGCGCGATGGAGACGTTCCCCGGCCGGGCAAGTACGATGCGCGCCGCAAGCAGTCCGACCGACTCGCGCCCGTCCGGCTCGAAAGAGCAGTCGGAGCCGCACTTTGGGGGTCCGTGTCGGACCCCCTGTACGCGTAGCCACGCGAGTCGCACACAGGGGGACCCATGGGTCCCCCTACCTGTGCATGTACGCCGCGAGTCGCTCGAGGCGTACCCGCTGTAGGGGGCACCCTTGTTCGCCTCGCACCCATTGGGTCAATGGGAGCCCGCGTACGCGTTGTACGTCCGGCTCCCATTGACTCAATGGGAGTCCGACCGACTCGAGTCCGATTGCATGCGTGCGCATCGTACTCGTTCGGTCGGACTGCCAGAGTCCGATTCGGTCGGAAATCTCTCCGGGTCCGGCTCGGTCGGAGAGATTTCCGGCCTGAATCGGAATCGGCCCCCTAGTGTGTCTGGGTGGGCTCAGCCTTCCGAAGAAGAGAGCACTTATAAATGGAATTGCTAGTGGGATCTGTGTTATATGCATAAAATTACCTTAACTATCCAAGTACAATTTATTGCCAATGGGTACTTGAGTAAGGTTAAAAAAAGGAGAGATGTCAATGGGATAAATTAATGGTCCCCTGCATGTTTCAACCACCTAAGCCCCAGACAGATCTTGTGGCTTTCCTCAGGACCTATATTTGGCAGGTGTTATGGTGGGTCCACTCCCTATTGATTTTTTGTTATAGTTGTAAAGTAGTCCCTTTGGCAGCCCATGACATGCGCTCAAATGGAGAAGGAAGGATACACCTCAATAGTCAATAGCATAATGTGAGAGATAAATAACTCACTGAACTTAACAGAGGCATGATTGACAACAACAAGCCAAGGTTGAAAGGGGTTGGTGAAGAAAATTAATGGGTGAAAGGGGTGGACCCAAAGCCCACTCTATGGATATTGTTGGCAATACCTGTATTAGAGCTGCGCAGACAAAATCCAAACCTATAAATCTTCATTTCTTAGGGTGTTCTTCAGCTGTTTCTGATGCGACAAGATTCTGGTTTTAGAGTCTGTGCTATTGGGAAATCCTCTGATTTCTGTATGAAGTGCTACAAAGGGAGTAACTGACACACTGGTGTTTTCCACTAAACTATCCGCAGGGATAGTATAGTGGAGAAAACCCCACCAGTGATTTTTCTCTGCCTCCAGCACTTTCTTACCAAATATGAATCATTTACGTTATTGCCCAAATCTATACTAGCCCCTTAGTTCATAGATTTTTTAAGATGGTGCAAGACAAGCTGATATGTTATTTCAGGCTAACATTACATGGTTGATTATGTTGCTTATTTGTACAGTGCGTTTCATCTTCAAAATTATCCATGTGTCCAGGAACAGAAGAGATGAACATCATAAAATGTGCATTTTTAAAACACACACTCACTCAGAAGGATGAAAAGCAGAGTAGAACTCCTGAGAATCAAACTTGTGACGAAGGTGTTAATTATAGATACATTCACTAGATACATTTGTTCATTGAGCCATCATAACCAATTAAAAAGTGAGTCAAAAAATGAAAAAATAAAGGAGGAGAGAGGATAACTGGAATATAGGAAATGATGAGGGAAGCATGTGGATAGAGTTATTTCCACAACAGTTATTACTTCACAGTGAATCAGGTTATACTTTGCTTTGAGAAACTGACCTGAAAGGTCTGACTGGTAGGAAGTAAGAATCCAGGTAGCCCAATATGCAACTGTAAATTATAAAAACAGTACTTAAACATGTCCAGACAGATTTGAGTCAGGGGATTGTTCATAATGGTTTGGACCATAGATGTGTGGTGGGAACAAAATGGGAGGAAAGTAATGGTGATAAGTAGGGATTAATATTTAATGTCATGGCTCTTTGTTAAGTAAAATCGATCTAGATAACTGGTTTGCCTACAGACTGGTAGATTGCAGTGCATCAACATGGAATTAACTCTGAGAAATACAAATGTACCTGGCAGATTTGACTCAATAGAGTAGTACACCAATATTTATACAGGACTGATCCAGAAAACAAAGCAATAAACAACTAATGAAGTATGCCTGTCCAAGTTAAGAAAAGGTAAAATAAAAAGCAGTGTTTTTTACTTAACATGGTCTGCACACAGATCTCCCTTTAGCAGAAATATAAAGTATATATTCATGTAATTAACAAACACTCATGAACACACATAGTATTATAATGTAATGAAAACATTGTAGAAGACAATTATTATTCTTAGGGAGTACTGGTGAAGATTTTTTCATATAGTAAATGTTTGCATTAATATAACAATAACACAAATTTTATTTTTTATTTTTATTTATTTATAAAGCGCCCGAATCACCCCATCAGGGTATCTCCGTGCTTGAACTGCTATAGAACTCCAAGGGGATGCTAAATTAGAATAAAGTCGACTTTAACAACTTTCTGAACTTAAGATAGTCCGTGCATAGTCGTAAATGGATAGGGAGTTGATTCCAGTAGCGTGGGGCCAAGTGGTAGAAGGCTTTACCGCCCTGTCGCGCTCTATGGAAGCGGGGGACAAGGAGCAGGGCTTTAGATTCGGAGCGGAGAGATCTGGAGGGCAGGTACCTGACTAATTTGTCCTTTAGATAACTGGGGCCTAAGTTGTTTAAAGATTTAAAGGCCATACAGCAAATCTTAAATTTAACCCTCTTCCGCACTGGGAGCCAGTGTAATTCCCTAAGGAGGGGGAGAGATTCAGTTCTGGGGGAGCGTTAGCCACCAAACGGGCCGCCGCGTTCTGGACTATCTGCAGTTTGTTCAGGGAGTTTTCGTTAGCTGCAATCAGCAGAGCATTGCAGTAATCCAGACGGCTCAGCACCAGAGCCTGTACCAAGGTCTTCCGGGTTGACAGTGGTAGAAAGGGGAAGACTCTCCTAAGAAGGCTGAGATTATGAAAACAGACTCCCACTGTTGTGGAAATGTGTTCCCCCAGTGTCAGTTTCTGGTCTATTTTGACCCCCAGGTTTTTTACTATCAATTTTGGATTGGGGGCGGAACCCAGAATCTCCGGCCACCAACTTGGGGACCATCTAACTGTTGCTTCTCCAAACAACATTATCTCTGACTTTCCTGTATTCAATTGAGGAAGTTATCCTTCATCCATTCCGCGATAGATTTCATGCCCTCTGCAAAAATAGCCTGAGTATCTGAACTTGTTTTGTCGAAGGAGAGGAGGAGTTGGGTATCGTCGGCGTGAGGATATGGGACTAAATCCTAACTTTCTCAATAGTCCTGCCAAAGGGGAGACGTAAATATTGAAGAGAGTAGGACTCAGACAGGAGCCCTGTGGTACTCCCTTAGTCACCTTGGTAGTCTGTGAGCGGAAAGGGCCAAGATGAACGGTCTGTGTTCTTTCGGACAGGAAGTTCCCAATCCATTTCAGGGCATTCCCTTTGAGGCCTGTGCCCTCTAATCTTCCCATTAAGATTTGGTGGGAGATGGTATCGAACGCAGCGGACAGGTCAAGCAGCACCAAAAGTACTGCCCGACCACCGTCGAGCTGCGCTCTTATGTTGTCTGTAACTTCCACCAATGCAGTCTCCGTACTGTGCCTGGGTCTGAATCCAGACTGAGAGGGGTCCAGACAGTTGGAAGATTCTAAAAAATTGGACAGATGCTTATTAATGTGCTTTTCTAGGAGCTTACTCAGTAAAGGAAGCAGCGAGATGGGGCGATAGTTTGAAACATCCTCCGTGGAGATTTTAGAGTTTTTCTTGATAGGGAGAATTTGTGCAGCTTTCCATTCTGGGGGGAGAATGCCTTCCTTCATGGAACTATTCAGGATCGAGCAGATAGGTTCGGCTAATTCTTTAAATAGAGTCATGGCAACTCTAGCCGGGATAAGATCTAGTGGGGATCCCGATTTAACCGACTTAAGGAGGGCCTCTGTCTCCTCCGGAGTAAGTATCGGGTAATTCTCCAGAGAAGCATCATTAGGAGTAGTTGGAAGGGGGTCAGTCTTGGGGCCTATTTGTAAGTCCTTAGCTGTCATGATTTTATCATAGATTAAATCAATTTTCTGAGTAAGATGGATAGCTATATTGTCACACAAAACTTGGGAAGGGGCAGCTTCAGCGTCACAAGCCTTAGGGTTAATAAAGGTTTGTAGGATCTGATAGAGCTTTCTCGGAGCATTACTTTCTTGTTCAAGTTGGGATGCAATGTGAGTCTTGCGGGCGTTTTTAGGTTTTTATGGTACTGGTTTATGGCTTGTTTGAATCGGTCTTTATCCTGTGGGTTTTGAGAGTGGCGCCATCTGCGTTCAAGTTTCTTACATTGGCTTTTTTCAGTCCGTAAGGAGACCGAGTACCAAGCTGCCTGCTGGCGCTTATTAATAGTAGGGCATAGTTTCAAAGGGGCTAGGTGGTCAATGGTGAACATTAAACTGGTATTGAAGGAGGCTAGCTGCTGCACTGTACTGTCAGATTTCGATATCCGTGGAGGGATAAAAGTATCTTGAAACTGTGTAGGCGTAATTTTATGCCATTGTCTATAACTCTTTTTAGTGAGTAATTTAGAAGCAGAGAGTTCCTTGGGGCCACTAATGCTAAACTCTATCATTGAGTGATCCGTCCAGATCAGGGGGCAGGTTGCCCCACAAGTAATGTTGGGAGAGTTTGTTAAAATTAAATCTAGCGTATGTCCTGCTCGATGTGTAGGATCGCTGTTTATTTTATTAAGATTGAGTGAGGACAAATCTGCCAGAAATGAGGCCGCCTCTTGATTAGTGGGATTTTCACTGTGTACGTTAAAATCACCGAGTAATACAAAATTCCTGGCTGAAATAACGTGAGGAGATATGAGTTCCATTAGTTGTGAGGTGAAATTGGAAAGAGGTCCTGGTGGGCGATAGACAAGGGCTCCCTTCCAAATTAATTGTGAGTGTAGGTCAATTCTAAAAACAAGTGTTTCCTGTGTATCATTACAGATTTGGTCTAGAATAGAGACTTTGATGGGATCTTTGTAAACAATAAGCATGCAAATGTTATTAACTATGTATATTTGTGTTTAGATTGACCATAGCTAATGTAGGCCTGCATTTTAAAAATGGCTAATGATGGTTGCCATCTTGCTTTGTGATATGTGGTTTCTAGGTGAAGTTGGAGTCCTAATTAGTGAATGCAATGATATGTTGATTTCTTTCCCATGAGAATAAATATTTTCTTTGTGATGATGTTTTAATGAGAATCGCGCTAACGAAGACACCTACAGGGTACAGTCTGGCTCCTGCATTGCATCTTGCTGCAGATAATGCAAGATTGAAGGACGCAGAGAGAAGAAGTATTGTGGAAGGTCCGGAGAACCTAATAAGCACACAGTTGTGTCATCTTGCTTTAACCTGATTGGACTGTCTCATGAGAACTGTATGTAGGTGTATCAAATGTTAGAATTGTGTGATTTAATCTAGATGCACAGTTGATTACAGTTCAGAATGTTTTTCCGATTCAGACTTAGCATAGAGCAGAGCACAGTACGAGTTCTAGAATACTGTTTTAATGAGAGAAGACGCTTTTCCTTGTCCTTTCCTTTGACGCGAACTCAAACTAGTTTGTCCTCTTACTGCAATATGATTTGAACTTCATATTTATTGATGGATTCATATTTTGGTTACTAATCTTTATTAACTTGATGGTTTTTGTCTTCTGTAATCCAATAACTTTTAATAAAACTTCATAGTTTGAAAACTTAAATTTTCTTTGTCATTTTTGTGGGACATAATGTGTTTCACAGTAAATGAATGTTGTGAACTTTGATTTCACTTCAACAGCTCTTTATGAGTTCTGAATTTGTGCAAAGAAAATGCACTAACAATCCTAGTAGCAGGGGATGGATGATTTAAAATTCACCTCAAATCCAAAATTTTGCCCCAATTGAGTCTGCGTTCCCGATTTTCTATGGTCCTATTTGAATTATTGGGGGTATTCCAGCTTTCCTGAAAGCGGTTGCAGTATCCTAGGAGTGTGAGTATAAGTACGGTTATGCCGTTTTGACTTTGAGTTGTCAAGAGTCAGAGTGTTTGTAATTGTTTTGATGATTTGTCTCGAATTTGATTTGCAGTGTCTAGTTAGATCCAAGAAGGATTTAGTGTTGAGTTTAAAAACTTGAGTGTTCTTTCATGTTTAACCTTGTGCGTATTGAGACTCATGACTTTATTGTTCAGAACTGTGATTTAGGTCAATGGATTCGTTGTTACCCACGATGCCGGCCTAGATATATTTATTTCGGATTTGATGTGTCTGTTAAGGTTGAGGTGCTGGAATGTGAGGTGCCACAGCTGCAGCAAAATAGAAACTTAATAAAATTCTGTTGTGAGGTCATACTAACTGAGATTGGTGTTTAGTTGATCCTTCGCATGCAGGTGTATACTAATAGTCTTAGTGAGTTCCTGCCGGTCAAGAACTCACTTTGTGTGTTTGGTAGTGTCAGGAGTGTACTACTCCTTGTTTCCCATAGAGCGATTGCCGATTCTATTTTCCTTTAGTTAAGCAGACAAGAATTGTTGTATTTTGCTATTTTGTTTTCTGCGAAGCAGATCAAAGAGAAGTGGGAATAGCTGTGTGCTGTATTGCGAGTTCCATCATTAGGGGCTGCATTGAGATTGGTTGTTTAGCATGCCCTACATCACTTATCACTTGGTGTTGCACTGTAATTGCTAGGTTCTATGGAGTAGCGCTGAGATTGGGTGTTTGTGTTGCTGACTACTGCATTGTGATTTGCTGGAAACTGCCATTCATTTCAATTTGGAATGTACAAGTTCTGTGTTATTCTGCATGAGTAGCGAAAATAGGAGCGATGTTGAAAAATGAAGATGTATCTGTTCATGAGGGTGAGGAGGTTCCTCCAGAGGGCACGCCAAGATATGAACTGGCCACTAATGTCGGATTACACACTTGTGTACGGATCAAACAATGGAATAAAATCACAGTGAAAGATGGGTGTTTGTAATTTGCCCCGTGTGGTGCGCTCAATGTTAGATGAATTGAGCTTTTTAGAAGAGTGATGTACGGCATTAACCTCCAACAAAGGCCTGCAAAGTTTGCAGCGTTGAATGCTTGAGAAGACAATGGAGAAATATAAGAACCAAACAAGAAATAAAGTTTGTAATTCAATGGAGTCAGGATGGAATGCGAGTCAACAGGGATGGTGAGAAAATGTACTTGAGGGTGTGGGTGTTTATCGTGCGATTATAAAGGAAGAGACAGAGACAACCAAGTCACTTAAGGGAGGTTGGGATGGCAAGAGGTAGAATGAGAGTAACAGTGATGCAGATTATGAATTCTTGGATAATTTGTTGAATTCCCGACCACCTCCATACAATGTTGTCCATCAACCTATTGTGCACCATCAGCCACAAATGTGGGCTTTGGGATGAGCGGCAGATCCTGTAGGAAGTGTGAGTGTGCCGATTGCACAGAGCCCCCCAGAGGGATGTTCACACCCTGTCACTCCAGATCCATCATTAGGTGCCCTTAGTACCTCTGTTGTCATTACTGCCACTAGTGCGTCAGTGGTCACAAGTGCCCCTAGTACATCTGCTGTCACTACTGCTTTAGATTTGTGAGCACGCGCTTGGACGGAGGAAGCTGCCCCCAAAAGTACATCCGTCATTGCTAGTGTTGTTATTTCAGAAATGCAATCTCAGGCAGAAGAGACTCCCCTAAAGAGGTTAATGTAGTGCAATTAAAAGCAGGATTCGAGGAACTTGTAAAAAGGAGCCTTGGCACACATTTCACACACGTGTACAGTGAAACTGAGCTTACGTTCCTGAGTAGGAAGGCTGCAAGATATGACTGTGAGGCTTGTGACAGATTGGAAGGATTGGCTGACTAGTTTGAGGTTGATTTCAATAAAAATCAGAATTTAAAGAACTATTGTAGGATGTTGATGACAGAGGATGCATTAGAGAATATTAGATTACCAAGATTGAAAGTGCATGTCAAGGAGTTGGTGGATTGTATTAGA
Organism: Calotriton arnoldi; assembly: GCA_963921515.1. Taxonomy (NCBI): domain Eukaryota; kingdom Metazoa; phylum Chordata; class Amphibia; order Caudata; family Salamandridae; genus Calotriton; species Calotriton arnoldi. The sequence goes on along the minus strand of CAWUFW010000345.1, from coordinate 3,243,222 downwards.
GAGTGGGGGGAAACACAGAATTACAAAGACTGATAAGCAAAGAAGGACCAGAAAAAGAGAGAGGACGCAAGAGTTAGTGGGAGTGACACAGAGGTCAGTGCATTCCCAGTGAGAGAAGTGCATAGTGTTGTGTATGTTTATGTGTCTTGGAGTCAAGGTGGTCTTTATTTATTCACAAACCAATTTCCAAAGTTGGGGGAGAATACTGACATATGGTACACCCAGGTGGTTAGGATTGTGAAAATCTCAAAAGTGCATTGGGTAGATTCAACCACATTTTTCATAATTGAAGTCGCCAAATATTTATGGGCAGAATGCAAAGGGGTTGTGGGATGGCCGGATGCTGATCTGCAGAGAGAGACCATTCTAAATGCTCTTTCCCCTACTATCATGGACAAGTATAATCATGTAATTACTCACCTGAAAACAAAGGTCCCACAAAAAAGGGTAGATTGGCTCAAAATAACCAGAACTACTCAAAAGTCCAAACATGAATGCTTATCATGACAGCTTGATGTAAGTTTTCACACAGCACAGAGGTGTTGAAAATCCTGAAAGGGAGAATTTTAGTGGGTTCTTGTCTCAGTTCATTCTCAATTTGCCAGAAATTAGCTCTCATATACAGCAGAATGTGATTTGTTGGCAGGCAAACGCCCTAGATGAAATTCATAGATATGTGAAATATTGCAGTGACAATTTGGAGGCAAAGCAGAAGATTAAGGAGAAATTCATGTTGGCACAGAGTAAGTTTACGCAAAGAAAATGTCAGAATGGTCCATATGTGGCAGATTCAGGGTTAATTCTGCTCCCCTTGTTGGTGCAGGAATGCAGACAGTTGGTTTTCAAGATGGTGGTCAGGGTGCTCAAACAGGGAACTTTGGTCTGCAAGGTAGAGCCTGAGGGATGACTGCCGATTTGAATGCAGGGTTGGAAATAAACATGTTGCAGAAAACTACTGCATTTCATATTTGTAAGATGGGCCACTAGAAATGAGAATGTAGACTGAACCCAGATTAAGTGCAATATTATGTCATATGCCGAACATGAATGCGATGCCCATGCATAATATGCAACTTTAAAGAACATATATTGCTAATATGCCCTGAGCCCCAATAATGCAGCAAAACATGGGAAACAGAAGGTACAATTAATTCAAACTCTAAGATTTAGTAAAATCCTTTCATAGTTGTAGACAATCTTCAACAGTTTCCAGTTTTTGACAGTCCCATTGGGCTGCACCCTGATCATTCACAATGACGGTGTATAAGAGGGGAAGAGGATTGTATGCTTGGCACAGTTCTAGAGGCAGACCACAGGGGACCATATGTGGATTGAGAGGTGAAAAGCCACCTGTATCATTTCTAATCGATACTGGAGCTACCCCCTCTTCTGTGAGGACAGTAGAGGTCCCAAACCTACCGCTTTGGGAAAACAAGTTCAAGTTGTAGGTTTCTCAAACACACAAAGTACAAACCCCATTTAGCTAAAGTTCCTTTCAAAATAGGCTCTCTCGAAGATGACCATCAATTTGTAATATGTAACACAAGTCCTGTCAACCTGTTGGGCAAGGATTTACTCTGCAAGTTAAACTGTGTGATTTATTGCACAATAGACTGTGTGGAATTTCCGACTCACAATGAGGGTGTAGATTTTAAGTTGAAATCATGAGAGACAGCAGTTGGGTTGTTCCCAGTCCTAACCAAAGAAGACTTACCTTCCTACATAAGATGTACCATGAAAGAGAAAGCCTGAGACTTTACAGGCAACGACACTAGACTGATTAATAATGTGGAACGAGTGAGAATCACAGTGAGACCTAATGCAGAGTATCCCCGAATACCCCAATACAACCTCACAGATGAGGCTGTGGCAGGAATTATGCCTGGCATCAAATCCATGTTAGAACAAAGCATTTTGAAGGAGGTGCTAGAAAATCCCTGCAACTCACCAGTGATGGGTTTGCAGAAACAAAACAAGAAATGGTGAATAGTTCACGACTTGAGAAAGGTGAATCAAATTATAATCCCATGTTGTCCTGTGGTACCGAATCTTGCTGTAAATCTCTTCCATATTCCATGTGATGCCAAATGGTTCTCGATCATTGATCTGTGGCAAGAATTATTTTCCATTCCCGTACATGAGGATAGTGAGTTTATTTTTGTGTTCAACTTTTTAAGGAAAACACTTGGGTGGTGTTGAGTCCCACAGGGGTACGCGGAGAACCCCTCAATCTTTAATTAGATATTGAAGAAAAATCTGGAGACCCTGCAGTTCCCTTGCAATTCAGTTTTGGTCCAGTACATTGATGACCTACTGGTGGCCTCAATAAAGCAATATGCTCACAAGCAAGACACAATTCCATTGTTAAATCACTTGGCAGAAAACAGACACAAGGGGGTATATTTGTAAGGAAATGGCCTTGGTGGTGGCACATTTTACAGCGTCATGCTGCATCATTTTCTTTTTTTTTAAACGCAGGGATGCGCCATATTTACAAGAATACAGCACACCCCTGTGATTTCCCTTGCACTGGCCTAAAAATAGCTGCCTAGCGTCAACGCAGACACCCTTGTGCCACAGTGCAAGGGTGCCTGCGTTGCACGGATGATTCCCTGCAACACAGGTACCCTTGCACTATAGTGCAAGGGTACATGCGCTGCAGGGAATCATCCCTGCAACGCATGCACCCTTGCACCATGGTGCAAGGGTGTCTGTGTTGCAGGGAATGATTGTTTATGTGCAGGAAGGCATACCTTCCTGCACATAAACAATCATTAATGACGTTTTGCTCTTTCTATGTGTGTTGCAGAATGCACCACACATAGAAAAAGCGAAAACGAGGAGAAATAAAAGTATTTCTCCTAATTGCACCAATCTAACGCCTGCTTTTGCATGGCGTTAGTCTTTGGCACTGCCTCAAATTTACAGATCCTTGTAAATCTGGGGCAGCATTAATAAGCGATGGGTGTTGCGGTGGAACGCCCACTCAAACTCCTATTGCACGCCCCTTTCATGAAGAAAACTGCATGAAAGGATACCATATTTACAAAGTTTGTAAATATGGTGCAGGGCATTGCGCCACTGGAGCGTCAAAAAAAGTGGCATTCCGGTTGTGCAATCCCCTTGTAAATATGCCCCAAAGTGTCTCCAACAACAGTATAGTACTGTCATCGAAAGGTTCCCTATTTGGGACACCACATTGAGAAATGAGCTAGGAAAGTGTCCCAAGAAAGTATTTCTACAATCCTGAGAATTACCCTCCTATGACACAGAGAGAAATCAGGATTTTCCTGAGAATGGTCAGCTATTGTCGTCAGTGGATTCTCAACTGTTCCCTAGTGATTAAGCCTCTACAGAGACATACACACAATGATGTGTCTGATCTGCTACCGTGGGACAATGAATGCATGAGTACCTTCCTAGAGCTCAGAGAGAAACTCTCCTGCGCACCAGCACTACGAATGCCCAATTACAACAAGGATTTACCCTTTATTGTAATAAAAAAGAAGGATGTGCACTGTCTAGGTTGACACTGACCCACAGGGAAGCAAAATGGTCAGCAGCTTTAGTCTCTGCCAGCTCTGGTTTAGATGGGTGGGGTGCTTCTGGGATTCCCTAAAGCCATAGCTGCAGTGAAGGTTATCTTCCAGCAGTGGTAGGAAATAGTTATGGGCTACTCACGCATTGTTATGGTTCTGATCAGCTTCTGATCTCGTGAGATTCGGCCAGTGGAAGCTCCTGCGGGCAGTGCAAACAGTTAGGAGGCAGGAATAGAGTTCATCAGGGCTTGTCTGGTGACTTCCGGCCAGCTTCTGTGGGTGTCGTCTGTGGGAATCATTATGTAAGGTGCACAGGTGGATAAGGACCAATGGTTAAGGAGCATACGTGTGATTTGCAAATTGTTATGCATCAGTGTTACTTTGTCTCTCTGAACCTTTCACTCATATTAAGATGCCAGCAGTCTGTCCCAAGCATTCTGTGGTGCCCCAAGCATTCTGTGATGCCACAGGCTATGCCATGACAACTGTAAGCTGGACGCATTGGCTCTTCCCCAGTGGTTATGATGGTAACCATGAATTGTGGGTTGTGTTGCCGGAGCTACCTGACAGTACCCCCCTTTCTAGGCCCAGTCCCAGGGCCAGCTTGATGCTTATGGGGATAGTGGCGCTGGAACCACTGCACCAGTCGCGAGGCATGGGCATGAGTGGCCTGCTCCCAAGACCATTTGTGTGGGCCATACCCCTTCCAGTGGATTAGATACGATAATAGTCCATTTTCCTCCGGGAATCTAGGATGTTCATGTTTAGGTTCCCCCTAAAGTAAACTGGAAGTGGTGGTTTGCCTAGGCGGGTCCCCGACACCATCGCTTTGACCAGCTAGACATGGAAATTTGAGTGTATTTTCATGGTGGGTGGTAGTGCTAACTGAACTGTGTTCTGTCCTAAAATGCGTTATATTTTAAAGGGCCCAAGAAACCAGGGCTGGAGCATTTTCTTACCAGCGAGTCATAAGTGCATGGTGGGGAGCCAAACGCTGCCCCCTACTTGGTAGTCTGGGGGCTGTCTCCGTTTCCGATGTGCATACTGTTTTAGGTAATTTTGGCCTTTTTCTGTTGTTGTTCTAGGGTTCTGAGCGCCTGTTCCAGGGTACTGAGTCTGTCAGCCAGTGATGGGTAATTACAAGTCTCCGACAATGTTGAGGGGTTACAACGTGGGTGATGTCCATGTAGAGCGTAGAATGGGGACAACTTAGAGGATGCATCGGTAGCTTTTTTGTGATTGAATTCAGCCAACCAAAGGTTGTTATACCAGATTTCTTGTTCGCTAGTAAAGCATTGTAGCTATTTCTCAACTTCTTGATTAAACCGTTCAGTTAAACGTGGGCTTCAAGATGATAGAAAGTGGATAGGAAAACTCTTATTCCTAACCTGGCACAAAAGACATTCCAAAAGCAGAATAGGAATTGCGCACTTTGATCAAAAATTATTCAAGTAGGTGAACTTTGTAATCTTACTACGTTTTTCAAAAAGATTTTTGCCAATTCTGGGGCTGTAAGTACCCCTTTTTATGGGGATATAATGTCTCAGTTTAGTGAAGGAGTCTGCGATGGTATGCCAAGGTGCTGGTGGATTTGGCGGGGATTGTAGCAGTCTAGTAGGATAACAGCACTCACTTTTGGCCTGGGAACAAATGCCATGTGTCTCCACAAATTTGTTACAGTCAGTCCATAGGGAATCCCATGAAAAAGGTTTGTGCCCAAGATTATAGATTTTGGCAAACCCTTGATGGCCAGTTAGAGGAAAATCATGGTACCAGGATAAAACTTGTTGTAGTTTGAATGTGGGCAAATATAACCTCTTTTGATTGAACAATAAACCTTGCTCCAAACTCCTACTGGGATCTTTAGCTAACCAAGCCTTGTTTTCTGTCTTGGTTGGAGCTTAACAAACTTGGGTTTCCCAGATATCTAATGAGGCGCATACCTTGGTGACAACATTCTCCTCTGACATTATCGGTGGTGTTCAGTTGGGTGAATGCTGTCTTCCTTCTAAGGTTGGCATAGGGCATCTGCCTTACCATTCTTTTGATCAGGCCAAAATATGATTACAAAATTGTAATCTGCAAAAAATGGGGACCACTGAACCGGTCATGGGGTCATGGCTTGCGCTGTTTTCTGAAATTATAGGTTACACAGGTCAGTGAAAACAGTAACAGGATGTTTGACCCCAATCAAGTAGTGCCTCAACTCTAAAAAGGCAACTTTGATAGCTAACAGTTCTTTGTCAAGAGAGTAGAAGGCCACTGGGTGTAACTTGCCTGCATGGCTAAGTCTTGGTAATAGGATAACCCCAATGACCATGTTGGATGCATCTGCCTCAATGAAAAATGGCTGGGTAACATCAGGTCCTAGTAGTACAGAGGCTGAAGTAATCACCTTTTTCAACTTACTGAAAGCTTTTCCAATTGAGGGGGTCCAGAGGAAAGGCATCCCTTTTTTCAACTCAACAGTGACTGGCGAGACCACTGATGAAAAGTTGGGGAATGAACCACCGATACAAATTGGCGAAACCGAGGGATTTCTGAACCTGTTTAACACTACTGGGGGTTGGCCACTGCAGAACCGTTTGAACCTTTGCCTCATCCATCATCAAACCTGTGGGGGAAATAATAAATGCAAAGAATTGAACTGTGGTAACGTTGAATTCACACTTTTCGAGTTTAATGTATAACTGGCTGTCCCTGAGCACTGTAAGACCTTCTTAATGTGTGTGACATGTACTCTTTTAGAACTGGAGTAGGTTAGTAAGTTGTCTATGTAGACTATAACAAAAATATCAATATGTTCTGTGTTCTCGATGTGCTGAAAAGCAGCTGAGGTGTTGCATAGACCAAAGGGCATCACTTGATATTCGAATAGGCCTGTCATGGCCACCCAGTTTGCAGAGTCAGGTGTTTCACAGAACATCTCAAGGGGTTGGTATTTTTGGGTACGTTCGTGGAGATGCAAAAAGATGGTTCCCAAAGCTTTGAAAGCAGGAGGAGTCACAAGCGTTAAAATGTAATAGAACTGTAACAAACAAACATAATTAAAGACTGTTGGTAAAAGGAAAAAAGGTTGTCAACTAATTGCTCATAATTAGCCTTCAAAAGCACATTGCAACCTATCTGGAACAATCCAGAAGGTTCTGGAACAATCCAGTAAATAGACATTGACAGCAGTTGGCAATCCATCTGGAAAAAGTCAGAATGTTCTGGAACTAGCCAGAAGGTTCTGAAAACAGCCATTTGAAGGTGGGCGCCATCTTATATTTCAGGAACACACCCTTTCCTAGACAATTCGAGTTCCAGTGAAGACGTCACCCGTGTTTATCCCGCTGACTATGGCTGGACCGGCCAGCCGGACAAGCAGGCAATCCCCCAAGAGGCTGGAGTCCCAGAAGTCCGGTTTTGACAAGAGTGGTGGTGCATCTTACGCGATCCTGGCAGCAACTTGAAAGAGTTGCTCTGGTTCTAGTGTGCATTAGCACATCTGCACTTAGGTGCTCCATTTATAATTTTTGCCATAGCTGTTTTAAGTTCCCAGTCCGGCCCTGCCGCTGACCCGGCTTACCTGCTCATACAGGAATTCTTCTTCCTCTGTTAACCTTGTGCTTCTTGGAGAGAGTTCTTGACGATCTGCAAGAGATAAACGAGACAAGAAAAAGCTAAGCACATTTAATATTTACTTCCTTCATGCGCGCATGCAAGTCAGGAATTTCAGACAAAGAAATCATGATTGAGCAGCAGTCAAAGAACTTGGTGGACAAAAATGCATGATATTTGAGTATTTAAAAGGTACTTAATTATTATTCAGTGAATCACGCAATCTGTGCTAACCAGAGAGAGACATTTAGGAAACCACGCAGTGTGTGCCAAATCCAGAGATTAGTTTAATTCTAGTGAAGAAACAACTAGAAGAGAAAGAACTAATGTTTTTAAGGATTCTCATGCGAATTAACAACTATATTGAGTCTAGATTGAGAGAGACAATGTAAATGGTTGAAACTGTAAATCCAATTCTGTAAAGGTTTTTTTTCAAAAAAAAAAAAAATACTTGTTCTTGTTGTTGTTCAGGTACTCTCACACTGAGAGACAGATGACATATGAGCCTGAAGGGTGATACAAGGAAGCTGTCATACAGTCAGCGGTTAGCTATTTTCTTATTTTGTCCCATTGTCCCATTCCTCTTGGTGTTGCTCCAGAATAAGTGATGTGTGCAACTCGTCTGGTTGAGCATCGGTGGGTGTGGAAGGACAAGCCTTGTGTATCGCCCATGCCGGTCTAGCTAGCACAAGTTAGTCACTCTCTGTTCAGTAATTGTGGTATCTGACAAGGCCGAATTTGGTGTGAAACACAGTATACCTCTTATCCCCTTCACCTACCCATACAAGATGGTAAGCGCCTCACAAATCCAATCTAGAGAAGATGGTAGCATTTTTAACCCGATCAAGGAGTACCTGAATTATGGGAAGAGGATGGCAATTTGTTTGGCGCCCAGTAATCAATGCAAGCCCTCAGCTCACCACTCTTTTAAAGAACAAAAAACACTGGTGATGATACAGGAGTTTTGGAGTACCAAATGAAACCATTAGCCAGATACTTATCTAAGTATGCTGAGTTTCCTTCTCCGTACGAGTGTATATACAGCGACACTGAAACTTAGACACTGGTTCAAGATCAATTTGGCAGTCGAATTCTCAGTGAGAGGGCAAAGTTGCTGCTTGATTTATAAGGAAGACATCAACAAAATCTTGATATTTGGTGGGGAGTCCTATCATAGCTCTGGAATGGCCTTGTTCTGAATGGGATGTGGTAAACGATTATGTCGACAGTATGCAGATGGGAATTGAAAAGCAAACCTTTCCCAGTCAATCATCTGGTTATGTCTCTGGAGCCAGGGCACCCCAAGAATTATTCTGTATAATGGGGCTTCCGTTAAGTCAGACTGCATTTCTCCTATGTGGTTCCCCATGCTGACCAATCTTCCTGACAATGTTCGGTGGGTGATAGGGCCTGAAGACAACTGGGTGCCATCCACAGTCTAAACAGTTCCATGGACCAATTTAACTGTTAAGGTAAGGGGATTCAATGCTGTTGTGCAAATTGCCAGTCACAAAACACCCCATTAGCCCCAGGGTCAATTATAGCAGAGACAATAATACATGAAAACCCTGGTAAATATATGGATACATCCATTGTAAGGTGGTGTTGGCAAATCGCGTGGGCAATTTTGCCTACTCCCGTCTTATTGGCATTACTCCTTGAAACCGGAAGGTGTCTCCGACTGTGTTGGAACTTCTTATCCTAGTCTTTATTGTAGTGTCCACAAAATCCGCAACACAAGCATAGATTGCCACCTCTACATACAACACATTTTTGCTTTCTTATTAGCTCTGCAAATTATTCTCAAGAACCCCTGTTAGATATCACAGGAGATAGGGTTTCAATGGGATAAGTGATATGACTTAATCACTATAAACAAGAAGACCTTAGCAAGTAACATAGTTTGTGATACGTGTATATAGGCTTGTTGCCCTGTTTAACATTTTCTTGTGCACAATAGGTAGTAATTTGGATGACCTTAGCAAAGGGTCATCTAAGCACACATTTCCAAGTCAGACGTTCACCACTGTGTCCACAATAGTTCTCTGCCTGTATAAAATAGCAGTTTACACTTATCTGTGATGTGATGCTCCGTTGTGCGAGAACGCCAGGAAGGGGTCTCAGAAAGCTGGGCTCCCAGAGGGATGAGCTGCTGTCTGCAGTAGTCGGAAATAAGAGATCCAAAAGGACGAGCTCTGTCTGCACAAATCCTCTCCCACCGGATCCTCTATAGGAAGCATCGGGAATCCGAGAGATTGTGCTATATATACTGCGGGCCTCCAAAATAGCCACCAAGACTTCTGGGTCACACAAGAGCTTCTGATCTCATGAGATTTGGCCAATAGAAGCTCCCACAAGCAGTGCAAACAGTTGACAGGTAGGCATAGAGTTCCTCAGGATATGTCTGATATGAAGTGTGAGAGATTGCAACATTTGTATATATTTGCTTGTTTCTACAGCACTTGGTATAACCTACCAGCACCTCACCCTCAAGTATTTTTTTAATCTGTTTTCTAAGTATAAATCTGTTTTATCATCAAGATTAAGATTATTTTTAATATTATTTTTACATTTTGATATACCTTTAGATGATGCACCTATGTTTAAAACTTTAAATCCAAATGCAGGGGCAAAGTTGATGGAAAAGATGGCTCATTATATTTGCCCTATCACACAAACTAATGTTACTCATTTAATTACCTTTAAAGCTTCATGTACATTGAATAGGACTGCGAAAGACTTTATAAAGGATTGAATGAAAGAATGACAAAGACTGAGAAGAGGGTAAAGACGAGAAAGGGTTGGTTGGGAGAAAGAAGAAACAGTGAAGGTCAGGAATACATCAAAAAACTTAGTTTGGATTTACAGAAGGGAAATGTGTGTGCGGAAAGACAGAAAGAACAGATCCAAAGACCAGGGGTGGGCGGAGTTTGCGAAGTTGCACTATGCGGAATTCCGCGGAGTTGCATAAAAACTCCATGGAATTCTGCGGAGTTCCGCATGCGGGCGGAGTAGACAACCTGATGCCAGCAAGTTAATAATGGTTAAGCCTAGTGTTTATTCTCTGCTCGTGTACTGGTCTAGAAACTCAATTTCTGCAGGGCCACTCTAAACTCTACCCTTCTGAGATTCTTAAACCTGTAGGGCCCTGCCCCGCTGCCCCCACCCTGTGACAGGTCAAGTGTGCCCGTGACTCCTGCAGCCGTGCCCCTTGACAGATCACACAAATCACAAATACAAACATGCGTACTATTTATTTCCTGTTTCAGGCAGTGGGCGCTTATTAGCATAAAAACTATCTTCATTTATTTCAACCAAACTAACACGGCCCAAGACATGCCTATAGGCCATCACTCGAACAACGTTCTTCTTCCAGCCTTGTCGACATCTGCTGCTCACTGGCACTGCTCACCCATCCTGCGTCGCGTCCCTTGGTCACTCAGGTGCCATTTCCTTTCCTTCTCTCTCTCTCCTTCAGAGCTCACGCCTCCCAGCCTACAAAGCTCAGCAACGAACGATACCGGTTGAGTCAGACTCATACCGTGTATCTGTGAAATGCCGTTTGGTGCAGTCAGTGCTATCAATCAATCAATCATAGCATTTGTAGAGCGAACTACATGCCGTGAGGGTCTCAAGGCGGGGGGAGGGGTGCTGCTACTGCTCGAAGAGCCAGGTCTTGAGAGTCTTCTGAAGGTCAGCAGGTCTTGGGTCTGCCGTGAGGTGGATGGGGAGGGTGTTCCAGGTTTTGGCGGCGAGGTGGGAGAAGGATCTGCCGCCGGAGGTCGCTCTTCGGATGCGGGGGATTGTGGCGAGGCGAGGTCGGCGGAGCGAAGCTGGCGGGTGGGGGTGTAGAGGCTGAGACGTCTGTTGAGGTACGTAGGTCCGGTGTTGTGGAGAGCCTTGTGTGCGTGGGTGAGGAGCTTGAAGGTTATCCTCTTGTTGACGGGGAGCCAGTGCAGGTTTCTCAGGTGAGGGGTGATGTGGCTGCAGCGAGGGATGTCGAGGATCAGGCATGCAGAGGCGTTCTGGATGCGTTGCAGCCGCTTCAGGAGTTTGGCCGAGGCTCCAGCGTGAGGCGTTTCCGTAGTCCAGCCTGCTGCTGGCGAGGGCCTGGGTGACCATTCTTCTCGTTTCGGTGGGGATCCACTTGTAGATCTTGCGGAGCATGCGGAGGAGTGTTGAAGCAGGAGGAAGAGACGGCGTTGACCTGCTTAGTCATGGAGAGGGTGGAGTCGAGGATGACTCCTAGGTTGCGTGCGTGGTCGGTGGGTGTTGGAGCTGTTCCCAGTGTGGTCGGCCACCAGGAGTCGTCCCAGGCCGAGGGGGTGGAACCGAGGATGAGGACCTCCGTCTTGTCAGAGTTCAGCTTCAGTCGGCTGTTCCTCATCCATTCGGCGATGGCCTTCATTCCTTCGTGGAGGTTGGTTTTGGCGGTGTTGGGGTCTTTGGTGAGGGAGTGAATCAGCTGGGTGTCATCGGTGTAAGAGATGATGTTGAGGTCGTGCAGTCGGGCGACGTGGGCGAGTGGTGCCATGTAGATGTTGAACAGCGTTGGGCTGAGGGATGAGCCCTGGGGTGCGCGCAGATGATCTCGGTGGCCTCGGAGGCGGAAGGGGGAGGCGGACTCTCTGTGTTCTGCCGGAGAGGAAGGAGGTGGTCCAGTCCAGGGCCTTCTCTTGGATTCCAGCGTCGTGGAGGCGTGTGCGTAGTGTGTGGTGGCATACCGTGTCGAAGGCGGCTGACAGGTCCAGGAGGATGAGGGCCGCAGTCTCTCTGTTGTCTAGCAGGGTCCTGATGTCATCGGTGGCAGCGATGAGGGCAGTTTCGGTGCTGTGGTTACTGCGAAACCCGGACTGGGACGGGTCCAGGATGCTGTTCTCCTCGAGGTAGCGGGTCAGTTGTTTGTTGACGGTCTTCTCGATGACCTTCGCCGGGAACGGGAGCAGGGAGATGGGCCGGACGTTCTTGAGGTCCTTGGGGTCCGCCTTTGGTTTCTTGAGTAAGGTGTTGATCTCGGCGTGCTTCCAGCTTTCCAGGAAGGTTGCTGTCTCGAAGGAGATGTTGATCGCTTTCTGGAGATGGGGTGCGATGGCGGTGCTGGCTTTGTTGAAGATGTGGTGTGGGCATGGGTCTGACGGAGATCCAGAGTGGATGGTGTTCATGATCTTGATGGTGTCGTACGTCGTTTATGTTGGTCCAGGAGAGCAGGCGGTTGGTGCGGATGTTGGTCGTGGGGCGGAGGTCTCAGTGGTTGTCGGGCGATCGTGGTGTTGAAGCTGTCGTGGATGTCAGCGATCTTGCGATGGAAGAAGGTGGCCAGCGAGTTGCACAGGTCTTGCGAAGGTGGGATGTCGTTGGTGTTGGAGCTGAGGTTGGAGAGTTCCTTCCCGATGTTGAAGAGCTCTTTGCTGTTGTGTGCGTTGTTGTCTAGGCGGTCTTTGAAGGAGGCCCTTTTGGCGGATCTGATGAGGTGATGGTGTCTGCGGGTGGCGTTCTTGTGGGCTGTGTGGCTGTCCGGTGTTTGTTCGCGGTGCCAGTTCTTCTCCAGCTTTCGGCAGGTTTGCTTGGAGGCCCGGAGGTCTTCAGTGAACCAGCTGGCTTTCTTGCTGGTGTGACTGTTGGAGGGTTTCTTGAGCGGGCGAGGTGTTGGCGCAGTCGTCGATCCACTGTCTGAGGTTGCAGGCGGCGGTGTCGGGGTCGGCGGGAGGGCGCCGGGCTAGGGTGGTGGTTAGCTGGTCTTCGGTGACTTTGTTCCAGCAGCGGCGAGGCATCTGTTGGGTGCGGTGGTGCGTGGTGGCTTTCTGGAAGGTGAAGTGGATGCAGCGATGGTCGGTCCAGTGGAGTTCGGTGGTGTGACTGAAGGTGACGTGGGAGCTTGCGGAGAAGATAGGGTCAAGCGTGTGGCCGGCGGAGTGGGTGGGAGATGTGACGAGGTTGTCTGAGTCCGAGGTTGGCGAGGTTGTCGATCAGGGTGGTAGAGTTGGTGTCGTTGTTGTTCTCGAGGTGGAAGTTCAGGTCCCGAGGAGGATGTAGTCCGTGGAGGCGGGCGTGAGGGCTGACGAAGTCGGCGGGGAGTCGCTGAACTGTGGTGGGAGTCCGGGGGTCTGTAGGCGAGGGTTCCTCTGAGGGTGGTGTTGGGGTCGGTGTGGATCTGGAAGTGCAGGTGTTCGGCGGTGCTGAGGGTGTCGTCGTTGTTGGTCGAGACTCTGAGAGTGTTCCTGTGGACGATGGCTATTCCTCCTCCTACTCTGTTGAGTGCGGTCCCTGCGGGAGATCTTGTAGCCTTCCGGGATGGCAATGCCGATATCAGGTGCCGAGAGGGGTTCAGCCAGGTCTCCGTCAGGAATGCGGACGTCAGGGGAGGTTGAGTCGAGTGGGTCCCAGAGTTCAACGAGCGTGTTTGCGGGCGGAGCGGTTGTTGAGAAGAATGCAACTGAGGTGGTTGGGTTTGTTCCTGGTCGGCGGGTTGGCGAGCTGGGTGCTGGGTGAAGCTGCAGTTCCGGCAGGAGAAGGGGTCCTTGGGTGCGCTTCGGGCGGCCAGGAAGCAGGTGCGCGATCGTCGTCCGGTGTTGAGTGCGTGGAGGGTGCTGGAGTCGTAGCGGAGCCGGGCGTCGTGGCGGGCGCGGGGTCCAGGGGTTCTGGCGCTGGGCACGGTCTAGGCGCGGACGGGCGCAGACGGGCTTGCCTTAGGCGCGCCTTCGGCATATATGGGGAGGTGGGAGGGAGGAGCAGCTGGGAGGCGGGAGGCAGGGCAGGGGCAGCGAATGGGCGGTCAGGGTGGCGGGGCCGCAGGGGTCGCAGCGGCGGGAGCTGTGAGGGGTGACGAAGGGAACAGAAGGCAAAAAATGGGCACAGAATTACAGGGGCAACGAGGGGAACAGAAGCCAAAACGGGCTCACAGTAATGGGGGCAACGAGAAGGGAACAGAAGGCAAAACGGGCTCACAGTAATGAGGGCAACGAAGGGAACAGAAGGCAAAACGGGCTCATAGTAATGGGGGCAACGAAGGGAACAGAAGGCAAAAAATGGGCACAGAATTACAGGGGCAACGAGGGGAAAAGAAGGCAAAATGGGCTTACAGTAATGGGGGCAACAGAAGGGAACAGAAGGCAAAACATGCTCACAGTAATGGGGGCAACGAAGAGAACAGAAGGCAAAAAATGGGCACCAGAATTACAGAGGCAACGAGGGAACAGAAGGCAAAACGGGCTCACAGTAATGGGAGCAGCAGAAGGGAACAGAAGGCAAAACGGGCTCACAGTAATGGGGGCCACGAGGGAACAGAAGGCAAAACGGGCTCACAGTAATGGGGGCAGCGAGGGGAACAGAAGGCAAAACGGGCTCACAGTAATGGGGAGCAGCGAGAGGGAACAGAAGGCAAAAATGGGCACAGAGTTACAGGGGCAACGCAGAGGGAACAGAAGGCAAAACGGGCTCACAGTGATGGGGGCAACGAAGGGAACAGAAGGCAAAACAGGCTTACAGTAATGGGGGCAACAAGGGGAACAGAAGGCAAGACGGGCTCATAGTAATGGGGGCAACAAAGGGAACAGAAGGCAAAACGGGCTCACAGTAATGGGGGCAACGAGGGGAACAGAAGGCAAAACGGGCTCACAGTAATGGGGGCAACGAAGGGAACAGAAGGCAAAAAATGGGCACAGAATTACAGGGGCAACGAGGGGAACAGAAGGCAAAACGGGCTCACAGTAATCGGGGCAACGAAGGGAACAGAAGGCAGAACGGGCTCACAGTAATGGGGGCAACGAGGGGAACAGAAGGCAAAACAGGCTCACAGTAATGGGGGCAACGAAGGGAACAGAAGGCAAAACGGGCTCACAGTAATGGGGGCAACAAAGGGAACAGAAGGCAAACAATAAAGGCAAACAAGGATACAATAAAGGCAAACAATAAAGGCAAGCAATGAGGATACAAACCTACGGCCTACCACTGGCCACCAGGGATGAGGCGCAGGTGGTAGCCTGCGAGGTGGAGGAGGCCTCGATCTTCCTCCAGCAGCGGCAGCTGGGGCAAGGACACACAGGCGGTGCTGTGCGGAGGGGGAGCGACCTACCTAGCAGGGTCAAGGGTCGCTCCATTTCGTGACTCCAAAATCCATCAACAGGATAGACAGTTTGGGCAGCGTGACTCACTGAACCTCCAGTCACGCAGTGCACTGCCCTTTGTTTCACTGCAACATTGCTCCGTTGGCGGAAGAGGAGTGGACATGCGAGGCAGCATTTCCATAGCCTGCCACTCAGACTCGCCCCCTCCATTAATGAAATGTGGGGCATGCTCTGGACTGTGCTTCCCCCTGCCGACAAGTCCTACATCAAGCCCTATGTGTAGAGATCAGGGGGAAAGGTGAAGCCCGGCTCGGTGGAGTCAAATGCTGCCTCCAGACTAGATATAGGCACCGGAAGTAAAGTAACTCCGATTCACCAGCAGTTTGCGGAGTTTTTTCTAAACTCCGCGTTCCAAGTGGAGCGCGGAGTTGAGGAACTCTAAGAACTCCGTCGGTGGAGCAGAGTTTACCTGCCACACCTACCAAAGACCAGAAATGGTGGATTGGATTGATTGCGTACAGAAATTCAAAATTATGGGTGATTAAGTTTTGTCAGGTTAAGAACCTTTTACTAGAGGAATTTATTATGTGTATGGGAAAAATACTTATTTTCAGACTCCGCACAATTGAGTAGGTAGTTGTTATTAAGCTTTAGTGTTTCCTAAAGTGTTCATGTAGATTACATAGATGATAAAAGAGTAGTGGTTCCTGGGAGAGCTAAGAGTAGTGCTTCGCAAATAGTAGGAGCTATGATACCTTCTGCAGGTTTATTTTTTAAATGACTTGAAAATTAGAAAGCTGTCTACTTTGTTAAATCGTTTGGTTACTAACATGGCTGGTGCTTTAACCACAATAAATACTAAACTTATGGCTATAAGAGCAATGATTTTACAGAATAGGCCTGCTTAAAGCATCTCATTAGCAAAAAAAAGGAGGAGTCTGATGCATGCTGCACCTATGTGTCCGTTCCAAGTAATGAGATTAACAAGTTCATAACTAACATGACAGACATTTCCCATGAGATGAAGGATTTGGAGGAGATCAGTGCCTGTGAAGCAATGGGGAAAGGGATTTTCACGATTGGTGAGTGGTTTAGTGGTATTGGTGGAGGAATTTTAAAAACTATACTAACCCCTTTACTGATGTTTTTGATTTCCGTGTTATGCATATTTTTATTTATAAGAGGAATAAAATGATTCCGAGAAAGTTGTTCAAATTGCAAAAGAGAAAAAGCAGCCATCAGAAATTAGAGGAAAAAAATGAAAATGTGTAGAACTGTAATTAGACAACATCCAAGATACAGTATCTGAAATGGTTGGAGGAGTCCAGATGCAAGCTGCAAAACTTCTGTGTATTAGGAAAATTCGATTAGTGAAAGTGTGGTTTGCAGTGATTTCCAGAATCACCAGAGGGAGTATTAAGTGACATTTTTTAAATATATTAAATGATTGCATTAATACGACATTAACACATAAACGCACAAATGTTATTAACTATGTTTATTTATGTTTAGATTGGCCATAGTTACTGCACTCCTGTATTTTAAAAATGACTAACATTGGTTGCCATCTTGTTTTCTGACACATGAACATTTTATTTCTAGGTCAAGCTGGAGTCCTAATTATCAAAGGCAATGTTATTTTGCTTTAGTTCCCAAGAGAATAAATGTTTTATTTTCTTTGTGATAATCATGGTATGTTTTAATGACTAGCGCCTTCACAATGACACCTAGAGGGTACAGGCTAGCTCCTACATCTCATCTTGCTACAGATAATGTAAGTTTGAAGGTCGCAGCGAGAAGCAGTGTTGTGGAAGTTCCTGAGAACCTAACAGGCACATAATTGGGTCATCATCATCATCAAAAAATCTATATTCAGATGAAAAAAATCCATAAAAGATACATACGATAAAAACAGTGTAATCAGTGTTTAAAATATTAAAAAGGTGTTTAAAGATTACAGTACAGAAAGATAATAGAGAAATAATAAACTACTAGCAGGCAGACGGGAATCTCAAAGATTTTAGTCAGTTTCATCAAGTAGATTGTCCAGGGAGCAATATCTCTTTCTTATTCTGACTACCGAAGATATAAATGAAGAGACCGCAAAACACAATGTCACTGTACCAGGTTTACATACATAATTAAAAGCAGCCTTATAGTGAAACAGATATTGTTTTTTGAACAACGATTTTAAAAAGTGCTTCCTGACATCCTGATAAAATTTGTAGAACAGAACAAAATGGTGCATGGATTTTACAGGTAAGCCATAACAAGTACATTTGGGTAAATTTTCTTTCCACACACCCTTGCTTGCAAATGATATCAAAAAATGTAGCGTACCTAGCCATTACCTTGTAAGGTAAAATCTGTCCTGTATGTTTGTTACACGAAATAGATAGTTTTGGATGCCGGATTGAATGGGGCCAGCAATGTATCTCTGGACTGTCGGTTTGGCAGTCTCACTAGATTCCCTCCTAGCCAATCTGTGTGTCAAAAAGAGCGACTTCAATTCATTTTTGCTGTAACATAGGATATTGGCTGGATCATCCAGACTAATATTTGTGTCTATCACGTTTAAAGATTTTTCACATGGTCCAACCAGAGAATTTTGTCTTTATCGACAAGGGCCAGACATTATTGCTTTTATAAACTTGGTTCCGGATTAACTCTAGATACTGGGCCAGGTCAGGAGTGCACTGATGTTAATAGTGTCCTCAATGTAGGGGCCAGCTAGTTTGTTATGGATGATATAAGTAGAGGTGGCTCGTGGAACTTCTAAAAGTCTACATAGAAAGTTATACTCTGACACCTGTACTAGCTTGCTGTCTGCCATACCCCATATCGCGGTCCCATAGGTAGTGTACTGATATATTTACTGTGATATAGTTGGAGCATCTCTCTAACAGGTTTATTTTCAATTTTAGGAGCGAACCTGAAGATTGCTTCCGCGACTCAGAAATTTCAATTTTCCAATTTTTAGGTAGGGGGTCCAAAGACCAGTATTATGGAAATGTAAGCCTAAGTAGGTGAAACTTTGGGTTTCGTTTAGGACCTCGCCTTTGAAGGAATATGTATTTTCTTAATTTTGCCTGGGCCACATGCCATTACAAATGTTTTGGCTAGGTTCAATTTCATGTTTTTACCCTCCATATATGTCACAAAGCCTTTAATCAGTTGTTGTAGGCCGTTAGTGGGTCGTGACATTAATACTGTGTCATCGACATACAAAAGCATGGGGGTTGGACGTTCACCAACTTTAGGGGGATCAGCTGTCAATTGTTGTAGGCAGTTGTCCCCCCATTTATATAAAGGGAAAACAGAAAGGGTGCGAGGACGCACCCTTGCATAATTCCTCTCTTGACTTTGAACCCAGGGGTGCATTCCCCATTAGTACCATAATGCATTCGGAAGGACAAGTGGCTTTACAGCTGGGACAGGAAAGAAATAATAACTATCAGGGCCCCCGAAATTTCCAAGTTCTCGGCGTGGTTAACCAAATCAAAAGTGATGCTTAAAGAAGCTAAGCAAAGGTGGATGTGGCTTTATTTTGCTATATTATACTTGTTTATAAGCAAATTCGAATTAATGCATTGTTCAACGGTGCCAACTTGACTTCTAAAACCGAATTGTGAATCAATAAGTACATAGTTATCATTCGTCCAGGTTTCTAATCTTTTGAGTATTATTCTACCAAGCAGTTTTACTGAGGAGTCAAGAAGTGAGATTGATCTATAACATTGAGCGCCCCCTGTTTCCTTCCTTAAAATCGAACAATTATACTTTGCAGGAATACATCCTTTGGCCACAACTGTGCATACTTGTTTTTAAAATGGGACCCCATAGTTCAGGGAAGGGATTTATAAGCAACTATGGTGACCCCCATCTGAGCCAAGGGTCCTTCCTTTTTGCACATTTTCCATGGCTATATTAACTTCCTCAATAGTAAAAGGAGTTAAAAAAGGGGGATTAACAAGAAATATTTCATCATGGGGAAGGTCCATCTGTACCATGTGAGCTAATAGTCTTCTACAACAGTGTAGTGTCTTTTAGTCCAGCTGCCTGCTCTAGGAGGCTTTTTTGCTCAGTTCAGTTTTGCTAGACTTAATTAATTGCTTGTATGCAAATCGTGCAGATTTAACATCATCCCTATTTCTAGGGGAGGCCTGTAAATTCCTTTTTAAGTTCTGGTTGGCGCGCGAGCAGTGGTGATCAAACTACCCTATCTTAGTTGGTTTATCAGCTTTATGTCTCATTTTTAGGCTTTCAGTTTACAAAAAGCTGCAACTGTTTTGCGCGAGCACATATCCCATTCAGTACACGTTAGAAACCAATCATAATTGGACTGGATAATCTTTTTTAAGAGGGCGGTTTCATTAATGCCTCTCCCCTTAATGTTTATGTCTTTATTGCCTTCTGTTTCAATGTTGGGGGCTAACTGTGGGCTGTCCTTCTGGCGAGTTTTAATATTGAGAACTAGAAGCAGTGATAGATGATGATTCAAATGGCTTAGCTCTACCTTGAGTGTATCAAACATTGCCAAACCATATCTAGATATTAATATATGGTTGATGATTGAAGAATGGCCTTCCCCTAAAGGTTGGTAAAATAATGTTATTGTTTCCTGGGTTCTGCACCATCAGGTCTAAATTTACTTGTAAAGCATTTCATTTAACGCCTCCCCATATATATTGTGTGAGAAGTGAGATTAGCCATTCTCATAGTCGTCCAAATACCCACAAGCTTTATCAGTAAGAGTGTGGCATGTGCCAATGTTAAAAGCTCCCGCCCAAATGTAGACATAGTCAGCTTTAATGTTAGCAACAAACACTTCCAGGTGTTTCCTTAAATCAGAGACTACAAGACTTTTGGTAGAGTTGAAACTGTTGTAGAAGTTAATCGACACAAAACCCGATATTTCTTCTGTTTGTAGGTACAGGAGCTGGAAGAAGGAAAACTGGTATAACACTTTATCAGAGTGAGTTGAATTAGGGTAGATATAAGTACTGCTAGGCCCCCTTTTGCTCTCCCACTGGACGATGGTATAGCTGAGGTGATAATAGAACAGTAGCCTTCAATATAAAATGTTCCCTTGTGCAAGGTTTCTTGCAGGCAGACCATTCGTGACTTCCTTGTAAGCTCCTGCCACTCAGTGTTGTCCAGTTCATTTTTTACGCCCACTATATTCCAGGTTCTCATAACTATTTTCTTGTCCTGGTGTTCAGACATTCGGGTTCTGCCCTAGACTCTTGATGGATCATTTTCCTTTGTACAGATAGATTACATCAGCATTCCAGAGACCTAGTTGTCATTCCTACTCGTCACAACTGCTAAGGGGGGCAAATCTGTTTGCTCCTAACAAAGCATATCTCCCAGACTGTTTAACTACGGGGTGTCCCTGTCCAGGGTTATGTTGGGTATGGACACCCATAAGGGGTTCATAGAAATATCCAAGGGCGACAGCCATAATTTTCTCTCCCAAATCCCTCCTGCTTGACTGTCTACGATGTAGATCGAAGATAAGGAGTTTGACCATAGATGACCGCCAAAAATTGACTACTGTACAGTCTCCCTGGCTTTGTTATCTAAAGCATCCCACCCATGCTATTCATCTCACCATCAATATGTCACAACTTAAATCATTTGGCTCTCATATCCGATATATCCGATATGACAACCAGTGTGCTACTTTGTTATGCAAATCCCACCAGGAGCATGGAGCTAATTTTGGAACATCTTTCAAAACAATCACAAATGGTGTTGCCTCCGGGGGTAAATATAATATATCATCGGCCTGGGTCCAACTGTCTTGTACTTTCTTTACTCTGTGTGCGTGCAGGTCCCATATCTCGGGTTACATTCGACATCTGGGGGAGGGCAGAGGACCACTATTTACTCTTTCTGTTGTTGTGGAATTAGGTGTAGAGGAGTGAGCCTTCTCCTTAGCTTGACCCTTCTCTGGCAGAGATTGTGGGGCCGATGGAATGCCTTTAACTGCATCTGTTAGTGTCCTATGACTAGTGGCAGCTTGCTTGTAGGAGCCCAGGAAATCTTTAGCAGATTGTTCAAGAGATGTCATACGGTCCTTGATTTCCCTGGTCTCTGTTAAAACTTTCTTTTCAATATTGTTGAGCTTGCTTTGAACCCTTTTAAATAGAAGTTCAGGCCCTTTTGAGGGTGAGAGTTCATGTTCAGAATACAATCCTAATGAATTAACGCCATGTTCTTTGGGGTCAGATACTTTATACAATTTTGTGTATTTTTGGGGTTTTGGGGCCACGCTTTCACAGGCTGTCTTTTTGCAGGGGGAGATTAAATCTTCATTGAGGGAAAGTTCTGTAATCTCTAGTGGTGGGGTTGACATGCAAGATGGTGACAGTAAAGGTTGTGCAATTCTGGGGCTGGCTGCATTATGTGAGGCTAATTGTGGGCTGATAGCTGTATTTGAGGGCTCATCAGTAGCTTCTGATATTACATTGCGTAGAGCACTTTTAGTGGCCACCAATCTAGATTCGATGTTTATAATTTTGTTATTAATCATGCCCATGGCGTCGGTGAGATAATTAAGGGGCCCTGTGCAAAGTGGGACATGCAGTCCTTCTGGAATTCCAAGTGCCATTGTCCCGCGCAGCGGGGGTCATGGATGCGCTATGTAGCACTAGCCGCAAGTGTTCAGGATTCAGAGATACACCTCCAGGGCCCCTGTGCAAAGTGGGACATGCAGTCCATCTGGAATTCCAAGTGCCATTGTCCCGCGCAGCGGGGGTCGTGGACCTGCTATGTAGCACTAGACTCAAGTGTTCAGGATTCAGAGATCCACCTCCAGGGCCCCTGTGCAAAGTGGGACATGCAGTCCCTCTGGATTTCCAAACTCCGTTTTTGTCATCTTGCTTTACCTTGATTGGAGTGTCTCATAAGAATTTATCAAGTGTTAGAATTGTAGGATATAAGTGGGTACAGAGTTGATTACAGTTCAGAATGCTTTTCCGATTCCGACTTACCATAGAGCAGAGTAGGAGATCTAGAATGCTCTCTTAATGAGAGAACTGACTTTCCTTTGCCCTTTCCTTTGAGGTGACCTCTTACTGCTTTATCCTCTTACTTATATGACTTTGATTTGATCTGAACTTCATATTAATTGATCGATTCATATTTTATTTATTTGGCCTTCTGTAAGCTACTAACATTTAATAAACCTTCATTGTTTGAAAACATAATTATTTTCTGTCTTTCTTGTGGAGCCTAATGCACTTCACAGTATTTTAATGTATTGCTTTGTTGATCAGCTTCAGTTGTAAAATTTGATTCAACCGATAGTGCTTTATAGACCCTGAATTTGCACACAAAAAAAGTGAAAACCATATCATAGTGCAGAGTGTTGCCCACTAGGGAAGCTGTGAAATGAGATAAATCACTGTAACCATGTCAGCGCTATATATGTAAGTGGGTTTGCAGTTTTATTGGCACTCAGGAACAAACTCTGCTACACTGTCATCCAGGAGATAGCAATAGATGTCCTGTGTCATGGGAAATGTGCTTCAAGAGGTGTGTGTGCAAGGTTCCTCCCCTTGGTGTTCAGTGTGTATTACCAAAGTTTCTATTCCTATTGAGAGGGTGGAATTGAGATGATAGGAATCAGCAGACTCCTGGGAGGAAGGAGGACATAAGGTGCAGCATATACCAGTAGAAGAAAGCATATAGGACAAGTCAAATTGAAAAAACGTGTACGACAACAGAATTTGTCTCCAACTGCGAGAAGGAAATAAATAGTGCAACATTGCAGTATGCCTCAAAAAGTGCTCTGTCCCCACCAGTGCATCCTTTTGGACACTTTGATAATTAATGGGACTCTCGTAGGTGTAATGTTCTCGGTATAACGGGATCTAGGATACGTTTTTACAGTTTGAGGCCACATGCAGTGGCTAATGCCAGAGCTAGATGAGAGAAGTAACCTGTTCCCCAGTAAATCAAAGAAGGCACTGCAGATGTGAGTCTGTTCACAGATGTGCTGTAGATGACAGGAAAGTCCTACTGAATAAAAGTGGACAGGTTTCAGGCGTGGGGTCCAGCATCTAAGGAGGGACCAAGAAAGTGGCATGTGAGGGAGAAGCCACACGGCACCTTTTAGCAGGGGCCTATGAGTGAACAGGAATATATAAAGCGTGGGTGGCTGTATAGATGGATAGTGATTGTTGTTGCAGACTCAGTGTCAGCATCAACAGGGCTGGGGAGCAACTTGGAAAGTTTGTGAGTACAGTCTGAAACTCTGAATGTCTCTGGGAAACCTTACTCAAGTACATTTCTAATATGTGTGGTCTTGTTTATCCACATGTAAGAATCCCATGGGCCTTCTCTGTAACAGGGAGAAAGCAGAACAGTCTTACTTACCCAATAAGTCAGAGCACATAGACTCAACTCTATGCAGATTGCATGTAATGTTTTAAGTATCTAGTGGATGTTATTTTCCCATCTCTGTAGGATTTGAGCTGTTAGACAACGAAGTATCCTTCTGTCTTAATGGTGGTAGGACTCTGAACTCTGTATTTGATTCTGATTATAACCATCCGAGAAAGTCTGCTTAAATGTTTGGCATTGTTATACAAGCTGTGATATTTTTAACTGAAATTCTAATGAAATTGCTTGTGGCAATGAACTTCGAATGGTTAATACAATAGCCAAATTAATCAAATATCTGTCTAAGTCTATTATTGAGTCATATTGATTCTACTATTTTTCTAATGACTTAATATGTTGTAGGGAGAATCAGCGAGCTCTGACAGAACATCAGGTGTTACTTCTTTTGTTTGCGTTGCTGTTGCAGTGCTTTTGGTCTGCATAACCCTAACTCAACTTATCTTCTTCAGGAGGTTGGGTCTTCCTGTTGCTATTCTTTATTTCTACAGCATGGCTTTAAGAGTTATGTATCTAAATTTGATCTCAAATTTGTGTGTTGGTTGTCAATGAATGGTCCTCATTTGACAACCAACCTGGTGTTTGGTTATCCTAATTTCCACCCCTCCTATCAGCAGGGAAGGATTCGTCAGAGGATCATTGCCTCTGTGGTGAATGGGAGTGTTGTAAACAGTCTAATCATAAAGGGCCCAGTAAGGTTGGAGTAGTAAATGAGAGTAAGTATATAATAAAGACAAGCATTTGCAATGCAATTGGTCTCGCCTTTGGGACCTTATATGTATTTAGCTATGCAGCACATTACCCTGGGTGCTGAAACATCTACTGTTCCTTAACATGGAAGGAAAGTAAGCACCAAACTGCGTGACACGCCAGGTATGGGAACACATGGAGAGAAATATTACCTTTCAGCGGGAAATGGTATAGACCAAACCTCTGTTTTTAATATAAAAGCAGGGCCTTCGGTGGTCATATCACTGAAAATACAACATTTGAAAAAAATATTATTGTATACGGGTGCTCGTAGAAGACAATTTCTATGGACTGGAATCTAGAGAATGCTAATGTGATTCTGGTATTTTACTGACCTCTGCTGGTCGTTTTCTATCAAGAAATTTAAATAGAGGCAGTTGCCAGAAAAATTAAAAAAGAAAGTCCCTCAGCAGAAAGCAAGTCTGGTATTTTACTGACCTTTGCTGGTCGTTTTCCATCAAGACAGTCAAATAGAGGCAGTTGAACAGAAAAAAAGTCCCTAAGCGGAAGCAGATAAGTCCTAGGGCTGATCTCCAGAGCCCACAAAGTACATACACAGATAAGTATATACTATATACTAAAGTATATACAAGAGGTCTCGAATGCTCGACCTAAAAAGGGTACTAATACAATAGAGCAGTAAAGGGATGGCACACCGCAATATAAAGGCTATATTATTCAGTAAAGTAAAGTAAAGTATAATGATACAATGGCGCTCCAACCAATTTTAGCACCAAAAATAAAAAAATATATATTTATTGCTTCATAAATGGCTTCAGGATTCGGTGAAAAGAGAAAATAAATTACCATAACAGACCAGTTCAATATATTGAGACTCTATATAGTCATCGGATGGTTGTAAGGAAAATAAAGTACATTATTCAAGAAGAGAAACTAAGATCTATATACACACACACACACACACACATATATATATATATATATATATATATATATGTACACCCTATATATATATATGTATGTACACCCTATATATATATATGTATATATATATATATTATCTACTGGCGGTCGCCAGTAGATAGTTATAGTTACAACCTATTATCCATAGGAAATCCGGCGACATTCTATTTGAAATAACTCTCTTGCCGGTTGACGTATCTTCACAAAATTTTCAAACTTTGTGGGGCGCTCCGGTCCGCTCCTACCCTGAAAGTCTCGGGGGATCTGGCTCAGCGGGGCCGAGAAAAAGGGGGTCTCAAAACATGTTTTCCCCATGCAATTTTCCATAGGAAACTTTAGACACGGCTACAGCCTGAACTGCTGAACGGAATTACACCAAATTTGGCAAAGAGGTAGTTCTTGGTTCAGAAAGAACCCTTTTTGTTAAATGGTGTAAATCCGTTCAGTAGTTGCTGAGAAAATCAAAAGTAAAAAGATAGATATATCTATGGCCGCGTCGGATTCGCGCACCCTCCCGATCACGAGCTGCATGCTAATTGGCTGTCAACACTCCAAATCAGGAAGTGTTGGCAGTCATTTTGTCCTCGGTAGAACCGAGGACAGAAACAAGTGCTAAAGCGCACAAAGGGGGCAGGGTAGAAACACCCTGACCCCTAGGTCTGCTCAGGGGTCCCACAAGGACCCCTGGGCAAAAAAATATATATTTTTTTAAATCGGGCAGGATGCGCTCAGGGTGCGCGAATCCTGCCGAAAAATCGAAGCACGGTCTCCCGCGCTTCGATAGCAATTGGCCCTCGGGTGGGCCAAGTCCCGGGGGCATGCTGGGGGCTAATTTGATGTGTGGGGCCTCTAGGGCCTCCTAAGCCCGGGGACCACCACCCCCGGGCTTTATGTGTAATGGTGCGGGAGGGCTCTGAGCCCTCCCGCAGCCCCCGGGACCGCCACCTCCCGGGGCTTCTTTTTATTTTTGATTAACCTGTGTGGGGGGCTCCAGCCTCACACGCCCGGGACCACCACCTCCCGGGGCACTAAGAAAATTACAATGGGGTCCGTTTTGGACCCCAAGCCCCGGGACCACCACCTCCCCGGGCTTTCAAATCAAGGAGGGGGGCCGCGCGCCCCCTCCTGGAGCCTGTGGTGGCTCTGGGGACCGCCACCCCCAGGGTCGGCTCCTGCAGTGTCCCGGGTGCCTACCCCGGGACACTGCTGTTTGTAATGACAGGGACGGGAGCCTCGCGGCTCCCGTCCTGTCATTGTAAACTTGCTTTGGATATTGGAAGAGAGAGCAGGAAACCTGCTCTCTTCCAATATCCAAGACTGATTGCTTTTCCACATGGGGAGCAGCATGTTAGCTGCTCCCATGTGTAAAGCAATGCCGGCTCCCGTAGGACACGGGGAGCCGGCGGGACTGTGGGGGTTTGGGGACCCCCACAGTCCCCAACGAGAGGCCAGGCCCCGGGGATGGGGTCCCCGGGCCATAAGTGGCCACGGAGTGGGGCCACGCAGCCCCCTCCCCAAAAGTAAAAAAAAAAAGTGCAAGGCCGGCCCCGGGGATGGGGTCCCCGGGCCTTAAATGGCCTGAGGAGGGGGCCACGCAGCCCCTCCAAATAAAAAAAAAGAGGCCATGCCCCGGGGATGGGGTCCCCGGGCCAATACAGGCCCAGGGAAGGGAGGCCACGCGGCCCCCTTCCCGTTTTTTTTTTTAATTTTAATTTATAAGGAGGGTAAGGCCCTGGGGGATGGGGTCCCCAGGGCCTAAAAATAGGAAAAAGGAAGGGGAGCTACACAGCCCCCTTCAGGGGAAAAAAACGATCGGGCCCGCAGGCCCCGCCCCTTCCTTCACCACTTGCAACGCGCCTGGCTTGCAGAGGGGAACGAATTCCCTTGAATACTGGGGTCCTTGGGCCAACTAGCCCACCAGGAACCTCCAGTATGCGCCAGGGGCTGCCTTGCAGAGAGGTGTACAGAGGCCACGCCCTTTTACACCTCTCTGCAACGCAGCTCTGTGGCGCTTTGGAGGTATATGGTGGGCTAGTTGCACCCCAGGGACCCTCAGGATTCAAGGGAGTTA
The DNA here is from genome assembly GCA_963921515.1 of Calotriton arnoldi. Classification (NCBI taxonomy): domain Eukaryota; kingdom Metazoa; phylum Chordata; class Amphibia; order Caudata; family Salamandridae; genus Calotriton; species Calotriton arnoldi. The sequence continues at coordinate 3,215,863 of CAWUFW010000345.1, read as the reverse complement.
ATCCCCTGACTTAAAACGCGCCACGGGGCGCGTTTGCACAGTGGTGAAGGGAGGGCGGGGCTTCAGGTGACATGTGTGCAAACAGGCCCCGTGGCGCGTTTAAGATGGGGAATTAAATCCCCTTCAATCCTGAGGGTCCCTGGGGCCAACTAGCCCAACAGGTACGCTCCAGAAAGCGCCACAGAGCTGCGTTGCAGAGAGGTGTAAAAGGGGTGTGGCCTCTGTACATGTCCCTGCAACGCAGCCCCCTGGCGCATACTGGAGGTTCCTGGTGGGCTAGTTGGTCCGTGAGGGACCTTCATGATTCAAGGGGACTTAATCCCTCAACTTAAAACGCGCCACGGGGCGCGTTTGCACAGATATCACCTCAGGCCCCGCCCCTCTCTTCACCATTGTGCAAATATTCCTCTAAAATCAGCCGAAATACGAATTCTGGATTTACTCACCTGTTATCAGGAGAGACCTCAGTGCTGCATCTTTCAGCCCAGTACTAATCCTGAAAAGTAATTTTAACCGTACTTACCAGTAACTTGAATTTCCTTCCATAGGCTATACATTGCCTGCGTTTTGCTGGAAAGTTTCTAAGTGTTGAGTTTTGAAACATACAAATATTCCTCTAAAATCAGCCGAAATACGAATTCCGATTTACTCACCTGTTATAAGGAGAGACCTCAGTGCTGTATCTTTCAGCCCAGTACTGGTCCTGAAAAGTAATTTTAACCGTACTTCTACCAGTAACTTGAATTTCCTTCCATAGGCTAACATTGACTGGTTTCACTTGGAAATTCTTCTAAGTGTGGAGTTTTGGAACTTTAAAATATTCCTCTAAAATCAGCCGAAATACGAATTCCGATTTACTCACCTGTTATCAGGAGAGACCTCAGTGCTGCATCTTTCAGCCCAGTACTGATCCTCAAAAGTAATTTTAACCGTACTTACCAGTAACTTGAATTTCCTTCCATAGGATATCATTGCCTGCTTTTTGCTGAAAAAGTTTCTAAGTGTTGATTTTTGAAACATACAAATATTCCTCTAAAATCAGCCGAAATACGAATTTCGATTTACTCACCTGTTATCAGGAGAGACCTCAGTGCTGCATCTTTCAGCCCAGTACTGGTCCTGAAAAGTAATTTTAACCGTACTTACCAGTAACTTATATTTTCTTCCATAGGAATCCATTGTCTGGTTTTCAGCAGAAAAGTTTCAAAGTGTCGATTTTCACAAACTACAAATATTCCTTAAAAATCGCCTGTATGACTTAAACGCATTCTTTCAACTGTTTACAGGAGATGCACCAGTGCTGGATCCAGGATCCAACACTGAGTAAGAAAAAGTAACGATAACAGTTTTTACCTGCTAAGTGAATTTCCTTCCATAGGATAACATTGGTGATTCTATGAGAAAAAGTTTCTAAGTGTCAACTTTTAAAATACAATAATATTCCTTAAAAATCACGACTGTAACCAAAACGCTTTTACTCAACTGTTTACAGGAGATGTACCAGGACTGAATCTAGGATCCAGTCCTGTGGTTAGAAAAGTAATCCATAAAGTAACTAATTGCATTTAACTAGAAATTCACATTGAGCTGAATGTTGCATTGTGTTTGAAAATGTGGTGCCCATTGCAACAACTGTAACTACTGTACTTAAAAGTCTATTGCCTATGTGCAAAGTATTTAAACTAAAGTAATTCATTCTGAGAAAGTATTTTTGTAATGTAATGTATAATGTAATTACAATGTAATTTAAAAAATAAAATATGTAAAAAAAATCTAAAAATGTAATAAATCAGTATGAAAAAAATTAATATAACAATTAATACATTTAAAAATTGTCATTTACAAAACCTTTGAAATTCACTGAAAACCGTAGGTTTCAGACATGTTATAGTTAGGAATTAGCATTTAAAAACCTTTGAAATTCACTGAAAAAACCATAGGTTTCAGATAAGTTATAGTTAGAAATTAGCATTTAAAAACCTTTGAAATTCACTGAAAAACCATAGGTTTTAGGGACAGTTATAGTTAGTTGGACATTGCACTCGTACAAAACCCGTGAAATTCCCCGTTATAGTTAGTTCAGCTAACTATAACTCGCGCCCCGCAATGCACTGCTGATGACGTCACATATTACATCACTCATGACATGGTCAGTGACATCACTGATGACATCACTGATGACATCTCAAATGACATCACTGATGACATCATCCACGTGATAATCTGATGCACCTCCTCACACCCTAATATAACCTTTGATACACCCAATCTAAATTACAGACTGCCATTCGCAAAACCATAGACACTCCAACACCAATAACTACATACCCACTCACTGATTCTTAGGTCTACACACACACATCCACTCACTCACCCGTACAGTCACTCATACTTATGGTCACTCAGTACAGGACAATCATATGCACTCTTACTCCTATATAGACACTCAAACACCGCCACTCATCCATAGAGGTACTCACACACCTAGTCAGTCATGCAAATAATTAAACACACTGCCATTTACTCACCTATACAGTTATACACACACCAGCTCACTTAATCATACAAATACTAGCACATTGTTACGCTCTTATATAATCTCTGATACAAGCACACACTCATCCATACAGCCACTATCACAATCACTCACTCTCGCTTATAGCTATTTATATACTCCAACACACATATATACTGCCTTTCACATATGTAGTTACTCACACATGTACCACTGGGACATACATTCACTCACTAACACACTCTTACACACACTTACCCACCCATACAGTCTATCACAGATGCACTCTTGAAACCATCCACCCAGTGAATCACCCACTCACACATCTATGCACAGTCGCACACACCCCATCCACACAAACACTCAGGCACCCATACAGATACTCAGACAACAAATCAATAACTCTTATAGACACTCATGTAGCTATTCACAAACCCATGCAGCCACTTACACAGCAACAGACAGATACAGACATTAACCCAGTTTAGTCACTAACCCATGCATTCAGTAAGATACGTTTAATCACTCACTTATAGAATTAGTCACGCACCTACTAAATCATCCATACACACACTTATACACCCACTCATTCTTCAATACGCCTTTCCCTATATATATTAAAAATATTTAAACTTTACAGAAACACACAGTCACTGGATGATGTCATCAGTGATGTCATTTGAGATGTCATCAGTGATGTCATCAGTGATGTCACTGACCATGTCATGAGTGATGTAATATGTGATGTCATCAGCAGTGCATTGCGGGCGCGAGTTATAGTTAGCTGAACTAACTATAACGGGGGAATTTCACGGGTTTTGTACGAGTGCAATGTCCAACTAACTATAACTGTCCCTAAAACCTATGGTTTTTTCAGTGAATATATATATATATATATATGTGTGTGTATATATATATATATGTGTGTGTACATATATATATATATATGAAAACGAAAGTCCTGTCCGCAATCCTGCGGAACACCAGGCACGGACCTCAATACAGTTCAGGAAATCACGGACTCCCACACAACATAGGTGGGTGAAGCAGTGTCAAATTTATTGGAGATAAAAACCAAAAATCACCACAGGAACAGTGCCTGCCATGACGCGTTTCGCTCCTCACTGGGAGCTTGATCACATACGCCTTTCCCTATATATATTAAAAATATTTAAACTTTACAGAAACACACAGTCACTGGATGATGTCATCAGTGATGTCATTTGAGATGTCATCAGTGATGTCATCAGTGATGTCACTGACCATGTCATGAGTGATGTAATATGTGACGTCATCAGCAGTGCATTGCGGGCGCGAGTTATAGTTAGCTGAACTAACTATAACGGGGAATTTCACGGGTTTTGTCACGAGTGCAATGTCCAACTAACTATAACTGTCCCTAAAACCTATGGTTTTTCAGTGAATATATATATATATATATATATATGTGTGTGTATATATATATATATGTGTGTGTGTATATATATATATATATATATATATATGTGTGTATATATATATATATATATATATATATATACATTTACTTGGTAGCAGCCCATTATTTACTATGCCCAGTGTAGAGAGAGATATTGACCATTAGGAGCCAGTTACAATGCAATTCTGATTATTTATCAATGTACGGTTATTGCAGGATATAATTGATTATTGATTTGGTGACTTTTCGCCATGGTGTTTATGCGTTTCTGAATACAAATGACTACACATTATTCTTGAGTTAATCATGTCTATATAAGAATACTGTATGCTGCTAGCTGTTTATGAAAAGCATTTGTATAGGGTACATTACCCACAACTTAACCGAATTAATTGTATTTATGTGATAGAATTTATGCTCATGCATACTTTTGAAATGTATTTTATAAGGGGTACGTTACCCATGACATGGCAGAAATCAACTATGCCGATTTTATAGAATTTGTGCCTTCGTCTACACTGTGAAACGCATTTAAAAGGGTACATCACCCATGATTTTGCTGCGCTGTGCGCATTGGTACATTAACTGATAGGAATATTTAAAGACATGAATTATATATGCATTACAAGCAAGCGTGTGTTTTATGTACAGTCTAGTCGTTTTCTATTTTAAGGTGGACTAATGGCAACACTGAGAAGTGATTTGATCAGTAAAGTCTGCCTTTTATGTTTACAAACATCAGCAATACATGGCGAGAGTAAATTCATTCCTAAATTCATTCCTAAATTCAATTTTTGCATTCTGCATTTTCCGCACGCTGCTATTTATTTTCATTGGAAAGTATTATGAATATAATAATATTTGTTTTAAGTTGCATTAGAAACTGTTAAATAATAATATATGATATATGTATATTTTCTCTATGTCTATGCACGGTAACCCGTATTTCTATGGGTGATTAGGCGCAGGTCACACAACTGGAAAAAGGCTTCGCCGAAACGCGTCGTATGCACAAGTAAACCTTTGTGCTGTCCTTGTGGTGTGCCGCTTGATTTATTCTGGATCTCTCGGATATTTCGTGTGAATGATATATATACACATAAATATATATATAGGGTGTACATATATATATATATATAAATAAATTCTATGCATCTGGGTGCTTTTATTGCACAAGTCACCGAGTCTAAAGGAGTAAAAACCTATATTTCGCAGGGATCTGTGAAATACCGAATATATTTCACAGAGCCCTGTTAAGTATGGGTTTCATCATAAAGACAGCTCCCAAACCACTCTTCAGAGCTTTACCATTGTTGTTTCTTCTGGGGTTATGCAGCTAAGGTTATCTAAATTATGCAACAAAACCTCAAATAATACAGCATATTCTCTGCAAGTATTATTTTTCTTTCGAGCTAGATTAAAAACAATATTTTACTGAAAACTTCAACTATCCCCATTTGTGCAGTAAACACTACGATCACAGTATAAATCCATTGGACCTCACCGTTTCCATATATTTATCAACAATGTATTCATAAAAAGTTTATTAAAAAATAAAACCTGAAACATTCTAGTTTTGCTCCGGGCCCACTGTTAGTTGCACTTCAAAGAAAAAATTGTTTATTCACAGTAAAACCCCAATGTAAACAAGTAATATAAAAATACGTAATATGAAATATGGTCTTCTATTACCATCCTGGCGTTCTGGTGACATTCACCAAATAGTCTGTCAGATTCAAGGTTAAGAATTTCACCTTACTCCCTCTTTGACAATATTGTACCATATGGGGGTGCATGGGGAAATCATATTTCATCTATTTAATTTCAATTCTAGCAAATTTTAAATAGGAACAATTTTTATTTGTGAAGCTGTGCTTTGGCCCCCCTGTCTCAGGAGGATACCTGCTCTACCCCTAAGCTAGAAACATTAGCTTCTTTCACCCCACATACTACTGACCAGATGCTTGGCTTGATAATGCCATGAAGTCGGGCCCCCCATTGGACACTTGTCCTCCGAAAATAATACAACTGGCTCCTAAAACAATATGCATGCATCTGGCTGATATCTTTAATGGAATGTTCAGCTCTGGCTACTTTACTAAGGCTTCGAAAAAAGTATTTATCCTGCCTCTATTAAAAGAATCCAACCTGAGCCCTTTGGACCTTAGCAATTACCGACCCATCTCATGTCTGCCATGTTAAGATAGTAGATCAAGAGCTGGCCTCATTTATAAACATCAATCACTCGCTCGACCCTACTCAGTTTGGATTTAGGAGCAAGCACAGCACTGATTCAGCCCCGATTGTTGCGTCTGAAGACAGAAGATCTATGATAGATAAAGTAGGAAATGCTGTCTTGATTCTTTTAAATCTCAGCGGCAATCGACACGGGCAATCATGACCTTTTGATTGACTGTCTCCATTCTATTGGAATCAGGGGAGCGGAGCTTGCTCTCCTTAAATCCTTTTTGTCAGAGCAAGAACAATTAGTCTCTCTGAACGAATATGTGTCTGATCCTTTTTCCCTTCCATGTGGTGTGCCACAGGAGTCCGCCCTGAGTCCCACCCTTTTTAATTTATGCCACTCCTCTGGCCAGGCTCATAAAATCTTTTGGCTTCTCAGTAATGTCTTACACTGATAACACCCAAATCTTGGTCTCAGTGTCCAGCAATCATGATGGTACTGCAGCCAGATCCCACAACTGTATGCAGCACATACACACATAGATGAACAGCAACTGCCTGAAATTAAGCTCGGAGAAAAACTGAGGTCTTCCTGTTTGGCAATAACACATTGCCAACCCCAGTCAGGAAAGTGAGGAATTTGGGGATCCTTTTCAATGACAGGCTGACCTTCGAAAACCAAATTAATACTGTGACGTCATCAGCTTTTTACAGTCTGAGGCTTCTCAGATAAGTGCTTCCCTTTATTCCCAAGGAGATGCAAAAGACTGTTGTCACTACCCTTACGTTATCCACATTGGATTTTTGTAATACCCTCTATACCAACATGCAGCAAAAACATCTAAATAAACTGCAGATCCTGCAGGATGCTGCGGCTTAATTACTACTAGGGATACCCAGGTATCAATGAGCCTCACAGGCCCTTATGGATTTACATTGGTTGCCTTTTAGGAGATTCATTGAATTCAAGCCCCTTTTGCATTGCTTTTAAAGCACTTCACGACTCTGGCCCTGAATATCTTAAACACAACTTTTCCTCGTATATCCCTTCCAGGTCATTGCGCGCGTCGGCAGCCAAAAACCTAATTGTTCCCAAGTTTACAAAAACCCATTGGCGGGGCAGAAGCTTTGTAATCTGCACTGCCAAACTCTGGAACACTGTTCCTCTCAGTCGGAAGGAAATGACAGGTCTTCTCTCATTTAGGAAAGCATTAATGACATGGCTGTTTAGTCAATAAACTGTGCTTTTTCTCCCCCCACCCCCAACTCTTGCTTGCTCCCCTTAGCAATAACTGCTGTCTCATCCTTATGTAGTAGCAGCGCCAAGACGCCTCTGGACATTCGAGCGCTTTATAAATATGAATTTAATTTCATAAAGAAGTTTTTGGGTTGTAGATCCATGATAGACCCAGGTAGCTCATTTACCAACAACAAAGCAAGGCCAAAACCATATCAGCATTTCAATTTATTTTGTTGAACTATGACCTTAATTTTGAGTGGTAATTGAATAAATCAATCCCTCACTGAAATCAGTTGTTTTAGCTTCTGGCTTTGGTGCTCCACTGCTTTTCTCCGATCATTCTCAAAACTATTTTGAAAGTTCCATTTAGATCCAAGAATTTAAGAGACTATTTGATAAAAACACTAAAATACTGTCCTTCGCACTGGACAAGGCCTGGCTAAAAAGACATGCGGATCAACTTTTTCTTCATCAAAAACCATCCAGCCTGAGAAATCTCATTGATTGGTGTTGGGAGGGTGGAAAGCTGCGATGTGGGGGATGGGGGGGGGGGGCATTGTAGGATGCTGTAGAAACAATAGTGCCTTTAAAGTACCTGTAACTTTGAGATATGGCAAGGCGCAGGTGCAAGACTGCGGTGCTTCAAATGCAATAAACAAACCAGGAACAAGAAACTGGATGGTTTGCATCACCTGTACCATCCTTCTCCAAAAATGGGATCGAAATGTAAAAGTTTGGAGAACACTGTGCTGGTTTCAAGTGCCCTGGAAGAAAGGAAACCTTTTCTGCTTGGTGTGTGAAGGAGGTATCCCTTGATTAGAAAGATAAAGAGCAAGGACCTCCTCACTGAAGCCTGGACGAGGTCACCTCGAGTCAGTGAGCCACCCAGGACAAACCTTACAACACAAGAGATGGTACCAACCTAAAGACATCTGCTTTGCAAGACAGAAGAAAAGCCGCAGAGGACATTCCAGGGCTGCATGCATGGTGAGCCTGCATTATGCTGATCCACCCTGTACCATCTACTTTTGTGGGAGCGACAATCACTTCATTTCCACCAAAGGGTTTTCCTCCTTTCATCTCGACCCATGGTCGAGCTTGGGTCTAAACATTCCAAAAACAGTTTGTAAAGCTTACACTTTCACAGACACTATAATTATCTATGTCCCCACCAACTGAAAATTTGCCAACATCAGATGCTCAAGCTATGGCTCAAGGGCCCTCCAGTAGGCTCTGGCCCATTTCCAGCATCAGCAGCTCCAGTTTATTACTTTAGAAACCAGTTGGAGCATTAACTAGCCTTCCGTTAACCATTTCCAGAGCGCTTCTATCCACTGACCATCAGAGCACAGTATCCCCAGTTACCGGGATACTCAATTTTAAACTACTTCTTTGGGGGCCCTAATCACTTTCTATGGGTGGGAATCCCAATTCTCTAAGAGAATTGGTGTGCTTATAAAGGGTTTTTGTGACATTATGATTTCCAGCTAGCTAGACAAAGAATCTCGTCTGTTGTCTCCTGCACCTAGGGCTACTAAGACAAAGGTCCGAACTTACCAATTGCTCATTGATCAAACAGACCACAGGAAGAGGCCGGACCTTCCAAGGACAAAGAACAGACCAACCTGTCCCCAGAGCATAAACTTTTCCATCAATACCCTTGTTATGCAAAGAGTAGCACTATAAAACTGTGGTCCTATCAAGGCTCTAGAATATGCTAAGACCTCTGGGTGTTTGTGGTGTCCTTTACTGTAACTGACCTACACTTCCGAAACATAAAATACCTATTCTTGTTCAAATATATAGCTCCGACTAAAAAATGTAATTTTGTGTTCTTGTGTCATACTGTATCCAGGTTTCAAACCTGCTACACTTTCTTAGGAGTCTCGACTGCTCAACTTTGCTACACTTGGATAATCAAGTGAACAAAAGGAGGAAGATGGTAATCCATGAGACTGCACTCCAAGGACAGTGCCCAATAACCATCGACTCTCCAAATCTATTGAACCTCAAACTATTCTATGAAGTACAGACCAACAAAGAAAACCAGGCCTTTGAACAGTAGAAAAAGACTGCAGTTCCAACCAAATATTTATTCAGGCATATCAGATTTTCAAGCTACGTCATTGGAGAAATTCCAAAAATAACTGGCTTGTGTGATAGCAGGATACCAAACAAAACGTCAGCGGTAGCTTGTAAATAGTTTGACAACATCAGATTCCAATACAACAGGTAGTTCTACAAAACATTACCCAGGTCACCAAATGAACATAAGAAATCCTTGTTTAACTTTGCAAAAATCTAAATGAAGGCCAATAAGTCTGATAGGAGCGCTACAAAAGGTTAACTTAATGAACACTGAACTCCAGTGTTCAGACTTAAATCCTGACAAATTGTAATGGTCTAACAAGGGCTTTGCTGAAGACTAAACCCAACAGACATTACAATGAGGTCGTTTAAGCAGAATCTGGCAGCAAAAACGCCATAGTTTAAGCAGAGGATCTAAGCACATCCTAAAACCCAACACACTTACCTGGGTTTGGCAGCGGTCGTTTTTGGTGTCCTTGTGGATGGTGGAAAAGGCTCCAACTTCTTCTCCTCTTCTTTCAATTATTCTTCAAAGGCATTAAGGGACTCTTTCGTGCTAGGGACCTCAGATGATGGCATGACTGGGGACTGCTGCAGAGGAACATCTGCAGGTTTTGCCTGCTCTTCCTTCGCATGGACTTGGGTTAGAGATTCCACCTCAACACCTTTAGAGCTATCTTTTTTCCCAGTGACAAGGGAAAGCAGCGATGACTTGAGGCAGTCTGGCTTTTTAGTCTCTTTGATTTCTTTGGACGGGTCTGAGCTACCTGCAAGGCTAGCCTCTCGAGATTCCTCACCAGCAGATGGCTTGTAGGATGGAAGGGTCTTAGACTTTAGGGAATCTTCTGATTGAGACCATAATGAACGCTTGTCAGGAAGCACATGCACAGGATCAGCTGGCTCTTTACTAGTTTTGGAAGACAGGCTTTCTGAAGAAGAGGATTTGATGGACAAGTTCTCGATCGAAGAATACAAGGGGGTTTTCCAAATGACTTTCGGTGTAAAGGTTAAAGTGCTGTCCTTTGTTGTGGCTTCTGGCTTTGGCTCTTTTTCTTCATCGTAAACGTGATTACCATTAATACACAGATTGGATCTTGTAACTGGATCATTCTTGGGCATCAGGCCGCTGAAGAATGAAAGTCCTTCTTTCTTGGAGTTACCAGGAACAATTTGGTTGATCTGTGTTGGGTCACCACTCACTGTTCTCTTGTGAGTCATTATAACTGGAAAATGAGGTGGTTTTCTATCGATTTTGGTGGATTCTGGCTCTGGGGTCAAAAACAGAAATGAGGGATTTTGTTTACAAAAAACAAAACACAAAAAAAGAGACCACAGAAATGTCCGAAGGAAAAGCAGCTGATAAATATATATATATATATATATATATATATATATATATATATATATATATATATATATATATATATATTCACTGAAAAAGCCATAGGTTTTAGGGACAGTTATAGTTAGTTGGACATTGCACTCGTACAAAACCCGTGAAATTCCCCGTTATAGTTAGTTCAGCTAACTATAACTTGCGCTCCGCAATGCACTGCTGATGACGTCACATATTACATCACTCATGACATGGTCAGTGACATCACTGATGACATCACTGATGACATCTCAAATGACATCACTGATGACATCATGCAGTGACTGTGTGTTTCTATAAAGTTTAAATATGTTTAATATATATGCCAAGGTGTATTGAATAATGAGTGGGTGTATAAGTGTCTGGATGGATGATTTAGTAGGTGCGTGACTGACTCTATAAGTGAGTGATTAAACGTATCTTACTAAATGCATGGGTTAGTGACTAAACTGTGTGAATGTCTTTATCCGTCTGTCTGTTGGAGTGTAAGTGGCTGCATGGGTTTGTAAATAGCTACATGAGTGTCTATGAGTTATTGATTGGTTGTCTGAGTATCTGTATGGGTGCCTGAGTGTTTGTGTGGATGGAGTGTGTGTGACTGCACATAGATGTATCAGTGGGTGATTCACTGGGTGCATGGTTTCAAGAGTGCATCTGTGATGGACTGTATGGGTGGGGGAGTGTGTGTATGGGTGTGTTAGTGAGTGAATGTATATCTCAGTGGTACATGTGTGAGTAACTACATATGTGAAAGGCAGTATATATGTGTGTTGGAGAATATAAATAGCTATAAGTCGAGAGTGTGTGATTGTGATTGTGAGAGTGACTGTATGGATGAGTGTGTGCTTGTATCAGTGATTGTATAAGAGCGTAAGAATGTGCTAGTATTTGTATGAGTAAGTGAGCTGGTGTGTGTATAACTGTATAGGTGAGTAAATGGCAGTGTGATTAATTATTTGCACGACTGACTAGGTGTGTGAGTACCTCTATGGATGAGTGGCGGTGTGTGAGTGTCTATGTAGGTGTATGAGTGCATATGATAGTCCTGTACTGAGTGACCATAAGTATGAGTGACTGTACGGGTGAGTGAGTGGATGTGTGTGTAGACCTAAGAATCAGTGAGTGGGTATGTAGTTATTGGTGTTGGAGTGTCTATGGTTTTGAGAGTGGCAGTCTGTAATTTACAGTGGGTGTATCAAAAGTTATATTAGGGTGTGAGAAGATGCATGAAATTATCACATGGATGATGTCATCAGTGATGTCATTTGAGATGTCATCAGTGATGTCATCAGTGATGTCACTGACCATGTCATGAGTGATGTAATATGTGACGTCATCAGCAGTGCATTGCGGGGCGCGAGTTATAGTTAGCTGAACTAACTATAACGGGGGAATTTCACGGGTTTTGTACGAGTGCAATGTCCAACTAACTATAACTGTCCCTAAAACCTATGGTTTTTTTCAGTGAATTTCAAAGGTTTTTTAAATGCAAATTTCTAACTATAACGTGTCTGAAACCTATGGTTTTTTCAGTGAATTTCAAAGGTTTTTTAAATGCTAATTTCTAACTATAACGTGCCTGAAACCTATGGTTTTTTCAGTGAATTTCAAAGGTTTTTTAAATGCTAATTTCTAACTATAACGTGTCTGAAACCTATGGTTTTTTCAGTGAATTTCAAAGGTTTTTAAATGCTAATTTCTAACTATAACATGCCTGAAACCTATGGTTTTTTCAGTGAATTTCAAAGGTTTTTTAAATGCTAATTTCTAACTATAACGTGCCTGAAACCTATGGTTTTTTCAGTGAATTTCAAAGGTTTTTTAAATGCTAATTCCTAACTAAACATGTCTGAAACCTATGGTTTTTTTCAGTGAATTTCCAAGGTTTTGTAAATGACAATTTTTAAATGTATTAATTGTTATCTTTATTTTTTTGATACTGATTTACTACATTTTTTTAAACTATTTATTTTTTAAATTACATTGTAATTACATTATACATTACATTACAAAATATACTTTCTCAGAATGAATTACTTTAGTTTAAATTCTTTGCAAATAGGCAATAGACTTTTAAGTACAGTAGTTACAGTTGTTGCAATGGGCAACACAATTTCAAACACAATGCAACATTGAGCTCAATGTGAATTTCTAGTTAAATGCAATTGGTTACTTTATGGATTACTTTTCTAACCACAGGACTGGATCCTAGATTCAGTCCTGGGACATCTCCTGTAAACAGTTGAGTAAAAGCGTTTTGGTTACAGTACTGATTTTTAAGGAATATTATTGTATTTTAAAAGTTGACACTTAGAAACTTTTCACATAGAATCACCAATGTTATCCTATGGCAGGAAATTCACTTAGCAGGTAAGTAGTGTTATCGTTACTTTTTCATACTCAGTGGTGGATCCTGGATCCAGCACTGGTGCATCTCCTGTAAACAGTTGAAAGAATGCGTTTAAGTCATACAGGCGATTTTTAAGGAATATTTGTAGTTTGTGAAAATCGACACTTTGAAACTTTTCTGCTGAAAACCAGACAATGGATTCCTATGGAAGGAAATACAAGTTACTGGTAAGTACGGTTAGAATTACTTTTCAGGGTCAGTGCTGGGCTAAAAGATGCAGCACTGGGTTCTCTCCTGATAACAGGTGAGTAAATCGGAATTCGTAGTTCGGCTGATTTTAGAGGAATATTATAAAGTTCCAAAACTCCACACTTGGAAGAATTTCCAAGTGAAACCAGTCAATGTTAGCCTATGGAAGGAAATTCAAGTTACTGGTAAGTACAGTTAGAATTACTTTTCAGGGTCAGTGCTGGGCTAAAAGATGCAGCACTGGGTTCTCTCCTGATAACAGGTGATTAAATCGGAATTCGTAGTTCGGCTGATTTTAGAGGAATATTTGCACAATGGTGAAGGAAGGGGTGGGGCCTGAGGTGACATGTCTGCAAACACGCCCTGTGGCGCGTTTTAAGTTGGAGAATTAATTCCTCCTCAATCCCGAGGGTCCCTAGGGGCCAACTAGCCCACCAGGTACCTCCAGTATGCGCCAGAGAGCTGCATTGCACAGAGGTTTTCAGAGGCCACGCCCCTTTTTGCACCTCTCTGCAACGCAGCTCTGTGGTGCTTTCTGGACGTACCTGGAGGGCTAGTTGTCCCCCAGGGACCCTCAGGATTGAAGGGGATTTAATTCCCCATCTTAAAACACGCCATGGGGCCTGTTTGCACACATGTCATCTCAAGCCCCGCCCCCTCCCTTCACCACTGTGCAAACGCGCCCCGTGGCGCGTTTTAAGTCGGGGGATTAACTCCCCTTCAATCCTGAGGGTCCCTGGGGTGCAACTAGCCCACCAGCTCCCTCCATTATGCGCCACAGAGCTGCGTTGCAGAGAGGTGTAAAAAAGGGGCGTGGCCTCAGAACACCCCTCTGCAACGCAGCCCCCTGGCGCATACTGGAGGTTCCTGGTGGGCTAGTTGGCCCCCAGGGACCTCCAGTATTCAAGGGGAATTCGTTCCCCATCTGCAAACGCACCAGGGGGCGCGTTTGCAGAGTTGTGAAAGAAGGGGGCGGGGCTTGAGATGACATGTGTGCAAACAGGCCCCATGGCCCCCCTCCCGAGGCCTTAATCGGCCCCGGGGACCCCATCCCCCGGGGCATGGCCTTTTTTTTTTTTATTGTTTTGGAGGGGGCTGCGTTGCCCCCTCCTCAGGCCACTTATGGCCCCGGGGACCCCATCCCCCGGGGCTGGCTCCTCTCCGTTGGGGACTGTGGGGGTCCCCAATCCCCCACTGTCCCGCCGGCTCCCCGCGTCCCTTGGGAGCCGGCATTGCTTTTCCACATGGGGAGCTGCTAAGATGCAGCTCCCCATGTGGAAAGCAATTTGCTTTGGATATTGGAAGCGAGAGCAGCTCGCTTCCAATATCCAAGCAGTTTGCAATGACAGGACGGAGCCGCGAGGCTCCCGTCCTGTCATTGCAAACTACAGTGTCCCGGGGTAGGCACCCCGGGACACTGCAGAGAGCCGGCCCTGGGGGTGGCGGTCCCCAGGGCCATCAAGGGCTTCCAGGAGGGGGCCGAGCGGCCCCCTCCCTTGAATTGCACAGTCCCGGGAGGTGGTGGTCCCCGGGGCTCTGGGGGTCCGTAACGGACCCCCACATTAAAATATTTAGTGCCCCGGGGAGGTGGCGGTCCCCGGGCGTGTGGGGGGCTCAAGCCCCCACATAGGTAATTTAAAAAAATAAAAAGAAGCCCCGGGGGTGGCGGTCCTCGGGCTGCGGGAGGGCTGAGAGCCCTCCCGCATCATTTTTTTTATTAAAGCCCCAGGGGGTGGTGGTCCCCGGGGCTTGGGGGGCCTTAGAGGCCCCCCACACATAAAACTTAACCCCCGCATGCCCCCGGGACTTGGCCCACCCGGGGGCCAATTACCAAAGAAGCGCGGAGCCCGCGCTTTTTTTTTTTTTTTATCGGCAGGATCCGCGCACCGTAAGCGCATCCTGCCGATTTAAAAAAAAAAAAAAAATGTTTTTTTGGGCCCTGGGGGTCCTTGTAGGACCCCCTGAGCAGGCCTAGGGGGTCAGGGTGTTTCTACCCTGCCCCCTTTTTGCGTATTGCGCACTTTTTTTACTGCTTTCTTGTTCCTCGGTTCTACCGAGGAACAAGATGGCTGCCAACACTTCCTGGTTTGGAGTGTTGACAGCCAATTAGCATGCAGCTCGTGGTCGGGAGGGTGCGCGGATCCTCCGTGCCTCTAAATATCGAAACTTTTATTTTGGATTTTCTCAGCAACTACTGAACGGATTTACACCAATTTTAAAAAGGGTGCTTTCTGAACCAAGCACTACCTTTTGCCAGATTTGATGTAATTCCGTTCAGCAGTTTTTGCTGTAGCCTTGCATAAAGTTTCCTATGGGAAATCGATTTTTCACTCTTATTTTTTGAATTTCTCCGTAACTACTGAACGGATTTATACCATTTAAAAAAAGGTCGCTTTCTGAACCAAGCGCTACCTTTTTGCAAAATTTGGTGTAATTCCGTTCAGCAGTTCAGGCTGTAGCCGTGGCTAAAATTTCCTATGGGAATTAACATGGAGAAAACGGAGAAAACGTGTTTTAGGACCCCCCTTTTTTCTCGGCCCCCGCTTGACGAATCAACCCGAGACTTTCAGGGTAGGAGCGGAGCGGAGCGCCCCAACAAGTTGGAAGCTTTCGCGAAGATTCGTCAACCGGCGCAAGAGTTATTTCAAATAGAATGTTGCGGATTTCCCATGGATAAAGGTCCTAACTATAACTATCTACTGGCGACCGCCAGTAGATAATATATATATATATATATATATATATATATATATATATATATATATATATTAGTATTAGACAATCAAAATGAAAGACAGATAAGAAATAATAGAAACATACAGCATTGATCTCCTCAGTTGCTATTGTAAGAGGCTTGTTCAGAAGCTACCATCTGGAAGCTTCTAGTGGGAGAAGTTGAAAGATGGAACCAGAAGCCCGTTGTAAGCAAGCAGGAATGAGGGAGAGGTGCTTTGTGAATAGAAGATTTTCCCCAAAATACTAGCGCATCATTAGCCATAGGGGCAAGTGCATTACAGGCAGTCCTCAGTTGTCTGGAAGGCGTGAGCAGAAGAGGCATGTCGGGAGCCAGTGAGCGATGGGATTGGGAGATGGTATACAACAGAGATGAGAGGTGGATTCCTGCGAGAGGAATGGAGCCCGTTCGTGAGATTTGGTAATGGTGGGAGGAGTATGAACAACAGTGAAGGAGAGAACCTGTGTCGGGGAAACGTAAGAGAGTGTGTGTGTGTGGGGGGAGGGTGGGGTGTGGGGGGTGGTGTGGGTATAGTGTGGGTGTAGGGTGGGGGGGCTGGGGAACAGTGGATGAGAAAGTGTGCTCATGTGTGTCGGAGAGTGGGCAAGTGTGAGAAGTCTGGTCTGTAAGGCAGGTGGAAATAATAGTAGTCTGTACAGAAATATTGAGCCCCATGGAGAAGTAGACTCACATCTCCCTCAGACAAACCTTCACCTGCCTCTCACTTAGCACTACGTTTACTCGCTGGCAAACAAAGTGAAGGGGTTGGAGTGAGTTAGAACTGCCATTTAATCTGCTCCCAGTTTCCCCATTACCCTGTGTGCTCTGGGGCAGCAGAGGGTAATGGGGTTCAAGAAAGATATGTGTTAGAAGGTGGTTCTGACACTATGGCCGCCTGGATTTTTCGCTTTTTGAGCACCTAATTGTTGAGCTTTTACTGTGGGGGAGCCTCATAAGTTGGGACTCACCCACAGTGAACTCATAATGAAAGAGACTGCATGGGGATTTTACTGGTGTCCCCCTGGCTTGACCAGGCCGCTGCGCAGCAGCAGGGGTAAAGGGCACCGGGCTAGTTACATGCAGACACATGTGTACATGCGTGTGCACACGTGTACAGGCTGCGCAGGGGAGATTCCTGGCGTGCGCAGTCCAGGAGCAGCTACAATGTGAATGGTGTGGCAGGACTTATGCAGAATTGGGTGGTGACATGGAATAGGCTTTATACACTGGGAAGAAACATGCCAGGGAAAGTCAGTGTGTTTTACTGTATGGTTCACTTCATTATTCCCCTATGGGGAAGTGGAGCCCATGGGCTAGTGTCACTTTCCTAAGGCTTACAAATTCCAGACACGCACTAAAGTCCACTGTAACGGGTGTGAGAAGAAGTATTCTGCAGAGTCCAGAGTCATATTTGTACTGCTTTTGGGTCATCCATAAAGGTTATAGTTCTCTGAGTCAGCTCATAACCAGGTCCTGGCTGGGGGGTGACCCCAGCAGCCTGGAGTGATAACCTTCCCTCCGAGGAGAGAAGCTGGGTGGAGCTGCAGGCTAATCCATCAGCAGCTGTCACTGGGTACCAGGCACCAAGCTGCACGAAGGGGAGGCAGCTCTGGGGGGAAGGGGCTTTCAGAGACCATGTGGCAGGAGACCCTGGACGACGCCATCTTGAACCAACCCAGAGGCCTGGGCAGGAAGGAGAGAGCAGGGGCAGTGAAGTGATGTGTCACTGTTTGATAGGACAAACAGAGACTTCCAGCCAGCCCCCTCCCCATTCTCTTAAAAAGTGTTGGCACAGGAAGAGAAGCTCTCTCTGGGGTGTGGTCTGCTGAGGCAGAGGGTGCTGGAGCCTGGCGCAATGGGCAGTTGGAAGGAGGAACCCCTTGACTGCACCAGAATCCTGAACAGTGCCAGGAGAAGAGCCCAGGACCAGTGCGCAGAAGCAGGGGCCTCTGCGCAGGGAGAAGAGAGGCCCAGGAGGAGAGCCAGGCGAAAGGCTGGCGCAGGGAGCCATTGAAGACAGCTCCCTGTTGAATCCCCCCTCTCCGAGACCGAGAGGGCAAAGGAGAGTGCTCCCAGTGGCTGGGGAGCACCACCAGGAGCAAGAAGAGGCCAAAATGAAGCCGATCGGACCCCTGGGGGCCGAGATATGCCCCCCGGAAGGTAGGCGACCGTTGACCCTAAGAAGACCGACGACGAAGCACGTGGGGCTCCGCCGCCGGTCTCAGAGATGACCCCGGGGTGGGTCAGGTCCCGGGGGCTGCCCCCAAAAAGAAGTCAAGCCGGGGGGGCGCCGTCGCGCTCCCCCGTGAAGGTGACCAAAGGGGCCCGGGACCCCATCCCCGGGCCCTGCCGAAGTCGGGGCGCGCCGTCGCGCACCCCACAAAAATAGGCCCAAGGGGCCCGGGACCCCATCCCCGGGCCCCGCCAAAGTCGGGGCGCACCGTCGCACACCCCGCGAAAATCGGCGTAAGGGGCCTGGGACCCCATCCCCGGGCCCCGCAGAAGAGCCAAGTCGGGGAGCGCCGTCGCGCTCCCCGTGAAGAGGGCACTGAGGAGGAGGGGGGTGCACCGTCGTGCAACCCCCCTCGCGGCCGAAGTAAATCTGGGGAGCACTGTCGCGCTCCCCGTGAAGAGTGCCCAGGCGGAAGCCCAGGAGCCCACCCTGGCCCCCGGCGGAGAAGCTACGTCGGGGTGCGCCAGCGCGCTCCCCGTGAAGAATCTATGGGGGCCTGGGACCCCATCTCAGGGCCCCGAGTGGAAGGCGGAGACGGGGAGCGCCGTCGCGCCCCCCCGCCCCCGGAAGACTGGAAGGGGCCCGGGACCCCATCTCCGGGCCCCGGTGTGAGGAGGAAGGAGGGGGGAGTGCCGCCACACTCCCCCGAGGTCCGGCCGGACCAGCACGATTCTCCGGGTCTGCCCGCTGAGCGGGCAGACCAGAAGAAAGGTGCCGGCTCCCCCGGCAGCACGCGAGGGTGCTGGCCGGGCGGGGAGTCGGCGGGGGCAGCCGGGGGTGGACTCCCTGGGCTGCTCTCCAACGAGGAAGGCGTGCGGGGGTCCCGGGTGGGACCGGGGCTCTCAAAACCAAGGAGTCAGCGCCAGGGGCCCGGGTGGGACCGGGCCCCCCACCAGTGGCACGAGCAGCCAGGGGTGGGCTCCCCGAGTTGTCATTAACTCACCTGGGGGTCCGGGGGGGACCGGGCCCCCCACCGAGGCCGGCAGAAGCGGCATGAGGCCGCCGCTGGCATCGCGGCTCTCCCCAGCACAGCGGGAGAGCCGCTAATATAATATGCACGGAAAGGAGCCTTAAGCGCCCCATAATGCCTTGCAAGGCATGGGGAAATCCATCGTTTTTGGTGACTGGTGGCCCCCAGAGGAGGGGGGTCACACTCATTTGTGAAAGAGGTGCAGGGGGAGCTGCAGGAGCAACGCAGCCTCCCCCAGCACGAAGAGGAGTCCCTCCCTAAGTCTCCTGGGGACTTGAAAAGGATAACCCCTCAAGGGCTCAGCCAGCATTTTAACATCTTCTGGGCTGGAACTTTTGTTCTACAGCTGAGGGTGTATGGAGAAGTGCTTCAAGGAGTGAAGGGTTGAGTTGGGGATGTCTGGAGAAGAGCATCTCCTGGAGATGAAGGGGTGTAATTGCACCAGAAGTGCGTTTACTATGGTTATTTCTTTTAGAGGGACTTAAGATCACATGTGTAATGTGAAGTACCTGTGTAAGGTGATGTCCTAAGTAAAGTGGGGTTATGTTGCCAGACATTCCTGCTAGGGTGTCTGGCTGTGTATGCATAATCCTGTGATGCCTTTAGGGGCTGTAATTGCAATGCATTCTAATGATCCACAAATGTGATGAGTACTGTCATTCTAAAGTGATGCTTAAACATGTATTCTTGCTGCTGCGCTTAAGTGAAGAACAACCCAGACTGTTAGCCCTGAACATGTAAGGGTGCATACTGTATGGACAATATGAGATGCTCAGTCAGGGTTATGTGTCACCAGGGCAGGTGTACCTATTTTTAATGCTCGTTGAGATAATGGGGTGGGTCGCCACTGGGATGGTGCCAGTGCGCAAGGCCCTCGCTCCAGGTTATGTTCAACACACTGCATTAGGGGGCAAGATGACGTGCAGGCATAGGAGTGGTGGTACTAGACCCCACCCCCCTGCGGGAGGGGTGGAGATGTTATGCAATGTCACAAAGTAATTCCAACAGCTTATGTATATTTGTAAATTGGTGCATAGTATTGAGTAGTGTGTGTTTAATAAATGTACTCTTACTTTTATAAAGCAAAGTACAGACTGGACAATCAATTATTGAGTGTTATTGCTGCGTACCTGTAATGGCGATTACTAGCCCACACCACCTCCCTTGAGTAAGCCTCAGACTGCTCTGCAACGCTACCCTCAGAGAGTCAGGCGCTACAATTGGGTGTTTGGTTCCCAGTGAAGGATAAATGTAGTCATGTTATTTGTGCAGGCCTCACAGATACTGCCTCGTTTTCCAACATTGGTGTCTAGCGGCGGGAAACATAGTATCCCATTCTGGTGCGCATTTATTGCATTTGATAAGTCCAGTTTTGCCACACATTACCTATGCAGTAATGAGCAAATGGAAGAGCGCAAGGCTCTGAGAAGGGTTCAAAGTTTTGGTTATGTGAACTAAAAGTATGGGAAAGGAAAGCCCAGCGCACATATATGTCATGTGAAGATATTATGGTTTACATGTAAACTGTATTGATATGACTGAGTTATGTTGATTATCATGGGCTAGCGGGATGGTGCTTCCAGGAAATGATTGCATACAAATGTTCTAAGCCATATTGTACACCTTTGAACCCTAACACTACATACACTACACCTGCATGAGGAGGGTGTCTCCTCAAGAGATAGGACAGCAACTGATACCTAAGTCACAGATGGGGGTGTAGGGGTGGATTGACTTTTATGGGGGACAGGAGAGGTAGGGGGTCCTGGGAGATTCCCGCGCTTTTTAAGGGCAGGGAGGGTGTCCACAGAAGGGGCCCCCGATATCCTTCCCCCGCTGAAAGTTTCTTGCCATTGGCGCAGGCCAAAACCACTGGAAGGGTGGGGCAGGAGGTTTCTTCACCCTGGGTAGTAACACCCCAGGGGTTCCCATGGTGGGGGACCCCAAGAAACTTTTCCCATGGTGGGAGGAGGGTGTGGTAGAGTTGTGTGTCCGGCAGGCCCCCCAGGTTAACTGGTGGGGAAGGTGAGCAACCCTGAGGTGGCCCCTGGTATGGGGTGGCCCCAATGGAGGGTAGTTCTCGAGTGAGGGTGTGTAGTGGTAGCCCCTAAGTACCCTAGGTGGGCTAGGTAACTGACCCAGTGGAGATCTGAGTGGGGGTGATGTACTCCCTAGATTCCAGGTGAAGGGTTAGTGGTGGACCCTGAGGTGTCATGGTCGGGTAGGTGGTTACCCAAGGAAGCAACAGGATGTCATCCTGGAGCTGGTGTTGTGAACCTGACGTGGTGGCTGGAGTGATGCCTAGCCGGTGACCAGTCAGGTAGGTCCTGTGGGGCTTGGACCCCAGGACCAGGAGCATGGGGGTGTTCCCCTAGCTCGCGGCAGGAGGTTGACTTCTGCAAGGTAGTACCACCCTGAAAGCAGGTGGGGCCCATCTTAAGTGAAAGGACCTTGTGTTTCCCAAAGGGGTGGTGCAGGCCTAGCCAGGATCTTTAGGATCCCTGGCTGATGGAGGTAGTATCGCCCTGAAGGCAGGTGGGGCCTATCTTAAGTGAAGGGACCCTGTGCTTCAGAGGAGGGTGGTGCAGGCCTAGCCGGGATCTTTAGGGTCCCTGGCTCAGTGTGGTAGTACTACCCTGAAGGCAGGTGGGGCCTGTAGGAGAGTAGGATCTGCTTCACATGGGTACCCCCACTTTTTGCTGATGCTTCACTGTTTTTCGACTTTAGTCTGGCTGGGGCCCTGCTAATCAGAACCCCAGCCTAGCTGCTTCCTCTCTAAAATGGTTTCCATGTGCCTTAGGCACATCTCTGATTGGAATCTGGAGTGCCCTTGTAAGTCCCTAGTATATGGTATACTATGTACCCAGGGCATAGGTACCTCAGAGGCCGGCCAGGGGCTGAAGCATGTATTATGCCACCCCTGGAAGGCCAGCCAAAAGGACACCACAGGTCTGCTACTGCATCACAAAATGGATGCCGCTGCCACAGACACAGGTCTGGCCTCCTGCTGCTGACTGAAACTCCGGCAGGGGAGGCCTGGACAATAGGTTTCCTGTCCCAGGGAGGTGTAACCACCTCCCCAGACAGGATAATGTGTATTGGGGCTGGGCGGGAGCACTCTCTGGTGCTTTGAAGTCCTGCACTGGGGGCACATTTGGTGTCCCTGTGCATACCCCAGTTCAAACTGGTTCAGGGGCTTCCAGCCCCTGCTCTGGCGCGAAACGGGACAAAGGGAATGGGTGTAACCACCTCTCTTCCCTGACCCTCCCATAGGTGGGTCCCCAGAGTATGTCCAACCCCCTAACTTGGTATAAGTATGGGACCCCAGTCCTTAGGACTTTAGATTTACCTGGACGAAACTCTGATACAGAATCTTGGACCTTCGACGCTCTACTTTAAGATTAGAGGACTGAAGAATCTCCCTTGGGGTCAAGGAGTGACTCCCCTGCTTGGCAGGCACCTAAGAAGCAATTGTCTGGTCTGCATCGCCGAAGCTCCCGCCGGACGCCGAAGTCTTTGCATCACCAGAGGTGGCTTTCCAGACTTCCCCGAGGCTGCCCTGAGTCCCCAGCAAAGCTGAGGCCCGTAGCTGTTGTGGGTAACGTGGAACCATGACCCCTGGACACCGAGCACATTTGCAAGTACATCCTCTTCCTGGTCTCCCATGAAGTTGTGCTTTGGGCTCCGAGTAGCCCCCGCCTCCAGCACCGACTGCACCGAAGATCACTAGCCTCCACTCCACGAGTGTCCTGTGAGCCAGCTCTAAGTGCGTCCACTCGAGGCTCCTTCGCAGTCGCTAGTCCGTTGGCTAGTGGGCCCTCCCGAAGGCAACTCTTCTTCTGCTTGGGCTTCCCTGGTTGCTCCAGATGTGCCCTGACTTACCCTCGCTGGGTGAGTCCCTCAGACCTTGCTGGTCTGTACCACCGTCCTTCTTCTATTTCCACGTGACTTGCCGTTGCCAAGGCTTGTTGGGTCCAATCCGGTCGCCGACACCCCTGCAATCGACAGACGTTGTGGGACAGCTCGAATCCAGCTCCTGGTCATCGTCAACGCCTTCTGGACCTCATGGCTGAAGAGTCAAGACGACCGTCAACCTACCTGAAGCACCCGACATCGGTGGGCATCTGCTCATCACCTTCCTGGTCACTGGCTAGTGACCCAGACTCTGTCCCCTCTGCTTTCAGGTTCTTCAGATCTTCGATCCACCTTTGTATCCACCTGAACACTTTCGACTTGGCCGCCAGCAGCACTTTGCAGCAGATCGCCATTGAAAACGACGACGAAACCCGACCCCGAAAGACACCTATGCACCCGGCTTCCCTGGGTGAGGTAACTCGAGTACTCCGGTGCTCCCGTGGGTATAGACTCTAGAACAACCTAGCTCTAAAGGGGTTTGCTCCAAGTCCTCCTCTAAGTGTCCCTTTTCTTTGAAACTCAAACCGCGACATTCCCCATAGAAGTCAACGGTGGCTCGCGGATGTGTTCTCACACTGCACGCGTCCCCCGTGGGTCCCCTGTGTCACTACCTTGGGTGGTTCCTTGAGGGCCAAGCACTTCTACAGGCTCTAGGCCCTGTGTCTAGCTCAGTCGTGGTTCTTATACCACTTTATTGGTATATGGTTTGGTACGCCCCTAGGGCTCAAACGGGTATTTGTGCTATTACTGTTGATAACTAACTTATAACTTATGTACTTTGAACTCTAGCCTCATAAAGAGACTAGAGGGGTGTGTTTAGTAATAAATACATATATTTTGAATATATACCTGGTGTGGTCCTCTTTCATTTGGTCACTCAAGAGATTATAAACTGGTAAAACAAGCTGCTTTACATTCCTTCAAGAATTTGCCTGAAGGCTGCTCTCCATAGCTACCACTAGGATAGCTTTCAATAAAGGTTGTCTTTAACCTATCTCCAATAAGGGGTTGTTTGGACTGGTGCAAGGTGCCCACTATAATTAGTGGACAGCATATACCAGGCCAACTTCTCACAGGGCCTATCTTAAGTGAAGGGACCCTGCTCTTCAGAAGGGGTGGTGCAGGCCATCCAGGGATCATGTGGGTCCCTGGACGGTCTCCCAAGGCGCTGCAGGGAGACCGGGGAGAGCCATGAGAGGTGGACCTGGGTGTAGCTAACTCAGGGCCACAGGCTCTCTAAGGGTACTCCGGGAGGAGAGCGCGCCTCTCGGAGGGAAGGGTGCATAGGCCCTGTTCTCGCAGCGGAGAACAAGGAAGAGGTCTAGGTTCCCGGGGTAGTTTCCGTGTGGAGCTACTGACGGGGGGAATGAGCTGTAGGATGTCTGCCGAGGCACCCTCAGTGTTCCTCCCTGGCACTGCCAGTCTGGTAGTGAGGCCAGTCTGAGGTCCTATCAGGGAGCTAGGCCAGTGGCCAAAGGGTGCTTTTCTATGTGGGAAAAGCACAAATGGCTGTGCTTTCTTTAGGGAAGCCAGTCATCCCGAAAGGGTGGTGGCAGCAGAATGACCCCAGCGGCAGGCTGAGGGTGAGGGTCCAGAGAGGTTGCATCTTTGGGGTGCAAGGACCAAACGGAGATAGGGTACTGCTTGGAACAAACTCCGGAAGGGAGACCAGCTAGTGACCCTGGGGATGGGATGTAGACCTATCCCAGAAGACTGCATCGGTGCTGAGGCACTGTACCCTTGTCCAGAGAAGAGGTAGGCATAGTGTTGCATGCCCAAGGGCAAAGGTGGGCCTAGTTAGGCTGAGTCCATGTAGACCATGAGTGACCTAGAGGTATCTAACCTAGAGCCCGGATGGTTCTTAGGGTAGTCTGGGATCCCTGTCATGGGTGGAGATTTCATGGATGGGAGGAGTAGGTGGTCTGAGCGGATAACTGGTGAGTAAGGGGGGTCTGGTCAGAACCCCTTATAACTAGTTATCGCTGACTACGGGAAGTGTACCCATGTAGAGTGGCTACTTCTTCCCTGTAGGAATCAGCTGGGCGTGGCGTGTGTTAGAAGGTGGTTCTGACACTATGGGCCGCCCGGATTTCTCGTTTTTTGAGCACCTAATTGTTGAGCTTTTACTGTAGGGGAGCCTCATAAGTTGGGACTCACCCACAGTGAACTCATAATGAAAGAGACTGCATGGGGATTTTACCGGTGTCCCCCTGGCTTGACCAGGCCGCTGCACAGCAGCAGGGGTAAAGGGCACCGGGCTAGTTACATGCAGACACATGTGTACATGCGTGTGCACATGTGTACGGGCTGCGCAGGGGAGATTCCTGGCGTGCGCAGTCCAGGAGCAGCTACAAAGTGAATGGTGTGGCAGGACTTATGCAGAATTGGGTGGTGACATGGAATAGGCTTTATACACTGGGAAGAAACATGCCAGGGAAAGTCAGTGTGTTTTACTGTATGGTTCACTTCATTATTCCCCTATGGGGAAGTGGAGCCCATGGGCTAGTGTCACTTTCCTAAGGCCTACAAATTCCAGACACGCACTTAAGTCCACTGTAGCGGGTGTGAGAAGAAGTATTCTGCAGAGTCCAGAGTCATATTTGTACTGCTTTTGGGTCATCCATAAAGGTTATAGTCCTCTGAGTCAGCTCATAACCAGGGCCTGGCTGGGGGCTGACCCCAGCAGCCTGGAGTGATAACCTTCCCTCCGAGGAGAGAAGCTGGGTGGAGCTGCAGGCTAATCCATCAGCAGCTGTCACTGGGTGCCAGGCACCGAGCTGCACGAAGGGGAGGCAACTCTGGGGAGAAGGGGCTTTCAGAGACCATGTGGCAGGAGACCCTGGACGACGCCATCTTGAACCAACCCAGAGGCCTGTGCAGGAAGGAGGGAGCAGGGGCAGTGAAGTGATGTGTCACTGTTTGATAGGACAAACAGAGACTTCCTGCCAGCCCCCTCCCCATTCTCTTAAAAAGTGTTGGCACAGGAAGAGAAGCTCTCTCTGGGGTGTGGTCTGCTGAGGCAGAGAATGCTGGAGCCTGGCGCAATGGGCAGTTGGAAGGAGGAACCCCCTGACTGCACCAGAATCCTGAACAGCGCCAGGAGAAGAGCCCAGGACCAGTGCGCAGAAGCAGGGGCCTCTGCGCAGGGAGAAGAGAGGCCCAGGAAGAGAGCCAGGCGAAAGGCTGGCGCCGGGAGCCAGTGAAGACAGCTCCCTGCTGAATCCCCCCTCTCCAAGACCCAGAGGGCGAAGGAGAGTGCTCCCAGTGGCTGGGGAGCACCACCAGGAGCAAGAAGAGGCCAAAATGAAGGCAATCGGACCCCTGGGGGCCGAGATATGCCCCCAGGAAGGTAGGCGACCTTTGACCCCTAAGAAGACCGACGACAAAACACGTGGGGCTCCGTCGCCGGTCTCAGGTCCCGGGGGCTGCTCCCAAAAAGAAGTCATGCCAGGGGGGCGCCGTCGCACACCCCGCAAAAATCGGCCCAAGGGGCCCGGGACCCCATCCCCAGGCCCCGCAGAAGAGCCAAGTCGGGGAGCGCCGTCGCGCTCCCCGTGAAGAGGGCACTGAGGAGGAGGGGGGCGCGCCGTCGTGCAACGCCCCTCATGGCCGAAGTAAATCCGGGGAGCGCCGTCGCGCTCCCCGTGAAGAGTGCCCAGGCGGAAGGCCAGGAGTTCACCCTGGCCCCCGGCGGAGAAGCTAAGTCGGGGAACGCCGGCGCGCTCCCCGTGAAGAATCTACGGGGGCCCGGGACCCCATCTCCGGGCCCCGAGAGGAAGGCGAAGACGGGGGAGCGCCGTCGCGTCCCCCTGGGAAGACTGGAAGGGGCCCGGGACCCCATCTCCAGGCCCCGGTGTGAGGAAGAAGGAGAGGGGAGTGCCGCCGCACTCCCCCGAGGTCCGGCCGGACCAGCGCGATTCTCCGTGTCTGCCCGCCGGAGCGGGCAGTCCAGAAGAAAGGTGCCGGCTCCCCCGGCAGCACGCGAGGGTGCTGGCCGGTCTGGGAGCCGGCGGGGGCAGCCGGGGGTGGACTCCCTGGGCTGCCCTCCAACGAGGAAGGCGTGCGGGGGTCCCGGGTGGGACCGGGGCTCCCAAAACCAAGGAGTCAGTGCCAGGGGCCCGGGTGGGACCGGACCCCCCACCAGTGGCACGAGCGGCCGGGGGTGGGCTCCCCGAGTCATAATTAACTCACCTGGGGGTCCGGGTGGGATCGGGCCCCCCACCGAGGCCGGCAGAAGCGGCGTGAGGCCGCCGGCGGCATCGCGGCTCTCCCCAGCACAGCGGGAGAGCCGTTAAAATAATATACACGGAAAGGAGCCTGAAGCGCCCCATAATGCCTTGCAAGGCATGGGGAAATCCATCGTTTTTGGTGCCTGGTCGACCCCAGAGGAGGGGGGGTCA
Organism: Calotriton arnoldi; assembly: GCA_963921515.1. NCBI lineage: Eukaryota > Metazoa > Chordata > Amphibia > Caudata > Salamandridae > Calotriton > Calotriton arnoldi. The sequence continues at coordinate 3,188,172 of CAWUFW010000345.1, read as the reverse complement.
CCCTCATTTGTGAAAGAGGTGTAGGGGGAGCTGCAGGAGCAACGCAGCCTCCCCCAGCACGAAGAGGAGTCCCTCCCTAAGTCTCCTGGGGACTTGAAAAGGATAGCCCCTCAAGGGCTCAGCCAGCATTTTAACACCTTCTGGGCTGGAACTTTTGTTCTACAGCTGAGGGTGTATGGAGAAGTGCTTCAAGGAGTGAAGGGCTGAATTGGGGATGTCTGGAGAAGGGCATTCCCTGGAGGTGAAGAGGTGTAATTGCACCAGAAGTGCGTTTACTATGGTTATTTCTTTTAGAGGGACTGAAGGTCACATGTGTAATGTGAAGTACCTGTGTAAGGTGATGTCATAAGTAAAGTGGGGTTATGTTGCCAGACATTCCTGCGAGGGTGTCTGGCTGTATATGCGTAATTCTGTGATTTCATCTGTGATGCCTTTAGGGGCTGTAATTGCAATGCATTCTAATGATCCACAAATGTGATGAGTAATGTCATTCTAAAGTGATGCTTAAACATGTATTCTTGCTGCTGCGCTTAAGTGAAGAACAACCCAGACTGTTAGCCCTGAACATGTAAGGGTGCATACTGTATGGACAATATGAGATGCTCAGTCAGGGTTATGTGTCACCAGGGCAGGTGTACCTATTGTTAATGCTCGTTGAGAAAATGGGGTGGGTCGCCACTGGGATGGTGCCAGTGCGCAGGGCCCTCGCTCCAGGTTATGTTCAACACACTGCATTAGGGGGCAAGATGACGTGCAGGCATAGGAGTGGTGGTACTAGACCCAACCCCCCTGCGAGAGGGGTGGAGATGTTATGCAATGTCACAAAGTAATTCCAACAGCTTATGTATATTTGTAAATTGGTGCATAGTATTGAGTAGTGTGTGTGTTTAATAAATGTACTCTTACTTTTATAAAGCAAAGTACAGACTGGACAATCAATTATTGAGTGTTATTGCTGGGCACCTGTAATGGCGATTACTAGCCCACACCACCTCCCTTGAGTAAGCCTCAGACTGCTCTGCAACGCTACCCTCTGAGAGTCATGCGCTACAATTGGGTGTTTGGTTCCCAGTGAAGGATAAATGTAGTCATGTTATTTGTGCAGGCCTCACAGATACTGCCTCGTTTTCCAACAATATGTATACAGGGTGCTCAGCCATGCATGAACATTCACCTAGTCTAAGTGAGTATGAACTCGGTTTCCAGCACCTGAGACCTCATGCTTCATTGGATTATTTAACTAATTTGACTTCATAGTCTGTATCCTAAAACAGCATTGCTTTCTAGTGTCAGAGACCTTCAACCGCCACCCAAAGAAGATTTTGACTTTTGTGCTGAATATAGTCTTTACAATAGCAGACTAAATTATTTTTTAAATGACTACATTAATTAGTGTTGCCCCACCCAAATGATCTGACTCTTCCAACCAGGGCATAAAGCACTATAGGCGTCTTCAACAGATACAGGTTAACAATATGCCTCAATATCATAACACCAGGTTTTCAGTCGCTGAATTCCATATCGAAGTCCAGGGTATTGTCAGTTTTTACAAATAAAATCCAAGCTTGGAAATTGTGACCAGGTGAGATGCACTCACGGGGTCACTCTAAACTGAAGTGACAAATATATTTCCATTTGCAGCAAGCCAAATACACAAACTGCTCCAATCTATATACTAAAGGCAAGTACAATCCTCTTCACTCAGCACTTTATGGACTAGATGGTTGACATGCTCATAGTGTAACTAGGTTGCTTAACTCGCTCTACAGCACAGCTTTTTTTTACCCTGACGCCCAAGAGAACCGTTTCCCCCCTCTAATTACAGATGGTAAAATGAATTACATTTAAAAAAAGACATTTTGCTCATATTCACTCCAATATCTCCCCCTTTATCATTTGGTGTAGGGACATGCGTACAAAGAAAGCGCAATGTCAAATTGCCCACTTCTGAGCACTTCACTCTTGCAGCAGGCAAACAAAGGTGGTACTTAAGACAAACTAAACTTTACAAGTAGCAAGGCCACTGACGATTCACATTATGCAATACCCAAAAGATCTCCACATTTCCTGACTGATTTGACTCACCGTCAGAAGACAAAGGCACATCATTAAAATCAGAAGAAAAGTCGCTGGGCTTGAGGACAGCCCTCTCAGATGGCGGTGCTGGCTGGAAGGAAGGCAAAACAGACATGGATTGTGACAGCGAGGACTTTTGCAGCCCAGGCTTGGAGAACAAATTTTTCAGTTTGGATTTCTTCTTGGTCACTTTCTCAGGAGCCTCCTCATTACTGTCAGCCCCAGGCTGAGTGAAGCTTGGCACTACGGCAGAGGCCGTATCGGGGAAGCCATCCTGGCGCTTGCCTTTAATTTTGTACTTCAGTTTCCCAAATGGTGAGCAGGACTTTTCCTTCATGGACAGGTCGAACATGCTGGCAGTCATATTGTTTCTCATGAACTGGACATCAACTTCAAGCTCACCGCGTTCCTTCTCTTTCTTGCCAGGTTTGGATTGCAGTTTATACCACCTACAAGGAGAAAGAAATACTGGATTAAGTAAAAACAAAACAACAACAAAAAAATACCTTACCAATCTCTAAAAGATCCATGTTAAAAGAAAAGCTATTAACCATATCTCCTAATCCAAAGAATGTTGTGTGTGGTCAAACTGGTGTTTAATGGCTTTAAAATCTCCTAAAACCAGGGACCCTGTATGTGCAACCCCTCCGTCCCATGTATCTCTTTACCATGCCTCACCGCATGTGCCAGTACAACAATAGTTTGGAATAATGTAGAGTAACCCACCTGCTGCTGCACTAATCCCCTGAATTTGGTGTATGTGCTAAGAAACCTATTAGCACCAGCTTCATTTCTAAGTAAGCGAGAAATCAGGGCTACACCATCTTAATGGAGCACCAATGCTGAAAGCGACAGAACAGGACAAGGAGCCTTCAAGGGGTTACTGCCGAGCCAGAGCTCTTCCTGCATCCAGATTTTGAAGAATTCCTTCATTAAGCCTTACACTGTGCAGCAAAGGTGGGAACATTATTTCCTAGCTCAAGATACCTCAGAAGGGAAGGAAGGGTGCGAGAAAGAGATGCTTTCTAAAAACAAGTGCACAAAGTTTTTCAGTTCCATTTTCAAAATGTAATTTGCAAGGATGGCATTTTTTTTTTTTAAAGAGTTTTATATAGCGCGACCAGAACCGAGACATCGGGTATCAGAGCGATTTACATGAGCACCAGTTTGGTTACCGATGGACACATTCATTTTTGTTAGGCACGGGGAGAGTAAGTGATTTGCCCAGAATCACAGGATGTTGAGCATTGTTGCCGAGACTTGAACCCGGTTCCCCAGCTTCAAGGTCAACCGCTCTAACCGTAAGGCCACATCCTCATTAGTATCCTTGTGTTTCCATCATCCATCATATGGGTGAGTCAAGCACTACATGGAAGTCACCTTGACTTCAGTTAAATACATGGTTTTAAGGCACCTACACTACTGCCACCATCACCCTCTCTGGAGCTAGCCCAGTTGGATAGGCATATATGGAACTAGGAGATACTTTCCTCAAGGACCTTGCAATCTTGTGATCCTGTCCTTGTGAATATTTCCGCATCCTATCCACAGGACTCAGAAGCCCAGGCCCTTATATACATAAAAAGTCTGGCTGGAGACAGCACATATATAGTATCCATGAAGAAACAGTCACCCAGGAAAATCTGCAAATGGTCTGTATCAGACTTACTGGACCACCAACACCAGTAGGACTTTAACCAATTGGTTGATTACAGCTGTGTATTGTTCATTCTAGCTGTTTATGGCAAACTAGAATACCCCTTCCTTTTCTGTGATGTAATTAGGGTTTTGCAGATCAAATCAACAAGTTCAGTCTATGTTGCTGAACACCAAGATGTGGGTCTTGGCACCAGTGAAGGCTTCCTTCATTAGAATGTTTGCTGGATCACTATGTAGCGAAGGACCTCAAAACGAGTATTTGGTAATCATACAGCTACAGAGGAAAGGTTGGGTTTACAACACTTTCAAGCCAAGTTTGTAGGCTGCGAGACGCCAGATACTATGGAAAGTAATGTGGGCAGTTCATCAAATCTTAGTTGAGGCAATGGAAGAATCCTCAGGGTATAAAAGTTACATTTTTGGCTCACAAAACATGTACACCGACACTGGTTTGTTATCAGAGGAATCTGGTGCCCTCACTTGGCTACCAAGATTGGCATAGTTGACTTCTGGAAGGGATGGGCCAAGCTAGTCACTTTTCATGATGTGGGCAGCTCAGTTATATGTTCGCTGTAGACAGGAGTGTGCTTACAAGGCCTCAAACTATATTGCGGTTTGAGATTTTGAAATCTTGCTCACTCAAGATGTAAAAGCCTTTGGGGCGGGAAGGAGCGGGCAAGGAAAATAGCTAACAAAGCAAAAGCTTGAATCTACTAACTCAGCAAGCCCTATGCAGCAAAGCAGTTACCAAACTAAAACGAACCAGCCACTGCAACAAGCTAGTGTAAAACTGGAAACCTTTTAGAATGCACTAAAAGGTCAGTGTCCCTAATCTTAATCTGCTGCATTTACCCAAGTTTGTGCCAATGTAACAATCTCTACATATCATTCAATTTATCAAGAGACACCAAACTGGAGGAGACCTGGTAATCCAGTAATGTAGATTACGGGATCCAGTAATACAGGTACTCACTGGGATCTTTTACATGTGTGACACAGCACCATTATTGCTACCGGTCAAACTCGTCCCATTTTTATATGCAGACTTTTACATTGACTACAGGCCTGGGTTTGTAAATGTTACACGTAACATAACTTCAGGGGCTGGGACAATGACGATGGCACAAACTGAAAGCGAGCACTTCAAAACATAATAGGTATGTAGCCAAACAGCCTTCAGGTCAGAGGATGTAGTGAAAGCACTTAAGCCTACATGACTGGAATATCACCATTATGACCCGAAGAACTGAGTTACGGACTACAAATGCAGAACACAGTCACATTTTCCACAGCGAAACAGTGTAATGACGCTGCAGCAGAGGTATGTTTACAGCTTACAGATAACGAATTTTAACGTAGGTGAGGCTGTAGGGGAACTCGGATTTTCCTTTAAATAAGGTCCATGAACTAAAGAACCATTGAATTGGATGGTTGATTAGGATCGTGACATTTATGCAGGTCTCAACACACAAAATGCAGCATCTGTAATCAGCGACGCTATCAAAAGTGCAATATTGAGGCGGAAAGCGCTATTGGAAGGTCTGGCAGGCACATGAAAGGACACCCAGCATGAGCAAGATGTGCAGCCCTTGAGTTTGTCAAGTGAGCGGGGCTTCCACAAAACTACAACTTTCTCGCAGTGTTAATCCAGTGCGTGCACACTGCACGTGGCCCACCACAGACACTCATAGGAATAAGCCACAGGGCATCTACGTGGCACTGCATACCTATCAGCTAAGAGGAGCTCGCAATCTTCAGTGGAAGACCGGATGCTGTCATGGCCTAACTCGAGTGCGAACGAAGGGTGTTCTTGAAAACTGATCACTTGCTAACATTTACCCAAATTGCGTGTCAAACATTAGGAGGCATTTGGTTTTAACAATAAAAGCATTAATCTAATCATTTTTATTTTTGGGAGTGGTGTATAACACGAGCTCATGCCAAAGGTATTGGGAGCGCTTTACACGAGCACTAGTTCCATTATACAGAGCCACATTTTATTTTTATTTTTTTAGGTACGGGGAGATTAAGTGATTTGCCTAAAATCACATGATGTTGAGCTGAAGCTGAGACTCTACCGTAGTTCCCCAATTCCACAATCGGCAGCTCTGCCCGTAAAGTCACACCCTCTCCCCAACGAGTTATTTCTCTTCCTAGCCAATGAACGTTAAACTCCCCAGGTTTGAGACTAACCCGCATGGAGGAATTGTTGCATTGCTCTCCCACGGCCCTGGTCGTTTCGGCCGGGGCAGGAGGGGAGGGGTGAAAACCTGACCCCGGTGCTGTATACTAGGGCCTGCAAGTGCCCAGGGCTCACGGAATGTCAACAGACTTTATCTGAACGCGAACGACAACACAAACTCTTAGTGAAGGCAAACAACGGCGCTGGCCCAACCCTGCTACAGGAACCAAGTGACCAGCTCACAGCATTCAGGGGGCGTTCACCGAAACCCAAGGAGGAAGTGGAACCGTGAACCCCCAGCCCTCCCCCCGGTCTCCCCGTGACCCGTGACTACAAAGCACATGGTGACAGCAGTGCCTTTGTAATCGTCAATAAGACGGAACAAACCTAACAATAACCCATTGTGGCAACGATACTAAGATACTGTCAACAACATTGATGGATGAAACACCACGTTAAGGAGGGGGGGCGAGAAGGCATCGGACTGCGGGGGGGGGCACGTAAAGAAAGAAGTCTGTGCAGTAAAGGGGCCAGTAGCCATGGAAGGACATAAATGACGGCATGGCCGTCATAAGGAGGGACTAACAACCCTACAACCAATCGGAAGGCAGCATTTAAGACACAAGCCAAGGAAAATGATGGGCGGAGAGTGGGCGGAGCTTCCACGAAGCTTCCCCGCTATACTGAATACTGCATGCCTCACAAAGCGAGCAGCGCATGCGCTGCAACACTAGGCTCGACCAACAAAATGACCACGCTTACACTGCAACAAGTTTATAATGTTTTTCTCATTGTACGTCATTGTTCGTCATACCATTGTCTGCTTTTAATTTAATTTTGCACTGACTTTGAAAATATTGCTTGAATCTTTTTTATTTTATTGTTTTCTTTGTGATTATTGTGGAAGTAAACTGAGGGCCGACGGGTGAGAATAAAGCACCCATACTTTCCATGCTGTAGTGCTTCTATTCAAGGGGGTAAAAACCACAACAGTCGGATTTGTCTGACACCCCTAATGGGCTCTATTCCCCGTCCCTAAACTCATAATCGCTGCCTTTTATTTCTGGCCCGCGGGAAAGTAACAGAAAAAATATACTTCACCTTTAAGCGCTGTCGGGGAGATTAGTTTAGCCTGAAACAAATTAAATGTCAATTTCCTCTAGGTTCATCACAGCGTTTTAATCAGAGCCGAAGCATCACTCCCTCTCCCCAAATGAAAAGAGCCCCGCCACACTGACACTAATCTACTTGGCCCTCTCCCTGCTAATTAAGAACTTTCTTTTCCCCATCTTTAGTCTTAAAACAAAGTGCAGGCGAGACCCATTTTTGTCACTGGGAAAACTATAAAAGGAGGTTAATATTAATTGGAAACTGAGGGGAGACGCGAAGACGGCTGCCGCTCACACAGCCCTGCTCAGAACAGACACCGGGAGATAAAGCAAACTTTTGTCTGTGCAGATGGTGAGGGAAAATAAGAAAGAATATGAGCAATCAGAGAGGGATAATCGTTACGCTTACTTTTTCAAGAGCGTTTAGCATTTTAATATCCAGTAAACTAAATATAATAAGGGCAGAAAAGCACCAAAGCTTATACACACCAAGATCCTTGCAGTGTCTCTCCCGTCTCCTTTTAATCTTTTTGAAACAGCAATTGTTCTCTCAATTAATTATCTCTCCCTGTCCCTCCGTCCTACCGCCCCCTCTTTACTTGCATTAGCTCCACGCGGTGGGGCCTGCTCATTTGGCGTCAGAATAATTTCTCGAGATTGGGTGCACCTGCAGTGAAGCAAAACTGTGAACTAATAATTTGTGCAGCTCCGGGCTGCTGGGCTGGAGAGGCGCGAGCTGTGCTCCCGGATGTAGCGCGAACAATGAAGATGAAATCTAATTACTGAGGACACATCGAGCTCGCTACACAGTGATGGACGCGGCTGCAACTTGACAGATGAAGAGAGCCATGCCTTAAGTTGCCGTCTAGCAAAACTTCATACAGAAATGCATGTTTACCGTTGAAATGCTCAGGCTAAGCTCTGATGGTCCGATCGGTCCTAAGGAGCAAGTGCTCCCCGTAGGATGGGTTGGGACCTCGGATGATATAAGGGAACAGTTCCTCTCCAGAGAGGTTAGGCTTCCAATAAGAGAGGACGTGGGACTTCAACAAAGAGGCGTCCTTGCAAGTTTTCACTCAATGAAGATTTTCTTCTTACAAGAACTAAGAATGGAATTTTATTAATGGGGTTTTGGGGGAGGGGGGTGGTGGCAGGTCACTTTGGAGCCTTGCTCCCTGGGCGTTTTGGGTGAGTCGAACAGAGGGGGCAGGATTTGAGGTGTAAGTAGGCAGGAAGTCAGGGTTAGTCTTCTGGTAAGTGTACGCCAGCTACCAGAGGCTAGTTTGAGTGACTGGGGAATTTTGGACCTAGGCCACTTTGAGGTAGGTGAGGTCTCCTTAAGGCAGTTAAGTCCAATAGCAAGGTGCTGGAAACGCTGATGGAGGCAGGTGCTAATTACCTCCAAAAGGTCACTGGAGCAAGCATGGGTGCCGAGGCTTACAAGGCGAGCTGCAGGCGGGTGGTGGCCGCAGTGCTCTTTTGCTCGCCCCGAGTATAATTAGGAAGGCGGAGTAAACAGCAGATGTAGTGGGGGTTAGCCATCTAGGCGGTGCGTGAGGAGCTGAGGGGGCCGAGAGTGCATTACGACCTTCCTGGTCTGACAGGCTCCACAGAGTGTCAAGAGTGTTAACAAAGCAGGAGAGTTAGGAAGGTCAAAGAGGACTGGTGGACATACCTTCAGTCGTGCCCATGGCTCTGCGTCCCCAGGCAGCATCGTTGATGGTTGGGAAATTAAGCCCGAGAGGTGGGGTGTCCTGTACGTGCTGCCAGGGGACGTCGCCATGCTCCTCAGAGGCAGGGGTTGCAGGTCAACATAGTAGGAAGATGTTGGCATGTGGGCATGCCCCTCACATCACTGATGCTGAGGAAGGACCACTGATGTGGTCTGAGGGAAATCACAGAATATTAGCGTAGGAGGACACAATTATGGAAGCGGAGGCAACAAGGTTGGTGGGGGGATGCGGTGGTATTAAAGGCAATGGGAGAAGCAAATACGTGGCTGGTGGGTAGGGGGCTGTTGGGGGTGATGAGCATCTCCAGGGGAAGGCTTCCCCATTGAGGAATACCAGTAGCCAGGTTATTCCTCAAGAGGCAAATGTGTTTGGGTGCCATAGGAGGAGCTCATACAGCTAACTTAGGGGAAGATGCAGGCGCGGCCGGTACAGGTAAGAGCGGTGGGGCAGTGAGGTGGGGGGAAGTCTACAGACGACGGGATAGAGAAATAAAATAAATAAATAAAACCACTTACCTTGCGCTCTCCGTATCGCCGATTCGTGGGGAGGCCAAAAGAGCTTCAGGGATTAATGTAGTGAAGGAGGTTGGTGTCATTCAGGCTCCCAGGACACTGGTGGAACAAAATGGGAGCACGGAAGGAAGGATACATGCCATGACTGGATGAATGTCTTTTGAGTGGGCCTGATCCTATGGTCAGGTAAGGATATTGACAAAGAGAGAATGAAAGTGGTGGTACACTCTATTGGGGTGGGGACGATGGGTTCAGGGGGCATAAACTGCTTTGTGGAAACACCTCATGGCTGCAACAAAGGATAGAATTTTGGAAAATAATATTTGAAGTTGTTCAAATTACTACACAGGAAAGTGCATGCCAAGGAGGGGTCCAAGGAGGAGGAGTATGAATTGGCCCACCACCTGTGGCAATTGAAAACTGGACTGCAGCATTCGTAATATATGCCAGAGTGTATTGTGAAAAGTACCCAGATAGATGCATTGCCCTATTAAATATATGGATCTAACAAGGAAGGCCCAAATAACATTTGGGGTGCTTGCATGGGTACACTACCACATGTCAAGTGGCTTGCCATTCATATATAAGGTCTTTCCAGGGTGCCCCCACCCAGGAAGGAGTGGGGTTACTTGGTAAAAGTCAAGCAGGGCTGTCAGGTGCTTGCTAGTGATACAACAGAAGTTTCTTTAATAGGGAGTACCGTTGCTTTAGACATGAATGGCTTAAATGCATCGGCAAACATCCCATTACTGACTGTGGTATCCCAAAGGGGAGTGCTTAGGGAGGACAAGGGGGTGCTGAGGGGAGGACCAGTAGGACCAAAGAGAAATGCCAGCTGACTAAGGGGAAAAGGCACATACTCCAATTAAGTCGAGGAGTTTGCTATTGTGGTTGCAGGTGTATGGTGAAAACCATGACACAGAGATTTTGGGTGATATATTTTCAGTTGGTTTTAAGTTGGGTTATGAAGGCCCATGAAGAGGGAGGTTGGCAGGGAATCCATGCTCAGCAAAAGCATTGCCAGAGGTGGTGTGGGCCAAATTGATGAAGAAGGTAAGTGAAAGGAGAATGAAGGGATCATTTGTGGATTGGCCTTTGGTGAGACTGGCTGCCATTGGTGTGGGACCCAAAAAAGAGAAAGGTGAGTTTCGCCTTACCCAAATTTTGTCTTGACCGAAGGGTATTTCGGAGAACCACTACATTTGACAGGAATTGGCATCTGTGGATGTGGCTTTTGAATTAGTGAGGAACATGGGCGCTTGGGGTTATATGGCAAAGAGTGGCATTAAGGCTTCCTTAAGGCTACTGCCTGTGCATCCAGATGATTATGAACTACTAGGAATGTTGTTTGCTGTTTGTGTTTTTTTGTGGACAAAGACTTGCCTATGGGCAGCTCTGTCTCATGTGCATTATTAGAGAAGTTTGGTACCATTCTACAGTGGGTTTTTGAGTTTCAATCTGCAGTTCACACGGTTACAAATTACTTGGATGATTTCTTGTTGGTGGAGTCGGTAGATCCAGCTGAATGTGTGGGAATGTTGGCTACCTTTCACGATGTGATGCAAGAGATTGGTGTTTCACTGGCACTACAAAAAAACACTGGGGCCCCAGAGGGTCCTGTCATATTTGGGAATTGAGATTTATTCTGAGAAAATGGAAGCCAGGCTGCCACAAGAGAAGTAAGAGATTTTGTTGGAGATGCTAGATGAGAAGTTGCAGGAAAAGAAGGCGGTAGTGCGTGAGATTCATGTTTTGTTGGATCACTCGAATTTTGATTGTCAGATGGTGAAATCACTGTGCACTTTTCACACGAGATTGGGATTGGCTTTAGCCATACACAATTTGCTACACCACAGAGTTCGACTGGTTGCAGGATTAAAAGTGGACATGTGGACGTGGAAAGTGTTTCTCAAGAAATGTAATGGCATACCTTGGAGGGAGTGGGGAAGGAAACTGAGTGGTCCACACAAATCTTTTCGGATGCTACAGAAGGCATTGGCTTCAGTTTGTTTTGGCAGAGGAAATGATGTGCAGAGGAGTGACCATGGGGCCTGGAAGCACGAGGAAAGGAGTATAACATTCCGGAAATTCTTTCCAATGGTGGTGGCTTTTGCGTTATGGGGAGGCAATTTCAGGAACAGAAGGAGTCCTTTATTGTTGACAACATGGCCATGGTAAATATTGTAAACAGGCAAATGATGCTGGATTTGAATGTACCACAAATGTTTCAAGATTTTGTGCTGTGCTGCTTGACCTTCAATGTTTAGTTCCGTGCAAGCCACGTACCAGGGGTCGACAATGAGATTCCTAATACTCTGTCTTATTCACAGTTGAGTTGATTTCCTGGTCTAGCGCTGGAAGCAGACTTGTCGAAAACACCTATGCCTTTGGAGCTATGGAATGTAGGAGGCAGACAGTGATGAGGCTTCTTGATGGGGCTGTTGATGCTATCAAAACGGAAGGCCTACTATGAAGCATGGGAAGAATTTGTGCAATCTAGAGCAAAAAGGAGCACAGGGGACGGAATAGTTATGGTACACCACAGTAATCATGTAATTACTTTCATTATGTGTTTCATTGAAAAAGGCTTGTCATGAGTTTTGATTGCAGAAAGTTTTAATTTATGGTAGGCTTTTTTGGTGGTATGAACCTTTAGTGCTGAAAATGGATAAGATGATTTTGAAGGTTGAGTGAGAGATTTGTGTCAAGGATAATACGGAGGCCCGTGATACTATAGCACTGCAGAATCAGCCTGTCCAAGATGCAGGGAGGTGGGGCAGAGTTCCTACATATACTGTGGAGTTGCCCATCACTTAATGCTTATTGGGTAGCAATGAAGGACACAGTAGCTGATATTATTGCATACCAGTGCACTGCTTGCTAAGGTGGTTCCCACACACTGCAAAGCCAAAGGCCACAAGTAGGTTCCAAGTCTTAGGGCCTCATGACGAGTTTTGGCAGTCCTCCTGTCTGCCCGCCACTGCTGTGCCGACAGGAGGACCACCAAGCACTTCGTGCGCCTGCCCGCCGGATTATGACTCAAATCCATTGTGGGCAGGTGATGCTGCAGCAGCTGTTTAAGGCTCATAGGAGAGCCTTAACAGCAGACCGCCACCATGGCAGCGCCTGCAGCACATTCCTGCATGGTATGGCATGCACTATGTCGTATATGCCATAGCGTGCAGGAACGGAGGTGCAGTTCCAGCAGGGCACAGTATGTGCCCCCCTGCATGCACCCCCAGGCCCAGAAGAGGCAGAGGACCCTGTTAGGGCCCCCTTACTACCATGTCTGCCACCCTTTTCATGGTGGGCTCACCGCATAGAAAAGGGCTGTGGAAATGAAAGTCGGAATATGCTCGGTGGTGCCCCAGTGGCACCGCCAGCATATTCCTGACCCTTTCCGCTGCGCAATTGGGAGCGATCCAGGATCACGCCAGAGGCGGCAGTCCTGTGGTGGTCCAAACGCCACAATCATAATACTGCGAGCAGACTCTCAGTGGTAGCCTTTATTTTGGCAAAAAGGGAGATCACCAGGAACTGGAAGACAGCTAGTGGGCATCGATTGGAGACATGGCGATGAGAGTTAGAGAGATGGGCGGGTTATGAGAGTGCAGTGCTGCTCTGAGGCTAGACAGGGAAATGGTTTATTGGACATTTCCAGGGCCTGGGAGGAACTTGTGGATTGCATGAAAGATCCTGATCCCCCGTCACCAGCAATGTCCCCGGGCAACCCTTCAGAGATGGCCCCTGCTTAGAATTGCTAGACCAATTGAGTTGCAAAATGTTGATGCTTTGCTCCTTAGAGTCTGGCTCCAAATCACAGACTATGATCACCAATTGCCTTATACTTGCCAACGTAAAATCATTCCACTTGGTACACAGATTCTTAACGCATAAATTCATGGACGCGGCTAGGGGAGGTGGGTGGGTTTTACAGGGTAGGTGTGCATGATCTGAACATGTTGGAGATGTTGGAGGTCATGTCCTTATTCATGAGATGAACTAACGTTTCTTGAAAAGTAATCAAATCTTTTTTTTTTAAAAGGGACAATATGGAGGCCCATTACGTTGGATTTTTTGGGGAAAGTGTTACAAGGTTTGGAAAGGGTGTGTGTATCTGGGGAAGAGGTGGTTTTGTTTTCAGTGCTAATGGTTTGGGTATTCTTTGGTGGTTCCTGGATTTCAGAACGCCTGGTAGGAGGTGCAGGGGATGGGGTGAACTGATCAGTGGCGAGAAGAATCAACAAGAACAAAAACATCTCCACTTCCATGTTATTTTGATGTTATCATTTCATCTCTTGTTTAAAAGGTTTTATCATCAACCACTGGAAGGAAGTATAAAAAATATTTTCAAATATGGGTCAGGGATCATGTTCAAGATCGAGGTCATTATACACTGGTGGTAGGAAACCTCTGCTTCCTCCTTAAATTCATGGCAAAAGCATATCAAAAGCCACTTGAAGTACTTGCCCAAAAAATAGATGTAAAGTAATCACTATTGCGTGATTGGGTGAGCAATTTAATGCCCCCTTGATCAGAGTCAGTAAGGGACAGAAATACACACCGACACTTATCAGTTACCTCACCTATACGCTTGGCTTATGATCCCCTTCTCGACTATATGAAGTCATCTGTACATTTATCCTTCTTCCTTCATCATACCCATAGTGCACGAAAAAAAATCACCTGTAAAAAAGAAGGCCCTCACTCCAGAAACATGTTCATTATAAAAAATAACCAAAGACATTCAAATGATGGCTTAAAATAAGTATATATAAGAGTGATAGAGCGATAGGGATATCTCCTCTGGATAGCTGCTCATTCTGTCCACAGTATCTAAATATATATGAGTAATGTGTGTTCCCAGGTATTGTGCAACAAGGTCTGTGATGAGACATTTTGCATTACATACTACTCGTATGTTTAAAGAATGCTGGCTCTTACGGTTACAATACACATACTTTGTGTCAGAAGGTGGGAACATTAAAATATGTGTACTGTCTACAAAACAAAACACTTGTGGAAAATGTGCAACTGCATCAAATTTAATTTTGGCACTTTTCAACTCTGCAGGGGTTCTAGGAAAAGAAATTAGGAAATGTGTTCTAGCCAATATTGCCTCTATAACATTTATGAAAACCCTACATAATGCACTTTGTGAAATTCCACCTGCTACAATCACAGTGCATTGTTACCTACCAGAAGTAAGCAGGTAAAAACTACACAAAACCTACCTGAATTGCTAAACTGTATTAGAGAGGTGTAAAAGCTGGTATCATGAAAGGACATCAATAGTCAGTTGGTTATAATTAAACCAACTGCTCCAACTGACTCCCACTTTCTCCCTCTGTCCACATTCCAACCTTTACCATTCCATGTGACCTCATTACATTCTACAGTTACATAAACAGAGAGAAAGGTGCGGGCATGTGATCATATGAATGCTGTTACAAATGTTAATCCCACACACCTCCCCTCTATAACAATAAGAAATTTAACACATAGAAAAAAATATTAAAACATGTAATAAATGAACATTTACCTATATAAATGGCACTGGAGTGGCTTCAATCCTACCTTTCTGATAGGCAACAGGCGGTTGCTCTTCCCCCGTACCAATCACGGTTCATGAATGTCCAGCATGGTGTGCCACAGGGGTCTGCCATCAGTCCAATCCTATTCAATATCTATATGAGGCCTCTGATTGCTGTCATCAAATCTCATAACATCAGTCTCGTGAATTATGCCGATGACACTCAATTGATTTTGTCGCTAGAAGGCCACCATTCGCTTTCGCTGGAAAAATTTCATGACTGTCTGCAAGACACCGCATTATGGTTACGAAATAACTATTTACAATTTAATGGGGAAAATACCGAGGTCCTGTGTTGCTCAGCTGGGAAGGTTCCCCTCCCACTACCTACTGGGTTTTGGCCACTCCCGGTGACAGCTCCACTGATTCCCACCAAGGTAGTACGCAATTTAGGAGTCAGCTTTGATTGCAATCTGAGTCTAGAGTCTCAAGTAAATAAAACAGCTGGTAGCTGTTTCGCTCTGATTAGAGTACTCCGAAGGATCCTCCCACTGCTCCCCACACAGACCAGATCACTGGTAGTAGGGAGTATTATCCTGAGTCAACTGGATTACTGCAACGCATTGTTGCTGGAGTCTCCTAAACATTTGATAGGGAGACCCCAGAGAATCCAGTCGATGGCGGCCAAGCTAGCTCTAATGAGACCACGTCAATCATCGGCATCTCAGGCTCTCTCTGAGCTCCACTGGCTCCCAGTTATGCAGAGGGTACAGTTCAAATCGCTATGTATAGTTTTTAAGGCTCTGCATGGCCTTGGGCCCAAGCCATTACAGAGCAGATTTGAATGGTATGTCCCCTCGCGTAACCTTCGCTCCTCCTTGGCTAAACTGGTGAGAGTGCCCAGGTTTAGAAGAGTCAGATCAGGAGGAAGGGCTTTCAGCATTGCAGCAGCTTCGGCTTGGAACAAACTCCCAGCCGAACTCAGGCAGATGGAAAACCTGTTGCCATTTAGAAAGAAGTTGAAGACTTGGCTCTTTCCTAAAGCATAAGTCTTGGTCGTGGTTCTTTAGCTCTACTGATCCCGTGCACCCCAATTTACTCAGAGTTTAGCTGGTTTTACGTGTTAAGCGCCAGGATACCTGTAGGGTCACAGTGCGCTCTATAAATGCTGATTACATTACATTATATAAATACAATTCTTAAGTGTTTCAGACCATCAGTCACTATGAGTGACATAGTACTAGTTAAATTCCATGCCTATTTCACAGGGAGCACTAATGCGCCTGATGCTGCGTGTCTGCCTTCCAGACACCTTTGGGCAGATTTACAAACCCCTTGCGCCACTGTTGCATCACTTTTCCCATGTTAAAAATGACGCAAAAGTGGCGCAAGGGCCTTGTAAATAAGCCCCCTAATACGGCTTCTCACAGAACACCCGATGCGGCTTCTTCCCACACACTTGATGTGGCCTCCTGCCTCGCCCAACTCAATCCTCCTGTCGTGCACCTGATGCAGCGTCCTCTGTGTGATGCACCTGATGCGGCCTCCTCTTGCGCTCTTAACACGGCCTTCTGCCATTATCAGCAAGCGCACTGAAACAGCCACATGCCCAGACCATTGTGCGTCGTATATGGTTTCAATTATCTTAAACAGGAATCACCAATAACTGAAACCTCCATGAGGTAAATATGCCACGATATGCTGGCTGAAGGGCTGCAGCACAATACAAAAGTCAAAATACATACCCTAGTTTTTGTAGTTCTCCACATGTTGTCTCTGACACCGCGGAGCACCAACAAATGTCTTTGAAGTAGAAACACCGTGTTAGGATCTCCTGCATCCCATCCTCGTCGCCAGTGTAAAAGCTGGTAGAATGAAAGACCATCAATAGTTAGCTGGTTATAATTTGATAGGCTTATTGTTAGCAAAGGACCTCATTCAGGAATTCAGGAAATGTGACCTCATTACATTTTACAGTTACATAAACAGAGACAAAGATTCAGGCATATGATCATATGGATGTTATTACAACTGTTAATACCACAATAGGCCTACTTAATAGAAGGTCCAGCATATTAATTAAACTCAAAATTGCCTGTTTGGTAAACCTGTGTCTGGCATAAACCTCCTCATCAGTTTGTTCAAACAAAGTCACCCTCTGCCTAAATATCCCTTCTCTCCTCCTCTGTTGAGCTCCCAGAATGTGCATCCTCCTCACTACAGCATACAGTGAGCCATTGCAAAAGATTGTAAGGCATTTGTTGACCCCTTTTTATACTTTGCATCTGGTTACCACCTGTTTCAAATCCAGGGTATTTTGTTCATGCATGTGTTTTACCAAATTTCCTAATTGCGAATGCTTTGTACTTCGAAATAGTAAATCACAAATTGGAAATCACATTTAGCGATTCGGTATTTCTAATCGCAAAAATAAGAAAACTTAATTAGGTGACGTTTAATTTTAAGAAACACTAATTTACAGACATTGTACTTCACAAGCAACCTACTTAGCAGTTGCTAACCAGTTTGCAAATGGTAACGACTCGTAAAATGTTTGTACATCAGGCCCTTAGCTCAGTGCCTGCAATACATGAACTGCCTACTTTAGTAAAAGCAGGATCAACATGCAGTCAGTGTTTTTGGAGTAATCTCTTAGCCTCCTGCTAATATGAACCAATAATTATTCAGACAACAATAGCTCTTGTAAAAAAATCAAATATAATGAAACAACCTATGACTGGAAATTAACAAGAATATATTTTGTTTATAGCAGCAAAGAAAAAGGCTGTGTTCATAAAAGAAAGGGACTGCCTGGCAGAGAATGGACTGTAGTGGGTGATTTGTTTTATACTTCGTTTAGCCTCAATTTCATTGAGATTCTGTCGAAAGGTACTTTCTGTGTTTGTTTAATTTTTGTTGCAAGTTAGAATGAAGAAATACCAAATTCACAGTGAACAATTCGCAAAGTTTAAGTAGGATCATCTTACTCTTGAAAATCTAGGAGTCACATCAGTTTACAGAAAAATGTGTGAATCGGGGCTCTACAGCACAACTCGGTTTTGTAGGTCAAATAATAAATACCTCAAGTCCTCTCCTTTGGTGAATGATCTTGTTGTATGAAGCAGCACCCAAGGAGGCCACTACTGATGCCTGCCTACCACGTATGTTAATTTTTGCACGCCTCGCATCATGGATAAAAATGGACTACTACACCTCACTTAGAACAGCCCTGTTTATGAGTCGCAAACTAACTGTTGAAGGACCACCTCAGCAACGTGGAGTCTGTCTAGGGAACACAGCTATTCATAGCCACATAAGGCTCTCGATGAAGAAGCTCCATAGTCCTCAATCTCTGTGGGTTTCAGACCAGGGCCGGCTCTAGGGTGTTGCGACCGGTGCCACTGCATCGGGTGCTGACTTCGGGTGGGGGCTCCGTATTTTCAAGTATGTTATGGTTTTAAAACCACTTGCTGCTGCTGTGCTCCTTGCCTCCAACAATTTTCAGGCAACAATAAAAATGTCAAGATAACTCTGGTGATTAATGTTCTTCCCTGAGAGAGATCTTAAGATTGTAATTGTATTGTAATTGCATTTGTATAGCGCTTACTACCCCTGAAGAGGCGTCAAAGCGCTTTTTCGGCGAGTAGCACGCTACTCCGGGACCCATAGAGGATTAGTGTTGAATTAGTATAGTGAAACATGCAAGTAAATTTTAAGTGGTGGATATGTTAGTCAGTTATTTGGATTCGGAAGGATAGCAGAAGGATAGAAGAGGAAAGAATGTTTGTATTTATATTATGCTTCTAACCCCTTGAATCGCTTTTTTTTGGCGAGTAGCACGCTACTCCGGAAACCCATAAAGGATTAGTGGTGAATTAGTATGGTGAAATATGAAAGTAATTTGAGTGGTGGATATTAGTCAGTTATTTGGAGTGAGAAGGATAGCGGAGGGATAGAAGGGAAAGAAAGGTTTGCATTCATATAGCGCCTGTTACCCCTGATGGGGTGTTGAAGCGCTTTTCTGGCAAGTAGCAGGCTACTCCGGAACCCATAAAGCATTAGTGTTGAAAATTAGTATAGTGAAATATGAAGTAATTTGAGTGGTGGATATGTTAGTCAGTTATTTGGATTGAGAAGAGTTAGGGAGGGGTAAAAAAGGAAAAAAGGTTTGCATTTATATAGCGCTTGTAACCCTGATGAGGTGTTCAAACGCTTTGTTGGCGAGTAGCACGCTACTCTGGAACCCATAAAGGATTAGTGGTGAATTAGTATAGTGGAATATGGAATTAGAGAAGTGAACATGCTAGTCTGTTATTTTGATTGAATAGGATAGTGGAGGGATAGAAGAGTGAAGGATTTCTTTTTTTAGGTCATAGCAGTAGGAGGAGGCTTTTGGATGAGTAAAAAGGGTTTTTGGAGGGAAAGAGTCAGAGGGAAGAGTTTAGAAAGGTTTGTTTTGGGGGATCGGTACAGTAAAGGAGGTGTCAGAAGATGCAAGGAGGGGTAGAGTAGGAGAGAGTCAAGAAAGGGTTATTTTGGGGAACATAGTAGTGGTATGGCGTTTGGGATAAATGAGAGAGTGGGTGTAGAGGTTATAATGATAGATGTATAGGGTGAGATAGGGTAGTGAATTGGAAAGAGTAGTAGAAAGAAGTTTGAGATGAGTCAGAAAGTTGGGCTAGAAGATATATTGAGGGAAGTATAGTCTGAGAAATAGGGTAGTGCATTGGAAATGCTAAATTAGAAGAAAGTGATAAATATATAGATCCATAAGTACATTGAAAGTATATAGATGCATAAAGGAGGTAAGTATATGCAGATTAAAGATATTGATAGAGGTAGCGGATGAGAAATAGGGTAGTGCATTGGATATGCTTTTTCAGGAGAAAAGTAACAGACACACAGATCCAAGTACATGGAGGTACATAGATGCCCAATGGAAGCAAGCACATGTAGACCAAAGAAGAATTTTTTTTTTTCTTTTTTTTTATAACAACATAATTATTGTACATGTTTATACAAAGCAATACACGAAGATAGGCACATATCTATAGTGAAAATCAATGCTTATGTACAGACGGACAAATACATAGGGTGGGTATTAATGAATGGGAAAATGGGTAGCATTCCTGGCCCTGGTCCCGACCAGTTTCGAACAGGCTCAAACAGGCACTCACCCTTGTCCTCTCCACCCTTAGCCTCGACGCCAGGGCTGAGACGCCCTAAGCCTTGGCCGTTTAAAGCCCTAGTAGTCAGGTGACCCCTTCAGCCAATGGGAACCCTAGCCCTAACAATATCCAATCACAGCACTAGCCCTAAAATCTAGAACCAATAGGAGGCGAGGACCTTACAGCCAATCTTAGCCCTAGTCCAAGCACCCAATCAGTTTCAAAAACCCTTGATCTCTACATCCAATAGAGGCCCTAGCCCTACCAGTAGTCTCAACCCTAGTCCAAGCAACCAATGGCACAGGAAGCCCTAGTCCCTACTTCCAATAGAAAGCCTAACCCTACTCTTAGTCCCACACCTAGTCCAGCAACCAATAACACCAGAAGCCCTAATCGCTACTTCCAATTAAAGGCCTAACCCTAGCCCTAGTCCCACCCTAGTCCCAACAACCAATAACACAGGAAGCCTTAGTCCCTACTTCCAATAGAAATACTAACCCTAGCCCTAGTCCCAACCCTACATTGATTGAATCACAGACCCAGAAACCAATCAGAACCCTCAAATACCCAAACAATGAGGACACTAACCCTAATCCAATAGAAACATCAGATACAACCACCAATCAGTGTACACATGTACCAAACAATATCAGACTATATAAGGTCCCAGCTACCTCAGACAAGGTTTGCTGGCCAGGGAGTTGGAAGTTGCTTCTCTATTCAGAAATCTCCTAGTAGACAGACCGGCTCAATCCACACTTTGGACTTCTGCAGGTAAGGCCCCAACAAACTTGTCCTCTAACAACACTATTTGTATAAAACTTTACTCCCTCTCCTGGCCAAATAGTGCAGAGGGTTAATATGCCTGCTGCAAAGAACGTGCACCATGCAGATCATAAAGTGCATATAATTAAATAGGTCAGTGTATAATTGCTTTTGTCAGAGAGATCAATTTTGTATTTGCAGTTTATAAGTTAAAATCCTAATATAGAACAGTGATCTATTAACTGTCATCAAAGAGCTGCATGCAAACTGCAAGGTATAGATTAGAGCTCTATTACTTTTATCATTATAATGTTGTAAAAAGGGTTCATTTGGGTAGAAATCAATTCTTATTAATAAAGAGAACCCCCAACCATGGTGTTGCGATTTAAATTCTGAGGTTCCGCTTCTCCTGAACAAGCACTCTTAAACTATACTGACCACGAGTATGGATGACATGCGACTCCTACACCTTGTGGTTCTTTGTCTTATGTAACATTTCTTTTACACTGATTTACACACCTATAATTGATTGTCTCTGTGCAATGTGTGTGTGATGTAAAGTGCTCTCGCACCCTACACTGATATGAGTGGCACTATAAAATGAATTAAATGCATCTGAGACTTAGGGGCCGATTCCGATCTCGGCTGGTAGGGAACCGAATCGGATTCGGCTTTACCGGATCCGATTCGGAGGCCTCTTTTCCGACCGATTCGTGCATGCGTCCGGGCGAGCGAGTACGATGCGAGCGTACGCGAAATCGCCGACCGACTCGTTCGCAGGTCCGAACCGCTCCGACCGACTCGCACGGACACGACTCGCACCGCGCAAAGGAGACGTTCCCCGACCGAGCAAGTACGATGCGCGCCTCGAGCAGTCCGACCGACTCGCGCCATCCGGCTCCAAAGAGCAGTCGGAGCCGGACTTCGGGGGTTCGTGTCGGACCCCCCTGCACGCGTAGCCGCGCGAGTCGCACACAGGGGGGACCCATGGGTCCCCCATACACGTGCATGTACGGCGCGAGTCGCATCGACGCGTACCCGCTGTAGGGGGCGCCCTTGTTCGCGACGTACCCATTGAGTAAATGGGAGCCCGTGTACGCGTTGTACGACCGGCTCCCATTGACTTCAATGGGAGTCCGACCGAATCGAGTCCGATAGCATGCGTACGCATCGTACTCGTTCGGTCGGGCTGCTAGAGTCCGATTCGGTCAGAAATCTCTCCGGGTCCGGCTCGGTCGGAGAGATTTCCTGCCCGAATCGGAATCGGCCCCAGAGTGTTATGTAAACTTGAGAGGCACTGTTAAAGGGTGGTAGTGAGGGACTCCCTGGCGGAGGTGGTCACTGAGGGCGCCAACAAATATTGTCGCACCGGGCGCCACCAGCCTGTTTCAGACCTTTCCCTCTTGAGGTTTCAGAGCCCAGCGCTCTTAGTCCATCCCAATATTCTACAACCACCTCTTTTTGTTTCTTTGGCATCCCCCGGAAACATGAGCTGTCAATCACTCTGCCACAGTGCACAAGAGTGCCTCAAGGTTTTATGCAGTATAAACATACACACATTAAGCAGTAGGGGGTACCATTTACTTTATTCCTTTCCAAACATATTGTTTGCCTATTTATTTAATATGTTATTCATTGTGCTAAGCTACTCCTGCCGTGTCCCACGACTGTCCAAGTCATGCAGCATCCAGTCCCTTTACTCTTTCTTACTGCATGGGAAGCCCAGCTCTTGTGTAGCAGTGGTCTAGGCTCACAGGTGTTCTCAACAGTGCTCCTGAGCTCTGCAGTTAGTGAATTACTCAGGCTCGATATTACTTCTATCCCCAAGGGCTTCCTTAGGGAAAAGCATTGACCCCCGGCCATCAGCAAGACAAGCGTAGACAACAGGCTCACAGCAATTTACCTAACGTTCCCGAATCCTGCTCCCTCGAGGCTGACTCACTATGCACGCAGCATTGATTGCAGATTTTATTTTTAGATAATTTTGCCAAAATAAACAGCTTTTTGCCTTCATCCCTGCGCCTTGTCAACGACGAGAAAACAAAAGACACAAGCTTGTGAGGAAGAACACTTTCAGAGTTTGGCCCAATTAATATGATGGGCCGCTTTCGCTGGTGCTATTATTCCTGTATGTGTTAAAGTTGTGTCGCCTGCCTAATTTATCATGTGCGCACTGTAGAAACTACATCGTTCCCGGGGAGGCTTTTTGTAGTTCATTCTCTTCACTAAGTATTTTCAAGTCTTAACTCATTGGGATGCTGCTGAAAATTATCATCATGGCTTAATTGCTGTTTTCTATTACTTTGCATCAAGGGGGCGTACTATGAGTGGTACATGGGCGTTCCCATGGAACCACTTACAATTTTCTGATGCAAAACCCTAACTACTAAAAAAGTAGACAGGGTTTTGCATTAAAAAAAACGCAGTTTTGAAATTAGCGTTATTGAGGAGAAATGTTTTTATTTCTCCAGTCTTTTCTTCCAATCTTTGCATGTGTGCTGCACTGTGCAGCACACATCCAAAGTGGGAAGGTTTAAAAGTTAGTCTAAACATAGCATTTTTTACTGGAAGGATCCCCTTCCAGTACAAAACCCAGGGCCGGACTGGCCGTATTGGGCACCGGGCATTTCCCCGGTGGGCCGCAAGGGTGGGGGCCGATTTTGGGCCCCTGGGGGACGGTTTTGTTACAGGGCCGTTTTTGCAGCAACACCCCTCCCGCCCACCCCCCCCCCCGGGGGGCCGGCGTGCTCTTTGCCAGGGTTGGTTTTGGTTCCCAGTCCGGCCCTGACAAAACCTATGCTAGACATAACGCAGACACCTTTGCACTACAGTGGAAAGGTCACATTTGTTGTGCTTCAAAGACAGATCAAATTTCGCCTGTCAAATTACTGCTTATTCTTTTAACATTAGTGTTTTACTTTTGTTTTCTTTCTTTGACTGCAAAGCTAGAGGATTTTGTAAAGTAAATTATGTGACAATCTTGCTATGATGATGGGAGTGTGAAAGGAAAGGCTATAGAATGCCAATATTATTGTAACACGCAACATTTAAATAAACATAATCGAACTGTACAATTTTTTCAAAATAATATCAGCCTTTAGGAAAGCACACATAAGGCAAATTGTTTTGTAATTCTAAATTGTGATAGAAACAAATATTTTAACGGGATCAAAACAATTGAAGACATTTTTCTTCATGATGTACAAATGATAAATATTTCCTAAAACCCTATTTCCACATGTTATTTCTCATGCACTATGTAGTTTTATCAGTAAAACAGACTACATGTGTATTGGACCTAGCCCTTTTTCCAGGGTCACCCGCAGATATTTGCCTTCTGTTGCTGTACCCAATTTTGTTGGCATTAGGACTCTGTGTACTGTTTCCCTGCTAACCAGTGGTAAAGTACTTGTGCTCCCTCCCTAAAACATGGTACAATTGGCATGTACCTGTTTGGTACATTTCATTTACATATAAGTTCCAAGTAAATGGTACTACATGTGCCCAGGGCCTATACACTAAATGCTACTAATGGGCAGCAGCACTCATTGTGCCACCCACATAAGTACCACTGTAAAATGAATGTATGATGGTATTCTGCATGCGTTTACGACGCAGGCATTACTAATGCCGTCTTTTGTATGAACGCGTCTTTAGGACGCATTTGTTCAGCACGCAAGTTGTTTTAACGACTTGCCTTAGAGGGTGCTGGACGTTGTAATAGTTTAATTTACTATTCCAACTCCAGTCTGTGCAACAGTAGGGAAAGTGTTGGACTTTAAATCCAACACCGTTCCAACAATGCGCCCCCCTAAAAGCAAGTCGTTCTTACAACTTGCGTGCTGAACAAATCTGTGCTAATTCCGCGGTCGTTCTATTGCCGGCGCTGTGTTGGCACAGCGTGATTCCGGCTTCATCCGAAAGACGTTTCCCCTGTAAAACATGTCTCAGGCCTGCCACTGCAGCCTGTGTGCGCAGTTCTAAACTGCCATTTCAACCTGGCAAAATAAACCTTTTACCAGACCTAAACCTTCTTTTTTAATACTTATAAGTCACTACAAAGGTAGGTCGTAAAGGCTCATAGGGCAGGGTGCATTGTACTTAAAACGTAGGGCATGTGTTTTAAGCATTTACATGTCTGACAGTGAAAATCTCCTAAAGTAATTTTTAACTGTTGGATGGCCTATCTCTCCCTTTGACTAACACTGGGTTACCTTATTACATTTAATTTAATAAGTGCTAACTATAGATTGGGAGCAGATAGAGAAATTCTGTTTACACTCAAATAAATTGTAATTAGAAATCTTCTTTAATGGTATACTCAGATCTTAAGTCACAATTCTAGAAAGCCAGCTTCTAGAAAGTTGACATTTTCTTTTCCCAACCAATTGTGCCTTACTGCCAATATTCTGTGTCACATGACTGTGAACGTCTATTGCTTCCAGACGGTGGCACAAAGGGGGCTTAGGTCTGGACAGAATGGGCTATCCTGTCAGCATGGCTGGGAAGGAGCTGTGCCCAGCCTCACTTACAGTTCCAAGGGCTTTGGCTAAAGCACACACAAAGGAACCTGACTCCACATCTGCCCTGTTTTGTATTGCCCCAGATAATTTGGAGTCTTGAACAGGGGAAGAATTTTCCAGAACCAGTGTGGGGGGTAGGTCAGGGAATCCCCCACACAAACACAGGCACTAGGTATAAATATGGGACTTCCAGAGTCACTGTTCAGAGCACTCCTGGACCGGTGGAAGTTACAGAAGAAGGACAGCCCTGCTGCCAGATGGCTGTCTTGCTGCTTGAAGGACTGACTCTGAGAGGGAAAATTGGACCAGTTTGCCCTCATCCGAGGCCACCCAGAGTGACCCCAAAGGTCTGTTGGCTGACCTACTTTGTGAGCTACAGCAGCACAACAAGCGTCAGAGGACTCCCTACAACTGCCTAGCTGATGTGCTGCAACAGTACCTGCCTAGACTTGCAACGGGACCTGCCTGTGCCCAACTGCTGGCCTCTGCTGGGGTGAGTCCTGATCCCTAAGAGGTGCCCCCAGGGTCCTGGACCTTTGGCTGGCATAATAGAGAATATCTCCTTGTCTAACTGAAGGTTCCATCAAATTCAGCACAAAGTGATGCAAAGCCCCGCAAAGCCACAAAGCAGAGCTGACAGCTGCACAGACACCGAGCAATGCAAAACTTCTCACAGCACTATTGTGCAAGCCTCGCACTAAGGACATAATGTACATCTCCCTGCAGGCCAAACTCAACCCTGTGCCAGGCCTGCGTTCCATCATGGTTGGCCTGAACTTGTGACTTTGTCCTGGTCCAGCGCGACCGGATAACGACAGTTGGCACTTTGCACCTTTTTGAGCTATTTTACT
Organism: Calotriton arnoldi; assembly: GCA_963921515.1. Taxonomy (NCBI): domain Eukaryota; kingdom Metazoa; phylum Chordata; class Amphibia; order Caudata; family Salamandridae; genus Calotriton; species Calotriton arnoldi. Next base: position 3,162,061 of record CAWUFW010000345.1, on the reverse strand, counting down.
TAAAACTTTATGATTCAATATCTCCAGTTCTACTGATTGGCTTGTTGTTCTGGTATAATTTTACTTATTAAAATGTACTGTATTATTTCTAAATTGGTGTGCGATTTCTCTTGTGTTGTGTTTTCACTTAATTACTGTATGCGTAGCCCGATAGAGACACTGAGGATCCAGCTGCATATAGACCCTTGTCCATGTTGGGAGTGGACGCTAAACTATTGGCCAAAGTCTTGGCCATAAGACTAAGAAGAGTAGTGAATTCGTTGGTCCATGAGGACCAGTGTGGTTTTATACCAGGGATGGGAACGCACATGAACCTATGGCGTTTATCACATGTCCTACACTCGGTGGCGGATAGTGATCTTAGGGCGGCAGTGGTCGCCCTGGATATTGAAAAAGCCTTTGACATGCTGCAGTGGGACTACCTTTGGGAAGTGCTAAGGAGAATGAGGTTTGGCAGCGAATACGTAGCCTGGGTTAAACTATTATACTATCAACCGAGGGCTAGAGTACGGTATGGGGGACAGGTATCGGAATCTATAAAGATAGAAAGGGGTACTAGACATGGGTGCCCATTATCCCCATTGCTTTTCGTTCTGGCCATGGAACCCCTGGCGGTGCGATAGCATAGAGATATGGAACCATGGGGCATAACGGTAGACGGTCATACGCACGTTGTCTCCATGTATGTGGATGATGCACTCCTCTATGTCGGGGATCCGGAGGGGGCGATCCCGGCGGCTTGGGAAATATTAGACTCATTTGGGTTGTCCTCCGGCCTCCAGATAACATTCTGGAACAGGTTGCCGTTATCGGTCATGGGGAGAGTGGCAATATCAAAGATGGTGCTTTTGCCCCGTTGTCTCTATGTGCTGCAGAACTCCTTTTGTAAAATCCTTAAGTCCACGTTTGACACCCTGAACGGTCTCTTGATCTCACTAGTATGGGCCGGTAGACGGAGTAGAGCCAAGCTGGAAACACTTAAACTGGACATGGACATGAGTGGCCTGGGGTTGCCAGATCTCAGATTATATTACATGGCTGGATTATTGCAATATGCGGCGCAATGGTGCATGGGGGAACGCACGGCCGAGACGGACCTGCTGGGGAGATGGAATGATGGGACGCAACTGCAGCGGTTTCTAATGATGGGTTCAAGGGTTCCTAAAGATTGCCCGCATATAATCCGACAGGTTACGGAAGTTTGGGAACAGGAAGTGGTGTTGGTTCTTTGCAGGACTCCGTACGAAAGTGCACTACCCTTCCGGTGGCTGAGGGGATTCCAAAATATTCAGGAGACCATGGACATCTCTAAGTGGGACGAGGGGGGATGTGAGTCGGCGGGAGATCTATACCAGAATGGAATGTTTATGACTTTTAACGAGGAACAGAACTGGTTCCAGGTGCCATCCGGGCACTTACTGCAATATGCTAAAATATCACGTACTGTGCGCGAGATGTGGACCACATTTCCGGATGAACCAAGGGAGTCCTGCATGTTAATGACGATGCTGGACCCAGGCTCCAGCAGGGGTCTCATCTCACGTATATACAAAGCATTAAATGAGGATCGGGGGTCCCACCTCACCGTAATTAGAGAAAAATGGGATGAGGATTTACCCATAACACTGACGGATGGTGAGTGGAAAAGGGCGCTGGCACAGGTAGCAGATGCCACAAGTAACGGGCGGTTTAAACATATTCAGTTTCATTATTTACACTGTACGTATCTGACTCCACAACGCCGTGCACGATTCACCCCAGGTCATCCTCCTCCTGCCCGCGATACGGCATGGACCCTGCCACATTCCTACATATGACCTGGAACTGCTTGCGCCTATTGGAATTCTGGAGCCGGGTAGTGCCAACTCTTCGCACCGCAACAGCGGTGCAAATTGAAACCTCCATAAAACACGGTATCCTGGGCTTACTCACAACACCCAAGAAGGGGACTGAGATAAGATATAAGTTTGGGTTGCTGGGACTGGTCCTAGCAAAAAGACGGATAGTGATCCACTGGATTCGCCCTGCCCCCTCCTCACGTGGGATAGATGGAGGGATGATCTGCGTGAGTGGGGTGTGGCTGAGGAGTGCCGTCTTAGAGCAGTAAGAACAGACGAGAATGCAGAAGGTGATCTATTGGAATGGGGCCAAATGCTGACTGAAGTGTCTACAGCAACAACTCTAAGTGAGAATGAAACCGCACATAGTTCGCCACTCACTCGACTCCCATCGCCATCTAATGTAGAAGCGATATAAGTGCCTTCTCACACAGCAATCACACGAATTTCAAATCAGTCTCATGTAAATTGTCAGATTGCCCTTATCAGGAATTAGTGATAACTGCCAGACGCTGCCATTTGGGGAGGTGGGTTGGGGGAGGGGGTTAGAGATGGGGGTATTTTTTCGATTATTGTTCTTGTTTTATTGGTTTTTATGAATAAGATCATTATTCAATTTAAAATGCATCGTTTCATACAGTAATTCGGCTCACGTGGAGTGAGGGCGAAGAAAAAGTGAAGTCATGTAATTAACGTATTGCAACAAAAATAACTGCCGAGATGTAAATGCATGTGCATGACGAATGTTATTGATATCTTTTGATGCAGTGTTTAATAAAAACAAGTATAAAAAAAAAATACTGTTTGCATGCTGCATAAATACTTTACACATTTCCTCTAAGTTATGCCTGGCTGCTTTTCAGCAAAGCTACCAGAGAGTTAAGCACAGGTTAATTTAGTGACTTTTGTGGTTCACCCTGACAAGGATTGTGGCAGTTCCCTGAGTGGGGCTACCACCTCCCTCAAACAATAACCCAATTTCTTACAATGTTATTGCCAATTTAGTGGAAATTTCAATGGAAAATGTGCTGCCTGTAAACGACATTACGCTACCACATCATGCTTTAGTAATATATTTGTGATAGTGTGCTTCAAAATTCAGTACAAGCTACATACTACACCAATACCACTCTGCAGCTGAATGGACATGACTCATTTGCTACACTCGTTCCCAGTGTGAAACTTTTTTTCACAAGCCCTATAGCTTCAGTGATGTAACATTGATGACCGCTCCCCCACTCTAAAAATTGTTCCAGCACCACTGCACAAAATGGTTCCCTGACGAAGAGGAGAACACTGAAATGCACTGGGGTTTCTGTCAGTAAGTGGGGCATTGTAGGCTTTTAAATATTTTCAAAGACACAAGCTTGACAAGAACGGTGATTCATTTTAAATATCTTATGTGCAAGAAGTACAAAACAGCTGTGCTGTGGGAGACACAAACCCACACGGATTTGCTGTCATAGCACTAGCAAGGTGTGCATTCGGTAACACTATTAAACCATTATATATGAGAGAGCAAGATGTATATAAAATAAATATTATTATGGTAATAAACAGGATAAGGTTAATGAGACCTGTTATGGAAGTAGGTGTGAACAGTTATTTTGAATGCATATTTTACTTTTTTTTTGCTTATTTATTTATCGTTGTCTTGTTTTTTTTATTCAGTATATTTCTCAGCTTTAGCTTTACTCAAAACGTAAGGAAATATTAAAGGTCTGCCTCATAACACCCTACCTCCTGTTCCTTCCTCCCCTGAGAGACATTTGCTTACAAAATCCAAAATGCCCTACGAAGGGCTGGCTATACTGCTGGTGGCGCCCGGTGCGACAATCTTTGTCTCCTGTGACCTCCTTCTCTAATGATTCCCTCACTACCACCCTCCAATGGTACCCCTCATCTCTCCATAGCCCTTCTCTCACATGCATTTAATTTCTTGTATAGCGCTTTTCATAGCAATGTAGGGAGTCAGAGCTCTTTACATCACACACATATTATACAGAGACAATGAATTATACCGGTGTAAATCATTGTATAGGAAATCTTACATAATACTATGAGGTCTACAATATGAAGGAGTCACATGTCATCCATACTGGAAGGCATTATATTGTGTGCTTGGTCTGGAGAAGCACAAACTCAAGATTTAAAACATAAATCAGTTGTTTGAGTTGACTTTTACTCATAAGAATGTATTTCTACTCAAACAAACCCTCTTTATCAACCTTAGGATAATGAAACACTGGGGACAAAACATATGTTTGGCACCTATGTCTTGCAGTTTGCATGCAGCTCTTTGATGCTAATTTATATCTCACTGTGCTATATTAGGATTGTGACTTATGCACTGCAGGTATCAAAGGATCTCTTTGACAAAAGCAGTAAACTACTGATCTATCTACATAAAAAACAATTCTGTGATCTGCCTGGTACATGTATTTCACAGCAGGCACATTAACCTCTGTTATCTAGATGTTTTTATTATATTCTAGATGTTTTTATTATTGCCTGAAAATTGCTGGGCCACCAGGAACTCTGCAGCAGATGCTATTTACTCCATCAGATATTTCAAAATACAGCCTACCCAGTTCGGCACCCACTGCAGTGGCACCAGTTGCACCACCCTAAAGTCAACTCTGCACATGCATGTTGTCCTTGATAAACCTCTTAGTGAGATGAGAATGACAAGAAAAATCAACACAGGCATAGCTGCCCTACTTAAGGCCCCAGTTGGAAGGTATTGCCTTCTCTACTTTGGATTGCGTGAGAAGTGGAAGGATCTTACTAGCTCTCAACTTAGAAGTATTGTTAGACCTGGTATCCTTGGCGTGGTTTCCCCCTACCTTTCTGACTTCAGACCTCCTGTTTTTGTTGACTTCATTTTTTGCTGGCCTTAGGACTCTGCGCGCTTTACAACTGCTAACCAGAGCTAAAGTGGTTGTGCTCTTTCCTTAAAACATAGTAACTTTGGCTTATACCCAATTGGCATATTTAATTTACTTGTAAGTCTAGTAAACTGGCACTCCATGTGCCCAGTGCCTGTAAATTAAATGCTACTAGTGGGCCTACAGCATTGGTTGTGCCACCCACTTAAGTAGCACTTTAAGCATGTCTCAGGCCTGCCATTGTATAGCCTGTGTGTGCAGTTTAAACTGTCATGTCAACCTGGCAAAATAAACCTTTTGTAAGGCCCAAACCTTCCTTTTTAATACATATGTCTCCCCTAAGATAGGTCCTGGACAGCCCAGAGGGCAGGGTGCAATGTTTCTAAAAAGCAGGACATGTACTTTTAAAGTTTTAATGCCCTGGTAGTGAAAAATGTTTAAATTCATTTCACTACTGCAAGGCCTATCTCTCCCATAGGATAACATTGGAGTTGCCTTATTACATTTTATAAGCTGTGATTTCCAAATGGGAACAGGTAACCAGTTCATGTTTGGTGTCACAATTTAAAATCCTAACTTATGATGACGTCGGATTTTAAATTGAATTTTGAAAATGTCACTTTTAGAAAGTTGGCATTTTCTTGCCTAAGCCATTGGGTGCCTGCAGCCTGTCTCTGGGTCACATGGCTGGGTGTAGCTGACAGTAGGGTTTTCATACTGGAAGGCATTATATTGTGTGCGTGGTTTGGAGAAGCACAAACTCAAGATTTAAAACATAAATCAGTTGTTTGAGTTGACTTTTACTCATAAGAATGTATTTCTACTCAAACAAACCCTCTTTATCAACCTTAGGATAATGAAACACTGGGGACAAAACATATGTTCTCCTAGATAGCCACACAGAATGGGGAGTTTAGGTATGACTGGAAAGGCCATTAATGGCAGGATGGGAAGATGGAGCTGGGCACAGCCCCACTTACACCTGCATAGGCTGTGTCCTGCCACCACACAAAGGACTGCATACACCCTGTAGTTAGTCTGGAGCCAGGGCCAGGAGGGCAGGGCATCTGTGCACTTCAAAGGCATACCTCTGTAAGCTTCTCCCCACTTCAAAGGCACAACTGTGTATAAAAGAAGAAACACAGACACCAACTCCTCAGTACACTTCTGGACCTGTAGATACTCTGCCAGGAAGAAGGACTGCTATGCTGCTACAAGGAATGCCACTCTGCTGAAGTGCTGCTCTTAAGGAACTACTGCCTTGCCGTGCTGACCTACTACCTGCTGTCCTCTTGCCTGGGGAAGAAGAACTGGGCCTGCAAAGTGATCTTGAACCCAGGACCCCAGAGTGAATCCAAGGGTTACTCTGCTGGCCTCCTGATCGGAGCCTCAGGGACATAAAAGGCTACCCAATTAGCTCCTGGACCCAGCTGCAGTGAGTTCCTGACCCTCCAGGTCCTGTATGCATGGTGTGGTTCAACGCTCTTAAAATCAAACTTTTTGGGCTCTTCGTGACCGCAAATGGGCCCATTCACACTAAGGCCGTGCCGCTCGCTTCGAAATTTGGCATGAGCCACCGCCAGCCCGTCTCTTCACACAGCAAGCATTGATTGTCCGCGGGGGACTGCCAAAGTGAAGATCCAGCCCCCAGTCTGCAAAGTCCAGCCTGCTCTTTGCACCATGCCGACCACCACCCACAACTCTCTCCTTGCTCCCCGTGATCCTCTCCAACGTGAACAGGACTCTTGGCACAAAACATTAGAAGATAAAACTTCAGCGGGATTAACCTGGGATTGTATCCGACACGCGATCCATCGTGGTCAGCCTGAATGTTTGACTTTGACCTGGTCCAGCGCAACAGAATAGCCGCAGTTGGCACTTTATGAATTCAGGTGCTATTTTTCACTTTATTCTTTTAAAGTTTATAACTCCGATTCTATTCTTTTCTATTCTGGGAGTCTTGTACAGTGCATAGCTAAACTAAACGATCTGTGAATATTGCAGAGCTATGTGCTCTACAATATTCACAGATCAGAATAGAATAGAATAGAACCGGAGTTATAAACTTTATAAGAATAAAGTGAAAAATAGTGTTCTACTGATTGGAATTTTGTAGTTTTGGTCTAGGTTTATTTAAGAAATTCAACTCTATTTTTCTGACCTGGTGTGGGATCTTCCTGTGTGGTGTTTTCATTGTTATACTGTTTGAAATCTTGCACAAATACTTTACACATTGCCCCTAAGTTAAGCCTGACTGCTCTGTGCTAGGCTGGGTTCACTGACAGAATATCGATGTACAAAATATAGTTGTTAAAAATATCAATGAAAAAATATAGAAAGCAAAAATATTGACTCCCCATACTTAAACAGTTAAGTACAAACATATTGAAAAAAATATCAATGTAAAAAATATAGTTGTACAAAATATCGATTTTTTTATATATATATATATAAAAAAATATTAAATATGTTAAATAATAAAATTAATATAAACAAATAAAGTAGATTTAATATACATTTTAACAAACATAACAAATAAACTTAATAAAAAAAGTTAAACACATACATAATAATTAATATATATATTTACTTTAAAACAAGTAATAAACTATTATTTTAATTTATTTTCTCATTTTAAAATTATATACAATTTTTATATATATATATATATATATATATCCCAATAACATAAAATCCAATGAAAAAAACATTTTATTATAAATTAAAACATTAAACTATTTAGAAATCTTTAAACTTAAATTTTTCACTCCAATCAGTGTAACAGTAAGGAAAGTGTTGGATAGCAAAGGGGTAAAAATTACTATTCCCACTCCAGTGAGTGCAACAGTAGGGAAAGTGTTGGATAGCGGAGGGGTACAAATTACTATTCCCACACCAGTGAGTGTAACAGTAGGGAAAGTGTTGTATAGCGGAGGGGTAAAACTTACTAGTCCCACTCCAGTGAGTGCAACAGTAGTGAAAGTGTTGGATAGTGGAGGGGTAAAAATTACTATTCCCACTCCAGTGAGTATAACATTAGGCAAAGTGTTGGCTAGCAGAGGGGTAAAATTACTATTCCCACTCCAGTGAGTGCAACAGTAGGGAAAGTGTTGGATAGCGGAGAGGTAAAAATAACTATTCCCACTCCAGTGTATGTAACAGTAGGGAAAGTGTTGGATAGCGGAGGGGTAAAAATTACTATTCCCACTCCAGTGAGTGCAACAGTAGGGAAAGTGTTGGATAGTGGCAGAATAAAATTTACTATTCCCACACCAATCAGTGCAACAGTAGGGAAAGTGTTGGATAGCGGAGGGGTAAAAATTTATATTCCCACTCCAGTCAGTGCAAAAGTAGGGAAATTGTTGGATTATGGACGGGTAAAAATTACTATTCCCATTCCAATAATTGTAACAGTAGGGAAAGTGTTGGACAGCGGAGGGGTAAAAATTACTATTCCCACTCCAATGAGTGCAACAGTAGGGTAAGTGTTGGATAGTGGGGGGTAAAATTACTTTTCCCACTCCAGTGAGTGCAACAGTAGGTAAAGTGTTGGATTGCGGAGGGGTAACAATTAATATTCTCACTACAGTCAGTTCAAAATTAAAAACAAACAAAATATTAACAACGAAAATTGTTAAAAAACAAAATATATATAAATATGTAAAAAATTAAAATACAATGTAATATTTCAAAAAAATAAAAAACATATTATACTGTTAAATACATATGACAAATACCTACAAATATTATATTAAACAAAATACAAAATAATTTTCAAACAAATAAATGTTTTTAATTGCAAATTATTTAGAAACAAAAACATTAATTATTACATAAATTTACTTTTTTATTTTCTACCCTATAACACCACACAATTCACAAACCACATCTGAATTTTACAAAAATGAACTTCCATAATTAACATAATTAATTACCAATTAAAGAAATATTATTAATCAAAAAACAAATTAAAACTCATAAAAATTAATTAACTACCCACACTTTACCCCTATAAATCCCACAACGCACAGCTAAAATTAAACTGTAAAAAAATGTATTACAAAATTAAAACTTATTTTCAATTAAAAAACTAATAGTATTTAACAACTAATTATAAAGTAAGTAAAATGAATTTACTCCCCTCCCTTTACCCTGATAAAATTAAAACCCACACACAAAAAAATAAACAAATACCCTAATTAAACATCAATTAATTAATTAATAATAATGACCAACTAATTATTAATTGATTAAACATAAATTACTTCCCACCCTTTACCCCTATAAACCCCACAACACACACCTAAAATTAAGTACGCAATTTCCATATTTGATATTCAATTAATTAATTAATATTAATTAACAACTAATTAATCATTAATTACAAATAAATTACTGCCCACCCTTTACCCCTATAAATTCCACAACACACAGCTAAAATTAAACTGTAAAAAAATGTATTACAAAATTAAAACTTATTTTTAAATTAAAAAACTAATAGTATTTAACAGCTAATTATAAAGTAAGTAAAATGAACTTACTCCCCTCCCTTTACCCCTACAAAAGTAAAACCCACACACAAAAAAATAAACAAATACCCTAATTAATAATAATGATCAACTATTTATTAATTGATTAAACATAAATTACTTCCCACCCTTTACCCCTATAAGCCCCACAACTCACACTTAAAATACTTACGTAATTTCCATATTTAATTTTCAATTAATTAATTAATATTAATTGAAAACTAATTAATAATTAGTTACAAATAAATTACTTCCCACCGTTTACCCCTATAAATCACACAACCGACACCTAAAATTAATTACACAATTTCCATAACTAATTTACAATCAATTAATTAATATAAATGATCAACTAATTATTAATTAATTAAACATAAATTACTTCCCACCCTTTACCCCTATAAACCCCACAACCCGCACCTAAAATTAATTACACAATTTCCATCATTAATTTTCTGTAAATTAATTAATATAAATTAACAACTAATTATTAATTAATCAAAAATTATTTCCCACTCTTTACCCCTATAAACCAACCCCACAACCTGCACCTAAAGAAATTACACAATTACCATAATTAATTACCAATTAGTTAAAATTAATTAACAACCAATTAATAAATAATTACAAATAAATTACTTCCCACAATTAACACTATAAAATCTCAATTAAAGAAATATTTTTAAATCAAAAATATTCATTAATTTATTATAATTAAATTACTTCTCACCCTATTCCCCTATTATCCCACAACCCACTACGGAACTAAAAAACGCAAAATTTTATTAAAATAAAATTGACAACTACTAAAAATGTAACACATATATTACAAAACATAAACAATACTTATACAAAAAAACATACATCACATACATTTAAAATATAAACTAAAATACATAACACTAACTAAAAAATCGATATTTTAAACAACTATAATTTTGCAAACGATATTAATGACTTCTATATTTTTTTAAATTATATTTCTTACCTTAAATTCGATATTCTTGACCACGATATTCTTTCTGTCGATATTTCTGTGTCACGAAATTTCCAACTCGATATTTGTGTAGGTCGACATTTCCAACTCGATATTCTGTCTGCATACCGCTAGGCTGCCAGGGGGTTGAGCACAGGTTAATTTGGGGTTTGCTTTTGCCTTACCCTGACAAGGATTGTGGTTGCTACGTGACCAGGGCTTACACCCCAGTCAACCAGTAACCCAATATCTAGCAAGTATACAAAGAGAACTACACAAATTGATTGAAATATTATGAAGTTTGTATCTTGGGGCTTTTCTATGCTTCCAATTTATAAATTAGTTTGTGATGATTAGGACTGTGGCTAGCCTTTTGATACATTTCTAATAAAAATTAGGTTTTGAAAATACATAACAATGTTCCTAATCCTGACATCTCAACATACATAGCTACCCTCTAATCGATGCAACAATTCTTGGTGATTTTTTGCATTGCTTTATATTACAATACTAACGGTGTGTTGCCGCACTGTAACAGTAATTTCGTGTGAGGAGTTTGCACCCTATCAGTATGGTGCAACTTATAACCAGGGTTACATTTCTAAACACAAGCAAAGTGTCATGCGAAGTGGTAATGCAAAGTTTCCCACCCTACTGAATGCCTCTATTAAGCGCTATATAAAAAAAAAAATCAAGGTTATATAGGAAGCCTTGCAGGAACCCACTTAGCCCATTGAATTCAGTATGAGCACGAGCTCCACAGAAGATCTAAGAAAATAGCATAATCAGTGTCAAAGTTAATGCTTTTCACACATCATAACCCCCCTGGTTTATTGATGATTCTTCAATAACTATGAATAACTTGCCATTTCACAAATTCAAATAATGAGGCAGGACTTTAGGACTCCTACCGGAGACTATTTATGTACCAGGTTACCCATTCTTTTGATTAAAAGGATATATGAAATAAACAGCAAATACTGTAACACTGCGTTTGGTGGCTCAGTGGACTAATGCATCAGTTTTGGTGGCTCAGTGGGCTAATTCATCCACTGGAGGGACCCGTAATTGTTCTCATAGTCCCGAGATCAGATTCCAGCATGTCCACTTAGGTTTTCATCCTTCTCAAGTTGATAAAATAAATAGCATTCAGTAGGGTAATAATAAATATCTGTTATTCAGTGCCAATTTACCATTCTTGGTGAATGTGTGCTGGTGAATGTGTGCTTTACAAATACATGTTAAGTTATGTTACCACATAAATATGCCCTAGTGATTATGTTTATAACTTTGCTTTGAAAAGGCCAAAGTTCTAATCACAGTTTCTCCTTTTTACCAAATTGTGTCCTCCTGGCAATGGGCAAATCATTGCTTTGCCAAAAACGCTGGCATTTAGAAATAAGCTGGCTCCACTGTGCAACACTAGGGACATCATTACTAGTGGCCCGTTAATTTCTGTTACCAGCCCCATCAGATTTATGAGATCTGCTGAAACACCACGGATATGTTTATTTTTCACACAGAGATTTTAACTGTAAAAAGCAGCTGAACCTTCTCTATAAAATTCCCAGGAGAAATGAGGAAAAGAGCCCTTCACCACCCAGAATGTAATATTAGAGAGTTTAAAAGAACTTTAAAAGAAGGTATACTATTATCCGCCACGCTGACCAACTGTTATCCGCCTCGCTTACCAACCAACTTCCACTGGTGTGTGACGAGCATCGCCAACTGGATGAGAGACAACTGCCTAAATTCAACATAGACAAAACAGAAGTGTTGAGTTTCGGGGACAACACCTCCCCATGGAACGATGCCTGGTGGTCTCCCCAACTAGGACCCGCACCCACTCTGACTGACCACGCCCGCAACCTTGGCTTCATCCTGGACAGTAAGCTCACCAAGAAAAGACGGATCAATGCAGTATTGTCCACCTGCTTCCTCATCGTTTGCATGCTCCGCAAGATTTTCAAGTGGCTCCCCATCGACACCAGGCATACTCTCACACAAGCCCTGGTCACCAGCCGACTGAACTACGGCATTGCGCTCTACGTAGGAATCATCTCGCACCTCCTCAAGAGACTGCAAACAATACAGATCTCAGCGGCCAGACTCATCCTTGACCCCCCTAAACCGACCCACATCACCCCCACCTCAAGACGTTCCTCTGGCTCCCCAGTCAGAAGAGATGCCAGTTCAAGATGTTGATCCACACCTTCAAAGCCTTTCACAACCAGAGATCAGTGTACATCAACCACAGACTGAACTTCCACCTTCCCTCCGGACACCTGCGCTCCGGCCTCCCTCTGCCTCGCCCACACCCCCGCATCCGCCAAAGCAACAGTGGAGGATGCTACTTCTACCTAGCTACGAAGGCCTGGAACGACCTCTGACTTCACCTACGGACCTCAACTTCTCTTCTGGAATTCAACAAAGGACTCGAGGCCTGGCTGTTCAACTGAGCCCCCTGAAGCAACACTCTTAGCACTATACAAGTCCAGATTGATTGAGGGGCTGCCGGGGTGGTGGGTGAGACTGTTCGAGGCTTTAGCCCGCCCGATTCTCAGTGTTATTGTTATGGGGCGACAGGCACTCTGCAGGTTGGGGTGGTGGGAGGTTTTGAGCCCACAGTGCAGGGTAGCAGGGTGAGGGGTGTGGGGGGGGGGGTTGTGGGTTAAGTTGCCATCATCAAGAAGGTTTGATTTTGCAACTGTTTATGACACTTCGCTTGGCCAATATTTTGAAATGCGGCGGTCTATTAGAAGGAAAGGGAGAGAGTCACCACAGTCACCAATAAGGAGTAGATGGCCTTAGATCAGGTACACACTGAGACGAATCGGCTTGTAGGGACGAGCCATATGAGCCCCCACCTGGGGACCTCTCGGGACCGGACCGACTTGAAAATAATGACCTGGAATGTAAACAGCCTCGGGCACAACATAAAGCTCACTATGGTACTGCAATATCTAAGGCGACACACTCCAGATATGGTACTCCTATAGGAGACACACCTAAAGGGCAATAATTGTAGGGCTCTGGATAGGTGCAGATATAGACTCCTCGCACATGCAAGATTTATATCGGGATCCCGGGGATATTGGTCCGAGTTGCACTGGCCTTCATTCTTGGTAAGATCTGGTGTGATCAAATTGGTAGGTATGTGGCGCTGACCGGGGTGTGGGAAGGGTAGGTTTTCAACATATGCTCGGTATACATACCACCACGACTGCATGCAGATACTCTCTCGGCTCTCAGCAAGGTGCTGCTAGACCTGCCGAGTGGCACCTTGGTCATGGGTGGGGAAATGAACACTGCAATGGACCCGGACAGAGACGGAGTGTCGACCTCCGACAGGGGAGTGGGAACGGAACCTCTGAGAGCATTCACGGAAGCACTCGGATTAGTGGATCTCTGGAGGGAACATAACCCCGAGGTCAGGCAATATACATTTTATTCGGCACCACATGGGGGATATTCCCACTTAGACTACCTACTGACAAAATCCTCTGAAGCAGGGTGGTTTAGAGGGGCAACATATAGAGCGCGTGGCATATCAGATCATTCAAAAAGCATTGCAAGATGGTGAGATGCACTCCTAATGTAATCCATTTCACATTGTATTCCTTTTTTAACGTACTCTTTAATTTCAACAAAGTCGGCGTGCTCGCTTCCTACGCGCTCTGTCCAATTGCGCTGCAATATAGTAAGAACACTCTGGCACCACATTCCGATCCCCTTCAAGCTGCACAGCCTATTTAACGAGTCCAATGAATTAAATTCATGATAAACTCATGATAAACTTCATGATAATTCACTTGTTCCACCATTTGATCCATTATTATTTAACCTTTTTATCCCATTGTTTTCTTCAATTCATTTTACTAATTTTCCTCTTTACGTCTTGATTCAGTATTATTCATAAAAACACAGGAGTGAACGATGTTTCTGCATGTCACGCTTTATTAAAAATCACCCAATGCAGTTCGGGAAACACCCTTCTTCAGGGGTGTCTATAATACAAAAAAATTCATCACCATTAATTCAGTTTATAATACTCATACTGCAAAAATCATGCTAGATACACTCGTGTTCTACAACTCTATTCAAACTTAAAAACACTACTATTTCCAATTCCTACTGTGTCTCTAGTTGTGCTAACATCACTTTAAACATTAACCTATATTTTAGTACCCCAACTAACCAACCACCTCGCATTTCTAGAATCAAAACATTCTTACTGGCGAGTTCATGACCCCTCTAATCTACAATATTCACATTCTCTGCAAGCATGCTTACCATGACATGCTAATCTGTCTCCAAGCGAGACACTTTTTAAAACAATCCTCTCGCGTTTCACTTTGTTGCCATCCATCTTATAATGAAACCCGCGAAATGCTCCCGCTCCTCTTATGCGTAGAAACAGCATTAACTTTTACAACCTTCACCTTGCCTTTATTACCCCAACTCGCCCCAGGTGAATTGTCACATGCCCACCAGTACGCGCCAAACTCAGCACCGGATTATCAGGGTTGCTCACCAGCTCCTTTTCTTGCAGCTGATTTGATGTACTCAATTACCCAGAATACCCCAATGGTAAAATAACAGTGAACTCGAACTAACGCTCCCCACCCTATTGAACTACAATACTTATATTCTATACAAGGCAGTATTACAAACATAAATCACCAAAATATCAGATCATTCGCCAGTGGAGGTACGAATGATAGGGCCTACTAGAGACACCACACTGCCACTGCGCCTAGATCCATGGGTGTTTAAGGACAAACAAACTAAAGACAAACTCAGGGAATGGACACGACAATATTACCAGGATAATATGGGTTCGGTAGACTCGGCGTGCGTACTGTGGGAGGCATATAAAACTGTGATTAGAGAACATGAGCAAGCCATAGCCGGGGTAAAGAGGAAAGAGCAGAGACTTCGGTATGACACCCTAGAGGTGGAATTGGTCCAACTTGAAACACTGAATAGAGATACGAAGGCATTACCTGCCCACGTTAAACATCAAATTCAGATTAAGCAGAAGGAAATGAGAGACATAGCGGAAGAGAAGGCCAGGGCAGCAGGCCAGGGTGACGCAACACCGTTTACGAGGTTGGGGACAAAGCTAATAACTTGATGGCCTGGTTAGACAAGAGGAACAAAGCAAGAAATTGGGTGCTGGAAATACGTACCCTGGAAGGGGGGATGTGTAGGACAGGGAAAGAGATGGCCACCGCGTTTACTACACACTACGAGAAACAGTACATGTCAACCTCAAAGAGAACGGGGCCTAATTGCATTGAGCTCTTGTGAGATGCTAGGCTCCCGGTGCTATCCTCGGAAGCACAGGAAGCATTAGATGGGGATCTCACAGTGGAGGATATTAGGTGCGCTGTCGGAGCTTTACAGCGGGCAAGGCGGCCGGACCAAATGGCATTCCAGTCAAACTCTACAAGGGAATGGCATCGGAGATAGCCCCTCACATGCTAGATATGTACTGTGCGACGTTAGAGCGAGGTAGCCTCCCAGAGGACCAACTGCAAGCTACTATTGTGGTCATTCCGTAAAAGGGTAAACCCCCGACAGATTGCAATTCCTACCTCCCAATCTCATTGTTAAATATGGAGGCGAAACTGTTGGCAAAAATACTAGCAACAAGACTTAATGGTGTAATAACGTCCATAGTGCACCCTGACCAATCGGGCTTTATGACGCACAGGAGTACCCGGCTCAATTTAAGAAGGCTATACGGAGTTAGACATCTTACACATCAAAGGCCGGATGAAAATGCAGTGCTGCTGTCACTGGACGCCGATATGGCGTTTGACAGCATCGAATGGCAATATTTATTTGCAGCACTAGAACGGTTTGGATTCAGTCCAAAGGTTTGTGCCTGGGTTTGGCTACTGTACACAAATCCATTGGTCAAAGTAAGGGTGAATGGGGCGGTGTCATGTCCATTGGCCCTGCATAAAGGTACACGGCAGGGCTGCCCACTTTCTCCTATGCTCTTCGCTTTGGCGCTGGAGCCTCTAGCGGCGTGGGTCAGAGGTGACCCGATGATACAGGGCATAACGGGAGGGGATGGATGGGATGAGAAAATATCCCTCGATGCAGATGATATACTGCTATAGACCACGAACCCTAAGTCATCCGGGGATATTCAGGCTACCAAATAAACTGGGACAAATCCCTACTCTATGTGATTGCAGGACCCGTTCTGGCTCTACCATCTAGCGTGCCTACCCTTGTGGTTAAAGATAAGTTCAACTACCTGGGAATAACAATTTCTAGAACAGAGACTGAATTCCTAGAAGACAACCTAGTTCCTCAACTGGATAAGCTCTGAAGGAATGTGATACACTGGAGATAGCTACCACTGTCTCTGAAAGGATGGGCAGTACTGTTTAAAATGATGGCGCTGCCACGATTCTTGTACGTTCTGCAAAATGCGCCGTGCAGAGTCCCGCCTGACTTCTTTTGGGAAATAGATAGTGAAATAAGACTGATTTTTTGGGACGGGGGAAGCTCGAGAATAGCACTACACAAACCACAGAGTGGAGTGTTCGAGGGTGGATTGGCAAACCCAGACATAGGGAAGTACTACTGGGCAGCACAACTAGTCACAATTAATGAATGGATGTTCATGGGACGAGACAAACCCACCTACAGGGTCGATCATCACTCGATGGGGCAGAGAGGATACCCAGCGGCACTATATCATAAGCGGGTTGGAACTCAGCTACTACCATATACCCAGCAGGTGATACGGATATGGAGAGTGGCATCCAAATTTTTGGGTTGGGATGGGAAATTAACAGAAAGAACTCCTTTATGGGAAAGTTACCTCCTACAGGAGGTTGGAGGCTTACAGGGATGCCGCAAATGGGGACTACTGGGGATAGACTGCCTGGGAGACGTGTGGGGAGGACAGAGGATGGGTGAGTTCGTAGACCTACAAAGGGAATACGAAATGCCCGAATCGGAACAATACAGATATATTCAGCTAAAATATGCACTGCGGTCTCACATACCAGGCGACGAACACATAGTGGAATACCAGTCGTGGCCGGCATGACACGTGGGTAGGGGGATGGAGGGGTCAGGCGGGTAGGGGGTCGCGTGGGGGTTAATTAAAAAAAAAATGTAAACTTACCTTCGCCTCCGGTCCCACGTCACGTCTCCTCTCTCTGCTCCTCACAGGAAGTAGGCAGCCTCCCTCTCCTCCCCTAAGCCAAACACAATGCTACAATGGCAGCGTTGTGATTGGCTGAGACGCCGACCACACAGGCGTCTATGGGGAGGCCGCTTTCTTCATGCAGGCTGCATGCAGCCTACATGGAGAAAACAGGAGAGTGCGTATGACTGGTTTGGTCGGCCCTGGGGCCTACCAAACAGTCCGTGCCCACAATAGTGGGCATACCACTCCTCCCCTGCCTGGAGCAGGACAGCCCACCCGCCTGCCCCCAACCAAACCCTTCTGCTTCCTCGCAGTGCGAGAAGCAGAAACATAAAATGGTATTCAATACACCATTTTATGTTTCTGCTTCTCGCAATGAGAGAAAGCAGTGGGGCGACACTCCCCTGCCCACGTGGAGGAGCAGCCCCTGTGGAATACACACCCCTAGAGGACAGGGTCCTACTAGATCCCATGACTACCACCAAAGCCACCTCCCTCATATATAAAAATAATAATAAACAATATACCGGACCCACTGATGGCTCTCCGAGAGGCATGGGAATCTGACCTGGGTAGTACTCAAAGAGGGGACAAAGGGCTTTTGGACAGGTCCAGCATAAAGGCCCCAGGGGAAGTCTAGACAAAAGAATTATGCTGTTCCTCTGAAGTGAGAGTCAGATAAAGGGAATATAGACCAACTTGACCAGAGTGGTTCAAAGTTGGGAATCCATTTCATTGGATTATAATGCCCTCACACACCCTGTTGGGTGTCATGCTTCATCATCGGGCTGCTCCTCGTCGGGTCGGCAGTGCAATACCCGACTGGCTCCCTATAGTAGGGGCACTTTAGCAGAGATCTTTTTCCAACAGCCGTTTGGTGAAGTGGGGTTGAGGGGCCTAGTATGTGTAGATGAATGTGTGTTTCAAGTGAATCTAAAATAGGGTTGGGAGTACCAGCGACAACAACTTTAATCAAAGGGTCTCCTACCCTAAGTAAAAACAGAAGATATAAGGCGCTAGGCTGAGGTTGTGTCTCAGATTATGGCGCTCTTATAGGTGATAGGTCAACATGTTTCTCGCCAATTGAATAGTCTGCAGGCGATTCGTCAGTACCAAACAAGGGGGTATACTATCTACAACTTAAAACTCAAATGGTGTTGTGGATGCACACTCACATCAACCATATGACTAACTAGTCAGATACCTGGTAGTACTGGAACTACCTGCGAAAAGAGAACAAATCACATAGGTAAGTATAGTACAGTTATAGGTCTGTGTATTCTCTCATATTCCCTGTGAAAACTGACTCTCAGAATTTTGTGGTGAGCATGAAACAGGTAAAAACAGTTAAAAACAGAGAGCCACACGGTGAGTGCACGAGGTGAACTAGCGTGAACTTCAGCCCTTGTGGCACACAACAACGTAGCAGAGAGAGCATCAGGACTCACCCAAAACTGTGGACTAACCAGGCATCACAGTACCCGGTAGGTTAAAACACGAGGGGTTCCTCATGTACTGGGGTAAAAAAGGAGGAAATAAATGATGGGATAGTAGCATTAATAGCAGTTAGAAGCAGTAACCAGAAATTCAGTAGAAACAGGAGCAGTCAAAAGGTATGTGACTCCTAATTCCATACAATATTGTTTCATGCTCACCACAAAATTCTGAGATCCTATACATCTAGGGCACTACTGCACTGAATGAACCGTAGTGATACTGATGCATGAACACAGGGTTGTGGGGTAAGGGGCACCTTTTTTCACACGCTATGAGACTGCCCCCATATTTAACAGTACTGGAAATAAATAATATGGATAATGGCTGAAGTAGTGGGCCAGGAAGTCCCAATGGAAGCCAGGTGGCACATACTATGTGTCACAGGAGAAGATAGATGGCCCAAATATGTAACACTCTGGCTTATGATGGCAAAAAGGAATATAGCAAGGGCATGGGGAGTGAACCACCCACCAACGGACACTGAGTGGAGTGAAGGACTGGTGCTGTGTAGCAGAAAAAGTGGTGTTTCAGAGTAGGGGCTGCCCCAGGAAATGGGATAAGATTTGGGGTTGTTGGGTGACATACAGAGGTCTTTGAGGTCCGCATGACTACATGTAATCAATGCATGGGGTGCTCCTTTTAATAGTAAGGTACTGAAGGTGTACTGTGGCTAGTACTGAACTTGTTAATGTAACATCCTACCATAAAATGTAAGGAGTGTGAAAGCTTTCACTGTGTATGCATGGAGACCGCCTCTTGTTGTATCTTGACTAACTGTAACGCCAAGCTTGTTTAACAAATAAACAGAATTTAAAAAAAAGTTTACTAAACCTTAGGTTTGATGATGGAAGAGTTTGAATCTAAATGGAGTTTCTAAATGTTTAGATCACAAGCCTTTGGGCAATGACTCGCTGAAAGGGAATGATGCAAGGAAAGGTAAACATGTCCAAACAAACAATTGTGTAGAGAATGCAATAATTAAGAGAAGTTCTCATAGACTGAGTTATCTTAAAGACTATGGGGCCGATTCCGATCTCGGTCGGAGGCGTACCCAACACCATTCGGTCGGGAAAAAAGCCATGCGAAAGCCTGTTTCCCGACCGATCCGTACAGCACACCGAACGAGTAAGTACGATGCGCACAACAGCAAAGAATCCGGCCGAGCCGTACTCACCCAAACCAGGTCCTGTTCCCCGACCGAGGCGAATCCGGAAACGCCGAATCGAGTCGCACGGAAGGAAAAATGCAGCCCCGTCCGGCCGGACAAGTACGATGCGCTTTCCGTACGCGCCGAACCCGTCGCTACGCACGGCACGTCGAAGCATCCGGGAGAGGCGCACATAAGCTCCGATTCGCGCCACAACACGATCCACGGCTCCGAGATGAACACGGCAGCGACGAGGACGACGCGAAGCGACGAGGACGAGGCGAAGCGACGAGGACGAGGCGAAGCGACGAGGACGACGCGAAGCAACGAGAAGGACGAACGACACGAACCAACCATGAATCCCTTCGTCCCGATCATACCAATATTCTACATTTACTACCGGAACAGGCCCGGACGCGTACGGCGCAGAAGGTAAGCCAGACACCAACCACGAAACACATACAACACGTACACGACACATCACACACACACAGAGGGATGCAGAATATACTTACACCAGCAACAGCAGCACCATAGGGGCGGGATGCCCATCACCAATGCCACATATGCACACAGGGGCCTGAATGCGCACCACCACCCTCACCCAGGGGGCAGGATGCCTACCACTACTACCACCCTTAGCCAGGGGGCAGGATGCCTACCACTACTACCACCCTCACCCAGGGGGGCAGGATGCCTACCACTACTACCACCCTTAGCCAGGGGGGCAGGATGCCCACCACTACTACCACCCTCACCCAGGGGGGGCAGGATGCCTACCACTACTACCACCCTTAGCCAGGGGGGGCAGGATGCCTACCACCACTGCCACCCTCACCCAGGGGGGCAGGATGCCTACCACTACTACCACCCTTAGCCAGGGGGGCAGGATGCCTACCACTACTACCAACCTCACCCAGGGGGGGCTGGATGCCTACCACCACCCTTAGCCAGGGGGGGCAGGATGCCTACCACTACTACCACCCTCACCCAGGGGGGGCAGGATGCCTACCACTACTACCACCCTCACCCAGGGGGGGCAGGATGCCTACCACTACTACCACCCTTAGCCAGGGGGGCAGGATGCCTACCACCACTACCACCCTCACCCAGGGGGGCAGGATGCCTACCACTACTACCACCCTTAGCCAGGGGGCAGGATGCCTACCACTACTACCACCCTCACCTAGGGGGCAGGATGCCTACCACTACTACCACCCTTAGCCAGGGGGGCAGGATGCCTACCACTACTACCACCCTCACCCAGGGGGGCAGGATGCCTACCACTACTACCACCCTCACCCAGGGGGGCAGGATGCCTACCACTACTACCACCCTCACCCAGGGGGCAGGATGCCTACCACTACTACCACCCTTAGCCAGGGGGCAGGATGCCTACCACTACTACCACCCTCACCCAGGGGGGCAGGATGCCTACCACTACTACCACCCTTAGCCAGGGGGCAGGATGCCTACCACCACTACCACCCTCACCCAGGGGGGGCAGGATGCCTACCACTACTACCACCCTTAGCCAGGGGGGGCAGGATGCCTACCACCACTACCACCCTCACCCAGGGGGGGCTGGATGCCTACCACTACTACCACCCTCACCCAGGGTGGGCTGGATGCCTACCACTACTACCACCCTCACCCAGGGGGGGCAGGATGCCTACCACTACTACCACCCTTAGCCAGGGGGGGCAGGATGCCTACCACTACTACCACCCTCACCCAGGGGGGGCAGGATGCCTACCACCACTACCACCCTCACCCAGGGGGGGCAGGATGCCAACCACTACTACCACCCTTAGCCAGGGGGGGCAGGATGCCTACCACTACTACCACCCTCACCCAGGGTGGGCTGGATGCCTACCACTACTACCACCCTTAGCCAGGGGGGGCAGGATGCCTACCACCACTACCACCCCCACCCATAGGATGGACAATGCATGACACAACCAGCACACCACAACCTAGGGAATGCAAGAAGAAGACATCCCCCAACACCATGACAAGCGTGTGTAGACTGTGTCAAATGCCTACAACACCGAACATGACTTTGAACATACAATGTGACCCCTAGCACATGTGCCACACAAATATGTGTGTGGCACCCACAATGCAAGCAGGCCATGACCATTGTGGCAATGTGGTCCAAACCCCCATCATCACAGTGACCAAAATGTAAGTGTGGGGTCCATAGCTGAAGCACACTTTGAACAATGTGGCAATGGGGTCCAAACCCCCATCATCACAGTGACCAAAAGGTAAGTGTGGGGTCCATAGCTGCAGCACATTTTGAACATTGTGGCAATGGGGTCCAAACCCCCATCATCACAGTGACCAAAAGGTAAGTGTGGGGTCCATAGCTGCAGCACATTTTGAATATTGTGGCAATGGGGTCCAAACCCCATCATCACAGTGACCAAAAGGTAAGTGTGGGGTCCATAGCTGCAGCACATTTTGAACATTGTGGCAATGGGGTCCAAACCCCCATCATCACAGTGACCAAAAGGTAAGTGTGGGGTCCATAGCTGCAGCACATTTTGAACATTGTGGCAATGGGGTCCAAACCCCCATCATCACAGTGACCAAAAGGTAAGTGTGGGGTCCATAGCTGCAGCACATTTTGAACATTGTGGCAATGGGGTCCAAACCCCCATCATAACAGTGACCAAAAGGTAAGTGTGGGGTCCATAGCTGCAGCACATTTTGAACATTGTGGCAATGGGGTCCAAACCCCCATCATCACAGTGACCAAAAGGTAAGTGTGGGGTCCATAGCTGCAGCACATTTTGAACATTGTGGCAATGGGGTCCAAACCCCCATCATCACAGTGACCAAAAGGTAAGTGTTGACAAAGTAAGAGGTGCAACTGCCAAACTGCAAGGATGATTCCTGGTCACAGAACAACAAACACATCAGTGGCAAAATAGTGTATGTGTCCCATTGCAACATAAATTGGGGGAGCCAAATCCTGCAGTGCAATAAGACATAACTTTGGCCATGTGCAGACAAACAACACCCATGGGGGCTGACACCGTCAACAATCATCAATGACACAATGACAGAAGTGACCATCCGAATGCAGACCCACATATTTGCACCAATGGGCACACACATGCAGATACCCTGTGGAGACTGCAGATGTGAGGTGAACAGATACCATACCATGGCAGCAATGGGACACACAAACCATGATCATTGTGCTGACCAATGACCTAGGAGTCCCAGGGACAGCAGGGGAAACCCACCAAACTACATACAGCCAATGGCACACCCAAGATATGCCAATGCAGTGGTGCAGATGCACAAACACAAACAGGCAGACCCACCCTGCACATCATACACAACAGGTGAGGGTGGGGGTGCCAGTGTCCCCAGGCAACCACACAACACATGAGGAGACATGAATACCAATCATACAGATGTGCATACAGTGCCACACAAAGGTAACTCATGGATCCAAATTCCCTATGTGGGCAAGCAGGCATTGTCAGATGAGAGGGAGCACAAATCACACATGTCACACAGGCACGTAGGGACAGCAACTGACACAGCAAGACACAGACACACCACAGCACCACCCCCAGGGCCCCCACAATGTGGTGACCCTGGGCTGCATTACAATCCCACTGTGATGACAAAGCTAAATGTGGTTTACACTGTGAACCACAGTCATGTGTACTGAGCAACTAACTACCATCACACCTACACAAGCACAAATCAAACAGCATGGCCAGTGAGCCAAGGCCAACATGGAGGCAGGGGCCTAGCCGGGCAACAACTCTCATCTGCACACACTCAACACCACACCCCTCGACCTCCAACAATGTGCAGCAGTGAAGCACACATGCACTGGTGACATTGCACATGCACCCATGACTATTCCAGGGTGGTGGGTGGGAACCAAGGTGCAGAAACACATCACACATGGACACTCAACAAGACTCCTGAATGTCTGACACACTGCACACTACGCCGTACATGGACATGACGGCAATACCACACCAACCAATGGGATCACAGCCACAGCCACACACCAATGAAGAAGCCAAGGTCACCCACAAAGAACACACATAGACAACAACCAACATTGCAGCCCGGAACCTGAGGAGTGCCAGCAGTCACACACACAACGTGTCACAATCACTGAAAGATAACACAAACTGGAAATCACATGACAGGGGCAAACAACAAGTGCCAAGGGGAAACCTGACTGTGTCCCAGCTGCGTCTGCACACAAACTCAGCCCTGACAGCAAGCACACCTATGGGTGACACCCTGATGACCAGTAATGTGCCATGCACCCACATCACAGAGAACCCAGGGAGAAGACTTTTGGGGAACATAGCTCAACTCAGCTAGCATCACAAACAGGTACAACACTAGGGATCACAGCATGCACAGCTAAATGGAAGTGAACACACAGACATGCACATACAACACACACCTTGGGCGCAGGCAATGTCACAGGAGTACACACTGCCATGAGGGGACTCCACTCCTGTGTGAGGAAAGCTGTGCCATATGTTGCCTCAGTAGGGCCCCACCATGTCAGCTGAGCACTTGGTCACACAATCAACAATTAGCACCAAATGAGGGCTCCCGTCACATCAGCCTGGTCATGGAAGTGCCAACGGAATCATCAGCACAGATCCAACACACTTGTATAGCAATGTTGCACTGACAACACAGATGAGTCCTTCCCCATTGATGCCCAAACCTGCATGTCCAGTGGAGATGGCCACACGGTCAGGGAAGTAGACGAATAGAACAATGGCAGGCACAACAGATGTGCAGGGGTGGAAGCCACAGATGTGAAATTGCCAATCTAAGTAGGAAATCCCATTGCCAAATACTGAACACATGACACCCTCAGATGCTGCTATGGATGACATGGATACACCACAGGATAGGACACATTCCCCCTGGACCACATGGGTTCCTGCACAGTACCACTTCATTATCATGAGACCAAATATCACCATCACTGCAGCAAGGGCATGGTTAGCATCATCAACATCATGTACATCAGAAGCAAAAGCACTAGAGAACAGAAAATTGCTTTATTCAGCATATGTGGCATTAAAAGTAGAAGTCCGGTAGAACATAAACAAAGGCCAATGGCCAGTCCATCAACAAAGTCACAAGTGGGTGACAGTGGCAGATGCCACCCTACACATGCCTGCACAAAACCAGGGACAATCCACTAGGAGGGGCAACCGGGGGTAGGCCAGGCACCGCAGGGACAGGATCAGGGCTCACCAGGAGGAAGCAGGGAAGGGGTGGTGGGTGCTGGAGAGCCACTGACAACTGCAGTGTAGGTGTCTGACATGGTGTGTGCCGGCACAACTGGGGGGCATGGCTCAGATGTTGTGGGTGCCGGCACGACTGCAGTGGACCCTGCAGATGGAGTGGACAGGTCCGCCACTGCAGTGCCCAAGTCAGACAGGGTGGTAGTGGACTCCACTGCAGTGCCTACCACCAGGGGAGGAGAATGGGGAACAGGCAAGGTGGGCTGGACAGAGGGGAGGACACCCTCACCACATCAGTGGCACAGACAAGCGCAGCGGGGGTGTTGTTCCGGGAGAGCAAGTGGCAGGGGGAGAAGGCCGGAGCCTCTTGGGGATGGTATATCTGTGGGTGGGGGAACCTAGGGCAGGGTGTGGTGGGGGCACCTGTGGAGTGGGGGCCTGAGGGATGGAGGAAGGAGACCTGGTACTTGAGCTGCAGGGCGGCGGCGGGGTCTTGCTCTTAGCACTCCGGGGGACTTGCGGGTGGGGGCCTCAGTCTGTCTGTGCCTGGGGGAGGGTGTCCGGGGGCGAGGGGCACTCTGCTCCGTGTGGGGGCTTCCTCTTCCCCTGGATGCTGGGGCAGCTGGATCGGAGGGGAAGAGGCCGAGGTCACTGAGGAAGAGGCGCTGGGTCTTTGGGGTTGCAGGTGAGGCAAGGGAGGGTGCTTTGGAGGGAGAGGCAACTGAGGACTGCGCAGTGCCCGTGGATGCGTGTGTGTGTACCAGGGCCCCATCCCCTGTGAGTCTGGTTTCAGTCCCCTGACTGTGCGTGCGTGTGCGTTTAGTTTGTGGCGTGTGTGTCTGTGTGCTGGACGTGTGTGTGCTGGTGTGTGCCTGTGCCGGTGTGTGTGTGCTTGGGACGGGTAAGGTGCTGGGGAGTGTGGATGGAGCAGAGGCAGGAGGGGTTAGGGACTGTCTGAGGAGGGACACTGCTGCCGTCAGGGAGGAGTCCATGGACCTTTGCCCCTCTGTAGGTCAGACATGCCCGATGAGATGCCCTCCATGAACGACACCAGCTGAGTCAACAGTGCGGTGTGCGCATGGAGGACACTCAGCATGGCTGTCTGCCCTACATGGAGCTGGCGAAGGAGGTACACAGACTCCTCACTCAGGGCAGCAGGGGACACAGGGGCAGGGGGTGCGGTGCCTGGGCCAAAGGAGACACGCTCCCGAACATGGGAGCCTCCACGGACCTGGGGAATGGGAGCCGATGGGAGGGCGGTGGTGGTGCTGGTGGTGGCGGGGACAGCAACACTAGCTGGGGTGTGTTGGCTGCTGACACCCGCCTCCACAAGGGAGCCATCCTCCGAGTTGCTCTGGTCCTCAGCTGAGGTGGATGGTGCTGAGGACTCCTCGGTGTGGCTCCCCTCGCCCTCCGTGCCACTGGGTCCCTCCGACCACTCCTCGGCTGCTGACCCAGTCTGGCTCTCTGGCTCCTCCTGGTCCGTGGAGCTGTCCCCTTCCGTGGCCGTGGATGTATCTGCAAACAATGGGGAAACAGACAGACATCAGTCACCTGCACCAAACGCACACACCACTGTGAGCACAGCACATTACAGAGCAAGCGCTGGCATCATTAGTTGTACATTGCTAAAAGTGCCCTAACTGAACAGGAGAAGCCAATTGTCAGTGTGATGCCAAGCATGGCACTCACATCCCACATGGCCTTGCACCCATCTGTCTGGTGTCTGTTGGATTGCAACACCCCAGTGTGGACACATGCACCAAGTACACAGTAGTTGGACAGTGCAGAGGACACGGTGTGGCATGTGGACATGCACACATCACAGCTCTTGCCACTGAGTCAGTACAGGTTTCCGGATGGAAGGGATGCCCAGAGTAAATAGGAAATGCATGTGATGCATACCAGCGACAGACACCATGATGCACCCATGTCCTGATAGCCAGCGCCACTATGGTGTGCATGTAGCACGTGTCACTCCCCTGCAGGACCACCAATAAGTTGACACATGCCATGGCAGAGGCATGACTGCTAAGTCATACATCACTGTCTCAGTGATGTATGACTTGGCAGCCAGACAACAACACTATGCACTGTGTCACAATAGTAGGTCATGGGGAATGCAAGTCCTGGAGCTGCACAAGTGCACATGTACATCCCCCACACAACACATCATCTTAACCCTCATCTGTCCAGGTCACACCTATTGGACATATGGGAGACCTGTGACACTACCCTCTGAACCTGAGCCCCTCACAATTTGCTGTGAATGGGGAACAGCTGCCTGAACTTCACATTCGCATACCCCAGTCTGCACGGGCAGCTGATCAAACACCTATGTGACACACAAGTATCGTCTCCTATGGTCACATCTCCAGGGGCATGCTGAGCCCCTACCAAGAAACACCCCAGCAGTCCTGGCAAGTAATCCACAGCACACTGACACAGAGGCAGACACCTGAGGGGTCAAATCACTGTGCACAATGTGTCAGCTGATACACGGGAGTGGGAGTACAGAGTGCATTGCATGGCCTGGAGTAGGCATGACTGTCCTGCTCCACATGAATGAGGGATGTGCCCTGGACAGTGGATAGCTGGCTATGTATGTGTGACACACGTAATCTGCACACTCCTGGGGCCCAAACATTGTTCCCACCCGCTGCATGGGCGTGTGCCACATACCCCAGGCACATGTGGTGGCTCAGCTCAGCAAGTGGACCGCATATCAAAGCAACACGCAGATCACATGTCCAAACCCAGGCGTTGTGTGAACAATGGACCCACCCATGATGCCCACAACAGAGTTAGGGAAACAGATGCTGTCCCCCACCTTTAGTGAAGCAAACTGCAAGGACACAGTCCCAAGTGACACAATTCCCTGAATGTAAGGGCCACACCTGGGTATCAGATGAGCAGTGGGCAGTGCACAATAGAGGGACATGGCTCCTGGACAACATGACTGCTGCACTGTGGCAGTTGAACCAGGCCAGAGGAGGGCACAAAGCATGTAATACAGAGTTCACAGTGCAGTCTTTGACTCACCCCTCCTTGCTGCTGTCTGGCCTTCAGCTGCCCATCCAGGTCTGGAAACACCACCGCCAGGATCTGGAGCATGTGGGGGGTCAGGGTCCGTGTTCCGCCCCTCCTGCGAGGAGGCGACAGCTTCAGCTGGACCCGTGCAATCCTCCGGGTCCAGCCCCGAAGGTCCTGCCACCTCTTCTGGCAGTTGCGGATCCGGCGCTTGTAGACCCCCACGGACCGGACAGCCCGGACGATGTCCTTCCAGATTTCCTGCTTCCGATGGGCATTAACCTGTCAGGATGACAAAGTGAAAAGGCCATTACCACACATGCAACATATCCGTGCATGACACAGTTGTATATACATGTCTCAATCACAGGGGCACATGATGTACACAGGCAGTGCAAAGCTGACCATGGACAGTTTGCCAGACGTCACTACATGGTATCATTGCATGGGAAGTAAAACCATGTTCAAATGCACTGTCACTGCACCATACCTGTCCAGTGCAAGTCACTACACACTATGGGGGTGACAACTACTCAGTGAGCCTGCTAGCCAGTGGCGTGCAGACTCTCAGCCTTGCTAGTCACACAAAATGCACATTCAGAAAGGCAGTGCACAGAACACTCACCTGCTCCCCTGGTGTTCCATACAGCTTGCTGTACTGTGGAAGTAGGCTGTCCAGCAGGGCCTGGTTCTCTTCAAGGCTGAAGGCTGGGGCTCTCTCCACAGTACGTGCCATTGCAGGGTCCAGAGGGGCAGAGACAGCAGCAGTGCAGTGGCAGATGTCGTCCTGGAGCATGTAGTGCAGGCAAGTGAGCTCTCAGGGGAACAGCCAGCAATATATATGTGCTGGAGAGGCAGATACTGTCCCTTGTGTCCAAAGTGATAGGTCCAAGTCGTTTGCATCTTCTGAATCTGGCCAATCCATGGAATAGCAGCACCAAAACACGCCCACAGCATCCTTCAAATCTTCAACTTCATGACATACATGATTTTGCAACATTGTTGTGGGTGACCAACTGAATTTACAGCAACCGACTCATTCGAAATTCGAAAACGCGTCCGTTGCCAGGCAAGCCCATTGTCAATGGGTGCGCACCGATCGGTCCATTGTGGTACAACGCGCACAGGGGTACAACGCGTACCCGCACACATTGAATGCAATGGGCCGGCCGGAGGCACCGATCGGTCCATTGCAGTTCAACGCGCACAGGGGTACTACGCGTACCCGCACACATTGAATGCAATGGGCCGGCCGGAGGCACCGATCGGTCCATTGCAGTTCAACGCACACAGGGGTACAACGCGTACCCGCACACATTGAATGCAATGGGCCGGCCGGAGGCACCGATCGGTCCATTGCAGTACAACGCGCACAGGGGTACAACGCGTACCCGCACACATTGAATGCAATGGGCCGGCCGGAGGCACCGATCGGTCCATTGCAGTACAACGCGCACAGGGGTACAACGCGTACCCGTACACATTGAATGCAATGGGCCGGCCGGAGGCACCGATCGGTCCATTGCAGTACAACGCATCACTGTACATGTGACTGGCATATGTCAGCATGCCTGTCTCAGATGGACATATGCCAGCCACAGATAGCTCCCAGGGAGTGAGGGGCACACCTACATCACGACAGCCTGTCCAAACTTAATCATAAGGCATGTAAGGCTGCATTTCCTATTGTGTGTATGTTGGTGTACATGTTGTCCTGTGGGTGTCACCTGTGGGCAGCCACCCCCAGGCTGTGCACGTGTTCATGGGGACAGGATCCTGGGTGTTACGTGTACATGACCACTGTGATGTGCAACTGTTCATATCTGTGCATGTGCCATGGTCACATTTCACGGTGGTGTATGTGTATGTCATGTCACATACCCCGTGAGTCCCATGTGGGACGGTATGTTTGAGCCAGGGTGTCCCAGTGGCACAATAGTGATGGTCCTCCACAGTCTTTGTGCATGTAGTGTTTACAATGTCTCTGATTTCATGTGCACAATGGGAGACAGTCTCCACATCCACGTTGTGTGTGCATGGACTCTGATGTTGTGCGTGTGTGTGTCACAGACGTCCATGTCTGTCCTGCCGTGGCAAGTGGGGCCACTACCTGTGGGGGTCATGGTTGTTTTGCTGTGGTGTATACATGATACTCCATGTAATGCCAGTGTCCATGTGGCATTACAGGGTCCCTGGGAATGTACCTGTCGTTGAGCTGTGGTGCCTGGGGCACATCTGTCCTCACATGTCACTGTGGGGGTTATTGTGACACGGCAGCAGGAGATGGGAACTGTGACACGGCCTCATGATATCCAATGGGCCAACCTGGGACTAATTGATGCCACCTGTTGGACCGTGTTGACAGATGTTGGCCATGTATGTACCATACATGTCCTTCCGGTACTGCACACTTCATGTAGTTGTGCCTCATAATGATGTATGTTGGGATCTTGAGTGTGTTCAATGCCGCATATGTGGGGTGACTGACAATCTTGCTTACTTCTCCTCTGCACTGCAGGGCTCCTGCTGTCCATCGACCATTCCCAGACCTGGCAACGATGGTGGAACGGGACAGAATCCGACGGTACCGCTTCACCAGGCTACTGATTGAGGATTTGGCAGTGCAGTTGTCCCCACATTTGCAGCCTGGCCAGCCGTATCCTACAGCGCTGACCCCCAAGGTAAAGGTGATGGCAGCCCTACACTTCTTTGCCACTGGTACCTTCCAACATACTGTGGCGACTGCTGGTGGGATGTCACAGACCATGTTGAGCCGTGTGCTCCGCGATGTTTTGGCGGCAATGTTGCTCTTCCTGAACCGGTACATCTATTTCCCTAGACTGCGACGACTCACTGACGTGAAGAGTGACTTTTATGCCCTGGGGAGGATGCCGCATGTCATTGGCTCCATTGATGGGGCACATGTGGCTTTGGTACCACCACAGGCCCAGGAGCAGGCCTACAGGAACCGCAAGCACTACCACTCGGTCAATGCACTGGTGGTGTGTCTTGCAGACATGACCATCACACACGTGTGTGCCCGTTTCCCTGGTTCAGCACACGATGCCTTTGTGATGAGGAGTAGTCGCATCCCCAGGATGATGGCACAGATGCAGAACCAGCGTGCCTGGCTTGTCGGTGTGTACTGACTTTGTGCCATTGTGTGTGATCTGATCTGTAGTATTCCGCCTACTTTTCCAAGTCAGCTAATGTGCACTTGTCTGTCCGTAGGTGACTCGGGATACCCCAACATGCCGTGGTTGCTGACACCCCTCAGGAACCCTGTGACACCAGCCCAGATGCGCTACAATGAGGCACATGGTCGGACCAGGAGAGTGATTGAGCGGACCTTTGGTCTCCTGAAGAGCCGCTTCCGCTGCCTGGACAAGACCGGAGGGTCCCTCCCATATGCCCCTGCGAAAGTGTGCAAGATTATCATCGTCTGCTGCATGCTCCACAACCTGGCAGTGCGGAAGGAGTTGCCTCTCATCCAGGATGACAATGACCAACATCCGCCACCTGTGGAGGATCCTGGCCTGGACCACGATGCCAGTGACGATGATGATGATGATGATGATGGTGATGTCCGCACACAGCTCATCACCAACTTCTTTAGCTGAATGTGAGTATCCTGAGGTGTCATGTCAATGATGTGAGTTGGCATGATGTGTGGGTGGTGCTCTGGTGCTGTTGGAGTGTGTCCATGGGCTACTTGACTGGATGTGTGTTGCGATGTGTGGTGACAGGTGGGCTGTACTCCCCAACAGTGTTGACATGCTAACTTGGTTCTGGGTGGGTATCTTGTAACATGTATTGTGCATGAGTTTTGCTGTTCTGTCCTGTACTCCATTGCTTTTGACTGTGTGTCATTTCTGTCCTTCACAGGGTACTTTCAGATTCGTTTGGTCAACTGTGTCCACCGACGACGTGATTGCACATCCAGGCTGGTAGCTGTTGTGTCCCTACAGGTGATGTGCGCCACACCCATGGACTTCCTTCCGTCTACAGTTGTTGACTGTGTGCCCGCTGCCAGGTGGGATTACCTTGCATCTGTAGTGGTTACGGCATGTTGCAACTGTGTAATAAACCTGTGCTTCACTTTGTGATGTGCGTTGTCTGTGGTCACACATTTGACTGCCATTTGCTTACTGCACCTGTGGGCTACTTGACTACAACTGGGAATGGGTGTGGTGTCTGTGCATTGCACCGTCTTCCCTGGCAACATCAGTGTAGGCAATGAGTCAGATGGCCTAGGTGTGTATGTGTTGTGTAGCCCTGGTGGTGTGTCTCCCTCATGTGTGTCACGTTGCCTGTACTCACATGCCTGTGTTGTCCTTGCTGTTGCAGTTCGCATACACAGTGTAATTTTGCAGTTCATCATCCCCATAACAGCACCCACGTTGGAATCACGACAGAGGCAAGTATGGTGTATTAGTGTGTTTATTGTGATACATTTGTGTTAATAGTGCATAGGATGGGTAGTGCTGTACATAAATCTTGCAATCCCAAGTTCCTAGGTGAATTGAAAGTCCTGGTAGACAGGATCCCCAGTATCGGGGCCACAGTTGTCTGACACATTGGTCCAACTTGTACTCCCCATGCAATGTGTGGGAGTAGTGTTGCCGTCAACAGGGTGAACAGTCTGTGCACAAAGGCGAACATCCAGAACAGGTTCAGGCTTCCTGGGAGTTGCGCTTGGCCATCGGCCTCTCACTTTTCCCTCCTCGGACGACCCCTCTTCTTGGGGGGCCCCTCAAGTACAGGCTGCTGCAGTGCAGGGGACTCTCCGCCAGAGTCCTCCTCCCTCCCTGTGGCAGTTGCAGTTTGTTCGGCACCAGATGTTGTTGGCACACAGGGAGGTGTGGACTGGTTGCTGTTCATCTGGCGGAGGCATTGTAAAATGTCCCTGTGCACCGCCGTCATCTCATGCAGTGCATCCCACTTGGACTCCACGCGGGACATGTGTGAGTCCACACGGGACATGTGTGACTCCACGTGGGACATGTGGGAGTCCAAGCGGGCATGATGGGCAGCCTGCTGCTGTTTCATGTCTCTGAGGAGCCCCACTACCTGGCTGAGCTCTCCGGTGCTGGACTGGTACGCATCAGCTATGCGTACCAGTTGTGGGTCATCATGCACACCAGCAACATCTGCAAGCAGCGACCTCTGTCTCCCACCCCTCCCACCACCCCTGCTGACATGTGCAGTGTGTGCAATGGCACGCACAGATAACCCTGGTCCACCTTGGGGGTTGGTGGTGGTGGTGGTGTCCATGGCCCCAGGTTGGTCCAGGGTCCCTGTGCTGGTGTTGCTCCTTGTTCTGTCCATGTCGGCAGGGATGGTATTTGTGGTAACAGTCGTTGGAGGGGTGGGTGCAGGGGGTGCAGCTGGTGGTCCTGCTGGTGCTGCAGCTGGTGGTCCTGCTGGTGCTGCATGTTGACTTGCACCGGATGTGCCAGGTTGTTCTTCATCGTCCGAGGAGGACAGAGGCTGTACGACGCCAGTGAGCTCGGCATCCTCTTGAGCCTGGGACTGGGACTCCTCAGCGTCTGCTGCTGTGTCCCCATCATCACCTGTTTTTGGGAGACACAAACAATGTATGTTATGTTTCTGCAGGCATCAATGGTTGACACACATGACAGTTGTGACTGTGCCTCTGGGTGCGGGCCTGTACATTGCATTGTCCTAAGTCGTCACAGTCAGGGGTTGATATTGGTGTGGCACATTGTCCTGCATTATTTGGGCATTTCTATGTATTTTCTGGGGTGTGAACATGGTCTGCATTGGTTGTGTTTGGTTGACAGCCGGCCCTCGTTCCCACCCACCCAGCCAGTCAGTTATCCCACCATGGAACGTGCTTGCGTTGCAGGGAGTGTAAGTTGTCTCTCAGGATGTCACTCAGTGGTGTCCTGCTGTTTGTTGGTGCACATTTGCCAGCAGGGCCTTGTGCTCCCCACAGCAGTAGCCAGTGTCAGCCATCTTGTGAGTCCTTCTCCACTTCCTGTGATGTGAGCATGGTTCAGGGTGGTGTTGATGGGACAGTTGTGGGGGTGACCAATATCAGTGACTACGACTCCCATCATGCTATTGCCTCCACCCCCCTTCCCAGCATGCCCATGCTTCCTTCCTTTTGACTCTGCTTCCCTGTGGGGTGGGCTGGCTGTGCTGATAGGATGGCTGGGAGTGTTGTCCTGGCAGTTGTTTGGCTAAAAGTCCCAAGAGTGTCCCTGTGCTTCACACAACATAATCCAGGGTGGTGGTTCTTTGTGGGATCTTGTGTTAGGATGGGGGGCATTGCATTCTACCAGGTGGGTTCTGTGGAGTTTGTGTTGGGGGGTGTGTGAGGGGAGGTGCTTGTGACTATGGTCAGTGCTGCAAGTCACCCTTCCCACCCAGCTAGCCAGATATCCCACCATGGAACGTGCTTGCATTGCAGGGAGTGGAAGTTGTCTCTCAGGATGTCAGTCAGTGGTGTCCTGCTGTTTGTTGGTGCACAGTTGCCAGCAGGGCCTTGTGCTCCCCACAGCAGTAGCCAGTGTCAGCCATCTTGTGAGTCCTTCTCCACTCCCTGTGATGTGAGCATGGTTCATGGTGGTGTTGATGGGACAGTTGGGGGGGGCAATATGTGTGACTGCGACTCCCATGATGCTATTGGCTACACTGACTTGGCCAGCATACACAGAATTCCTTCCTTTGAGTGGTCTTCACTGTGTGTTGGTGTTGTTGTGGTGGCTACATGTCTGGATGTGTTTGTTAGTTCTATTTGTGCCACTGCCTAGCTGTAGTTGTAGTTGTGTTTGTACATGTGTTGGCACAGTTGGATGTGAATTTTTTGATGGCATGTGTTGTGTTTATCTGACTGACATACACATTTTGGGATGATTCTGTTCTGGTTGCTGTGTAATTGCTATGAGTGCATGGTTTGACTCTCCCCTTGACAGTGATGTGTGTGTTTTGTGGCAGTATATTGTGTACATTTGTTGTGTACTCACCAGGCTCTGGGATGTCCTCTAGTCCATATACGCTCACTGGCGGAAGGATGGCCCGCACCTTCTCCTCCCAGGGCCTGAGGTATATTGGCTTGGCAGGAGGGCCACTGCCGGTGTATTGGCTGTTGATGTAGTCTTTCTTCAGCATGTCCCGTACCCTCCTGCGCACGTCATACCACCTGTTCTGGATGTCGGTCTTTGTGCGCCGACATGGTGATTGTGCGTTCACCCTGTTGATGATCCTCTCCCACATCTTGGTTTTCTGCGACATGGGGGTCTGTTGGACCAGTGTGCCAAACAGCTGTGGCTCCACCCTGAGGATCTCGTCTACCATGACTTCCAATTCACTATCTAGGAACTTGGGATTCTTCTTGGGGGCATGGTGATGGGTGGTGATGGTGGGTGATGTGTGTGTTGGTGTGCAGGTGAGGGTGTGTGAGTGTGTGTTTTGCTGGGTGTATGTGAGGTAGGTATTTGTTGGTGTGCCGATGGTGTGTGGCTTGTGTGAGGGATGAGCTGTGGGTGTGTGGTTGCTTTCTCTTGGGTGCTGGCAGTGGAATGGCATTTGCAAAGGCTCATGGTTGTGATTTGTGTCCTTTATATAGGTGGAGTTGTGGGTGTGTCTTTGTTCTCTGTCCCCACCCCCCCCAGTATTTATTGGCTTGGTAATTGCTTGTTTGGCCTTTTTTTGGGTGATTTTTCCTTTGTGCTGTTTGTGTATGTTGGAAACGTTCTTGTGACCGAGTCGGACCCTGCATTAGTCTCGTACGGTGTTCTCCGTTTCGTTCACGCTGTGTTTGTGCAGTTTTCTATGCTGCGTACGCGTCGGTCGCGGTGTTTTGTGTTGCTTCGGCTCGGTTTTGTATGCGTGTCGGTCGTACGGCTTGTCCTCCGTCCGACTTGCTCGTGGTTTTCGCGCCTTGCATCGTACTTTGCGGTTTGGAGTTCGCGTGTACGTTTCGGTCGGATTTGTTCCTGGTGCGTGTCGGTCGGTTGGATTCGCGTGTTTTTCCGGCCGGATTGCTGTTTTCCGTGCGGCTCGGTCGGTCGACTTGGTTTAGGTACGTGTCGGTCGGATTTTTCGCGCCTTGCATCGTACTTGGCGTGTCGTGCGCCACGGGTACGTGTCGGTCGGTATTATTTCCGGATCCGAGTCGGTCGGTGCTTTTTCCAGCCCGAATCGGAATCGACCCCTATATGTAATGGTTCATGATACATTCTGGTCTAAAAGTAGGCTCTACCTGATGTTACAGTATTAATGTTTTACCCAATGTGCTGATTGTTTTTATATTCCTCTTCCAATTCCTAAAAGAGATAGCATTATTATTGTTCTTGTGATTCCTGTTTGTTTGAAAGGAAAAGATGTGCAGTATTTTCTCATAGCCTTTGTGTGTCAAGCACAAGGCCCACCCTTTGCTTCATTTATGCTTAATTTTAGAATGCAGAGGCTGAGCAAGGTAAAAGGAATTCCATAAATGGCAGTTGAACTGAAACAGACCATGGCTGAGGTTTTTCTAAATAAATCTCTATTTTTGAACTTATCGACTGGTGACGACTTCTTACCTTTTTTCACACACATCAATGGGGAACTGAGTAAGCTTGCTGAGCACCCTCCTCCAGTGTTTGAATGACTCTAAGAGATCATCAGATCACATGACACTGTAATCAAAGGGGGTAACATTGGAGTAATGTAAAAATGACTCCAACCTGAGAGATGTGTGCGAGTGCATTATAATCACGTGTAGTCCGCACTCACATATATTTCGTATGACTAATGTTGAAAATGACAGTGGGGGTCTTGCACATTTAAATATCCTCGCAAACTAATTAAACATGCGTGTTTAGAGATATAACTGATAGAATTGTGATGCTTACGTATTAATATCTCATGAGAAATGTTTGCTAATGTGTTCACGGATAATTGGTTCAATGAGATGTTTACTAAAGAATAATCATGTTATTACTGTATTCATTACTAAGGTATATATTGCACAATTTGATTTATTTGTGTGGATGGAAGTGCACATAATGTAACCCATGCACGTTGACTGCCATTCCACGTTTTTCGTTTCGCCGAGTGCGAGAAGCAGCGAGGAGTGAGGTCCGGGAGCAGGACGCCGCACCCGCGGCCAGGAACACCGAGAACTTAATTGCCGCAGCCAAGAACACCGCAGTCGGGGTTGGTCCCCGTTCCTGTTCCCCACAAAAGCCCGCGTCGGCTCCGGGTTTCGTCCCGGATTTTGGTTTCGGTCCTTACTTCTCCTTCACAGCCCAGCCCAGCTCAGCAGCTTTGTTGAGGGCGGGGTGCGGGCCGAGTGCGGCCGTGTGCTGTGCTGAGCTGAGCTGAGGCTGTGCTTCAGGGGGTTCGGTCCCAGAGGTTTGTGCTGTGGTTTTTGGCGCCTGAGGTTGCAGAGGCAAAGGCGGAGCTGCAAGGAGCCGCAAGCCGCAGGGAGCAAGGAGCCGCACTGTGAGCCACCGGTTGCTGTTTTCTTGTCATAAGGAGCCGCTGCAGCAGCAGCAGAAACAGCGGCGAAGAACCTTGAGTTGTGGTTGCCGGTTTCTGGTTTCTGCTGGCCTTTGCCACCAGTTTGTTGGGTTTGCTGGGTCCGACCCCCTGAGCTGCCCCTGAGCTGTCTGGTCGGTGTGGCAGACAGCAGCCTGAGCCTGAGTGAGCGAGGTGAGCCGAGACATAGTCGGGAACCGGTGGAGTGGTGGAGCGGTGGTGCGGAGGTGTGAGGAGCGGGGGAGTGAGGAGCAATATATGTAAATTAGACGCGGTCTCCCGCTCCCGTTCCCACCCTTCACCCTTCCCCTTAGCCCCTTAGCCTTTAGCAGGTTGTTTCTTAAGAAGGGCTGTGTTGAGAGCCTCGCAGTGCAAGAGCCGAGGAGTTTAAAGGAAGGCTAGCACTGAGGAGGCACTGAGGAGGCACAGAGCGGGCACAGAACTCGGAGTGCTCGGAGTGCTGTTCTCTGTCATTCTTTTCCTTCGCTTTTACCCTCCTCTTTCATGTGTGGGGGGTTCCGGGAGAGCACCTGAGTACCTGGGCTCCTGGGCGTGGTGGGTTTATAACATTTATATTACTCACAGAGACAGAGGCAGAAACTGTGACTGCAGGAGCTATACTATTGGCTCAATATTGGAAGCTTCAAAAGGTTGAGCGGGCCTGGTCCTGGGCTGCATCTTGCGTCACCGGTGCAAAATTCTTATCAGAACGGAGGCTGACTTAAGACTTGAGGCCTTGAGATCTGAGGCCAAAGCTGCTGGACGCTTTTGCCACCTTATGCCACCGTATGCACCTTATGTTTACCCCACAATATCTATGACCCTGCAATTTGTGCCCAGAAAAAGTCAATAGCAGTAGTGGGCAGTGATCAGTAGCAGCTAGCTCTTTTTGTGAAGTCACTATTGAAAAGAAAATTTGCTTGTACGCAGACTACCGCAGTGTCTTTTGCCTTTGCCTTTTGTCCCCCTGTCCCTCTGTCGTATGGTTTGGTGACTTGATGACTCTGGAACTTTATCTGTGAACTGTCTTATTTTATCGTTATTTGTTTTATCTGTTTTTTATATTTAAAGCTACTTATGGTTACATATGGTGTAACGCCCTATCCTTTGTCCCTTGATCCATTTGATACCTCTGTTCTTTACCCTTGGACCCCCTATTTGCTAAACAAGAAAGCAAAGAAAGGACAGTTTCAGCTCCAATTGTAGTAGAGAGAGCGATTTTTGTTCTGGGCCAAAAATCGAGGGACTGTAACTAAGTCTGTGACAAATCTATAAGAGTATACAAGAATAAGTCTACAATAATATATAATTAATATAATAGATAAAATTACGCAGTGCACCTTTTGCACAGGCCTTAAATAAAATGACGGCAAAAAAACTTAGGTCAGGACGATTGCTTGTAGGTAGGACCTGTGCAAAAACTAAATCAAATCCTTTACGTAACAAGGATGTTTCTGGCATGCTGTCGAAAGGAAAAAGTCAACTATTTAGTCTATGGGAAAGGGGAAAGGAAATAAATCTCCAAGTTGGATCAAATACAGCAACTATTGGGAATGGGGGAGAAAATGTGATTGGGAATGGGAATGACGGTGAAATGGTAAATACTGTTAATAATGTCCCTGATATGGTTGAGGTCGCAGAATCACATACCACTGGTAGTAAGCATGGAGGAGGAGAATCCCTAGAATCCCAGAGGCATCCAGTACGGTGCCCTTGGGACCTAATTGGCTCTCCAGCCCTCCAGGTATCCTTTGGACCTACTATACCATCTCTTAAAACAGCAGATGTAATTCCACACAGAACACCACACACACCTCACGGAATCATAGAAGAGCCCCTTGGTCCCTACACAGTAGAGGATTTCCAAAATAAAGATTTTACTCTCCCCGATTTAGATTTAGAGCTCTGCAGGAGGTATATTTCTCATGATACTAGCAAGATTACAGAACTAGCAAATACTCCAGCAATAACAGTTCCTATAGGACTAAAATTATTCAGTAGTACCCCATCCAATAAATCAAATTATTCTCTCTTGCATTCACACCCATCTCTGACCCCTGATCTAAATATCAGTGATACCCAACCCAGTCAAATTATAAGGAAGGATATAATAGTCTCGGATTCACTAGTATCCTTAGAACATCCATTATCCTCTATCCTAACGCTACTCGAAAAATTTGTAGGAGGTTCAGACTGTGTGTTGGAAACTGTAACTCAAATATTAAAGGTATTGTTAAAAAGTAATCAGGAGAGGGAGGTTAGTTCAAGAATAGATACTAAACAAGTAGAAGCGGAAGTAAAGGTAGAAGAGGTTCTGGAGAATATACTTGAGAATGCTAGTAGTCACCCAACCTATACTGCTCATGATGGCAATCCCCAAATTGATAAGCAAATGAATAAAGCGGCGATGTTAGAGAAGACCCCTGATCCTTTACCTGAACCCATACAGGTTATCTATGATTCAGCTCAAGAAGTAAAAGGCTCGGTGGGATCAGCGAAAAGGATAGACAAGGAAGTATTCCCTATTTTCAAAACCCAGTTAAGTGATGAGAAAGAAAATGTCTTAGGAGCCTTACACTTGGAAAAAAATGGGAGAAATGGGAAAAAGGAAAAGAATAGAGGGAAAAAGATGAAATCAATACGAAGATTCTCAATAAAGAAGCAAAGGAGAATTCGCTTTAAAGAATACATCGAGGCATCAGTTAGTAAGGAAACTTCCTTCCAGACTCCGCAAAATACATCACAAGATACGAAGCAGAAAGATGAAGTTGATCTTGTGAACCCAGAGAATAAAGATCTAACAACAGAGTCAATGATGGCCTATGAGGCCTCCCCCTCGAATATTGCATACCCTATAAGAGATTCTGATAATATTGTAACAGAGGGGTCTCCATTCCTTATAACAGCGGAGCAGTCGAGGCCTGTTAACCCTCTCCCATCAGTACTTAATCCCTTGGCTGTCCCCTTCTCTGACATTGTAAAAATGAGAGGTAAACCAGAGATAACTGATGTTGAACGCATCTGGGAAAGTATGGACACACTCCAGTTAGATTTTATTCCTCTGTTTCATACGGATTTAATATTAAATAGGACTTCGCTTCTTAAATGTCTCCTGGAGATTGAAAGTTTGAAACTTAACAAAGTAGTGATATAAGTCTAGTCTCCATCTTAAAAACAGAAGTTGGTTATAAGTCAAGGGTAAGGTTCAATTCCAAAATTATTGCAAACCTTATATTACAATGGTCAGAAGGCCTACAAAGTAGGGGAATTGATGTCATTCCATTCTCTGAGAAACCCCAAAATAGAGCCCTCGACAATAGGTCTTTGTCAACTCACTTACTTTCAGACAGTAGAGATTGCTCGTATGAAACAGAGGAATTAAAAATCTGTATTACAAAAAACGGCAGACAAGTGAAACTCAAAGATTGCACCCCCTTTTCCTTTAAATGGAACTCCAAAGAAGAGAGTCCAAAATGGAACTGGTTACCTGGTGTTCTATCGAGCAGATCCAATAATAAACATCCACAACAGCCATCCTTCTAGTAATGAATTAAAAATAATATCTTGGAATGCTGCAGGAATAAAGAATAGTAGGGAGAAGTTACAATACTTATGCTCATTAGATGCAAATGTGATTTGTCTTCAGGAGACCTGGTGTACAGAGGAACTGCTATGTAAGGATTATTTTACTTTAGATTGCAAAGCAACCCCGTCCAGGAGAGGACATGCAAAGGGAGGGGTGGCCTGCTTACTGTCAAATAAGATAAAATGGAATTATGATTCCTATAAAGATCCTAGTAATCTTTTTTTAGCAATAACATTGTATAATCCTGATAATAATGTAAAACGCCCACCACTGATGTTGATAAATGCTTATATTCCACCAGATGCCTCTCACGATGTACTCTTAAAGACGGTTTTTTCCTACATTAAAAAAGTTAATGATGTAGAACTTCCCCCTCAAATAGTCCTGGTAGGGGATCTGAATTGTAAAATCTCTAACTCTACTTTGGGCATATTCCGAAATAAAGAAAAAGAAGAATCTCTGCAGATCCCACAAGCGCTCTTTCCACAAAATATTAGAACAAATAAGAGAGGGAAAATGCTTATTGATGAATTAAGGAAGGTTGATGGCATTATAGTAAATGGAAGATTGCCTTCGGATACACCGGCTACCTTTACTTGTAAAACTTATAGTGGAGAATCTATTTTAGACTATGTGGTAGTGGGAAGTACCTCCTTCTTCTTATTGAAAGATCTAAAGGTCTCTAATTCTCCCTATAGTGACCACAAAGTACTAACTCTTACCGTAAATTTAAATTTATTTTCGAACGATCCATGGGCACTAAACGGTGAATCTGTTAGTTTTGCTAAGAAAACAGGGAGATGTCATTGGGATAACAAAGCCATCTTGGGTCTGGACAGTGTTTTAGAGGCCACTGTAGAGAACTTGACTAGTTGGAATGGAACAGATATTGCCAGTTTTAATGCATTTATGATTAAAGCGATAGAAATTGCGAAGAAGTCGAATCAAAGAAAAAGTACTAAAGTAGTCCCCAGAACCCTCCTGCCTTTTAATCTTGAAATAAATAAACTAATTAGGGAACAGTACTTGAATTACTCCTCGGAAAGATATCATAGAATATAACTATTAAAAAGGAGGAGGACTAGGGTAAAGGTTAAGTTAAGAAAAGAGAGGGAAGATAACATCTGGATTAAACTGAGAGAAGCAGCGTTTAAAGGCCAAGTAAGAACGTTTTGGTCTCTTATCGGAAAGGGATGTGGAGCTAGATCTCAACCACTCCCCGTTGCCATTGAGGAGCATAAATGGGTTAGCTTTATTCAGGACTTATATGCAGATAATGCAATGGAAATTAATTATATCACACTAAAGGAAGACCCCTCATCGTATGGATCGCCATCTGAAAAAGAAATTGAAATGGCGATCAAGGGGATGCGATCCTCCGGAGCGATGGGCTCCGATGAATTACCAATCACAGTTTTAAAACAAAATAGTACACTGTGGAGTAAAATTCTTTATCCGGTGTTTAATTATTACTATGCAAATAAAATGGTTCACCCCTCTTGGAAGGGGAGTATATTAGTCCCCCTGTTTAAGAAAGGAGATCGAGATGCCCCACACAACTACCGTCAAATTGCACTTCTTGACGCAGTGGGTAAAGTTTTTGCTAAATGCCTCTTGATCCAAATTAATGATTGGGTGGATGTGGGTAAAATTTTACCATTTGACAAACCGGATTTAGGACAAAGCATGGAATTATTGATAATCTAACTGCATTACAGGTAATAAACGAAAAATATGTTAAAGTTAGAGGAGGAAGAGTGTACACAGCCTTTATAGACTTCTCCACAGCATTTGATAAAGTAGATCGTCTCTTGCTGTGGAGAAAACTGTCGGACCTGGGTATGCCGGCCATCC
This sequence comes from Calotriton arnoldi, assembly GCA_963921515.1. Lineage (NCBI taxonomy): Eukaryota > Metazoa > Chordata > Amphibia > Caudata > Salamandridae > Calotriton > Calotriton arnoldi. The sequence continues at coordinate 3,118,783 of CAWUFW010000345.1, read as the reverse complement.
TCTTGGAGTTAGTTTGTGCTCTTTATACAGACACTTGGTGTAGAGTTTTAATGGGAGGGGAAAGAGGGCTCTCCCAAACCATCCTTACTGCAAATGGCCTAAAACAAGGATGGTTATTGGCTCCTCTACTTTTCTCCCTATATATATCTGACCTTCCTCACGCTTTGGCTCAAAGTGAGGGCATCGCCCCATTACTGGGGGGAAAACCGATTGCTTGTTTACTTTATGCTGACGACATATTAATATTGGATCTAACGCCTAAGGGATTAAATAGTCGTCTGCAGGCACTACATAAATTTGCAGAGGCCCACTATTTAAAGATTAATGTATCTAAAAGTAAAATAATGTGCATGCACGGAAGAAAAAAGCTGCAGTATGGGAATTTTGTTTGGTCTGTAGGTGGCCAAAAACTGGAACTTGTAAAATCTTACGTTTTCTTGGGAAAAACGGTGTGTGGCAACCTAAGTGACAAAGCCCATATAGAAAATAACATCTATAAAGCTACTACACAGGGGAAAAGCTTGGGTTCCCTCTATAGATCTACTGGAAAAAGACACTTTGCACTTTTATTAGAGGTATTTCGTGCAAAAATTCCTGCTTCCCTGTAGTATGGTATTGAATTACTTGATATAGAAAAATTAGGTTTTTTAAATACAACAGAAGGCAAAATTTTAAGGAGTCTAGCCTCAGTCAACTCTGCTTGCCCCGTGGCTGCACTAAGGTTAAAATTTGGTTTAAGAAGTAGTTGGGTGCAGGGTCTTGCAGGGATAATGCGATGGGTTACAAGCCTGGTAAAGGGTGATCCTGGCACACTAAGATTTTTAATCCAGTAAGAAATATTAGAAAGTTTAAAGGAGCAGTCATTAATTGTTAAAAATTTTAGAATTGCGGTTGACTTGCTACAACTGGATGAATCCCTACTTTTCACCCTATCGCCATATCAATTAAGGGCCACTTTGAAGCAGGCCACTTGGAAATTAAGTTTCACCAGGGATAGGGAAGCTCGTATTTTAAAGAGAGGTACCCACCCGGCCATAGACTCCTGTGTGATAAATAAAGTACAGGCTTATATCTCTTGGAACCTGCCCCATGGAGTGCGCCGCTTTTGGCTATTATTGAGGCAGGGTATGCTCCTTTAAACAACGTACTATCTAAATGGTATGGTTCTTCTCCGATTTGTAATCTGTGTAATAATTCTATCCAGGACGTTAATCATGTGCTATTTATTTGCCCCGCTCTATTATTGTATCGGCGTAAATGGATGAGACCAATTTGTCTACAATTATCTATCCTTTCGGCCTCTGCACTAACACAGATTCTATTTATGAACCACCAAATGAAATGTTTTGTCATAGGATTTTTTACTTTTTAAAGTGTTTTTTAAATATGTACTAATACACATTTATATGAAGGATATAATTATCAATTTTGGTTTTTTCTGATGTTTTATAGTATTTAGGGCATAAAGGATATTTGAACTTTTTTTATTGTATAAAATATTCTAATGTTTTGTATTTGGAGATTTTTTGTCGGCTTTCGCTAATGATTGTAGAAACCTTGCTATACAAAATTTCTTACTTATATGTTGTTGGCCTTTTAATTTGTGTGGATCTCTTTGGAAATGAAATGAAATGAAATGAAAAAGGGATTTGTAGAGCGCATGGTTACCCGGGAGCATCCCAGCGCTATGTGTTGAAAGAGAGATCGGGCTGACGGCTAGATGAATAGCCATGTCTTCAACAGCTTCCGAAAGCCAAGATGGTTTGATTCCCTTCGAAGATGAAGAGGGAGGGAGTTCCATAACTTGGAGGCATTGTAGGAAAAAGCCTACCACCACTTCTAGCTCTCTTGATTCTTGGCATTTTGGCTAGACGAAGGGAGTCAGATCGGAGATTTCTAGAGGCTTTATACGGATGGATCAGGTTTTTAAGGATGGGAGGTCCATTACCTTCCAAAGACCTATGGGTTAGACAAAGGGCCTTAAAGTTGATCCTTTCCTGCACCGGAAGCCAGTGCAGCGCGCGCAGCGCGGGCTTGGCCGAGCAGTGACGATTAATACCAGTAAGTAGTCGAGCTGCCGAATTCTGAGCAGTCTGAAGTCTGGTAATCACTGCCTTAGGGGACCCGAGGTATAGGGCATTACAGAAGTCGATCCTGGATAGGATCAGAGCTTGGATCAGGAGTTTTTTGGCTAGAAATGGTAGTACCGGGAGGATTTTTCGGATCAATTTAAGCATGCCATAGCAGGCGGCCACCGTCTTCCTGGCTTGGATTTTGAGGGTCAGATCTTGGTCCAGCCATACACCTAGACTTTTTATTTCGGGCTTTGGGTCCGGAGCAATGCCCATGCAGGGTGGCCAGATGGCATTCAAGTTGGTGCTGGGATGGTTACCCAGAAGCATTATTTCGGTTTTTTCGCCGTTGAGTTTGAGATGGGAGAAACTCATCCATTTTGCCACTTCTGCTAGGCAAGTGTGGAGGTCGGTGGGTGACTGGTTAACTTGGTTCAGAGCCACGACCAGCTGTGTATCGTCAGCATAGGACACGATGTGGACTCCAAAAGGAGCTACTGTATCCACCAAAGGGGCCATATAAACATTAAATAATGTCGGGCTCAGGGAGGAGCCCTGAGGAACCCCACATTGCAAAGGCAGAGGGTCAGATACAATATCGTCTTCGAACACCTGGCAGGTCCTGCCTTCCAGGAAAGACTCGATCCAGGAGAGAGCCAGACCTGACACCCCTACATTCCTGAGACGGTGAACCAGAATTTGGTGGTTCACCGTATCAAAGGCCGCACTTAAATCAAGGAGGATGATAGCTGAAGAACCTCCTGAGTCAAGGATCTTCCTTGCTTCCTCTGCCACCATAAGTAAGGCGGTTTCAGTCCCTTGACGTGGGCGGAAACCAGTTTGAGATGGGTGGAGCAGATCATGTGACTCAAGAAACGCTGAAAGAGTAGTGTTCACATATTTTTCAGCGATTTTACTCACTCCTGGAAGGAGCGAGATGGGCCTATAATTACCAAGATCCTTAGAGTCAAGGTGAGGTTTCTTCAGTAGGGCTTTCACCATAGCTCTTTTCCAATCGGACGGGATCAGGCCCGAGGAAAAGGAGGCGTTAAGCATGCTAAGAATGTAGGGGGCAATAATAGGGGTGGCCAATTTCAAAATATTTAGAGGGGCGGGGTCAAGTGGGGACCCACTTTTAACGGAGGCCAGTATGGATAACAGGGAATCCAAAGACAAAGGTTCAAAAACCTCTAAGGGGGGTACATTCTTAGCTTGGGAAGGATAAGTGGAATTCGTGATAAATGCATTATCTTTCACCGGGAGGTTTTTAAGAATATTTTGTACTTTTTCGAAGAAGAATTGAGCGAGATTATTGCACCGAAATCCCGAGCGATCAGGGAAAGTCGGTGGGTCCGGAACTCTCAGTAATGATTTGGTAATCCGGAAAATTTCTCTATGGGAGTTGGCTGCGGAAAGGATCTGCTCCTCAAAATAGGATGCTTGTGCCTTTTTGATTTCCGCCTTATATGACCGTAAGGTTGCTCTATATTCTGCTTTCTTATTAGACGAGTATTCTTTCCTCCAGAGCCTCTCCCTCTTTTTACATAATTTTTTGAGGAGACGTAACTCGGGGGTATACCATGCTGATATATTAGATCCACTCTTTTTTTAAAAAGATTTTTTGGAAGCACCAAATTAAGGGATCCTTCGATCCAGGAGGTGAAGCGGTTATAAGCAGTTACCGGGTTGGTGTGTGGGGCAGGAAGACTCTTATTAAGTTCCTGAGACCATTTCTCCACTGACATCTTAGACCAGGGACGATTGAACACTCGAGAGGGCTGAGTATGACCTTGGGTGCACATCGGGGACCATAAAAAGGGACTAGAAAATGGTCCGACCAGGGTAGAGGGATGGGAGTTTTCCCTATTATGTCATTCAGCGTGGAAAAAATTGGGTCAAGAAGATGGCCCTTAGAATGTGTAGGTAGGAGGACTTTTTGTTGCAATTGAAAAGACGCAAGGTCTTGGGCAAGATCAGTGGCAGTCAATGCCGAAGGGTCATCAAAATGGATATTGAGATCCCCAAGAAGCGTAAAATTAGCGTTGGTATTAACAAGGTCACTGATAGCCTCCAATAGGGAATCACAAAATTGACCCATCCTCCCTGGAGGGCGGTAAATAAGAATCCCTGAAAAAGACAGTGCTGGGGTGAATTCAATAGAAAAGTGAACATTCTCACATTCTACTACTGGGCTACCTAACAGGCGGCAGGTCAAGTGGTTTTTATAGATGATGGCAATGCCACCACCTATACCTGTCTTTCTATCTAATTTTTTAATAGAGTAGCCCGGAGGGAGGGCTCCGACAATATCCGGTTCTGAGCTTGCCGAGAGCCAGCCACGTCTCTGTGAGAAATAGCACTTCTGGATCAAGGTCAGATAATAGTAATGATATCTCGGTGGAATGTTTCGGAAGGGATCTGCAATTCAGCAGCAAGAAGCTAAAATGTTTCTCTATACGAACTTGTGTATGAGGGGTCCTGGGGGGCTCAAATAAACAATGTGAACATTTCTTCTGATTATTCTCTAATACAATGGAGTGAATACATTGAGGATCCGGTGCTATGTTTAGCGAATACAGCTGAGCTGGGGAGTAGACATATTGGGCTGAGGGATGGGGAACAGGGGGACTGGCCCCTGGGCCCGGATGGACGCGGACGGGCACAGACGGGCTTGCCTTAGGCGCGCCTTCGGCGCGCCAGCGGCGCGCCCGCTGCGCGCGTCCGCTGCGCGGTCGCATCAGCTGTGACTTATAGGCGTTCCTTGGCGAAGCTCAACAGCTGAAGCGCTAACCCTGCGCATGCGTACTCAAGCCCTCCCCAAGCTGAGACACAGCTCCCAGTGCAAAGTGCAGGTAAAAAGGCTTAAAAGGACATCAAATTCATACAATTCATTAAAAACGATATTAGGAACAGAATAGCAGCAAAGACGAGCGAAAGGGTAATTAAAAATAAAATCTTTACAAACTATGTGGAGCGGAGGTGTCTCCTGTAAGTTGCCAACAGGTACGACCTCTCTAACAGCCGCTGCGCACATCTGTGATGGAGTTCCAAGATCATAAATAAATAAAACTTGAACTTGAAACCATGCACATGATAAGTTAGCCTAACTTGTGGGCCTGAGATGTATTTGGAGTCTAGCTCACATTTCAGTTTAACATTTGAATTCATATTTTATTCTTGCAGTAGAAATGTTGCATGTGTTTTGTATTCCCACTACAGGTGGGCAAGACTTTTTTAGTGAGAGAAAAGGGTCTTTGTTCTTAGTTTGTATTCCCACTACAAGTGGACAAGACTTCATTAGTGAGAGAAAAGGGTCTTTGTTCTTAGTAGATAGTGGGGTGTATGAAGGAAATGCAATAACAAAGATGGAAGGAGAATTCTCATGGGAGAAGGAGACGAGACCAAGGACAACCGAAGTAATGATTTATGGGAATGGAAAGGTAGTGAAAAGAAGCCAATGTGTGCTGGTAGAATGGAAATTTACTGAGTACAGTTTGTGGGACATCCTTTGGATGTAACTGATGGTATGATGCAACGTAGTGAGGGATAGTTAGCATTCTGACTTAGAACACCTTGAGGTACAGACCTCTCCTTTGGTTAGTGTAGCTTTACGCTACTTGGCCCACATTAGAGTTTCTTCTATGGAGGGCTCTGACAGCTGAAACCTTTCTAGTTTCACTTTACCTTAAATCTCTGCTTTAGTTTAGGGTTGTCACTTAAGGATAGTGTAGGGACAGAAAGAGGATCTATGCTACCTTTCAATGACAAATTGATGCAATCTAACGCAATATTTTGTTTCCTTATTACTTACATAGCAATAATCGAGCTAGTTGTTTTCTTTTTATTATATAGGGTAAATTGTTTCAGAAGATTTGGCTTCCTGTTATTTGCATTGTATTTCTATATGATAATGCTTAGACTTGTTTATATTAATCTGTTTCTGAGTCTGAATTTGGAATAAACTTACTAACTAGAGACTTCTGGTCAAACTGAGCTATTGTGTAACCAAATTGGCTACACTGTATTTGGAGATTGAAAAGGAAGTATTTCCCCTTACCTTTCTTGTCACACAAAAAGATTGTCGATTTGGTGTTACTGTGTAAGTGGGCCCAGGCTCAATCAACATTCAGCCACGGTCTGTTTTAAATGGGGATTGACTATGTCCTCCACAAATCCAGAGCATCAGTATTTGATACCTAGACTTGGCCAAGGTGCTACCCTGCAGGCAGTTACATTTAAGTTCATGCATTGGAGTTAGAAGGATATCAGAAGAGATAGAATACCCTTCTCTGATATAGTTATACAGCCCTCGATCCAGCCTTTCCTAAGTATAGTATGTAAAATGGCAGCCACACCAACATACCCTGCCTGCCCAGAGGGCAGAGATCTCCATCTGGTTCTCTGTAAAATGGAAATACATCAATATTTACATAGGGCAATTCTTGACAGGGAACCAAAGTCATCTCGTAAGGAGACAACCTTTCACATACTTTCTCTTTTTTGCTGCCCATTACTTCCCTTGCCATTTCTTGCTTTGTGGCTGAATCAAAGAAGAAAGTCAAACAAGTGCCACACTTTCCAAATAGATACCCTTCTTCCTCCTTAAGGCAGCATAGCTGCAAGCAAAAAACGAGAAAGACAGAAAACAAAGGTAGAGCTGAAAAGAGAACTGGCCAAGAAACAAAAAGGAGCATAGAGAGAGACTAAGCATACAAAAAAGAACTACAGAGAGTCAGTCATAGCAGCAGCCAAAGAACCAAGTGACAGATTTACTAACATTTCACACCACACAGCGCAGCAACCAAAGTGGCTGTGCTGTGCTGCATGAAAAGGAGAGAGCAGAACACCTCCATATACATTAAGATATGGCTCTGTTTTCCACTCCTCTTGCCCAGTCCCACTTTATGCTGCCATGCACCTCTAAGCACGAGAAAAGTAAGCAATTTTGGGCCTTCAAATCAGCGGCCTGGAACATTTAATATAATTTTCCCCACAAAAGTGAGTGGTGCAAGTAAAGCAAGAGCCTTCTAACAACTGGAGTAGGCAAGTGCTGTTATGGACAGTATCATCAGAGGTGGGCTCATTCTGCCCGCGGAATTGCCAGAGTTTGGCAACTCTATGTTGCTTTTGTAATGCGCAGTTCTGGTCAAATTCCACCAATCGCCACATGGCGAAATTCTTTTCCTGCAAGGCTTAAGAAATACGAGCTGTCAAGCGGCGGCAACTTCGTGTCCAATGGAGTGATTTATGAACGCAGGCGGTTGCAAGCGGTGCCGGTCAGGGGGCTGCTTCTCAAGTAGATGTGCTGCAGCTCGAGTGGATTTGAATTGCCGCGGTTCTTGCATGGTGCAGTTAGCGTTGATTTTTCAGCGATGCTCATGCTATCTGCGCCAAATTACAGCATGAGCAGCACAGCACAACGTACATATTTTCCACTCGTTGATGGAACGCCCTGGAATATCGCAGAGTTTTTATGTAACTCTGTGAAATTCCGTGTTGTAAAACTCTGCGAGTTACGCCCAACCCTTCATTTCTTGGCATGTACCTTTTTTGACCCAGTTGTTCTTAACACGAAATCTAACTGCTGTGTAGGGAAATCTAGAACAGGGGCATTTTGTGTTGGGTACGGCAGCCACAAATTTAGGGTTATTCATCCTTCTTCTGTCATCTGAAAACATAGGGGTGACATTGCATCTTTGGTGCAGGGTCCCGACCACTGCACAGTAATGTCACCTGCTGTGAGACGCGCCCTTGAAAGGGCCCACAAGGCTCAGCATGAGGAATTTTCCACCTAACTACCTCCTGTGCTATAAAATGCATCTCATTGAAAATCTGTCTCAACTAGTAGTGGGGACGTGGATTCATCACCAGTGGAGTCATCGGGTTGCACAAAATTAACCAGTATGTAGGGTGACCCTTGTATGACCCTAACAAATTACACTTCAAAGTTATTAGTTCAAGGTCCAACCTAGTTACATATGTGGAGAGAGGCTGATGGCAGAGGCCAATATAACTGTAGGAGAGGTCATACGAGTGAGGCAGATATTTCTGAAGGCTTGGCAGTGCTAACCAGGGACAAAACCCCTGGGTCTTTTTTTCGGAGTTTTATATAGCACGAACTTGACCCGAAGGTATCAGAGCGCTTTACACGAGCACCAGTTGCCTTACACAAGGACACATTAATTTTTGTTAGGCACGGGGGGGGGCAGATTTACAAGCCCCTTGCGCCACTTTTGCGCCACTTTTCCCATGTTAAAAGTGACGCAAAAGTGGCGCAAGGGGCTTGTAAATCTGCCCCTAGGAGATTAAGTGATTTGCCGCAATCACAGGATGTTGAGCCTTATTGCCCAGACTCGAACCCGTTCCCCAGTTTTGAAATCGACCGCCCTAAGCGTTCGGCCACAACCTCTCCCCAAATTTGCTTTTGGGTAGTCACCATGCATAGTTGCAGATGTAATCAAGTGCACTCTAATTGGGTTTTTTAAATAATTTCTCCCCTTCTTTCAAAATTAGGACTTGTTGGAGACCCGTTTAAAGTCCAGTGAAATATGTAGCATCCCTGAAGTTAAGTAGATCAGACGGGTATGGTGTCTACAAGGTACCGCGTGAGCAACTTATCAAATATGATTTTAAGCTTTTAGACAACTCGGTTCTTTGGGCTAGCCTAGTTGGCAGCTGCCCTCCTCAAGGTATAATATATTGTCACAAAATATGCTGTCCCAAATTAATAAAGTTTCCTCTCTTGTAAGTGGAGAAAGATACAACTATAAATCCGAAGTACTGAAAAAAAATTACTAATCTGCAGGTGTCGGGTTGGAAGCTGGGGTCGCATCTTAGATGCAATTAGAACAGTTGTAATATGTCCTGAGAGTTCGGGTGAGCGGCTGCATACATTAAACTAATGATGGTGGGGTCAGAAACACTCCATAATGTTCCTACCTTTGCTGCCCTAACGTGCCCGGGTAAAGTTCCGCCGCATGGGTCTCCCATGATGATCTAATTTGTTAGCCTAGCGTCTTTAAGTAATTTATGAAGTAGCATTAAATCTGACCTGTAGTTTGAAATCAAGCGCCTCTTCTGCTGACATTCAGAGCTGAATTAGCGGTTATAGACCCAATTAATTATGTGACCGATACAATTTCCTAGCGCTGCTTGAGTCATCAGTTTTTTCCAGGCCCTCGCCTCTCCCCCAGCTAACGAGCATCGCCCTGGCTTTCCATGTCTGCAATTGGCGTCCTAGACTCGGGGTGGTCGTAGGCTCCACCCGCGGCGCAGTCAGAAATAGTCCGCAGGTTTGTTGCAGAATCCAGTGAGTGCTCTGCTTGGACGAAGGGACCGTGTGCTCCCCGCCCTCGTGGGAGAATGACCCTGTCCTGAATGGAGCACAGCGCTGGGCATTCCAGTAACTGTCCCAACTAACCTGCTACTATCAAACAAACATTATGGACTGCGACACAGGCGACGTTTTAGTCATTCTCTCTATCAACCACTGCTGTATTGTAATTGTACACTGTGGCACTTTGCGTTCGGCCTGTTTTTGAGATTAGGTTTAACAATAATGACAATGTGAAAAAACTGAGGTCTGGATATTTCAGTGCAAACAAAATAACTGTTTTCATCTCCCGACCTTGTCTAAGCTACTTGGCTGGCATGCTGCCACTCAAAGGACCAACTACTGATAATTAGCAGAGTTAAGAGTTAGAGAAGAGAAGAGACGTTCTGTAACTGTGCAAAGCGCCTTATGACCCTGGTTATAGCATTTGTCACCCCAAATGTGGTTCGGGGGGCCTTTTTTCCTTGCATGCATAAAGACCTCTGGCACGTGCGCTGCTGCATGTACCACGAGGAGAGTAAGAAATGAATTGAAGAACCTTCTGAGCATCTCACATCTGATATTTCTGAAGCGCTTGCACATCCCTAGATGAGCATTGTGCGCTTTAGGGAAACAGCTTTGTCAGTGTTGTAACTGCTCAAACAATAGATGTGTTTTAACTTTCGAAAATGAAGACAATACCGACATTAAACAATGAACTGATAGCGGCGATCATAACATAAAACAAAATGATGGAATACATTACACAACAGCTTTGTTGAACTCATTTTCAGCTTCAGAAGAACGAGAGGCTGAAATTGCTGCGACGGCATTCGATCCCTGCAGGTTAGACAAGATTTATGCAATGCTTGTTTCACTTATGCTATGGTTATTTTTCTCACTAGTACCAAATATGTTTTCTGCTCAAGGTGAGTCTCACTCTGAATACATTTAGAACTGGGCAGAATTTCAATTACTCTTTAGTAATCGGTGTAATTTTGGTAATTCCACGTTACTCTTTGACAAGGAATTACCAATTGTAATGCAATTCGCCCGCTCGTGTGATTAAGAGTAATTTGGGGGGGAAAGAATTCCACCGCTAGAGCACATATAGTGTGTGTGTGCAGCTGCTCATACTTGCAGTCCATGTTCCGTTGCATTTAGCACAAAATGCACCCTCACATTTTGTGCCAAGAAACTAGTGCTAAATTTGGGAGTAAGCTGGAGGTGAATCCTACTTCAAGTGCACATTTTAGTTGTTTTTAATATGTATATGTAATGTTTGAGGACCAATTGGTCCAAATAAACTTGAATTAACTAAAAAAAAAAAAAAGTGCACATTTAGCAAGCGACTGTTCACGCTCGCTATTCTTGTTCTGTTGCATTTAGTGCTATTTCTTTGCACAAAATGTATCCTTGTGTCCTTGAGAGAGTAAATAACAACTTTACAAAATAAAATGATGAACGGAGTGCTGACACTTTTCAAACACTCACCCATAGTCACGGATCTCGGTATTATCCATCGTTATTTTGCTTGCCACGTCACCTCAGTTTGGACCCAACCATATGCATATCAGTCTTAACCTTGCTCCCCATGGAAACAGTCCAGCCCGAACTGCCAAGCCAGGTCCTCCTTGGACCAGAAAGGCTACCATAAATCCAGTGGTGCAGCAAGCTAGGGATCCACGTCTGGGCATACCCTTAGCCACTTAGTGCAAACATAGCAACATCACAAAAATCTGTGACTGGGGGTGAATGTTTGATTCGTTCAGCATTCCGTCCATCATTTGTGTTTATTTGCTCAGGGGGAGAAAAAGTAGCAGGACTCCTGAATCCAAGATGTACCTGGTAAACAGAAGCCTGTCCTAAGGAGCTAGGGACTACAAGACTGACCACAAGAAACGTTCTTAGCAGTTGCAGACTAAGGGCCTGATTACAATCTTGGCGGATGGGATGCTCCGTCACAAACGTGATGGATATCCCGTCCGCCGTATTACAAATTCCATGGGATATAATGGAATTATAATTTGGCAGATGGGCTATCCGTCACGTTTGTGATGGAGTTCACCAAGATCGTAATCAGGCCCTAAGTCTGAAGGTAAAAACTTTAAATGTGAACACTTGCTTGGTGTATCCAACCTCCATGTTGAGTTGGCAACAGTGCACCCATCCCAAATTAAGAACTCCATTTGTAACAGTTTCTATACCTTTCCCAGTATGCCTAGTTACCAGGAAGTGTCCATTCTCCTCTTTTAAAATGATATAGTTTTTTTTTAATGTAAATTTTATTGTTAGTAAATGGCAGTCATAGATTGTTCGTAGTCATGCTTTTTTCCCTCCTTTTTATTTTTGTGGCATATGTAAATGTAAATGTCCAGTATTTGTAAAGCGCACAGCTACCTCCGGAGAGGTGTCCCGGCACTGGGGGCCGTCGGGAAGATTAAGCGAGCTATTGCCCAGAGTCACATGGTGCTGGGCTGACCTGCCGCCGGCGATCGAACCGTGAGCCCCAGGTTCCGGAGTCAGTCTCCCTGGCCGCTGCGCCACACCTCTTCCCGTGCGCCACACCTCTTCTTTTGCAATAAAAAATATGCCTTCCTTTAACTGACCTTTTGTAGCCTTTTTGGGCGCATACGCTTTGCCTATAGTACTCTTCGATTACTTTACAGTGACCAATGTAATTTTGTATATGATTTCCTTCTAGTCCTTTCATGTAGGTATGCTTCCTATCTACTGCCTTTCCCTTTCTTTCATTGGATTATGTTTTATATGTTTTATTTGTTTTCTTCATGCAAAAAATGTCAATAAAACATGTTGAAATAAAAGAAAATAACAACCATAGCACCAACTTGGAAAGACCAGACCTATTATCTTGCCAATGCTTTTCACTTTGTGTGTCAGCACACCCACATTCACTGTGCATTACTGTGAAATTAATGCTTTATGGTGTTAGCCAAGTGGCATAGGCTAAGTAACAATACATTGGTAGGAAGAACAGTGATGTGGAGGGGAGTGCATCAAAGCATAGTTTAAGTAACAACACGTTGGTGAACACTGGCAACAAGTAAAGGTGTTAGCCACCATGGATTTCTTTTTAAGCAATAGCCACCCATATTCTTTTACTCCGTCTTGCATTCCTTCCACTCTCCTTCCTACAATATTATTGTTTTAATTTCTTATCTATCAGCTGCTGACTTGAATGTTTCATGCTCATTATGTGCAACTAGAGAGTCCCGTATCATGGGAAACTGCTGAATTCTTTGCGAACACCAGTCATTGCCTGTAACAATGTCTCTGAGATAAATACGTTTATTAAAGCTTTTACATCTGTCTGCACTCTCAGAACAAGTTTAAAATGATATAACACGCGCTGTGTGGAAGACTTACAGAATGAATATGCAGCCCTGAGGAAGAGAATGAGTCTAGAAATATGTGTTGGATTTCAGCTGTATTACAGTGACAACATATGAAGAATAAAAGAAGTGATTGGGACAAGTATCTGTGATGAATATTATTCCCAGACCTACTGTATTTATATAGATGTATTCACTGAAAAACCCAAAGGTTACAGGGAAGTTATAGTTAGGCTCAAATTTCACTCGTACAAAACCAGTGAAATTCAGCAGTTATAGTTACCTGCGCTAACTATAACTTACGCCCCAGCAATGCACTGCTTATGACCACACATATTACATCTCGTAAGACATGATCAGTGACATCACCGATGACATCACTGATGACTTCTCAAATGACATCACTGATGACATTATCCCATGATTGTAAGTGTTTTTTAAATGTTTCTGAGACTTAAAGATATATACTAAGGTACAGGATAAGTCAAATTACTATTCTTTCTGTACTAGTAGTTAGTCATACTTTTTCTAACATATCTTATCTGAGTGGCCCGCCTCCCTGGGCAGATTTCAGCCCTGGGGACCCCATCCACCGGGCCCTGCCCTCTAATTATATATGTTTTTTGTGGGAGAGCGGGACCACGTGGTCCCCCACTCACTGGGCCGAATTTGACCCTGTTGACCCCATCCCCGGGGCCAAGCCATAAACAAATGGGGTAGTGGGTGTGTGAGTGTCTGTGTGGGTCTGTGAGTGGGTCTATGAGTCAGTAAGTGGACCTGTGAGTAGGTTTGTGAGTGGTCAGGACACATTTGAATGGGGTGGGGGGCCACGCAGCCCCCTCCTCGGCCCAATTTTGATCCCGGGGACCCCATGCCCTGCGGCCTGCCATAATTGAATGAGGAGGGTGACTGTGCGCCCCACTCATTGGGCTGATTTTGGCCACGGGGACCCCATCCCCTGGGGCCTGGCCTCATGTGAATGGGGAAGTGGGGTCACGCAGCCCCCCTTCCTCTGCCGATTTTGGCCCCAGGGACCCCATACCTGGGTCCTGCCATAATTGAATGGGGGAGGGTGACTGTATGCCCCCCTCATTGGGCTGATTTTGGCCACGGGGACCCCATCCCCTGGGGCCTGGCCTCATGTGAATGGGGAAGTGGGCCCACGCAGCCCCCCTCCCTGGGCCGATTTCGACCCCAGGGACCCCATCCCCTAGGGCCCGGCTTAAACAAATGGGGGAGGGAGGCCACGTGGCCCCCTCCTTGGGTTGATTTCAGCCCCTCGGACCCCCATCTCTTGGGGCCCAGCCTTAAAAAATGGGGGAGGGGGCTACGCGGCCCCCCTCACCTGGCCAATTTTGGCCTAAGATAACACGATGAGGTACGTGGGGGGAGCCTCTAGGCCACCGCGGACCCAGCCGGCTTCCCGCCTCCAGCGGGAGCCGGCATTGCTGCTACACAGAGGGAGCTGCTGGAAAGGCAGCTCCCTCCCTGCAGGAGCAATCATTTCATATCTTTCCCTTCCCTCATGTCTGCCAGCAGGGAAAGAGATGAAACCTCCACTTCCAGCGGGTGTGAGCACTTTGATAGCTCCCGCCCACTGGAACTGGAGTGTTTGCTTGTGTTTTGTGGGAGCTGTCAGCTCCCACCAAGCAAAACTAAACAGCTATGTCCCATTGGTGGACACCCTGGGACATAGCAGGTAGGTGGCGGTCCCCAGGGGAATGTATGGCTCCAGAAGGGGGGCTGCACTGCCCCCCTCCTTCTATTTGCACATACTGCTCTAACCATTCGTGCCTCTGCCAGTGTCCTGGGTCACATGAATGTGAATGGCTCTGCTGCTGGGGTGAGTGCATTGCTTACAGACAGCGACACAAAAAGGGGGTAGTTGTGAGAAGGATGAGCAATCCTGCTAGGATGGCTGGGGACAGAGCTGTGCCCTGCCCCAATCACACTTCAAAGAGTTTGCCTCCCGCACACACGAAGGAACCTGACACTAGTCTTTTGTCACCCCAGACTTCTTGGAGCCTTGACAGGTGAAGGGAAGAACTTTCCAGAACTAGATGTGGGTGTAGTATAGGGAATCCCCCCACTTCAAAGGCTGGCACCAGGTATGAGATACACTTTTCAGTACACTCTCTGGCCTGTGGACATTTCAAAGGAAAGACGCCTTGACACCCTGAGGACTGTCCTGCTGCTACCAGAAGACTGCCCTGCTGCTTGAGGACTGCCTTGGTCTCTGAGAAGGAAGATTGGACCAGCTCCCTTCATCCCAGGCTAACCAGAGTGACTCCACAGGTCAGTTGACTAACCTCCTGTCTGAGCTACAGGGAGACAACAAGCTCCAGAGGCTTCCCTGGAACCGCCCAGCCGAACTGCTGCACTGGACCTGCCTGGACCTGCAAATGGACCTGCCTGAGCCCTGCTGGCCTCTGCTGGAGTGAGTTCCTGATCCCCAAGAGTTGTCTCCTGAGGTCTTGGACCCTTGTGCCTGTTTGCGCCGAGACTCTGCCGCCAGCGACGGCCGCCAATGCAAAGCTCCGGTGAAACCGACTCTTCGTGCTACAGCGGCCACCAGCCACAACCAGCAACGCGAGATCTGCACTTAGTGCTACAGCAATGAGAGCCCGAAGTGCCCGCTAACGCAAAGCTCAAGCAATGGCCATTGCGACACCCAACCAGATCTTCGCGCTACATTGCCGAGTGTCCTTGATACCAGCCCTGCTCTTTGCGCTACAGCAAAAATCATCCACAATGCTCTACCCGCTCCTCGCTGCCTCTTCCTCTGTGAACGAAACTCTTCACGCCAGACTTTGACTAGTCTAGTGCCTGTATATGACCCACTCTCCTTTACATTCAGACTGAAATTATGATTTTCCTCCGGTCTAACACGACCAGATGACCGCGAGTGGCACTTTGTGCTTTTAGGCGCTGTATCTACTTAAAGCTTTAAAACTGAAGGGCTTATTTATGAGCCCCTGCTTCAGTTTTGCGCCGCTGGTGCGTCACTTTTTGTGACGCACCAGCAGGGTAAAAAATGCGCCATGTTGCGTCATATTTACAAAGTGACGCATCTAGGTAGATGCATCACTTTGTAAACCCCTGCGCCACATTATACCTGCGCCAGGTATAATGTATGCAGGGTGGGCGTTTTGACGCAAGTAAGCCTCGTAGAAGTGACGCAGTGAAATCTATCAGATTTCACTGTGTCACTTCTAGGACGCAAATGCGTCACTATCTTACGCCTGCCTCACAGCAGGCGTAAGACTGACGCAGGCACATTTGAAATGGGACTTGCCCATGTGAAATGACACATTGATGGAGTTGCGTCACTTCGTGACACACTCCAGCAATGCGTCATTTTTGCGCCTACAGATACGTCAGAAATACTGACGTATCTGTAATCTCCTGCGACATGATGCGTCATACTGTAAATATGACGCATCCAGCATGTCGCAAGGAGGGCGCAATGAAAAGTGACGCATCGCTGTTTTCACGCAGCGATGCGTCACTTTTCATAAATGAGGCCCTGCATATCTACGGTTCTACTGGTTGGATTTTTGTTGTTCTGGTATGTACTCTATTTTTTTTAATTGGTTGGGGATTTTTCTTGTGTTGTATTTTCACTTTATTACTGTTTGTGTGCCGCATAAATACTTTCCACTATGCCTCTAACCTACGGCTGACTGCTTTGTGCCGCGCTACCATACGGTTAAGCACAGGTTAATTTAGTGACTTTTGTGGTTCACCCTGACAAGGATTGTGGCTGTTGCTTTAGTAGGGCTCCTCCCGCCCAACCAATAACCACAATTTCTTATATCATGATAATGCATTTCCTTGAAAATAAGTTGTGTTTTATATAGCTGTTAATATATCCGTTTCATGAGACTGTTACCTTTACTCAGTTTAAAGTTATTCGCCCAGCATTCCGGCATTTGAACTTGTAATTTGCAGTTCACACCGATGTGAGCAGTAAGTACTTTATTCGCGCAGATATTTTGCCGGAAACAGATATTAAAATGATGACAAATTCACCCAGAAATGCTAAATGCTGGCACTGTAGCGCTGTAGATTAATGCATATAGTTGTGCGTTATCTGACGATCACAGGTATCCAGGTGTGCTCAATCAATCTGTTTTACTTCACATGTTGATTAAATTAGTCTTATTGAGAACGATTTTTACCGTAGTCTACGACAGAAAACACTGTTTGCAAAAGAATATTGCTGTTATTAAATGACCTAGTATATCGCGGAAATACAAATATTGTATTTGAGAAATGTTGTCTACCTTGAATTCTTCAGGTAAATTATGTAGTCACCATCTTATGGCAAATGAAACCACGGTCATCATTGACAGAAATTGTTAGTCCTGCTCAGAGGCCAAAGATTGAATGGTCTTTCAGTCTAAACTTTCCTCTTCTGCGCTGGTTTTGTGTATACTGGGGGCAGTGTGAATACTTTACCCAGCTGTGTCACTGTTCAGATTCCAGTTCAAAAACAAAGTGGCAAAGTCTCCCTTAAATCAGAAATCCAAACTTGAAAATGTGTGAAATAAAACAACCCCAACTTTGTTCCCGAGCTCAACATGCCTCTCTCCTCTGCAAGGACACCGAGGACAGAAATGTAGGTCCTTAATGCATTTATACGAGACCGGAGGACACTTCAGCATCGCGGTAAGTAATAGGCCCCACGACAACATCCACCATACAGATGAATCCTCAAATTAGTGCAGCAGGCACCGGCTGCTGACGAGGGGACACACACACAAATACACTTCTGCCATCGCTCGGGACATTCATCAAACTAATTACCAGGGGCAGCAAACACCTCCGCTTCCTTCTTCATTTGGGGGGCGTAGGAATGCGTCGCCGAGAGGACCGGGCCCTGACAGACGCCCGCCCCGCCTGGGCTCTGCCTTCTTGTAATTAATTGGAACTCCGCCAAGCTTGACAAATTGGAATGATGAATCTATCTGGTATGAATAGAAAGGGGGGAAATGCATAATCAGTCAAAGATTTAGCCAGGACAGAGCCTTTCCTCGACTCACTGCCACAGCGAGAACCATTAAGGCGAGAGAGACATCACTTTAAGAAGGCTGCGTGTCCCCCATTTGCTCAATTTATAACTCCAGATTCCCGACTCCTAATGGCGCAGTCAGCCTGGATACACTTGACTTTTGAAAACAAAGGTTTTATGCAACATGTACATAACTCATTATTAAATATGTCATCGCAGCGAGCGCGGGACTTTTTGTCAAGGATACACATTAATTACTTAGATACATGAGACGCAGAAGGCCAGGTCTATCTAGTCGGCTTCCCGCTCCGGACCAAAGCTCTCTTCTTCCCTTCCCCCAAAACCTGGCTGTGATCCTATAAAGCGCTTAGTCTCGAGCTCTGGCGCTGATCTCAGAGGTGCTCTATGTAATACTTGCTCCTCCATATCACGGTGCATGCGTTTCCACACATCTAAGATTCTAATTAAGGTCCCTCTGGCATCTCTTTCCGTACATAGATTGTGCTGTTCATGTGCAAAGAATACGTTTGCACTAACTTTGCATGCATGTGTGAGTGATCGCGCGCCAGGATCCCCGCGAGCAAGGAGAAAAGGTGGAGACTAAACAATCATCATTTATCTGATGTATTACCTCAAGAACACATCTAACTGCAGGGCTTTTTTCTCATCTTCCAGTACAGTATTTTCCATAATTGCTTGGATTTGAAAACGTTTGACCTGGAACACAAATTAACAAAAATAAAAGACAGGTTTGTCTTCGGGGATCTCAGTAGTGCATTTTGGCACTAATCCGAAGTGGGTAAAATAATGGTTGCCTTATTATTAACCAGTGCGAAAGCCTTATGAATTCATACGATAATCAGTCTTTGCCCGTATGCCACAAATGTATACCTGGGGTTTGCATTGTCAGAATCCAATTTCTCTATTCCTTAGCCAATGAGCAACAGCGACACTGAAAAATAATTAATTTGATGTGGCTGCGTTTATATAGGGCGTGGCAGCCACTTGCGTGGCCCACTCTTACCTGCACCTTGGAAGGCATGGAGGTGCACCCTTGTGTGGGTGAAACGGATACTGTTTGGCGGAGTTTATGGCGGAAATGAAGTTCGGAGAAGTGTTTCAGCTGTATTCCTATGGGGATGAAGAACCATAGGGCCCTAATCATAAAAAATGAAGTCATCCTGCTGCCACAGATTTGCTTCTATGTGCATGTGCAGATTTACTGTTTTTGGAATTCACCAATTCCTATAGGAAGCAGCATTGAAAACTGCGCCTTGCATTACTTTCCATATGGATTCCACTGTAATTCACGTATTCAAAACTTTGATTTCACTTTCCTCTGGAGGGAGTTCTCCATGGCAGAGAACTTGTAGTAACTTCCTAACGCTGTAGTGATGTAAGCGTAACTTCATTAATACAGCTTACAGGGCATGGACCCGGGCACAGTTCCAGATTACCAAATAGGCAAATTAGGCATCCCACGACAACGGATCAAAAATAATATTGATTTGATCTTGAAAGAAAATTACAATCAAGCTTTCTTAAATATTGTTTCCAAAAGATAGAAAGAAATGAATCAACTCAAAGAAACAACAACTTTACATTAAAGACTCTATAGAGAAAATACTGTATCAATGTAATGTACCCATTAACAACTTAAAGTACATAAACCAGAGACATCAAATTCATATAATTGTTTGTCTCTTAAAAGCTCATCTTCTGGCAGCTGTTAGTTTGTAAAAAAAAACAGGTGCATTGGGTGTTAAGAGATAATTTGCGAGGGGCCCCCAAAAGTTCGACTGCCCAGCGGCCTCCACAGGGTTTAATCCAGCACTGCCCGGGCACAACTGTCATTTAACCGAGCATGCACCTCTCTTACATCAGGACATTCTATAACATCATAACATTCCACGACACATCATTGCTTCAACATTCGGCTTCATGTCATGGTACTATTGATATTCCCACAGAACTCCATAGAATAGGAAAAAAGAGTCTAGCAGGGAAAGTATTATTTCCTTTGAAGCCCTTCCCCTGCAACCTCACCAATCCATTCTACTTCTCACCCTAGGAGAGTTATGCCAGTCCTTTACTGGGGTAACTCTCCTACTATTTGAATAGTGGAATGAGTCAGATTGTGGGGCAGATTTACAAGCCCCTTGCGCCGCCGGTGCATCACGTTGCGTGACGCACCAGTGGCGCAGCCTAAGTGATATTTACAAGAAAAGGTCAAGTCACCCTGTGTGACTTAACCTGTGCTTGTAAATATCGCCCCTGTTCACGCAACACTTTGCGTGTTAGGGGCGTGACATGGGTGTTGCTGTGGGTGTTCCCACGCAACACCCATGTCCACTGATGCAGTTCCAGATTTACGAGAAATCGTAAATCTGGAAATGTGTCAGAACGCTACGCCACCCTAAGGGTGGCGTAGCGAGGTGCAACGAGGAGAAATGTTTTCATTTCTCCTCGTTTTTTTCTCTTTCAATGCGTGCTGCATTCTACAGCACACATTGGAAGAGGAAATCACCTCAATTGATTGTTTTGGTGCAGGAAGGTGCCCCTTCCTGCACAAAAACAATCTCCCCACGACGCAGGCATCCTTGCACCATGGTGCAAGGATGCCTGCGCCGGCGCATGGCAGCAGTTTGTGCGCCAGCGCAGGGGGAAGCACAGAGATGCGACATTTTGTTGTAAATATGTTGCATCCCTGTGTTTCGAAACTAACGCAGCGCGGCGCAGCAAAATGACTTGCGGCACCACGCTGCGTTAGTTTCTTGTAGATCTGCCACTAAATTTTGGGAATGCCAACAAACCTCCATGGGGCAGATTTACAAGCCCCTTGTGCCGGTGCATCACGTTGCGTGATGCTCCGGTGGCGCAGCCTGCTAAGTGATATTTACAAGAACAGGTAAAGTCACACTGCGTGACTTAACCTGTGCTTGTAAATATCGCCCCTGTTCACGCAACACTTTGCGTGTTAGGGGCGTGACATGGGTGTTGCTGTGGGTGTTACTGATGGAGCAAGGTTTCAAAAATGAAACTTGCTTGTACGCAATCCTCCTCATAGTACTAATTTATTAAATTGTATTGTCAATACTAACCTTTGCATTCACAAACACAAGAGGGACAGATGCTTGCTTATGTGTTTTACTAATGAATAACGCTTGTCTGTAATCCAAAATGTCAGCTAAAGCGCGGGAACTTCAATGCGCATGTCGCAACCTGATCACATGGTGTGACGTCTTTCTTTGCTTGGTGGGAAACTTCTGCTTCTGCGCAGTGTGCGCTAAAATGGCCGCTAAATGTTTTCACATGCTTAAGCTTGCTCTCATGTCATTATTAAATTGTCGTTTTCTTAATGCTACTAATGCAGGATAGTATAATAATTAATGGGGAATAGAGTAGGGAAAGTGGGCATACAGTGAAACATTTTATTTGTGATTTTAATATTTTCTTCTTGCACTTTTAGTAATTCGTAAACTTGGGCCTGGGTTGGTGACTTGAAACTCGAGAGACAGATGGTTCTGCGCATGTGTCCTGTGTGCCTGCCAAGTGAAGTCAACTTGGACGTCTCCCAAGGCCATGACCCATTGGCCGAAGATGCTGTACTTTATGTTTCCGGTGGACAAAATGATACTTTTCCCCTGTAAAATGTATAACATTTGTCGTGAGACGGGTGGGAAATAAAGCGAATGTATTAATTTGAAGGGGAGGGAACGTAAAGACAATAGGCTTTACAATTTAGGCCAAATCGATATGGTGCGAGAATCCACCCCCTGTCCCTGTCCAATCAGAAGTAGTGGTCCCATATTTTAGCAACATTAAGGGGAGGTACATGGGCGTAGAAGGGTATAATAGAATATAGCATTAGTTAATTAGAAGGAGCATGCTTTCACGAAGAACAGGCGTCCATGCTGCGAGAGAGCTCTTAGCTCCAGACTGCCATGCTGATCGGTTGCTGACTGAATCCCTGTCCAGAAGAGGTCCTGAGGAGGGGGCGGCGGAGTCCATTAGAACGGGAGAATCGAGGAGAAGTCGAGTATCAGAGAGGGGAACGGCGCAGGCGTCGTTGTAGAGAGGTCACCGGTCCTGTCCTGATCCTGGAAGAAGTCTTTGCTCTTCATCCTTCCTGGGTCCTATCTTTTCCAACTCCTTGGCCAAGGGGCTTGGTTCTCGCATTTAGGTAACTATACTGCAACCTTTAGTTGCGCTGCTGTCTCTATCTTCTCCTCTTCCTTAAACACCGTCATTGATTAGCAAAATCATTTCTATGCTTTTTCTTGGGTATTTCAATCAAGTACCGTGTTTTCTGTATTTTACTCTGCTAAAACTTTAGATAAACATTTTAAAACTTCCTGACTCAGTGGTTATTTCAGGATTATGAACTATATTGAATGTCACTCATTTTAAATTTCCCAATTGGCAAAGGATCCATTGGTAAGTTATTACTCTTCAATCAGAAGGTAATTGGTAGCAGGGACTTTGATAAAAGAGTACATCTGACACCCAGCGTAAGTATTAGTGTAGTATGAATGTATGGGCCCAAGTGAGTATATGGTGTATGAATGCTGTTGGCTAATATTGCGCTGGATCAGTTTTCTGGTAAGCAGAGGACGGTTATGGTTACTCTTTGTTAATTGGGTAATGAGAATTTTATTTGTATTTTTATGAACTAACATCCGCTTAAAATTTTGAGTTTGTTTTATGTTGTCCAGAATACCCCGGGGTAAAAAAAATAGTGGGTGGCAAGTGGAAGCCATACTGCAGTGAGGTTATCTGTCAGGCAGAATTAGTACTGAGAAGTTAAGCAGGACTTTCAGTACTCGTTAGGGACTCTATGCGTGTGAGTAATAGCAAAAAGGGTACGCTGATAAAAATTTGATGTTATATCACCTAGTAAGGGTAACATTGGAGAAGTAACAGGTACTTCTGGAGCTTGTGTGAAGAGTAGACGGAAGTGTTTTACTCGTAGTATATGTTTTAGTAAACGGAAAAGTTTTACTAAAGTGTGGAAGAAACTATCCTTTTCAAAATTAGTGGAAACTGGCACGATAGCGAATGTTTTATGTTGTTACTGAAATTTAATTAAGATTTATAGAGAAAATAAGTTTGCGTAAATTTTTGTAAAGGGAGGGTCAGTTGCCGGAGAGGGAGCTGACGTCACAAAACGCCGCGCTGTGGTAGGTTGAAACAGCGGGTGTGGAGAGACACTTGTAAAGGAGGGGTCAGTAGTCAGGAGTAGTACTGACGTCACAGGTGCCGCGCTGGGATTGGTTAAACCAGCGAGGACAGAAAAGAGCAGATTGTAAAGGAGGGGTTGACAGAGAAACGTCATCAAAAGGCCGCGCAAGGATTGGCTCGGAAATAAAAGATAGCAGACATTTGATTGGTCGAAATTATAGAAGCAAAATTCTTAGTGGATAAGGATTGCATGTTAAAACGTGATCCGACTTTAACAGGAACTCGTCCGGATAGGAGATTCCTAGGTTTTGCAGAATATAATTTTGTACACAGAAGATTAGATAGAATGTACGGAGAAAGGAGAAAAATGTCATTCTTACAAAAGATTAAGAATTATTTTAAAAAGGACAAACCAATCAAAACTAGAGAAGGAATTATTATTCCACCAGCTAAAACGCCAGCATCATTTATGATGATGGAGAGAGGTTATCATACTTGTGTATGGATGGAGAATTGGATAGAATACACCAAAAATGATGGAATATTAGCATTTCCCCAGAATGGCACGTTCAATGGGCGAATTCTTCAGAACTTGAGATTGAGGATGAATGACTTAGAACCCAGACCTAGATTAACTCAGTACGAAGCTCTAGAAGAATGGGAAACCGAGGCATTTGAGCGGGATAGATCTAGAAGTAATAGGAGTTACCCAGGATTTTTCCCCAGATATTTACGTGAGTCGAGAGAGGGTCAGATGAAACAATGGAGAAGGGCAATGATTACAGAAGGACTGTATCCATTATTCACAGAAGGAGAGAAATCAGGAGGCAAATGTACAGAAAAGACAAAACATTTAATGAGAAATGAGGAGTCTGAAGACGAATTTATGGAGGAAATGTTAAGAAATCCCCCACCATATCAGGAAGGGACAAGTGGATGCACCCCAAGTGCACCACCAAAAACTCCATTAGTGCCACAGGTAATGCATGAATTCACCACGAGTAGAATACTTCATGACAAAGAAAAAGAAGCCCTAGAAAAAACCAGAGCAGAATTAATACAGAAAATAACCCAGATAAAAGTACATCCTGATTCGTTGACCATACCTGTAACAATTGGTCCAGTAGTTCCATTATATGGTACTCAGGGAAATTGTCCTCCACCCATACTTGCACCTACTCCTGTGAGTAATCCCAGACCTGAAGCTCCAGTTATAATTGAGGATCAATTTAGTGACTGTGAATCCACAATATCACTTATGGACTTGCCTATTCGAGGTTCTGTAAATAGTACTCCAAGAAAAGATGTACCTGGAGGTTCAAAAGATGTAAGTTTAGTAACTTCATCGGGAGCAAAAAGTGCTACCATAGTAACACCTGAAGATCTAGAAAGATGGGTGCAAGGGTCAGTTAAACAGTGCACACCTCCGAAAATAATGGACATTCATAAATTAAAAGTCGAATTAGAAGAAATAATAGCAGGAAATGTAGGACTAGAACGCTTAAATACCTATGATGAAGAAGAATTATTATTCCTGTGTAGGAGTATCAACAGAAATGTAAGGTTATTTCACGAAAAATTGTCCAATTTAGCACTACAGATGGGAATAGAAATAGGGAGATCAAAGGTACTACAGAAACCCTATAGAGCAGAATTTTCAGACAAAGATTTAGAAAATATGAATGCCTCTGGAAGAAGATTACAAATAAGAGAATTAATGTTAGTTTTGCAAAAATGGGGAGACCTAGATAAATGGAAAACTAGGTGGGCCAAGAAAAAGGAAGAAGCACGAACAAGTAGAACAGCATCAGAATATGTGATGAAGGAAACAGGGAAAGCAGACCAGATGTATCCAATGCGAGAAGTTGCGGGAGGAGGATATGTACATGTCCCATGGAGCAGACAGGATATTTTGTCATTTACGAATGATTTTCCAAAATTGAGAGAAAAACCAATTGAATGGTACAAGCAGGTTGAAAGGTTTGTGAAGGTGTCAAAGGTATTGTTGAAGGATTTGGATGGTTTGTTTGACATAGTGGTACCTGCCGATTTGTGGACAGATTGTAAGATCACAGTGGATTGGCCAAGTGATGAGTATCCCAGAGATCCGAAAACAGGTGCCCCGTCAAATGACGTGATGAAAAAGTATCAGCAGGTGATAACATACCTGAAAGGGAAAATACCACCGAAAGAAACAGATTGGGTGAAAATAGATCGAACCACCCAAGAAGCCAGTGAAACAGTACATTCTTACTATGAGCGCCTATTGCAGGTGTTTAAACAGTATAGTGGATTTGAGGACATTGGAGACAAAAACATGAGTCAGTTTGTGTATCGATTTGTTTATGGTCTGAAGCCAGAGATTTGCCAGATGATTAAACAACACATGCTGTGTTGGCAGGGAAAGCCCATAGATGAAATTCTGAAATATGCGAAATATTGTGGAGACGATATTGAGGATAGACACAAGAAATTACAAGAAAAGGTGATGTGGGCACAGGTGAAAATGGCAGAGAAGCAGGGAATTAATTTGGAAAATCCGAGTGAAAATCAAGGAAAAGATTCTGGAACGAGTGGTGATACGGGAAATGGTGGAAAATTTAGAGGACGAATGAGTAGAGAAGAAGCTAAAAAGAAATTTCCTTGTCATGGATGCGGAAAATTGGGGCATTGGAAGGACGAATGTAAAAAGATTCGGAATAATAATGGCCCAAATCAAAACTTAAATCCACAGACGCAGAATGACTCACAGCAGGGTGTAAATCCCCAGAGTCAATTACCACCTCCACCTGTTCAGGGTAATGTAAGCAGAGCAAAGCATGGTACAGACATTGGATACCCAGGAGGGAGTGGTAAGAATGATTATATGACATCACAATTTCTTTTGCAGGACAATTACTGTGAATTCAACTCATGACGGTGCCTAGGAGAGGGGAAGAAGGAGTGCGTACTTGGCGCATCCTTACAGGTAGATCAGTCTGGTCCATATGTTGAAGGAAATGTGAAAGGTAATGATATTACTTTCCTTTTGGACACTGGTGCTACCAGGTCTACGGTGAGATCAGCAGACATCCCAGACCTTCCTCTCTCTGGTGAAGATATCCAAGTAGTAGGGGTAGCTAATCAAAGAATTAGAACGCCTCTTACAGAACCAATGGAAGTCAAAATAGGAAACTTCAGAGAAATGCACCAATTTGTAGTGTGCGATTCTAGCCCAGTGAATTTATTAGGTAGGGATTTATTGTGCAAAATGAACTGTACAATTTTCTGCACGCCAGATGGTGTGGCAGTTCAGACACCAGATGAGGACCATGTATATAAAATTATGGTTGCAAAACAAGGTACAGAAATAGACGAAATGTTTTCGTTAATAACAAGAGATGAGTTGCCAGAAGAAATAAAAGGTACAGTAAACCCCATGGTATGGGATTTCACCGGAAAAGAAGTAGGACTTATGGCAAAAATAGATCCAGTTCAAATTACGGTAAAAGAAGGTGCAATTTTCCCAAATACCAGACAGTACAAAATGAGTGCAGAAGTAAAAGCAGGAGTCATTGAAGAAATAAATCGAATGATAGAACAAAACATCCTAAAAGAAGTAATGAGTAGCCCATGTAATTCACCTATAATGGGGTTAAAGAAACCAAGTGGAAAATATAGGATTGTTCAGGACCTGCGTAAAATAAACAAGATTGTGGAACCATGTTGTCCCATAGTACCAAATCCTGCAGTAATTCTATACCAGATCCCTTGGAATGCAGGATGGTTCACAGTAATTGATTTGTGTCAAGCATTCTTTTCAATACCATTGCATCCAGACAGCCAGTATCTTTTCTCATTTAAATTTGAGAACAAGGTCTATGTGTGGAATCGTGTTCCTCAGGGGTACACAGAAAGTCCTTCCATCTTCAACCAGATACTGAAAAAGTGCCTGGAAAAACTAGTGATGCCAGGAAGCTCAGTCTTAGTCCAATATATCGACGACTTATTGGTGGCGTCGACCACCAGAGAAGACTGTGTTGTTGACTCCATAGCATTATTAAATCTTTTGGCTGAGGAAGGGCATAAAGTCTCACCTGAAAAGTTACAGTTTTGCAGGACAGCTGTTAAATATCTGGGACATCAAATTGAGAGGGGAAAAAGAAGAATAACCTCTGAAAGAGTAGAATTAATAAAGAGAATGCAAATGCCTGTAACCCAAAGACAAGTGCGAATGTTCCTAGGAATAGTAGGCTACTGTCGACAATGGATACCAAATTTTTCCATGTTAGCTAAGCCCTTAATTAACATGACGAAAAAGAAAGCAAAGGACCCTGTTGAGTGGGAGGATGAAAGTGTAGAAGCTTTTGTAAAATTGAGAAACGCACTTTGTTCAGCACCTGCCCTAGGCATGCCTGATTATAAAAGAGAATTCGCATTATTCTGTCAAGAGAGAGAAAATTGTGCACTTTCTGTCCTAACTCAGAGACATGGACTAGACAGACGTCCTATAGCGTACTTTTCTGCTACATTGGACCCAGTAGCAGCCGCGTTGCCAGGATGCTTAAAAGCAGTGGCAGCAACTTGTTTGAGCATTGAACAAAGCGAGTCAATTGTGATGGGACATCCTGTAAAAGTGTATGTTCCACATGCAGTTGTGATTCTATTGACAAGAACCCGAACTCAGCATCTTACTCCTAGTCGGCTGACTAAATATGAGAGGATAATAATGGGTGCTGAAAATGTGACCATGGTAAGGTGTACAATAATAAATCCAGCAACTTTATTGCCGGACCCATATCATGAAACAAATAAAGATGACGAAGAAGATGAACATGATTGTGTACAAATTACAGAATTATGTACAAAACCACGCCCAGACATAGAGGAACAGCCTCTTAAAAAGCCAGACAGGGAGCTATTTGTCGATGGTTCATGTCAAAGACATGAAGATGGTAAACTAACTGCTGCCTATGCGGTATGTGAATTAACTGGAATAGTCGAAGCATCCTATTTACCAGGAGTAAAATCTGCACAAGTAGCTGAATTGATTGCTTTGATAAAAGCTTGCAAAATTGGGAGGAATCAGAGAGTGACCATATTTACAGATAGTCAATATGGTTACGGGGTTGTGCATGATTTTGGCCAACTGTGGATGCAGAGGGATTTCATGACTTCTTCAGGATCCCCCATTAAAAATGGACAATTTGTAAGGGAATTGCTAGAAGCAATACAATCACCAAAAGAATTGGCTGTGGTGAAATGTGCCGCACACCAGTCAGGAGATGACTGGGTGGTAGTCGGCAACAGATATGCGGATCTGGTGGCTCAACATTGTGCCAAAACCAGAACGTCAGTCAATAAGAGGGTGGAAAGAATGGGAATCAGCTGCCAACTTATGCTGTATATGCCACCTGAAACATGGAATGAGGTGAAGAAATTGCAAGATGAGGTTGATGAAAGTGAGAAAAATTTGTGGATTAAAGTGGGTTGCTCCCAAAGAGGAGAAGATGAAGTGTGGATCAGTGCAGATGGCAGACCAGTCATGCCAGACTGTTTACTCTCACAAATGGCTAGAATGCACCATGGAGACACACACATAGGGAGAGATGCAATGATTAGGCTGTTCAGACAAAATTGGTACAATCCCAAATTCAGGGCTGTTGCAGAGAGTCTTTGCCAGAGATGTCTAACTTGCCAAATGCATAATCCAGGCAGGAAAACGATAATTGGGTTTGGAAAGATTGGAAAGGCAGAGGGCCCATTTATAAGACTCCAGTTCGACTTCATACAGTTACCACCATGCAGAGGACTAAAATATGTACTAGTCATAGTGTGTCTGTTTTCAAAGTGGGTGGAGGCTTACCCTACTAGGAGAAATGACAGTATTACAGTTGCAAAACTGTTGTTACGTGAGCTCATACCTAGATTTGGTTTCCCAGTATCTTTGGAATCAGATAGAGGAAAACACTTTAATAGCGAAGTGATCCAGATAATCTGTGAAGCATTTCAAATCAAACAGAAATTGCACTGTGCATATCGCCCAGAGGCTTCTGGAGTGGTTGAACAATTAAATGGCACTATAAAGTCAAGATTGGGAAAAATGTGTGCATCAACATCATTAGAGTGGCCAGACGCATTGCCACTTGTTTTGATGGGACTCAGAAGCATACCTGACAGAACGACAGGATTAAGCCCTCATGAAATAATGATGGGAAGAGCAATGAGACAAACACATGTTCCCACAAACAAATTAGTAAATATATCTGATGATATGGTTCTGGATTATTGCAAAGGATTGGCTGACCTAGTGCGTTCTGTCTCTCATCAGGTTGGAGAAGACGCAGTTTCCAGGCAGCCTGAACTAGAACATGATCTGAATCCTGGTGATTGGGTGGTAGTGAAGAATCACACCAGAGAAACGTGTTTATCACCCAGGTGGAGCAGACCTTGTCAAGTTATATTGACCACCAATACAGCAGTGAAGTGTGCAAGATTTCCTAATTGGATTCACGTAAGCCACACAAAGAGAGTACCAGACCCTGAAGAGGAGAATTCACAGACAACACCAATCACTGAAGAAGCTGAAGGTTGCCCAGCAGAGGAATCTCAGGATCGAGGTTCGAGAGAAGCTGACGGAGAACAACCGAGCACAAGTCAGGATTGGATACCAGTGGTAGAAGTTCCTGAAGTATACCACAGAACGAGAAATCAAACTAAATTGGAAGAAATTGAAGAAGATCAGATAGGTGAAGAAGAAGCAGTTCAGGATCAAGAAGAAAAGACAGTAAAAGATCCTGAACAAAATAAGATAGGGAAAGAAAATTGGACACAAAACAGTGAAGATTTAATAGACTTTACACAGGAACAGACAGGTCTAGAAGAATCCGGTCAGGCTGCAGAAGTTCACAGTGCAATAAGCCCTGATCAGAAGCAGTTAGATCAAGAAGAATTCACTAAAGAAAAAGGGGTTGATACAAATGAACATAAAGAAATAAAAAAAGAACAAGGTCAACATCTTGAAAGACATTGTGGAGCTACTGAAGAAAAACAAATTAGACCTGAAAAGGAGCAAACAAGAAACACAGTAATTGAAGAAAATGAAACAGTGCTAAGAAGTGAAATTAACGAGATCCCTGAAGACGAAAGCAAAGAAACAGTGCCAACAAAGAAAACAAGAAAAGGAGATCATTGGCCAAGTGTCATTAAAAGAGTAAAGTACCACATAACAACCAGAAGTGAAGATCCAGAACAAGTACCTGAAGTGACAAGTCAAACTGAACAAGAGAAAAAGTCAGGAAAAAGAAAAAGTAAAAGACTGAGACTTGTGAATAACAAATTCAAGGGTCCTGACTGGACTTATATCATTCTTGAAGATTTTGAAAGCTCAGAGTCAAGTGACAGTGGTGGCGAAGGAACAAGTGCAGAACTAACATACGAAGAAGAAACAAGACCACCCTGACTAAACAAAAGAATCCTCTAAAGAAAAGAAGAAGAGATAAGAAGAGCAATCTTCCTTGTCGAAAAATGCCTGACGATAGAGTTACTGGGAGACCAAAACGAAATTGTTGTAGGAGATGCTGTGCAATCTGCATATGTAGTCTAGTATTGGTGCTTATAGTATGGTTAGTCCTGATTGTAGCAGTTCCTTACCTTATGATAATAGATAAGAAGATTAATAATGAAACTAAAGGGAGGACAGCAAACATGAAGGGCAATAGAGTAGAATTAATGGCAGAAGATGAGGCAGAAATTCATCATGAAATAGCTGATAACGACACTAGTTTAAATGTTTTCACAAAGTTATTGTTTCAGTATGTAGACACAATGGAAGTTAGTAATTGTTATGTCTGTATGAAGTTACCTGAATCAGTAGCGGAAGGATTAACATACCATCATTTACCACTGACATATGGCATCTCATGTAGTGTATTAACAAGTTTATTTTATAGAACAGGTAGGCTACAGTATTATTATTCAAACTTAGATGTGATATTTTCTGAGGTTCCGATTCGCAAGAGTATGAACCCAGTGCTTAGTAGTCAAGACGCACAGTTTATGGGAGAATTTTTCTTAACAATGAAATCGATAGACATAACACATGCACATAGACACAATCTAACATGTTCTTTACTTGAAGAAGAAAAGATATTTTTGAATTTAGTAGAAGATAGAAGACATGATTTTCAAAAGAAAGCTTCAGAGCATAAGGCTCAGTTGCCACCTTGGGCGGAGAAAGAAGGGAGTTATACACCTGGTAAAGCTCAAGCTGCAATGGCTCTGGATTTCGTAAAGACAGGGAAAATTTGTCTTCATAGGTTAAAGACTGATTATAACAATGTTTTCATCGGTACCAGTGAATGTGAACACAATTTTTTAATTCTTGGAGGTTGGGGACTCAAAGGAGGAACAGATTCAGTTTTTCCTGGAATTTATTATGTATGCGGGAATAAGGCTTACTTTAGGCTTCCTGCACGGTGGTATGGAAGTTGTTATTTTGGAATAGTTTTTCCAAAGATATACCACGTAAAAAGAAACACTGGAAGCAATGAAAACAATAATGAATTAATACGTAGTAAAAGAGCTAGTTTTTCAGAAATTGTAGGTGATATATTTGGTGCATTGATACCTTCAGTGGGAATAATTCTGAACTCAAGGAAAATATGTAAATTGTCTACAGTGGTTGATCGTTTATCAACGGATACTGCTGGAGGTTTTCTAATGATTAATGCGGAGATGGTTGCGATTAGATCTATGGTGATGCAAAATCGACTTGCTCTTGACATTCTATTGGCAAAAGAGGGAGGAGTCTGTAAATTATTGAAGACGAAACATTGTTGCACTTATATTCCTGATAAGAGTGCAGAAATTGGAACGTATATTCAGAACATAACTAAACTTGAGAAAGAACTTAAACCACTGGAAGTTGATAGTGTATGGGAAAGATTGACAAATAGTATCTCGTCAATTGGAACCTGGTTTGCTAATATAGGAAAAGGACTTATAGGTCAAATATTAGTACCCCTAGCAGGGATAGCAATAATAATATTGGCAATAACAATATGGTGCAAATGCTGTAGAAAGAATGGAACATATAAAGTGACAGGAAAAGGAAAGAAGAGAAAACTAGATGAAATAGAACTTGAAGAATGGAGAAGTGAATTATACAAAAAGTTGAAAGGGGATGTGAAAAACAGAAAATGTAAAAATGAGAATGAAACGAATTGCTAGAAGTTGGCATCTGATTGAGGGTAGTGTTTTTGATGGCTCAGAAACGCCATCAGAGAGGGGATTGATGGAGCAAGGTTTCAAAAATGAAACTTGCTTGTACGCAATCCTCCTCATAGTATTAATTTATTAAATTGTATTGTCAATACTAACCTTTGCATTCACAAACACAAGAGGGACAGAAGCTTGCTTATGTGTTTTACTAATGAATAACGCTTGTCTGTAATCCAAAATGTCCGCTAAAGCGCGGGAACTTCAATGCGCATGTCGCAACCTGATCACATGGTGTGACGTCTTTCTTTGCTTGGTGGGAAACTTCTGCTTCTGCGCAGTGTGCGCTAAAATGGCCGCTAAATGTTTTCACATGCTTAAGCTTGCTCTCATGTCATTATTAAATTGTCGTTTTCTTAATGCTACTAATGCAGGATAGTATAATAATTAATGGGGAATAGAGTAGGGAAAGTGGGCATACAGTGAAACATTTTATTTGTGATTTTAATATTTTCTTCTTGCACTTTTAGTAATTCGTAAACTTGGGCCTGGGTTGGTGACTTGAAACTCGAGAGACAGATGGTTCTGCGCATGTGTCCTGTGTGCCTGCCAAGTGAAGTCAACTTGGACGTCTCCCAAGGCCATGACCCATTGGCCGAAGATGCTGTACTTTATGTTTCCGGTGGACAAAATGATACTTTTCCCCTGTAAAATGTATAACATTTGTCGTGAGACGGGTGGGAAATAAAGCGAATGTATTAATTTGAAGGGGAGGGAACGTAAAGACAATAGGCTTTACAATTTAGGCCAAATCGATATGGTGCGAGAATCCACCCCCTGTCCCTGTCCAATCAGAAGTAGTGGTCCCATATTTTAGCAACATTAAGGGGAGGTACATGGGCGTAGAAGGGTATAATAGAATATAGCATTAGTTAATTAGTAGGAGCATGCTTTCACGAAGAACAGGCGTCCATGCTGTGAGAGAGCTCTTAGCTCCAGACTGCCATGCTGATCGGTTGCTGACTGAATCCCTGTCCAGAAGAGGTCCTGAGGAGGGGGCGGCAGAGTCCATTAGAACGGGAGAATCGAGGAGAAGTCGAGTATCAGAGAGGGGAACGGCGCAGGCGTCGTTGTAGAGAGGTCACCGGTCCTGTCCTGATCCTGGAAGAAGTCTTTGCTCTTCATCCTTCCTGGGTCCTATCTTTTCCAACTCCTTGGCCAAGGGGCTTGGTTCTCGCATTTAGGTAACTATACTGCAACCTTTAGTTGCGCTGCTGTCTCTATCTTCTCCTCTTCCTTAAACACCGTCATTGATTAGCAAAATCATTTCTATGCTTTTTCTTGGGTATTTCAATCAAGTACCGTGTTTTCTGTATTTTACTCTGCTAAAACTTTAGATAAACATTTTAAAACTTCCTGACTCAGTGGTTATTTCAGGATTATGAACTATATTGAATGTCACTCATTTTAAATTTCCCAATTGGCAAAGGATCCATTGGTAAGTTATTACTCTTCAATCAGAAGGTAATTGGTAGCAGGGACTTTGATAAAAGAGTACATCTGACACCCAGCGTAAGTATTAGTGTAGTATGAATGTATGGGCCCAAGTGAGTATATGGTGTATGAATGCTGTTGGCTAATATTGCGCTGGATCATTACCACGCAACACCCATGTCCACTGATGCATTTCGAGATTTACGAGAAATCGTAAATCTGGAAATGCGTCAGAATGCTACGCCACCCTAGGGGTGCCGTAGCGAGGTGCAACGAGGAGAAATGTTTTCATTTCTCTTCGGTTTTTTTCTCTTTCAATGCGTGCTGCATTCTACAGCACACTTTGGAAGAGGAAATCACTTAAATTGATTGTTTTGGTGCAGGAAGATGCCCCTTCCACGTGTGTTATGAAGGTGTGCCAACACACTCCCTGCAGAGTCTGCAGCCTTGGTGTAGGCGTATGGTGGAGCCATGTCATTTCTGCATTAATTCGGAAGTCCTTGGACAGTCATCTGGAAAACAGGCTACTCCCTTGACAAACCATGACAGAAGACTGAACCCACAAATTCAAAACTGCCCAAATGACATGGATTCAGAATCTTCACAGGGGACAGTTGCCCAATGGCCTTTAATTCTAGAATCCTTGGTTAACCCTTAGATCAATTCAAGGTGAAAATGCACTGTTGCGTGAGCTAGAATGATATTGATCACGGGGAGGTCCAGTCCCACATAAAGCCAGAGCTACCCGAAAGCCAGTTTTACAACAAGGACGGTTTCCAGCACCAAGTATCTTCCAAAATACACCACCAATGGCATAGTCAGGAACATCTCTTCCTCAACCAGTGTCAGTTAATGTCATCACTACCGTACCTGTTCCTTTAGCCCCAGCAGAGAGGTTTCAATTGGGACAGTGCGAGTGCTAAGTTTTCAATATACATGTATCAATGTCACCTGTATTTGGTGTGTCATCCTGTAATATTCTAAGATGATGCTTCAAATGTAGTGTTTGTTCTTTCATATTTTGCAGGAAATGCCGCCCTATGGCCAGTATCATTTGTGGAATACGATGATCCTATTTTGAGCAAATTTGTCTAGCTTTAATAAAGCCATGAAAAAGTTTTTTGCAAGGCACTCGTACATGAAAGTGGGAGACACCGAATTGCTTTACTTGAAGTTAGATAATCATTATCTACTCTCCTACATTACATCCTTTAACCATTTGATTATGGCAACAAATAGGGTGCAAGACAAGAGGACACATTTTTAGGTCGAGGCTGGGCAGTGCATGCGCTGCTCTGCGAGGCATGCTATATTGAGGTAGGGACTTGAAGCTCTGCCCACTCTCCACCCACATTGTTCATTGGCTTGTGTCATTGTCCACTGTAAACTGTGGCTGTTCATTGGTCAAAAGGCTTAGTAGTCCCTCCTTAGTACCGCCTTGTCTCATTTTGTAACCTCCCATAGCGACACCCCATGTTACGTGTGTTGTTGCTCGGTAGGCTTTAATTACAGCCTCCGAGCACTATTTTCTCAAATAGCTTTGTCCTGCCTGCTGTTGCAGGCAGGACACGCTCTCTCCTAATGCTTAAAAAAAAATGTACAGCATGCATTTACAATGCAATAGGTGTAGCATTTGCGAGAGTTTAAGCTATTGGCATTGTAAATGACAATGCCTTTTATTAATCTGTTTTAAAAATAACACATAAATAAAAGGCATTGTCATTTACAATTCCAATAGCTCAAACTCTCATAAATGCGAGACCTACTGCATTGCAAATGCTTGTTTACAGCAATCTGCAGGTGAACGCTTGTCAAAGTTAGTGGTTAAGCTGGATCACAGGTTGGGTGAGCGGAAAAGTGAACGAGGGGAGATCAGACAACAAGGTAGTTATAATTCAGAATGAGAAAAAAGATCCAATTTCAAAACGTCCTGAGGGTGTTGAGCCAATATAAATTGGGGGCTTGCATGCTCCTTTATCTAAAAGAAGAAAAGAAAGCAGGCAACAGCAGAATATCTGTTTACATTGTGATACATGCTCTTGTCCTTCCTTTATTAAAAAAGGAAGGTCTTGACCCGCTTTGTTGGTCCAACGTTCGTCCTATTTCTCTTCTTTCTGTGTTCTCTAAAATTTTGGAACGGCATATTAATACCTTACTTTCCTCTTTTGTTACAACATCCAATCTGCTGCACCCATCTCAGTCTGGATTCAGACATGGCCACAGCACTGAGTCTGCTCTCCTTGGGGTCACTGAGCATCTCAGACTACAACTTGACTCAGGGGGAACCTCTGCGCTCATCCTGTTGGATTTGAGCGCTGTGTTTGAAACGGTGTCTCATTCCCTTCTGTTAGATCGCCTTGAAGCCTGCTGGATTATGGGCTTGGCTCTGAAGTGGCTGAGGTCTTTTCTTACTGACCGTACTTTTCAGGTTTTTTCTAACAATGTGAGATCGCACACGTTAGAGTTAACCTCTGGAGTTCCTCAGGGCTCTATTTTGAGCCCTTTACTTTTTAATATATATGTTCGCCCCTTGGCTGACATTGCGGAAAAGTCGGGTCTGACGATCTTCTCCTGTGCTGACGATACTCAGATCGTCTTCTCCCTTTCCGCTGCTCAACATCAGGATCCTTCCTTATTGCAGCGTGGCTTGAGGAATGTGTCTGCCTGGTTGACCAGTAATGCCCTGAAGCTTAACAGTTCCAAAACTGAGGTGCTCATTCTGGGTAATAACCCTGAGCTGTGGGGTATTAAACACTCACCTGATGATTTCGGCCCTGTGCCTATCCCTGTGTCCGAAGTTAAGAATCTGGGCTTTATTATTGATCAAAAGGTCTCGCTTAAACCTCAGGTCTCCAGGGTAGCCTCATCTTGCTTTGCTGTTCTCAGATGGATTACAAAAAATCCTTTGGTTAATCCCATTGGCAGCTCAGAGAATGGTTCTGCAGGCCCTGGTGATATCCAGGTTGGACTATGGCATCGTCCTGTATTTGGGCATTTATAAAGTCTCTTTACATCGACTACAGGTCATCCAGAATGCTGCTGCTCATCTTCTTTTTCACCTGCCGACATCTGCCTCCGCTTCTCCTCTGCTCCATCAACTTCTTTGGCTTAGAATCAGTAAACGCATTGAATTTAAGTCCCTCTGCTACATGTTTCATGTCAAATGGGGCCTTGCTCCTTCCTACATTCAATGCCTACTCACACTTTATATTCCGGCTCGACAGCTGCGCTCATCCAGCCTTTCATTGTTTTCAGTTCCCAGGTTTCGGCTGGTCCGTATGAGGGGTCGCTCCTTCTCTTGTCTTGGCCCCAGGCTCTGGAATGCCCTTCCGATTGACCTTAGAAACTGTCAGTCCTTGTTGGGAATATGTGACGTTACACCGCGGTCGTTACACCGCAGTACATTACATCGCAGTTCTTACAATGCAAGTCGTTATAACGACTTGCGCTGGAGGGAGCTGGACTTAGGAATAGTACGATTTACTATTCCAACTCCAGCCTACGTAACAGTAGGGAAGGTGTTGGAATAGTAAGTCATACTATTCCTTAGTGTATAGCGCCATCCAGCGCAAGTCGTTGTAACAACTTGCGTTGTATTCACCGCAATGTAAATGTATCGCGGTGTAACAACCGTGTTGTAAAGGTCGTTCGCCCTTGTTGGCCTTCCGTAAGAACTTAAAGACGCTGCTGTTTAGTGACTCTGCCTGATCTCTCTTTTCTTCCTCTGTATTTCTATCCTTAATCTCTGCTTAGCTGCGGCGGCCTCCACATGTCCAGCGCCGGGAGACCCTGTTGGGTAGCTGTGCGCTTTATAAATGTAAATCCAAATACAATACAAATACAACAGGACATTTTACTAACAAGTGTCCAGTGAAGCCAAATAAACACTCATTCACAAACTACATTTTGCAGTACATTATGTTATGTCATGCCATTTCATGTAATGTGACACCGATTTGTAGAGCGCACTAACACCTGGGAGAGGTGCATAGTTTGTAAAATAATTGCCGGCGTCCAAGCTTTTGCTCAGAACCCACGGGCCCGAATACCAAGGCTACATAGTCATAATTCCTTCTTGTGCGCATCTTTAATCCAACACCAGACTCTCCCTGCCCCACCAACTCACACCTGCATCTCCTTTTTTGTCCTTGCTTTCTTCTTTCATCACTCTTTTCATGTCTTTCTCCTCCTTGTTCTTTCCCCCTAGTGTGTTTTTCTCTCTCTTGTTCTGGGTCAAAGTCTGATGAGAAAATTTAAGTGCCAGTGCCCAAAAAACCTGCAAACACCAGCTCAAATTTAGGCACTGCCTTTGAGGTTATCCTGACACTGAGCAGGTGTGAGTCTAGCCAAACCTAGGGCCTAGTGGGACTACAAGGCTCTCATGTGTAGTGGCAGGTCATTCCACATTTTAGGAGTAATGTAGAAGTCTTGTCCAATGGATCTGCTTTTCTGTATGCGTGGGATATGTGAGAGTAGAAGTCCGGACTAGAGGATGTGTCTAGAAGGTTTGTGAAAGCAGATGCGATTGATGAGGTATGATGGGCCAGTGTTATGTAGTGCCTTCAAGGTGTGGATGAGGAGTTTGTATTGTGCTTGTTTGTGTATTTGAAGCCAGTGGAATTGCTTCAGGTGTGGTGTGATGTGAGCATGGCATGGCAGGTTGAGAGTGATTCTGGCCGCTGAGTTCGAAATGGTCTGCAACCTTCTGGTGAATTTCTTGTTGATTCCGGCATAGAGGGTGTTCCCATAGTCCAGTTTGCTTGTGTCAAGGGTGTGCGTGATGGTTTTCCAGGTGCTGATTGGGAGCAATTAGAAAATCTTCCTCAGAATGGCAGCATGAGGCAGTGACGTCATTGACTTGGACGGCCATGTCAAGTCCGCTGTCAATGCTGATTCCGATGTTCTTGGCTTAGGTGGGTGGGATGGGTGTCGGTCCTTGCTCTATTGCCCACCAGCTGCAGTCTGACGGTGAAGTGTTCTTCCCGAAGATCATGATTTCTGTCTTTTCAGTGTTCGGCTTCAGACAATTTGTCCTCATTCATTGGGCGATTTTGGTCATGCACGCATTGAACTGGATCCAGCTACTGGGTGTTTTGTCCATGAGGGAGAGAACAAGTTGTGTGGCGTCGCTGGAGGAGAGGACGTTGATTTTGTAAGAGAAAATTATGCTGGCTAGAGGGATCAACTATGTGTTGAAGAGGGTCGGCCTGAGGGAGGTTCTATGCGGCACTCCGCAGATGAGACAGCAGGCGTCCGAGGTCTACGCTGCCAGGCTGACTGACTAGGTCCTTCCAGTCAGAAAGGAGCAGATACATCGGAGCTCGTATCCTTGGATTCCAATGTAATGTAGGTTTGCCACCATGTCTCCTCCATCCAGAGTCATGGTATGTCATCTGTGGCAACAATGAGGTCAGTTTCCATGCTGTGGTTGGTCTGAAACTAGAGTGAGAGGTGTCGATAAGTTGGTGGTTGTTGAAGTACTCAGTGAGGCATCTGTTGATGATTTTCTTTAAGACCTTGCCCAAGAATGGTAGCAGGAAGTTCGGTCTGCAGTTGTTGAGCATTGAAGAGACCGTAGAGGTTTCTTCAAAAATGGAAGGATAGTTACATGTTTCCAAGCATCTGGGAAGGTCACAGAAGAGGTGGAGGAGTTCAGAATGGGTGTGAGCATTGCGTTCATAAGTTGCAGTCCTCTGGGGTAGGTGGGGTGGGGGCAGGGGTGTGATGGGGCCTTTGAGTGGATGGACTTCATGGTGGCGGCGGTTTCTTCTGGGGTGATGATGGTCCATGCAGTTAGCATTGGTTCTTTGGATAACATCAGGAGGGATTTGGCGAGGTCTGTTGAGCCCAGGTGCGGGCTGAAGTTACTGTAAAAAGCAGTGATTTTGTTGCTAAAGAGTTGAGAGCAATTGTTGCAGAGGTCCTGCAAGGGGGTGATTGAGTTGGAAACAGCCACTGTTGAAGTGAAATCATTCACAATGGCGAAGATTTCTGTGGTCTGTTGGTTGAGGAATTGATGTGGTCCGTGGGAGTGGCACAATTAGGGATCTGGATCATATGGTAGTATCGTCTCAGTGTGGATTTGTGCATGCTACTGTTTAGGTAAATCAGTTCCTTTATTCATTGGATGAGACCCAGACTTCCAAGGTCTTTGACATGTGCTTTTGAGTTGGGGTCGGTGTTGGTCTTGCAGGTGGAAGATCAGGTCCGAGGAGGACGTAACTGCTCACGTCGAGGGGGAGAGGTGCAACAAAGTCCGTGATGGTTTCGATGAGGTTGATGCATGGTCCGGGTAGTCTGTAGTTGAGACTGCCACTTAGGGTGAAGTTGGCTGTGACATGGAGTTTGAACAACAGGTGGTACATTTTGCAGGATGATGTGTCCGTGGAAGTGATGCAGCTGATGGCGTTCTTATGGATAGTTTCAATTCTGCCTCTGGGCTTATGAAGTCTATCTTGTCTGGTGATCTTGTAGCCAAGGGGTGGATCGACCAGGTTTCCATGAGGAAATAGGTCAGTGGCGTTGTCGTGCAGCAGGTCCCAGATCTCTGTTGCATGTTTGATGAGTGAGCGGGTGTTTAGGAGCATGCATGTGAGTGTGAAGTGTTATAAAGTTGGTTGCAGGATTGACTGAGCGGAGTGTGAAAGAGTGGGATATTGGGTGCAATTGATGCAGATGCAGTGATTGCTGGGTGAGGGTAAGTGCATGAAAACTTGCAGGAAGCTCAGAAGAATATGTGGAGTGGTGACCTGGGTGGAGAGCGCTGAGGGTCGAATCGTGGTAGCAGCGGGGATGGGGTGGGTGAGGGTTCCTGGTGCTAGGCTGGTTCCAGGGGCAGACGGCATAGACAGGATTGCCTTTGGTGCACCAGCAACACATCAGCAGCGCATCCACACTGCAGCTGACATTAAGTACGTACTGGGAGGTGGGAGGAGTGATGTGACTTCCTGTGGAGATGGTTGATGAGAAGTCCAGTGATATCACTTCCTGTACAATAGTACTACAAACAAACTACAAAATGGTATTCAGAAACCTACATGCGGAGTTTATGCCTCTGCCTCTCCTATATTTATCTGTGAGCTGTGCGGAGATCTCCACTCTGACGGCAGAGTCTCTGCACATAAGCAGTGGCGGCCGGCACGGATCG
This sequence comes from Calotriton arnoldi, assembly GCA_963921515.1. NCBI lineage: Eukaryota > Metazoa > Chordata > Amphibia > Caudata > Salamandridae > Calotriton > Calotriton arnoldi. The sequence goes on along the minus strand of CAWUFW010000345.1, from coordinate 3,078,012 downwards.
TGGGCAGCGGGGAGGAGGGTAGGGGATTTGGGGGGAGGTGGGTAATGTAATTTTATTTTTTAAACTTACCTTATCGCCGTTGCGTTGCTCCTCCGCGTCCGGACTCAGGAACCAGCCAGGGCATGTTCTCCACGCAGGCTGTAATGGCCGGCCCAAGAGGCTTAAGAGTGGGCAAACCACTCCTCCCCTGCCCTGCTCCAAGAGAAGAGCTGCCCTGCCCGCCCCGGCCACAGGAACAAATAAAATGATAATAACGTTCAGTTATTATAATTTTCTTTTTTCTTTTAGGGGCGAAGCTCCTCCACCGTAGCGGAGGAGCTGCCACTAAGTATAAGTTTTAGTAATAAATGTGGGATGGAGAGGGGGAGAGGCCAGAAAATGGGAATACTTACTATAAAATGGGAAGGGTTTAGGACGGAGGAAGGGTGGTCCAGGAAGCAGTTTAGGTAGAGATGGGTACCCACTCCAAAAAAGTGAGCCCATTTCTATTTTCAAACTGCCCTTCTAAAGTTACTGCAGCAAAAAGGGACTCAAAATGATAGTAAATCACTCCAGCTCAGAGCTGCAGGAAGTCCATCACCACACATGACCATCCACTGGTTCTGAAACACACTGCCATAAAAATCAGTGAGTTAGGGACTTAAAATAAAACCCCATAGGAAATAATGTTAAATTAAATTAAATTATTTAGAATGTTAAATAATATATAAAGATAGTAGCTATATTTTAGTTAATTCTAAAATATTTTAATAACAATTTTAGGCATCTAAAAATTAATGTAACAATACATGTTATTAATTAAAATTGAGTTAATTTAAACTAATTTATTACACCAGTTTTAATAATTATTAATGCATAAAAACTGTATTTTTTTAACTTTAAGTGGGTATTTAATTTCTAATTTAAACTTGAGAAACAACGTTTCATTTAATTTACTATATTTACTTCAGATAAAGATTGATTTCAAAATGTAATTAATAGTGCTGGAGTATTTGTATCCTTAGTTCTACATTTAAAATAAATATATAAAATTAAGTTCCATTAATATTTTACAAAAATATTTTTACAAACTAAGGTCCCAGCCTCCATTACATTCGATGGGAGGGTGTTGCATTTCAAGAGGTTGGCAATGTGTAGTGCAAGACTTACTACTATTTTTTTTTTAGTAACTTACACGAAAAAATTTGGCTTTTTCAGGACGTGGAGATGTGTAAGTCTACACTTTTAAGTAACCTTACACTCGGATTTTGTGAATAGACAAAATCAGTAAAAATTATGCGGTCGACCTCGGAGCTGCGGAACCGGGTTCGAGTCTCGGCAGGGACTCTCAACATTCTGTGATTCTGGGCAAATCACTTAATCTCCCCGTGCCTAACAAAAATGAATGTGTCCTTCTGTAACGTAACTAGTGCTCATGTAAAGCACTCTGATACCTTCGGGTCAAGTTTGCGCTATATAAAACTCCACAAAAAAAAAAAAGTTACACTTGTAAATTACTCACAGTTATAACTTACCTTTGTGAATAGCCCAGATACAGTGGTCTCTGGCATGTCGAAGGAGGGGAGGTTGGGGGAACAAGAGATTCAGGAAAATATACAAGCTTGATGGATCAAGAGACTGTCCTGACAGGTGTGAAGTTTCATACGGTCTCTCTTACTTTCACTCTAGAATATAATCATCATTTGACTCTTCCAGTGGTACTCATGTTCCCTTCTCAATGTAGGGTATCCATTAATATTCTCCTTGATTCTGAGGCCACAGGAAACTTACTTGATTTGATTTTAGCTAACAATCTAGACACCTCAGAAGAGCAAACCAGAGCCAGTCTGAGCAGTAGCTAGCACAGACTTGTGCTCCAATTCAATCACTGGGCAGACTGAGCCTTTAAACATGTTGTGTGATAATAGTCATTTAGAATGTATTTCATTCAGTTTGATTGCTACTCCGGTCTTTGGAGCTATCATAGGAGTTCCATGACTAGGCTTCCGCAATCCCAAAATAGATTGGAATTCTCACCAAGTAATATTAAACTCTCAATTTTGTCACTGCAACTGTCATGTGAAACATTCAACTTAGGTCGCGCCTTTGACATGCACAGCAGCTATCATTTGCAAATCAAGTGAATTGTTGCCAATACAATATTCAGACTATCAGGATGTGTTTCATAAAGAGCAGGCTAGTACCTTACCCACTCACAGGAGTTTTGAGTATCGTATTGACCTGCAGCCATGAATGTAGTCACATTTATGCACTAACAGAAACCTAAAACGATGATGGACGAGTTAAAAGCCTAATAGTACGTTAGCACTTATCAAAGATTGATAAGCCATGTAATTAATGCTTCAAGACTATTGGCTCTTACACGTATATAGACTAAACAGAACTTAAACCTTAGATTACTGTCTATGGAAAGTCATCCTTAGTGGAAGAGAAAACCTCACACACTTTTTAGTGTCATGCTTCATCATAGGAATCCTCTCCCCACCCTGGTAGGACAGCGCCACCAAGGCGGACTCAGCCTCCTCGGCTTATCAATCCATGATAAGTGCCACTGTACTATTATGTTGTGTTAGGTGTAATGTGAAGGGACGCACGGTGTCATACCCTTCTCTTCTCCTTCAATTGTGTTTCCATGGATAAGTTAAAAGCTTCAGGCTATTTATGAAATTCAACGTCTCCAATGTCTTCCGTGTTTTTTTTTTTATAAACAAGTTTTTATTGTTTTCAAACATATACATAAAATGTATAAAGCACCATTATTACACTAGCACCACAGTACATTTGTCACAGTCCAAAGTTATAAATCCAGACCATAGTATTCCTTCATCGCCCCCAGATCTTCCCGTGCTTTTGTGGGCAGCCTCGCGCAGCACTGTTAGAAATTAGGTTTCTGGTTGGTCGACGTATGCACTCTGTCCAAAGAGGCACCACAATCCTGGTCAGGGTAAGTCAGATACACACCCTAAATTAACCTGTGCTTACCCTCTGGTAGCTTGGCACAGAGCAGTCAGGCTTAACTTAAGAGGTGATGTGTAAAGAGTTTGTGCAACACTTCAAACAGTAAAACAATTGAAAAACCACCCAAAAAGATACCACACCCGGTTAGAAAAATAGAGCCACATTTTTGAACAAACAAAACCAAAACATCAAAAATCATATACCGGAGTTATGAGTTTTTTAAAGTATAAACTGAAATATAGTGCTTGAAAGCATAAAGCGCCTACTGGGTCTATCTGGTCGCGCTAGACCGGGTCAAATCTAAAAGTTCCGGCCCACCGCGATGGAGCGCAGGTCCGATACAGTGACCAGCCGAGGGCCTGCAGTTGCGTCGATGTCGAGGACGAGATGTGAGGAGCAAAGGAGGGGATGCATCAGCGTCGATCCTTATGATGTAGGCGATGCATCGGCTCCTAGCCGTGCAAAGTTGGAGATGCATCGGGAATGGAGGCGATGTGCCGTGTCGTCGGTGATGCGATATCCTCGATCCTTACAGCAGCGGCAATGCATCGGCTTAGATGGAGATACAATGTCATCGATCCTTGCAGCGATGAGTCGGCATCAATGGGGATGTTTCGGTCCCGAGCGGAGCAACAACGGTGAAGCGTGGGTTTTGACAGTTGCAACACTTTATACTCACTTCCTAGGACTGGATTGGCACCACTTGGGAGGACAAAACTCTCAGATGGCTGAGTGCAGGCGCTGTAGGAAGATGGATTGGAAGTCTTTGATGTCCCTGAGACTTCATATAGGAGGCAAGCCAGCAAGCCCTTGGAGCCACTTTGGTTCTGGGTTAAAGAGATGCAGGTCCAGTCTTTCTCACTCCAGGCAAGGAGGACAGCAGGCAGCAGGTCAGCACAGTAGAGCAGGAGTCCAGCAGAGTAGCAGTCCAGCAGAGTGGCAGTCACTTCAGCATAGCAGTCCTTCTTCCTGGCAGAGTATCCACAGGTCCAGAAGTGTGCTTAGTTGATGGTGTCAGAGGTTCAGTACTTATACCCAGTTGTGCCTTTGTGGTGGGGGAGACTTCAAAGAGAGGCATTTGAAGTGCACAGAGTCCCTGACCTTCTTTCCCCGGCTCCAGACTCACTACAGGGGGTTATGCAGCTCCTCCCTCCCATCCTGGCCAGGATGGCCCATCAGGATGTGGAGTCAGTCACACCTAAGCCCCCTTTATGTGTGGCTATCTAGAGGGAATGCACAAAGCCCAGCTGTCACTCACCTCCGATGGGTATTCAGTGACAGGCAGAAGGCACCAAATGGCTAAAGTAATAAATGCCAACTTTCTAAAAGTGGCAGTTTCAGAATTACAATTTAAAATCTAACTTCACCATAAGTTGGGATTTTAAATTGTGATTTCAGAGACACCAAGCTTGGGGGTCCCATCCCTTCCCAATTGGAAATCACACTTATAGGATGCAATAAGCTAATCCCAATGTTAACCTGTGGGGGAGATAGGCCTTGCAGTAGTGAAAAACAAAATAAGTGTTTTTCCACCACTAGATTATGTAAAACTTGAAAGTACATGTCCTACTTTTTTAATACACTGCACCCTGACGTTGGGCTGTCTAAGGCCTACATTAGGGGTTACTTATATGTATTAAAAAGGAAGGTTTGGGCCTGGCAAGAGGGTTCACTTGTTAGGTCAACATGGCAGTTTAGAACTGCACACACAGGCTCAGCAGTGGTAGGCCTGAGACATTTTGGAAGGGCTACTGAAGTAGTTGGCACAATCAGTGCTGCAGACCCACTAGTAGCATGTAATTTACAGGTCCTGGACACATGTAATGCACTTTGCTAGGGACTTGTAAGTAAATTAAATATGCCAATTGCGGATTAGCCAATGTTACCATGTTTAAAGCAGAGAGCACATGAACTTTAGTACTGGTTAGCAGTAGTAAAGTGCCCAGAATCCTAAAGCCAGAAAAAATGAAGTTAACAAAAACAGGAGGTCTGAAGGTAAAAAGTCCGGGGAAACCACACCAAGGATGCCAGGTCTAGCTAGCATATATAAGCTTCTCCTGCTTGGCGCACCAGCCTAGGGGAGAGATCCAGGGGTCAATCCAGCACCAACAAGCTCTTGTTGTATCCTCTGCCAATAGTGACCCATCACAGGGCAGGCCAAAACAACATGGTAAAAATCGGCTTCTGGCACAGAACAACGGAAGACCGGGGGATTTAACTGGCATGATGGAGTCATATGGGGGTCATGTATGTCAGGTGGAGATAGTTTAGTTGGATCAGTCTACAGCGTGTAGAGATAGCAAGCACCCATGGGGACATATTAGCGTCCCTCCAGTCTGCATCATCCATTTCCCCAACCCGCCCCTCCCCGCGTTGTTTAAGTGTGTCAAAGCGGCTTGGGGCATGAGCAATTAGGGATCGATAAATGTGGGAGATGGCGCCCTGGGCAATACACCCGGTCAATAATCTGGCTTTGGGGGGCTGAACTCAGGGACCTTGGTATCCTTAGGGGTGTTGGCAGTAAGGGCGTAACGTAATTGTAGATATTTATGAAACTGTGTCCAGGTAAGTTGGTATCGGTCTTGAAACTCTTGGAATGTCAGAGTATGGTTTCCTGCCCACATGTCCCCCAGAACTGTGATGCTTATAATGTGAAACCCCTCCTATGGCCTTCTATGTGATGTAGCCACCTGCCTTTCCATGGGGGGAGGGTTAGCTGCATCAGTCTACGATGCCAGCCAAGGAAGCAGAGAGAAGATCTCCAACTTAGGAAGATCACTGTGTAATATCTGGTAGGGATGAGGTTTGAGTGTGCCATACGGTATATCCATGATATTGTCAAGGCCCAACAGGGACAGTTCACCTCGATAGGTCGGGTCGTCCCACCTGCCGCACATCCAGTCATTAATAACAATCAGCTGTGATGCCCTGTAATAGTAGTGGCGATCAACAATCCCTAGACCTCCCATGTACGGGGGGGACTGCCGACTGTTGGCAAAAGCGATGCGGGCACGACTACCTGACCAGAGAAATTAACTTATGATGGAATTGAGATTGTGAAAACACTGGTTTGGAATCAGGAGTGGAAAATGTTGAAAAGTGTATAGAAAGCAAGGTAAAATCATCTTAAAAATAGCTATTCAGACCCAAAACGTGGAGCAGAAACTGCACCCATTTCTGAATGTCACGTTTCATGGTTGTCACTAGGGGTGCTAAGTTAAGGTGTCTCATGAGCTCTGGAAGTAGAGAAATAGAGACCCCCAGGTACTTAAAGGAGAGACGGCACATTAGAATGTCAGATTGCCAGGAGGGGGCACTTGTTGCACTTAACCAGAACCAATATGGATTTAGATCTGTTCATCCAGATGCCAGAGGCCTCTTCATATAGGTCGAGCAGAGCCAGAAATCGGGGCCCAAGGACTGTCGGTCATTCAGGAAAAGCAACACGAAACTGTGAATCACAGTGAACGATCCTCTCTAGAGGTTCGATTACTATGGCAAACAATACCAGGGAGAGGGTGGGTGCCTCTACAGATCGGGAACACGGTGGAAGGGGACCCGTTGACTTGGACCTGCGCAGAGGGTTTGCAGTATAGAACCCTGATGAGTTTATGAAGACGAGCCCCCAGTCCAGCGCGTTTCAGGACACTATGTAGAAAGGACAGTCCACAGTGTCAAAGGCTTTCTCGAAGTCTATTAGGAGCAATGTTGCTGTACAGCGGAGGTGGGACACTCGACGCTCAGCTTACATAACACGGGCCAAAATATTCCTAAGATCTTTCGGAGAACTAAAACACCTACTTGCACTTCACCCACTTTAGTTTTCAGCGCATTCTTCGACTCTTGGATGGCCTGAACGATGGTGGCCAAGTCTGGTTGGGCAAGCGACTGGGATGTCGTTGTTAAGAAGCAGGCTGGTCTGCCCCCACTCTTTGGCATGCTGGTGTATTGGTCCATTTTGGTTTCAGCCTGTGCAAGTGGGGGAACCCTGTCTTTACCCATGTCGGCTGCAGCGGGTCAGGGGCCAAAGCAAGGGGGGCGGACCAACACACTGGCCCACTTACCCTCTGGCAGCACGAGCAGCCAGGACCCTTACAGTGGAGCACTGGCTGCTTCCAGGTCCAAGACCCCCCCCCAACAGCATGATGGGCAGAGTCCAGCTCTGAGGGGGCTGAGGGTAGAAGGGGGGCCCATGTAGTCTAGAGTACTTTCCTCAGGTCACCTCAGCACAACACAATAGCCCATACTCCAGTGACGATTCTCTGCAGTCTCAGCCCCAAGATCCCAGCACCAGGGAAGAGAGTGGGGACAGAGCCTAACTTAAGCAGCAGAACAGTCTACTCCCCAGGAGGGCAAACATCACAATGACTCACTGTTCGGAGCCGCAGGAGACGAAAGGGTATATTCAGGGTCGTTCGACGAGGAGGTGGGGGGTATCCTCGTGTTGCAGCCCCCACCTCAGGTCCATCTCCTCGCCACCTCCGGTTGTCAGCTCTCCGCCCCAGCCCAGCTGCGCCATATGCCGCTATTATGTAGTACTGGGCACTGTGAACCCTTCATTTCCACATGCACTTAGCAGTGTTCACTTTGCCAGCGCCAGCCAGCCACTCGAAGTGTCGCTCAGGAGTCAGGCATTTACCCCGCTGCCAAAGTAGATCTAAGTTGGGGCCTCACGAACCCCTGCAGCCCGGTGTGGTCACGGCCGGCTTCCCGCCTTCAGTGCAGTCCAGCCTGTGCTTATGTCCTTCACCCGACCGCCTGGAGTGAATCATCCGAGACACCCCCGCCAGTGCCAGATATCCGTAGTTAAGCACGCTGAGATAAGTTGGGGGAGGCGTGTGCAGCACCACGGGAGCCCGGAAGGGCAGACAAGTCTCTGTCGGGGTTCCACATCAGGCTGAACTTGTGGGCCAGGCTCAGCCTCAAACTTCCATCTCCAAAGTCCGTGGGGGTGGAAGAGAGGAAAGAGGTTCCTGGGACACAGCAGCAGGTCCGCACCAATTCCCTATTGCCAGCACCAGAAGCCACCTCGTCACATGGCTCATCGGGAAGCTCATCTGTGGGGTTAGCAGCTCTCAATAGATCTTTGCCGGCCGCAGTGAAGTCAGGCCACCATTTTGCACTTCGCGGCCTGGCGGTGTCTGTCAGCTACGGCATCTCCTGGGAAGTCCTTCAGCCGGGAGCAGCGGCATTTACATCGGGGTATCAAGGGATTAGGTCCATGTGATGGCGAACCAGCTTGCTAGGATTGTGATGGATGGTGGAGGAGTCTCACACTGCGACTACCATCTTAGCTGCCTTGGCCATGCCCCCAATGTCTTCCCTGTTATTTTGTGCCCCCAAGAAGAAAGGGGGTTCAATGGACATGTCTTGAATATCGAACTGTGAACAAACCTTCTATCAAAATTCTGCATTCGTTGCTTCTGATAACAATATTGTTAAATCAAGTATGTCTTTGTACCACTTACAGCAAACTGGACTTGCGTGGACTATACCATCAAATCAGAGTCCAGGAGTGAGATGAGTGGAATACCAAATTTCACACATAATATGGTCTCTACAAGTACTGTGTTATGCCATATAGACTCTGCAATGCTCCCACTGATTTCCAAATTTGTACAAATGAGGTCCTTTGGGACTTCTTAGATGTAAGTGTTCTAAGACCAAAAAGGAACACACCCATTTTGCTTGTGCTGTGTTGCAAAAACTCATTTGTATACGCAATTTGGAAAAGTGCAATTTTCAGCGAAGATCTGAAGAGTTGCTGGGATGTTTAGTTTCTCCTCATGGTATTCAAACAGAAAGAAAAAGGATTGAGGCAATTTTAAACTGGTGCATACCTTCAGGAATGAAAGATGTTTAAAGTTTTTTGGGGTTCACAAAGATTTATAGGCATTTTATATCCCATTTTTTGTCAGATTTGCTGCTGCCTATCACACGCCTGCTTTGAAAAGGTGTAACTTTTTATTAGTCTGATCAAGCTGACACATTGTTTTGTTAATTAAAAAGTGTTTTACTACTGCACCAATTTTATATCACCTGGATCCAGCCCTCCCATTTACTGTTGAGACAGATGCCGAACAAATGGCAGTAGAGGGTTCTATGTCAAACAGATTGATAGTCTGGGCAATTGCTTCAAGTGGATTTCTTTCCACAAAAGTTACTTCCAGTAGAACAGCACTACACCATTGCTGAACAAGAACTTTTAGCAATTCTAACTGCAGTCCCACTGACATTAATGATGGTGCATATAATTTGGTGTGAATTCAAAATTGCTATTCCAGCCCTACAAACATTTGAGAAAGTGCATATAATTGGGGAAGTGGACAGATTTAATATTCATATCCTATTCCTACAACTCAGTAAAGTACATATATTTAGAATTACTATTATAACTTTAGTACAACTAACATTTGGGATAGTAAATAAAATGTATATATTTTGAGGTGTCAGATTTAGCCCACGTCCCATGAACATGGAGAACCGTACATGTAATTAGGAGTGTATGTGTGTGGGAATGGTGGGTTCAGATTTACTCCTCTAAGCGCAGTCTTAGTAACATTGGTCGACCATGGAGCTTTTGGGACTCCGCGGGTACTATCTCTAAAATGTTGAATATTCCCCTGACGAAGGGCCCATTCAGCCTGAAATGCATTGGGAGTGGCCAATTGGGACCCCAAATTTATGTTAACCAATGCAAAGTTTTCTGTTTTGTGGAACTAACACGAAGTTCACTTGTCTAACATTGAAAAAAAAAATTATGAAGATGAAAGAATAAATTCCATTGACTGATCATATATGGTTTAAAGCGTTTTTGAATGGGATTACTCCACTCACCTGGAGAATAGAGCTGTGCACTGAGGGGACGTCTCCCCTAGGGTGACGCTTTTGTGATGCCTATAGATTCTGCCACATGCCATTTGGCCTTGCTTCAGCAGCAGCAGTTCAACGCATCATGCAACATCTTCTAAAGTACCTCCCCAAAGTCATTTTCTTTCAAGGCAATATTCTAGTATATGGGGCTAATGTAATGGAACATAATGAAAACATGAGAAAAGTGAAAACGTATTGATGGTCGCAGGTCTCACTCCTATAAGAAAGACAAGAATAGGATTAGGGTTGGTTCAGTCAACTACTTTGACACACCATCTTCCCGGAAGGTAGAAACCCAGCAGTTAACACAGGCAACCAATTGATAAGAACCAGCTCAAATCATTCTTGTGTCTTACAGAATATTATTCCTAATTTTTGAAGAGCTTTGTGGAAACTGTGAGTCTCCTTAGGGTGGTCTTAAAGAAAAGTATTCACTATTACTGGGACAAAGAATGTCAAACTTTTCATCAAAAACGAAATAGCTAATGACCCCACGTTGGGGTGCTTTTGACATAAAAAGAAAAAAACATAATCACTATGGATGATAGCACCAAGGGGCTGGGACACTCTTACTCAAACAATTAACAACAAGGACTGTATTTTTGTATTTGCCCCAAAGGTAGTAGCAAAGTATAATCACACGGTTGTAAGGCAAGAAGCTATTCCCTATTATTGGGTGGTAAAACACTTCAAATTCTTCCTTTGGGGCACAGAGTGTACCTTCAATGAGGACACCATGTGTCTCATTCATGCCTTCACCACCAAAGGTTCTGGTTACACCACACCTAAAATTTCCATTAGTAACTGGGCCTAGAGAGTTACAGTTAAATGATGAAGTACTTGCCAGGGATAAGAAATGTAGTTGCGGACTGCTTGTCTTGCTTACCACTCCTCAAGGGGGTCAATAAGGAAGAGCGTACTGATGATCATGTTATTCTTAATGTCACCACTGAGAGGATTGACAAGAATGAGGGGCAATGGTATGAGACCGAGGACAAAATATGAGAACAGTAAAAATAATTGTGGTAGGTTAGCCTAGAAAACATATTTTAGATTGGAGCTTAGAGGCTTTGGAGAGGTACAAGAGAAGCCCGCTTGAACAAGGGCAAAGTATATAGAAGGGAAAAGTTGCTACCGCCTGTATCCTCATGGACTAGGATTGTTGAGTTAGCTATGAGGGTTTCCTTGGTAAAAGTATAACAAAGAACTGTGTGAGATGGCAATGCTGGTGGCTTGGGTTATATGCTCTGATAGGACACAAAGTTAGGGACTGTATCAGTTTTGCTAGCAATGACAAGGTCAAAGTGACACACAACCCATCCTTATTCCCGTGGTGCTCCAGCCAAACTGTGGGTCAAACTAGTACTTGATATCATGGGTCCAGTCCTTGCCAAAGGTCTGTAGGTAAATTTGTTCTGGTAGGCTACCACTCGGAGTGGTTTGTCCTCAAAACAGTTACCCACACTTCCAACAAAAGGTAATCCATTTCCTTAGAAACACCTCCCTGCAAGAGGGAATTTCAGACCCCATGGTGAGTGACCAAGGTGTCCAAATAATATCGGAAGAAATAAGAATGTTTTTACAAGAAATGAAAATCACATACCTGATAACTGGTTTACACTGCCCTAGTGCCAATGGGTTAGTGGAGAGATAAAGGAATGCCTCCAGATGGCTAGGTGAATGGTTTGCAAAGATGGGAAGCTCTCTTAAAACGAGTGAGCATATCACACTATTCTCATTCTGTAACTGGATTGTTTTCCTCACAGGTAGAGAACCAGGTACCTAACTGGCTGCATGACAACAAAGAAAGGATTGTGGACAGAAAAGGAATTATAATAAGGGTTAGACTACACCAAGGGAGGTACAAGGGAAGATATGACATGCTTCTCAGGGCAAAATCTCAAATTCAGAAAGTGGTAAATACAGTGCAAGGTCTGAGCAGCCGCGGCCCGTGCAGGTTAGAGATGATGGGGCCGGTAGGGATTTCGACAGACGATGATGAGGTAAATTTAAATAAATAATTAATTTTCACTCGTCACCGTCCGTCGAAATGCCCCCCCACCCGGCCCCAACGCCCCACTGCTCTTACCTGCACGGGCTGCGGCTGGGTCTGAGGGCCTGATTCACACAAGTAACTTACACTTTTGAGTAAATTTGTGAGTACGTTTACTATTTTTTGGTATTTGCAAACAGCACATTCATAGAAAATTACACTTTTGTAGCAACTTTCACTTTTTTGTAGCAACTTACAATTTTATAGTAAGTCCCGATTTACACATGGCCAACCACTGGTACTGCCACACCCTGCCATAGAAAATAATGAAGGTAGGGATTTAAAATAAGACCCTTCCGTCGCCAGCAGCCAGGACTCCTGCTCGTTCCGAATCAGATGAAGGTACTGGCCCGAGGCTAAAATACTCAAGCAGGGACCTACTGTGCCTTAGGGAAGACTCCCAACGTTGGTGCTACTCTCACTTACTTGAGGGGGTGGAGAGCCTCAATTCCCTGGAAGGGCCTTTCTCGTGTATATATTGTAGGTACCAGAGTATAGGCCCTGACCAAGAGCTAAACATCCCAGACGGCCCCTCACCATTGGGTCAATCTCGTACAACTTTGAGAAACTTCCCCATAGTGAAAGCGACAAGACAGGACCCAGGGCAGGCACTAGACTACCCGGAACAGAGCTGGAAGGGTTTCCTGGGCAATGTTAGATCGCTCCCAAAACATGCGATCGAGATATGGGATTTATTTAATTCAGAGAAACCAGATCTAGGTTTTTTGACTGAGACATGGCTAAAACCTGGTTCCACCCCTGCAATTACCATAGCAATTCCTGAGGGCTACAGGATTCAAAGATTGGACAGACAGGCTAAAGTGGGTTGCGGGATAGCCATAGTCTATAACGATAGGGCTAAAGTTACTATATTGGAGCAACGTAGTAACGATAAGATCGAAATCCTGGTTTTCCGGATGGATTTACTTCCACAGTACAGTTGGAAAGGCGCCTTAGTTTACCGGCCCCCGGGTCCTATTGCTGAATTTTCGCTTCAGCTGGTGGAACTGGTTGCACCTTATGTTATCTCCTCCAATAACTTTATGCTGTTGGGAGATTTCAACGTGCATAGTGAGTGTCAGGACAATGCAGAGGCGGCGTCTTTTTTGGCTGACCTAGCCGCATTGGACCTAACTAAAATTAATGGCGGTCCAACCCATAAAGCTGGACATACTCTGGACATTATTTTCTCCAACTCGACCCATATTTCATGTAAAGCCCCAAGACCACTTAGCTGGTCGGACCATGCACTCATAGACTTCCAAGTGCAGGGACCCAGAGGACAGGCGTCACCTGGCCCAGAATACCGGTTCCTTTATAGGCAATGGCATAAAATTACCCCTGACTCCTTCTCAGCGGTCTTTACATCACCATGGGACAGTGAACCTAGGAATGTCGAGGAGGGCCTAGCCCACTTTAATGAGGTGGCCAGAGCCGCCATCGACCAGATCGCCCCACTAGGAACCCGACCTAGTAAATCCAGACAAGCACAGGCGGCCTGGTTTACACTTGAGCTTCGTAACGAAAAAGGTCATTGCAAGAATTTGGAGAGGCAATGGCGACGGACCCATCTTATTAATGACAAAGACAAATACAGGACAGCCCTTGCCCAGTATCACAAAAATATAAAGCTGGCTCGGAAATCCTATATTGCCCAACAGATAAGCCAGGCAGAGAACACACCCAAAGCTTTGTTCCTGATCCTGAAAGCTTTTACAAATCCTAAAGCTTGTGATCTGGAGGAAGCCCCATCTCAAATCCTCTGTGATAAAGTCGCTGATTACTTTATACAGAAAATTGATACTATCTATAATAAGATCACCTCTGCTGACAGTCCGCAGTTGGTTACCACGACCATAGATCTGTCACCTTGCTAGAAGGTAAATTCACTGGTGAGCTTTACTCCTCTGACTCAGGAGGAGGTGGAAACTTTAATGTGCAATGTGAAATCAGGTTCACCGCTTGATGTTATACCTGCCAGAATCTCTTCCTCTCTCGTTAAACAACTGTCAGCTCCAATCTGCTCTCTCCTTAATTTGTCACTGAAGGAAGGCCATCTTCCAGCGGCATAGAAGGCGGCTCAGATCATTCCGATCCGCAAAAACACCAAAGCCTCTATGGAAGATCTTTCTAATTTACGACCAGTTTTCCTGCTACCTCTTATGAGCAAACTGCTGGAAAAACACATTAATAAACACATGTCGGACCATATCGAATCGGCAGGCAGCCTTGATCCATCGCAATCAGGCTTTCGGCCGAAACACAGTACCAAAACAGCCCTGGTGGCTGTTACAGATAGCATCAGGCTAGCACTAGATAGCTGCCAATCCACTCTCCTGGTGTTATTAGATCTTTTCACCGCATTCGATACGGTCGACTACCAGATTTTGCTCAGGAGACTGGAGGAATCGGGTATTGGTGGAGTGGCTCTGCAGTGGATGACAAGCTTCCTTTCTAATCGTTCCCAGACAGTCAATCTGGGTCCGTATCGTTCTACATCCAAGGAACTGACCAAGGGAGTGCCCCAGGGCTCTTGTTTAAGCCCCACCTTGTTTAACATCTATGTCGCTCCCTTGGCCACACTTCTGAGGACCTACGGGTTCATTCCAATATCATTTGCAGATGACACTCAGCTTACCTTCTCTTTCAATAAATCTTTCCAGGCAGCTCAAGCCACCTTCTCTTCCGGCATGTGGGCAATCTCTCAATGGATGCGTAACAACTTTCTACAACTAAATGCCGGAAAGACTGAGATCATGCTTTTTGGAGAGGCTCCACTGCTGTGGACACCAGAGTGGTGGCCAAGAGAGCTGGGGACCGCTCCAGCACCGAAGACAGTAGTAAAAAAATCTAGGGGTTCACATTGAGCAGGCTCTGACCATGAAGGAGCATGTGACCCACACGGTTGGCTCATGCTTCCATGTGCTTAGCCTGCTGAGAAGAGTCTTCCCCTTCCTTCCCGATTCCACACGGAAGACTCTTATCCAGACTCTGGTGTTGAGCAGATTGGATTACTGCAACGCCTTGCTGATTGCAGCTAACGAGTCCTCGCTGGACCGCTTACAGGTAGTGCAGAATACGGCGGCTCGTTTAACACTGAATGCCCCTTACAGAACAGCCTCACTTCCCCTTATCCAACAGCTTCATTGGCTGCCTGTGCGTAAACGAATAAAATTTCAAATCTGCTGCATCGTCCACAAAGCAGTGTGGGGTACAGAACCTACTTACCTGGCGGAGAAACTTAACCGATACACTCCCTGTAGGGACCTCCGCTCTGGTTCTAAATCCCTCCTCATGGTACCTAAGGTCAAGAAGTTAAGGACAGGAGGAAAAGCTTTTTCATATCTGGCTCCCCTCTACTGGAACCAGCTTCCCATTTCATTGAGGCAGTGCCCGGACCATCTGCAGTTCAGAAAGACTTTGAAAACTGTTCTGTTCTAGACTCGCTCCTTTGTGACAGTTTTCTTATATGGGTCCGTGAGCGCTGAGATACCCCTTCGGGGGTGATTCAAGCGCTATACAAATCCATAAATAAATAAATAGGAAATAACGTTAAATTAAATGAAATTATTTAAAATAGTTAAAAATATAAATTAATATAAAATAATGTTAAAATATATATAAAATAGTATTTATTTATAATTTAGAAATGATGTGTCATTTAGAAATAATTTGTTAATATTTATTTGTATTTCAATAATAAATATGTATTTTTTATATTTTTAACATTCCTTTATATTTTTTATTATTTTGAATAATGCAATTTAATTTAACATTATTGCTGATAGGGTTTTATTTCAAGTCCCTACCTCCATTATTTTCTATGGGAGGGTGTTGCAGTACCAGTGGTTGGCCATCAGCACTGCTGAAATCCCTACAAAAGTAGTAAACGCACTAAAAAGCGTAAACTTACACAAAAGAGCAGTTTGTGAATCAGGCCCACTGACCATACCTCAAAGCTAGAAAGGTTCCTAAATTTTCAGAGGTATATAAGGCGGTTCAAGTTTTGAGAAATGTGGTGATGTTGGAAAATAGACAATATTGGATAACGGACAAAAACTGCAAGTTGTTTTGTAAAATTGTTCCCAAAACTGAGGAAACAGGTGAGTCATGAAACAGTGCCCCATGTGTCATTACAAACAAACCTAAAAGGCTTTCCAAACCCCCAAATTGGCAGATAAATTTTGTGAAGTTATGTACCTTCTGGAAATATCTTTCTTATGCAAATGTATTGTAATGCTGTATCAGGTATATTTTTTATTTCCTTTTTTTTTGTTCTCTCCCTCACCCCCTCTGTGCCCAATTGTAAGGTTCCTTCCAGCACTATCCCTGGTTAGAATGTTGGTGCTTCACTCCAGACTGATTCTGTTAAGATTGTTCTCTGACTCCAGGGTCAGTGAGGTAGTGTTTTGTATGTGGAATAAAGAGAAGTGTTCTACTTTGTCTACATTTTGTTTATTTACATCAAACATGTGTGTTATTAAGTTATTAATTTAAACAAGTATATGATTGCTGATTGTATCGGCAAATTATATATTGATTAATACTTTTTATATGACAGTTTCAGCCAGTTACATTGAATGTAGTCAGAGTTAGAGAATGTTATCACATAATATTGAAGGTACCTCTCTTTAGCAAACAGTGCACAGTAAATCAGAGTGATGTTCACATTTATTATATATGCTCTAACAATATTTAATCTCAGGAAAAATCTCAAGTTTCACTCCAGAACTGAGAGTTCACACAGAGAGTTTGTCAGAAAGGCATATTATAAACAATATCAATAAAGCCAATATGATAGCCAAACGAAAAGTCTTCTCTTGCATTAGTATCGATTCTTTTGCAGTTCAGCCCAGCTATGCCACCAGGCACAGTGAGGATATCCAGTATCTCTGTTTCTCTCTCTTATTCCATTCCTCTTTCTCCGTGTCTACTTCTTACCTACATGTTGTTAGTTTAAGGTTGATAGAGGGCTTGGAGAAGTTGGGGTGCTTATTTACTCCCATTGGATCTGGATTACAAGGTTAGTGCATCCTGCCAAAAATGAAAAACAGAACATCTAAAAAGAATGGTAGAAGACAACTAATGCTCATGTACAACACAAATCTAAGATCTGGAACTGGAAAATAGATTCATCAAAAAGAGCTATGCCTTCCCGACAGCAATGGATTCCTCTTTCTAAGAATAAAGTCTTATCCATTTCCTTCTGGGAGGCAATAACATGGGACAGACAGAAATAAGTGAAAACATAGTTTCCTTGCCCTTACTAGATAAGTGACACAGACCATCCCTACTCTTATTAACTGCCTATGATGCACTCAACTCTACATATCCAGAAGAAGGCGCAGAAAGTGGACCATGGACTTACTGGTAGGAGATCATTAGTACAACAGAAGTAGCTCCAGTGTTACTCTACATGACAAATCAGCCCAATCGCTGAATGCATGCACTCAAAGTTTTAGAAGGGACTTGAAGGCCACACCACAGAATACACTTTATGCCATAGAAAGTTCAGCTTTAATACGTCTAAGAAAACTATCAAAAAGATGGGCCATAGATGACCAGGAAAAACAAATCCTGCCTCTAATGCACTTCAAATTTCATGTTTAAAAGACAAACACTTCTCTGGGCATAGATGGAGGCAGACTGTAAGAAAATACAATTTCAGCATATCTGCCTGACATATTAAATGGGCACTTTGAGGTCGATGGAGGAAAGCGCAGTATTGTGCAGTATTCACTGCATAGAGCCTTAGCTAACCATGCTGAGATTTTACTGGGGGACACTGCATGGCCATATCTCAAGGGCGGCATCATGAACGACAAATTGTTGTTACTTTCAAATGTTTGAACAATCCGTGTAGAAGGTAAATAAGGGAATTCAACATTAAGGGGTTCATTATGATGTTGGGCGGAGAGCCACCTCCGACAGTCGGAATCTCCTCGACCGCGTCGGAGGCCTTCCGATCTACTTGGTCGGTTTACATTCCGACCGCCCGATTACGATGTTCGTGGTTGGAATGTAAACCGCGCAGTCATTCCAAATGGGTTCAGAGCGACTGGCGGCGTATTCCTGACTGTCAGAACCGCACTGTACATCCCTATGAACAGCGTTTCCGCCCTCGGATTGTGATGCCGATTTCCAACAGCCTTGCTGCGTCGGCCTGTCCGACACGAAAAGGCTGACGGAAAGTGACTTTGGTCCCATGGCCTAGGCCCTAGGCCCCATGGCCTACTGTTGATGGCCGAGGGGGTACCTAAGAGACCACCCTGTAAAACCCTGCACTATGTGGCAGGCACCGTTGGGTGCCTGCGACAGGGTGCAGGGTTTTCCGCAAACACCCCATTTCCCTATAGGAACCTGTGTTATGGCCGGTTGTCGGGTGGAACATGAGCTCCCATAGGGAACAATGGGACTCCAACTGAACAGTTTTCAGTCGCATCGTAACCTGGTGGTCGGAACAGCCGACTGCAAGTCGGTCGTCCCGAGTCAGTGTCGGTGTCGGGCGGAGGCTTTCCGCCCGACATCGTAGTGAGACCCTAAGTGCAGAGTGCTATAATCTATAACCACATCATCCCCCATCCACAAACCTAAATAATTATGCTTTGCAGCTCTATCAAGGTTTCCAATTAGCAGTCTTACACCGACCTCAACCAAAGATATCCACCACTGATTTTGCAGGATTCACTACCAAATAATTATTTAGATTATATTTATTCAGTGCCAAAATGGTACAGTATAAGCACACAACAGAACACTTCTAAAGGACAGTATCGTCGGCATAATAGAGTATCGGCAGCTGAGTAGGCCTAACTTAGGGGCAGAACACATTTTCTTCCTAGAAGTATTCACCCATATTAGCACTGTGAAAATGAAACCACAGGGGTGCTGAAACACACCCTCTTTAAAATGCCTGTTTGTGAAAAAATTTCTTGACAAATGGGAATTTTGTCTCAATTTGGTCGTTGTATAAGTATCACAATATAAGAGTTGAATTGTTTCAGGAAAAGTGAGACGATTGGCCATTTTTGTAGTTTTGCCAGACGGTGCACTGAAAGGCAATCTATAAACAGGTAAAAATCTACATTTTACTATGGTAGAGTTTTCTATGCAGTCTTATACTATTCCTGCCCTCCTTAAACCTAAACTGCAGTTGGACTGAACTGTTAAAACACCTTTATAACCCGAAGTTCTCCCTACTGTTTAGAAAAATATAGCTTTGTCCCAGACAGCAACTCCCTGTTCCCCATGCTCACCATTTCCCCTCTCTGTGTTTTGGGCTTGGTGTTTGTCCCTCCCAGTTCTTAGAACTGTGTGCACCCTGCTTTTCACACATACTTCTCACCCTGAGCCTCCTAGTCCTAATCCTCACACTAGAAGGCTCCCTCTGCTGTCTTGTAGCTCTAAAGGTGTCTAGGAGCAAGTCATCCAGTACCTGAAGAAATGTAGACTCTTGGCTGTAGCAGGACTCTGGGGTAGAAAGGACTGACTCCTACTTGTATCTTTGACTGGAGTCGCCAGAAAAGCACCAGGAACACTGAAATCATCTGAGTACACCAGCTAAAAAACTTAACTGACTCCACCCACGCATATTCCAGACTCTGTGAAGCAGAACAGTTTATGATAACATTTTCTTGCTTTCTTTTTTGGTGCAAGAGTGGCCTCTGGTGGCCGCTGTTGGTAATGCACAAGAACCAACACTAGGGGCCACATGTATCAAACAATTTTGCATTCTCAAACGGTGCAAATTGGTAATTTCGGCCATTTGCGAACGCAAAATAGCCTTACAAGATGTATGAAAGGCTTTGCAGTTGCAATTTTAGGTAATCGCAAAAATAGTGATTATCTAAAATTGCAACAACAAATAGTAAATCGCAAATTGCGATTCCCGTAGCACATGTACCATGCATTTTCTAAATGGAAACTGTGCATTTGAGAAAATGCTATTAACATCAACTTCAAGTCGATGGCAACCACGTGCAAACTTTGAAAATTGCACAAAATTGCATTTTTCAAAGTGCCATGTAGCACACAAGCCCCTAGGACATGTGTGCACTTTACATATGCACATTTTTATTTTTAGGGGTACTTCAGGGGGGCCTTAGGTCCCCAGGGACTTTTAGCTTTCCATTACCTAATTTGCGATTACCAATTAGGTAATCGCAAATTAGCTAATGCAAAACCATTCGCACCTATGGGCCTTTAGGAACGAGTGGAGTAGTATTACATAATAGAGATTACCTATTTTTAGCGAATCGCTATTTGGTGATATTAAGGAATCGCTAAATCTTGGCCAATTCCGTACATGCATAGCATTTTGCGATTACCAAATAGCGATTCTGTAAAAATCGCTATTTGGTAATTGCAAAATACTTTTTGATACATGTGGCCTAAGGGCCAGAATAGGCCTCCTTCTGATCCCTGTCTGCCCCAACCTAGATGGGCCACCCATTCCCTCGTCTGCCGTCCAGTGCCAGTCTACAGAGTAGCGACGAACTATGAGTTGCTATGTCGGCAGTGAACTAGGAGGTCCCAGTCACTGGCACTTCACAGCAAGATCTTGGCGCCTCTCAACGTGCTGTCACTGCGCCCTCTCACCTTTCCATAGTGAGGCACAGGATTGTCGCCATATTCTCTCATCTCCTTATCCTCATAACTGAGCTCCTATCCCCACTAGGTCTCTTTCTCACAATGGAGATAAGTCCTGACCCCACTGGTACCAACGCCTTCATCATCAACTACCCAACTAACCTCTCCAAAAATACGGCAAAAAAACTCAAACATCGCATTCTCAAAGCTAGACCCGAAACCTTAATCTCAGACCCTTACTTCTGTACAAAAAAAGGCTCTCTTGTTAATGACCTCATCTTCTATACCAGAAAACGGGCTTGCTGGCGATCTGTGTTCTACTCCATGCTTCGAATAACAGGTTCAAAGAAAACACCTCATGGTCTCAAACTCACAACTTCTCCCTCGTCCACCCTCAAAGCCACCATCACTATCACCCTCTACTATAATGGTATCATCTTAATCCAAGCCTCTAATATCAATCTAGCCAAGATGGCCACTATTTACCCCACACTCAGAAAAGCGGTGAACGCCAACTCCACAGGCCCCGACTCATCCACTACACCTTCGCTGGACCTAACCAGTACTCCCACTATAACAGCTGAGAGTACCCCTCTCTCTCTAAACCCACCTCCTTTAGTTGATCCTAGAGCCTCCATGTCCCCGGTCGGACTATATCAACCCACTAGAACACCTCCTCATCCGGTTGGCGGACCTATGGGCCCAATCCCCTCGCCGACCGTCAGTCTGATTCAGGACAACTCTCGAGCTGAGAGGCTCCCTCACGCCCTACCGTCTTTTCTATTAACGGAAGATGCCCCTTCCTTCATCCCTTTAACTTTGCCTACTGCTAGGCTGGAGACTGGGCAACAGTACTCCTTGGTTCCTGATCAACCAAACCCACTCTCCCCGCCAACCACTTGTCCGATACAAGGTGACTCTCGAGCTGAGAGACTCACCCACGCCCTCTCGTCCTTACTCCTGACAGGCGATCCACCCTCCCTCATCCCTACAACCACCTCACCCGATAGGCTTGAGACCTGGTATATGTCCTCCTCAGATCCTGAACAGTCAAACCCTTCCTACCCTCATTTGACCACCCCCGACATACAGGCAACTAGCCCGCCTGTCCTTGCACATTTCCCAGCCCCTCTTTCCAAGCTTTCAGAATCATTCCAAATTTGCAATGACCAACCCCCCCCCCGAATCTTAGTAGTACCACCTTAGACCTCTCAGGCTCCCCTCGTGGATTCACCCCTCTACCTGATCCCCCTACACATCCAGTAACCCTCACCCAACCTTTAGACCTAGTGGCGCGCCTTGATGATCTATCTCTCCAGCTGCACCTTCTTACTGCCGAACTGCAGGTCTTGAAAGCTCTGACAATCGAGCATCTCCTCCCGATCAGCTCCCTCCGAAATTTGCCCATAGGCCCCTCTAGCGTGATATCCCGCCCTGTCCAATATCCTCTCCTCCCCACATTTAATACCTTACCTCTCCCTAACACAGACTCCCGGCCTAGAAGGACGAAGACCGTTCTTGCATATAAAGACATCAAGGATCTACTCTCCTTTTACTCCCTTAACTTAGTCACCAACAAAACTCCTCTCGGTCAAATTCAAACCATTCACCCTAACCCGAACAGAGAACCCCTACTCAACCTCAGAGTTATAAATAACGACAACCTCAAAAGAGTGAACATCACACAGACGCCTCCCCCCCACCCACAGGGACGACTCAAATGCACACTTCTCAACTGCAGATCAGCCAATAAACATGCCTCTGATATCTTCGACCTCATTCAATACCAGGAGATAGACATCATCATCCTTACTGAAACTTGGTTGAATTCCGCCTCCTCTCCTATCCTTGACCTCCTAGTGCCTCCTTCCCATAACATAATTCGTCTCGACAGAGCGAAAAAGCAGGGCGGGGGTCTAGCTTGTATTCATAAGAGCACTCTCTCGGTCTCTCACTCCGAGACCTCTGCGCCCTCCTCCAGTGAATACCTCTGTCTCAACATTTTAAGTAACCACATCCCGATTTGCAAACTACATACTTTCTATCATCCCCCGGGGGACAATCTCTCCTTCATCGAAAAATTACTGGAAATCATCTCCGGTAATGCCGATTTCGCAGTTCCCCAAATCTTCCTCGGTGACTTCAACCTTCACTGGTCTAATCCCAATGACCAAGCTGTTGCATGTCTGAAATCCTTCTTAGATGATCACGAGTTGACCCAATATTGTGACAGGCCAACGCATAATAAAGGAGAAATCCTGGATCTCATCATCTCCACAGGAAACACAATATCATTGGATAACATCTCCCCTTGTGACTAGTCTGACCATCACATCATCATCTTCCACATTAACCGGGTGGTGTCAGCGAGGAAGCCTCAATCGAAGAAGCTAAATGTATGGAAAAGGGACCTTAGACATATCAATACAGCGGAACTAGCAACCCTATGTAAACTTGCCCTTTCCGCCCAAGTTGTCAAGCCAGAGGTTAACTCACTTACCGACTTTTACAACTCTACTATCTCAAGTATCATGACTCCGTTGCACCAATCCAACAAAAAAATGCATCAACAAAAATATCCAAACCATGGTTTAATGACAACCTAAACTCCGAACGACACAACCTAAGGGCAACTGAACAATCTTGGAAATCCAATCCTTCCTCGGATCAACTAAAAGTCCTCAGAATAGTAAGAAGCTCCTATAACAAACAAATTAAGAGCGCCAAGACAGACTACCTCAGATCTCAACTTAACCAAGCCTCTAATCGTCCCAAGAAACTTTTTGAAATTGTTAAACAACAATCGTGTGACGCACTCACTCGTTCTGACCCAGGACACAGCCCACCCTCTTGCGACGCTTTTCTCTGAGAAATCGAGACTCATCAATATCGAACTGGAATCTAAAAAGGCCTCGTTACCATCCTATTGGCCTGCACTCCCTCTATCCCCCTCTGAACAGCCCGTACCAGCTAGTCTGAGCACCAAAAATAATGCCTCTTGGGACACCTTCACCCCTTTTAGCGAAAGAGACATTAACAAATTTCTTCAGAGTATTAACCCATCCAATCACTTTAACGACCCGCTACCACCCGCCGTCTTCAAGGAAATAAAGGAAGTCATCACCCCCCTCTGGACAAATATTGTCAATGCCTCACTGTCTCAAGGTATGATCCCTGACTGCCTAAAAGCGGCTCAGGTTTCTCCTATTTTAAAAAAACCTAATGCTGATAGTGCAGACTTCAACAACTTCCGCCCTATCTCCAACATCACTACTCTGGCCAAACTCCTTGAAAAATGTGTCCAATCCCAACTTTGTGCTCACATTGAAAACTTCCAACTCCTAGACCATCACCAATCTGGCTTTCGGAGCGGTCACAGCACTGAATCGGCTCTCATTCATGTTTTTGATGACATTTTAAAAATGCTCGACCACAATGAATCCTGCCTCCTGATCCTCCTTGACCTTTCCTCTGCATTTGACACTGTAAATCACGACAACCTATTATCAGTTCTGGAACACAGGATGGGCTTCTCTGGTCTGGTGCTGCAATGGTTCTCGTCCTTCCTCCATCACAGATCTCAAAGAATAAAGCTGAACCACTCCCTATCCCAGCCCACGCCTGTATCCATGGGTGTCCCACAAGGGTCCGCATTATCCCCCATACTATTCAACCTATTCCTGGAACCACTTGCAAATGCACTAAACTCAATGAACATTCTCTTCCACATGTATGCAGACAACACGCAACTTTACCTGAAAATCTCCTCCCCTGACAATCTCACATCACTCAACACTACCCTCATGAACACTCAAAACTGGCTAACGGAGAACCACCTCCTACTCAACACTTCCAAAACCGAATTCTTGCTCATTTCTCCTCCGAATCATACCCCTAAGGTAGACCTCTGGTGGAACCATCTCACTGCCTTCAACTGCCCCCCGTCATTATTGATTCAGCCAAATCGCTCGGAATCACCCTGGACAAACACTTAAATTTGAAGAACCACATTAGTAATGTTTGTAAGGATGCGAATCACCAGATGAGACTACTCAGGTATCTCAAACCTTTCCTCCCACAAGCTGACTTCAAGCAGGTGGTTCAAGCGCTGGTTTTGCCGAGGCTAGACTATGGCAGTGCTACACTATGTGGCCTCCCGAAATATTCCTTGGCACCCCTTAAGGCTGTATTGAATGCGGCGGCCAGACTGACCACGGGCAAAAAAAGATCTGCGCACATTTCCCCAGTTCAAAAATCTCTAAATTGGCTGCCTTTTGAAGCAAGAATACAGCTAAAGATCCTCTGCCTGACTCACAAAGCTCTCCATCTCAAAACCCCCAAGTTCCTATGCCAAAAGCTAGAACTATCTGGAGGTGGTAGACCCTCAAGAAGTGCTAACACCTTCCTTCTTAAACCACAGATATTTCGCAAAAAGAGAACTTGTCAAAGAGCTTTCTCTGGCTCCGCTCCACGGATCTGGAACTCTCTCCCTCCTGAAATTTGCAGACTCACCTCCACGGTTGCCTTCAAAATGGAAGTAAAACGATTCCTTATGTGCAAGTTCTTACTCTAATTTGGGTCTTATCATTTGCTTGAAGATACTGGACTTATACCCTCATCTCTTGTACTGATGTTTTATATCCCCTGACCTAATCTTTTCTTCCCCTCCCAGTCCCGCTATATATATATATACATATATATATATATATACATATATAAATATATGTATGTATATATATATATATTTTGTTTTTTGTTCTGTTTCTTCAACTATTGTACTGCTTTGTTGTAACCTTTGTAACTGTTTCCTTTGATTTGTATT
This sequence comes from Calotriton arnoldi, assembly GCA_963921515.1. Classification (NCBI taxonomy): domain Eukaryota; kingdom Metazoa; phylum Chordata; class Amphibia; order Caudata; family Salamandridae; genus Calotriton; species Calotriton arnoldi. The sequence goes on along the minus strand of CAWUFW010000345.1, from coordinate 3,052,717 downwards.
TGATGCCTGCCTGACCATCCTTAATTGTGAAGCGCTCTGATATCCTTCGGGATCATGTTCGCGCTATATAAAACTTTATAAATAAATAAAATAAATAAACATAGGTTGGTTTTTACTATTACCTAATAGCAAATTTTTGTGATTCGCTACTAGGTAATTGCAAACAGCAATGTACTACAGTGTGTTTTATGCTGTTTGCGGTTCCCAGTGGTTCGCAAATTGACCAACCTCAATATTCATGATGTAGGTCGCAATTTTCGACCTATTGGGAATCTCTCAAATCACAGAAATGGTGGCCTGCTGGGGTGAGCAGACCACCATGTCTGTGATTGCTTTTAAATAAAGCAATGGGTTTTTTTGTTGTTGTTTTTTTTAAAATGCAGCCTGTTTTCCTCAAAGGAATGCATTTCAAAAACAAAAATCAAAAGTTTTCTTTTCAGTTTTAGGAGCAGGCAGTCGTCTGTGGGACCACTGCCTGCTCGTAAAACAGGTTTTTACAACCATAAACAAAAGGGGAAGGCGTCCCTTGGGGACCCCTTCCAGTTTGCAAACGGGTTACCACCTACTTGAAGTATTAGGTAAAATGTGAATGTTTTGCGACTGCATTTCGGTCACAAAGCATTCACACATACCACTGCGAGTCGATATTAGGAAGAGATGCCCTGAACACACCCATTCCTAATACCGAATCACAGACCCATTTTGCGGTTCGACCATAGGTTACCGAATCGCAAAATAGGGGTAGGTACATGGAAAAATTGTTTTTTTCTGGTTGCAAATGGCCAACTATTCGAACTGGGCCGTTTTCAACCTAAAAAAAGCATCACACATCTGGCCCTATATTCCCTATGGGTGTTTTTTTAAACATTTTTCAAACATTTATATTGCATGATTCCTTTATGCATTTTTTTTACTTTAGTCTTACTTTGATAATTACGTTTACCTTTAGTTTAATAAACTGATTTGGTAATGTTACTGTTCTTTTTTTGTCTTTAATGGTGTTTTGGCAATGCCTTATATACATAACTAGCATTTGTCTGCCTGCTGCTTTGTGCCCATGGTATCAGAAGTTTATCCTAGTCTTTCACATTGAATTGTAATATTGTTCCAGAACTCATGCTCACATAATTAATATTGAATAACACATCGTGCTAATGCTTGTCAATCCAGTGCTCGCATGGTCAGAGGTAGGTCACCTTCTCCCAATTCCTGTAAATTATGGCTACGGCCTTTATTCTGACAGCTGCCCAGATTCCATTTCAGTTATAAATGGGATTTTAGCTGCGGCTCAAATTGTGCTCCCACATGTTTTGTCTGCATGGCTTTTACCAAGTAAAACGTCATGCAAATTGAGGGTGTAAACAGTGTCCATTTTGAGTTTTCTCCCCCTGGACTGTGGCAAAACTCACACATTTTGCATGTTATCTCCCATTCTTAGGATTTACACTCCGAATGTCTTGTAAATTACTCAATAGGCAAATACTAAATCCACACCATTAGTATTTACCTGGTGCACTATTTGTGTGACATAATGCTAGACTTGTAATGAGTACCTTAGTACAAAGCTACCTCCATACTCCTTTCTTCTGTTGGATCTTCAGGTCATCACAACATGGCATCAGAAGCCAGGAGCGGTCAAAGACAGTGATGAAGTCTGTTTATTCATGTACTAGCCTATGGGCGGATCATCTGCCAGGCCCATCACAGACAAGTCACCATCAAGTACATGAGTCTACGTCACCTTTTGTTACTTGCACAGGCAAAAGCACAATTGGTTCCAGTTTACTCTCACCACAGTGACATTGTCTACATCCCACTCATCATAACAAAATAGATGTCAGCAGAAAACAAAAACATTATAACTCATACTCACCATTGTTCAATTCACAGTCTAGCATGCACCAGTTATAGCGGAACCTGCCATCTCTCACAGACTTGATGTACCCTTCACAACAGTTTTGTTCCTCAAACTCATGCCCATGCAGTCTCTTATGCAATTATTATTCTTTCTCTTTACTGTCATTCAAATACAGCCACTGTAAAAGTGCCTCCTGACTCCCTCCATAATGATTACAAAGCCAATGGTAACATCTATCCTCCGTAGAAATTACAAGCCATCTAATCCCTGATACAGTTCAGAAATTTATGACAGCAAATGAACCATGGACAAACAAAAACAAAACTCAATCCCAGGAACAATTTATCAGAAATAAAATATACCAAATCAGCACACAGAAATTTCCTATCAAAACGCTTGCCCATCAATGAGTCATCCAATAGGAGCAATGCCATTTTTATAGCTTTTTAGCACTACATCACACCTTGATCACATACCGTAATGTTTATTAGACAGAGAAATGCAACACAATGAAGAAGTTCCTGCAAAATTGAACTGCACTACAACTAAACCAAACAAAAAACAAGAACATGACCCATCCCACAATACAGCACATTCAACTGGTGCAACTGTAAGATAGATCAAACACGCAACAGGTGGTGGGAATAATGCTTGCAATAAGTCTAACCACTTGCAATTGCTTGGTAGCATTCCAACCCATTGTTCTTCTGCCCACCATGCCACTTCAGCCATATGCAAATCATATGCAAATCAGTGTTGGCCCTCTTCCAGTAGGCACAAGGAGATGATGGACGGAGCGCTGAAACTTTTCAGACACTCACCCCCAGTCACAGATCTGGGTTGAATCCATCATCATTCTTTAGCTCACTTCGCCTCCTCAGTTCTGACCCAGCTATATGCAAATCAGTCTTGACTCTGTGCCTCATGGGAACAGTCCAGCCCGAACTGCCAAACCAGGTCTTTCCCTGAACCGGAAACAAGCATCCTGGGACCGGTTTCTGGGTAACACCCTTCATCAGCCAGGCTAGCTTGAATCCAGTGGCAAAGTGAGCGTAGACTCATGTACTTGATGGTGACTTGTCTGTGATGGGCCAGGCAGATGATCCGCCCATAGGCTAGAACATGAATAAACAGACTTCATCACTGTCTTTGACCGCTCCTGGCTTCTGATGCCATGTTGTGAAGACCTGAAGATCCAACAGAAGAAAGGAGTATGGAGGTAGCTTTGTACTAAGGTACTCATTACAAGTCTAGCATTATGTCACACGAATAGTGCACCAGGTAAATACTAATGGTGTGGATTTAGTATTTGCCTATTGAGTAATTTACAAGACATTCGGAGTGTAAATCCTAAGAATGGGAGATAACATGCAAAATATGTGAGTTTTGCCACAGTCCAGGGGGAGAAAACTCAAAATGCACACTGTTTACACCCTCAATTTGCATGACATTTTACTTGGTAAAAGCCATGCAGGCAAAACATGTGGGAGCACAATTTGAGCCGAAGCTAAAATCCCATTTATAACTGAAATGGAATCTGGGCAGCTGTCAGAATAAAGGCCGTAGCCATAATTTACAGGAATTGGGAGAAGGTGACCTACCTCTGACCATGCGAGCACTGGATTGACAAGCATTAGCACAATATGTTATTCAATATTAATTATGTGAGCATGAGTTCTGGAACAATATTACAATTCAATGTGAAAGACTAGGCTAAACTTCTGATACCATGGGCACAAAGCAGCAGGTAGACAAATGCTAGCTATGTATATAAGGCATTGCCAAAACACCATTAAAGACAAAAAAAGAACAGTAACATTACCAAATCAGTTTATTAAACTAAAGGTAAACGTAATTATCAAAGTAAGACTAAAGTGAAAAAATGCATAAAGGAATCACGCAATATAAATGTTTGAATTTTTTTTTTTTTAAACACCCATAGGGAATATAGGGCCAGATGTGTGATGCTTTTTTTAGGTTGAAAACGGCCCAATTCGAATAGTCTGGGCATACCCTGCCAACTTAGGGCGAACAAAGCAAACACAAGGAGATGATGGACGGAGCGCTGAAACTTTTCAGACACTCACCCCCAGTCACAGATCAGTAGGAACAGTCCAACCTGAACTGCCAAACCAGATCCTAGCTGAACTGGTACAAAAGCAACCTAAGACTGGTTCTTCAGTCTGGTGTGGCTTGGTGGGCAAAGGAACGATGGGTTGCAATGCTACCCAGAGTGATTGACATTGCTTAGACTTATTGCAAGCCTTCCTCCCGTCTATGTACTTGTTATAATGCCCTAAGTAGCCAATGGTATGCCCAGATGTGAGTCCATTGCTCACTAAGATCTAAGATTCTGTTTAATGCATATTGCAATATTTCAATTTGACGGTGAATAGAATCCGCAGTGCTCAACTTCCATAAGCTGCAATGGCTGTGTCTATAAGGATGAGTCCATCGAGCACTTAATCTATTTATGCCGTCTGTACTGAACCTAAGGGGAAAATACCTAAGAGCAGAATTTGTCATGGCCGATATCATAACCACTGACTAGGCTATTAAGTATTGTTTCTTCTTAAAAGATTACCAATTAATTGGATACTCACTACGTTTTTAGATCTTATTTATTCTCGTTTCCTAAATGGCAGAACAAAATTGAATTAGGCTGTCTTTAAGGAAGATCTGTCTGCTTTATCATTTACTTTCTTTGTTTTAATTCTTGTTTATTTCCTTGTGATTTATAATTGTAAAATATATTTTTTTTTTATATGCAATATAGTTGTAACTAGCTACCCCTTACTCACTGTGCCACTGGAACCAAACTACACCCGTCATCAACAGTAATCAACAGTTGAGTTGGAACTGACACAGCATTTTCTTCACTTACATTAATTTGTTTGGAACTCAAAAGGCTCTCAGGAGAGTGGCCCGCCTATGTAGACATTCACTCAGAAGCACTCAAACTGATCTACCAGTATTTTATCTAAGTATCTTCTTTTATTTCATCAAGAGGCAGTATTGCAGGTTTAGTAATTTGATGAAACCACAATTCTAATGACAGCTGACAAGTCCTCGCTCAGGTAGTATTGAAAATCACCTAACTCTTGCTTCATAGTTTATGCTATTTATTAGAGTCAAAGTTTCAGCCCATTCAGGAGTGTCTACACACTGCTCATATATTACTACAGTTCAATACCAAAAGAAGAGTGGTCCATCCTCCAGATTAATTTCACTCTAGCATAAGAGGGAGACTGCAGTGTATAGCTAAGCATCCCTGTGTTTTTTAGGTTTCTGTAACAGACAGCTTTAGCAAGACCTATTGTTTCCAAAATAACTAATATGGGTTTTGTGCCAACCCCTTGCTCATGATTGGTTGACTTCTCTGCTCCTTCTTCTTTGGCTTTCCTCCTGCTGATGTTGATTGCATTCAGAGAACTACTTTTTTTCCTTCTTCTTTTGGAACTCCAAGGAAGTGCGTGTACTTTTTTGCTCTCTCTCTCTCCCATGTGCTTCTACGGTCTTCACTTCCCCCGCCCTGCTCCTTCTCCATGCTGCTTTTCCCGACCCTCCTCGTCCCACTTGTCTTATGTTTTGTTAGGTAGCCCTTCCCCCATGGAGCAAGGTTAAGGTTAATCCTAGCAGGTGTGAGCAGCTCTCAGCAAACTCACAGGCTGACAAGAGACTAACCCCCTTTCCAGCACAGATGTGTGTGCCACTGCTTCCTTTCATTCTCTCCCCAGTGATGCCTTTCAGGAGCTACTGAATGAACTCTCCCAGCCTAATACTCCTCTGCCTTCCCTCTGCAGTGTCTGTTGCAACAACAGGTCGGGTCTGAACTTCTTGGGTTCTCATCCTCCTCACCACCACTCCTGAGCAATGGGTAATTTGTTAAAGTAAAAGTCCCTGCTCACAGCTCCCCTCAGAAGCCCACGACCGGCGCTAATAAATGTCAGCGCACTGAACACCACGGCTGCATAGTCTTGAATCCAACTAATGCCTCTTTTATGCACACCAACCCACTTCCTTCCCCTTTATCTCACTTTTGCAGGTTCCTCCCTTCTCCGTTTGAGACAGTTTTTTAGTCCTTCTTTTCTTCCTTTCCCCATAGTGTGCTTTTCCCTCTCTTGCACTATGGTAAATATCCGATGAGGAAAATAAATGGTAGTATCTAAAATGAGTGCTGGTAGCCCCCACCGACAATTACCAACTCAAATTAAACACTTCCCCCGAGAGAGAAGAAGCTTATCCAACGATATTAAGAAGACGTGCAGCCGCTTCCTCTGGTAGTTTTTCTGCGGGTGAGCAAGACTCACCCCTGCTACGAGCGCTCTTCCAACACATCAAGGAGAACTCAAATTGTTATTTCAATTGCAAATTCCTTTATTATGTTGAGTATCTAAACAGCAATAGAGATTTTGGGCCACATGTATCATCATTTCAAATAGCGATTACCTATTTGCGATTCTCTGCGAATCGCAAGTAGGCAAGCACTATTTGAATGTGTGAAACTCCATGAGTTTCATTTAGCGATTCCTAATGGGTCACAAATTGACCTACCACATTAATATTAATGAGGCAGGCCACAATTTGCGACCCATTAGGAATTGCTAAAATCACAAGGATCGTGGCCTGCTGGGGTCAGCAGACCACCATGTCTGTGATTGCTTTTAAATAAAGCAATCATAATTTTTTTAATGCAGCCCGCTTTCCTTAAAAAGAAACAGGTTGTGTTTGGAAAAAAAAAAAAGTTTTCTTTTCATTTTTCAAGAGCAGGCAGTGTCTGTGGGACTACTTCCTGCTCTTAAAAACGTTTTTACGAACATTCACAAAGGTGAAGTGGTCCCTTGGGGACCACTTCCCGTTTGCAAATGGACAACCATCTACTTGAAGTAGGCTGTAAAATGCTAATGCTTTGCCAATGCATTTCGGTCGCAAAACATTCCTACATACCGCTTCAATTCGGTATTAGAAAGGGACGCCCCTTCCTAATACAGAATCAGTATTTATTCGCAATTTCAAATCGCGATTCGGTAACATGTTACTGAATCGCAAATTGGAATTCATACATACCAAAATGCATTTTACCGGTCGCAAACGGCCCGATTTGCAACGGATAAAATGCATGATCCATGAGGCCCTTAGAATCTTCTGTATGATACATTAGGTTTAAACATGAACCCATCTTAGAAGGGAAGGAAGGTCAATTATTTGGTCCTCAGTGCCTTCAGGGAGTCCAGGGGGAACAGCCCCACCCCTTTCCTCCAAATATGCTTAAAATATACTTTGAACAGACTGTTTATTCATATATATAGTGTGACAGATTTCACAGAACCCATCTGGCTTTTAAGATAAGCGGGTCTGGCACATAAGTGACTCTTCCCTAACTCCAACAGCATTTCTGATCTGTGAATGACTACAGCTCACACCTACTGACTTTTCGGGAGCACCACCCTTATTTGTGAATGTCTCTGTCCTGGGTCATCTGACCTTTCAAAAGTATTTGTCTGGAATAACACTGATTGTTCACCAGCCTACTGGTCTTTCAGAAGCACATTCTGATATATAACTGACTCTTTCAGCCACTGGTTCTTTTGCAGCTTTAACAGCCTTGGAGACACAGCCTGACAGTGATTGACTCTTCTCTAGCTTACTAACCTTTCCATTAAAACACCACACTTCCTCCTCCAGAATTGGTCAAAGTGTAAGCTCATTCTGATATGATTATATGATTGTCTCCTCATTTCAATCCTGGATCTTCCTACCTAGGTCATATTTTAACAACAAACCAGACACAACTTCTGTAAGCAATGTCAGCTGGTACATACAGCTGCTGCAGAATGCTGTGTTCAATGCACAAGTCAGCAGCTAGAGTGCTAGGGAATTCAGCTCCAACTCTCATCCTTGTAAGGTCGCTAAATCCCTCTTTCCCTAGGCCAGATGACAATCCTATTAGTGAACTGAGAGGTAAGTAAATTGTCAGTGCACCCTAAATATGGCCTAGATTCATATTATACATGGAGCAACATTCTAGTCTATTAAATCAAACACAGGAGAGTTTTTGTACAGCACGCATCCTGAACTCACTTTTAAGATGCTCTTGTGTGTTATAACGACGAAATAGGAGGCACAGTAAAATAAAACATTTGCCTAAGATCACATAATTTAGTAAAATGAGGAAGCTGGGCTTGATCCCAAGATTTCTGGTTTCAAACCAGTAAAGGTGTACATCTGGCTCATGGGTTTACAGTGTCAGTAGCAGGAAGAAGCCACATGAAGGCTCAGCTTCATTTTGGGCTTGACGTTCCAAGAGCAGCTCGTGCTGAGCCCGAGCTAGGCGTCTGGCTCTTTGGCATGGCTCGAGCCTTCTGTGACTCACTCACCTCTAATAATTGCTGATATACTAATTTACATAACTGAAACTAAAGTGTCCTGATTCGACCTCGTAACTTGCAGGATGCACTTAGATCAACAACTGAGAGATTTTGAGCTATTGGCATTGTGAGACCTATTGCATTGCAAATTCTTGTTTGGTTAGGCTATAATTGTTAAATTAAAAAATGAGATCACTTTTATAAACGGCTCCCTTTCAAGTATAAACAAGCACTGGCGACGGCTTAAGCTGTGTAATTAAATGTCACATAATATGAAGCAGCAAATGACAAGTAAATTTTGAATGGCCTGGCATACGTTTGCCTAGACAGCATTAGCATATATTTGCGTATGTATACGCCAATATTTTAATTCTGTTCAGAGACTGGAACAGACTTTGGTGATGAGGAAGAGGCAACAGAGGACAGAGGCTGAAACCCATGGGACTGAATGTGCAGCAGAGGTCGGGGAGCTGTGGACAGAAGTAGGAGTGAAGAGCTGGAGTAGCTGAAGCTAGCAGGAGAGAGGCCAGGATGCTCGAATGAGACCCCGAGGTGTGAAACGCCTCACCTTTTATAAATTCTGAAGGTCTGATCAGCTGAATAGATTTTGCCATGCTGCAGGGGAAGCCGTCCGCTATCATCAGTGGGGCAGCGGCTAGAAGTCAGCCCAAGCACTGGAACGCCAGAGCTGACCTGGCCACTAGGGGCTGTGGAGGCTGACGTGGATTTTATATCCCACCCAAAGATCCTTTTCTGCTCTGTTTCTAATACTGCTTGGACCCCGCAGTCTTCCTGTGACAGTGTAAGGGGAAGGGAGCTCCGGCCTGATGCAGGCAGCCCCCAGATCCGAACCCCTGATGATTGCCGGCAGACTGCAGAAATGAAGATCTCTGATAAGGAACGAGCAGCGAATAGAAATTATTGTGCAGCTGGTGTGCTGGGTTCACTGGCACTGTGGCACATCATTTCAACCCAATGGCAATAAATGGCAATGGCAGCCGCAATCACACCATGCCACACACTTGCATCTCGCGGATGCGGGTGAGGGGGTCACCTCGGAATGCCTGCAAGGGGGAAACTACCAGAATGCATATTTGAAGGGGGATGGGGCGTTTTCAGGAACTTCCAAGTAAAAGAGGGAAAACAAGCCATAAGTAAAAGGCAAAGGCAACGCTACTTTAGGCAAAGAACTTGTCAGCCGAAGCCAGCAGCCCCTTAAAGATGTTCAGCAATTACAGGCATAACTATGATTTGTGGCTGGGTTGTGACAGAAGTGATTTGCATAGAAGGTAATTAGGTCTGGCTAAGAGAAGGCAGTTTTATTGATGCGGTGAATACAGAAAATAGACAAAACATCCGCTGTTTTGGGCAAATGAAGGGCTCATTTTTCCTGATAGCCCCGACTGCCAAGACCAGCACTTTATAGAGGTGAGCCACCAAAAAATGTGGACAACGTAACTATCTTTTTGCATTTATTCAAGCGAAGAACGCCCTTATTTCAGGTTTCTATTTTTATTTACGACTTTCATAAAGCACCGTACCTAGACTAAACTGAGGTTTGCTGGCTGACAAAATTAAACAAGCATTTGCAATGCAATAGGTCTCGCATTTGCTAGAGTTTGAGCTATTGGCATTGTAAATGACGATGCCTTTTATTTATATGTTTAGAAAACCTGCAAGCAATGCGTAAACACGCACTTTGTACTTATAGTCCTTGAGAAGTAAGGCTGTCAGTAAAAGAGGCGCAGTTACTGCCAACCTTGCTTCTTGTAAACAATGACTATAAGTACAAAGTGAGTATTTACGCACCACTTGCAGGTTTTCAAAACATATAAATAAAAGGCATTGTCATTTACAATGCCAATTGCTCAAACTCTCACAAATGCATTGTTCTATGCGTTCAGTCTATCAATCAATCAGTAGATTTGTAGAGAGCTTTTGCCCCCCCTTAGGGTATCCAGGCACTGAGGATGAGCGGCAGAGAGCATTTATGACTACATATCGAGTACCTAAACTCCCCAGTGACTGACAAGGCATTCAGTAATAAGCCAGGCCTATCAATGCATTCGCAGGTAATGACCGGTCCTCCGCCCATTTCTCTGCACATGACTGGCTTGCACCCTGCCTGCTCTCCAGCTATAAATAGAGTTCCCTGTACTATTGCTTTATTTGTGGTTCCCTGCTATAATGAGTTGATTCTCGATTCTATTCTCGTGCTGTTTGTGTTCTTGTGTTTTCGATGGTGGCTTGTGTTTGGTTCCAATGAATGATGTCACGGTGATGTTTTGTTTTCTAGTTGGCATTAAACTATTTTTGGAGGATTGTGGCCGGGTTCTTTTTTTATTTTTCTTTGCATTGCGAACTTTGGGTTGTTACACAAGAGTTGCCCTTTAAAATATCCCTATATAGGAACAACAATGGTTCCTGTGGAATAATATACTATGAGGTTATGACACATAAGCACAATCGCGATATAGAGGGTTAGATAATGGCAGAGCGCGAAGGAACCCCTAACACACCGATTCCAGTGTAGTATATTTTATGGATTTTTTAAACAATAAAGTTAGGAGTAAACATTATACATCAAAACACCATTTGTGCATAGTGTCCCAAGTGACAAAGGGAACCTAAACCTAAGTGACAACGTGAATATTAAATACAAGGTTTCCACAGTTTGTACAAGTCGACCATTATCAAAATGATTCCATGTGAACAGCAGCTATATACAATGATATGTGCTGGGGAAATGGTTTGCTTCTTCTGTTTGTCGACGGCGTTTCGACCCTCAAAACAATGTGGGGTCTCTTCAGGACTATTGATGAAGGGACATCTGAATATATGGTTGCGCAGCCTTGTGAAAATGATGTGCCACACGTGAAGAAAAGAGGAAAAGGTTTACTCACATGAGGACCCGTCCGGGTACTCAATGTGAGGACAGGCTGTCAATCCAATGGGGTATGTAGGTGGGCCAGAGGGGCTCAATTAGTTTTACGCCACAGCCGTAGCGTTGTAGAATCCCTTTGTGGATTAACAGTGACAATGCACTGAGAGTATTTCTCGGTAGAAGAATGGAAAAGCGGGACAGCGCTCCGCGTGTAGATTCAGAAAAAGCTGCGTCAGTCAGCTTGATCGGGTACAATGACCCCGATCAAGCTGACTGACGCGGCTTTTTCTGCACTATGCACAAATGTTGTTTTGATGTATAATGTTTACTCCTAACTCTATTGTTTAAAAAATCCATAAAATATACTACACTGGAATCGGTGTGTTAGTGGTTCCTTCGCGCTCTGCCATTATCTAACCCTCTATATCGCGATTGTGCTTATGTATCATAACCTCATAGTATATTATTCCACAGGAACCATTGTTTTTCCTATATAACTATTACCCTGGTTCCTTAGTGAGTAGGGTTCCCCTGTTCTTTCTTGAACTTTAAAATATCCAGTCATTCGAATCTCAGCTCAGTTTACAAATAAAGTATCTCCAGACAGGTTATTTGTGTTTGTTCTTATCCACTGCATGATCCGTGAATATTGGCTTCTGATATTGCACACTCAGGACATTGTCAGATTCTGTTCTCCGTGTCCAGGATGCATATCTGTGCGAGACACTCTTTATTTTTTGTCCAGGATACGGGTATTTGATATCATCCCAATGTGCACTTTCAACATTTATGTCTATTTGGCTCTCTGTGTGCACTGAGAATGTTGGTGCCTGACACTTTTGTGTACACTGTGAATATGGATGGGTGATGTTGGATTTACTGCACTGTGAAGTTTGGTGTGTCATACTATTTTTGTGTGTTGTGAAAATTGATGTCCGATCTTGCTTTGTGCATAAACTGAAAATATTGTTGTTTGATAGCAGTTCACTGGCGCTGAGTGTAAACAAATGAGACGTCAGGCAGCTAAAAACGTCAGAAGCACAGGCCAACAACAGACATGGCACGTGGCTGAACCGAAGACATCTCTCAGACTCGATCTTCCAGGGCAGGGTTATGACGGAAGCTTTCCTCGAACACAAAAAGAGACCCTTCCCAGGCTTTATAATGCTCCTGTTTTTGTGCTCATTAGTGCACGTCAGTGATGTCTTTGGGACACAGAAGGCAGCAGGGGTACCTGGTACGCTTATCCATTCGGTAGAGCCAGCATCAGCGTCCAGTTACAGTCCGGTTACAAGATCGGATGAGCTAATGTTCCCGATCAAAAGAAAACAAGAAGTGGGGTGGGGGGCACAGAACAGACCAGGCGTCCTCCAAACACTCTGATAAGCAGTAAACAAAGACGGCAGGGGGAAGTGCTTGGAACAGGCACCCTCACCAGCAGCAAGAATCACAGCGCTCCTCAGCATAAAATTCCAGAACAGGCAGTTAGATATACATTAAATGCAATTTTTTAAACCCAGTAGCTTGCCTGTTAATTAAATTGCTTTCTTGAAAGAACTGATAACTATCCCTGCTATGTAAAACATAAAAAAGCACCACCCACTGTTTTCATTCGACCCTCTCTAAAAACCGGGACAGGAGCTAAATTTCAGGAAAACTGCCGGGACAGCTGGTGAAAAACCGGGACCGTCCGGGCAAATCCGGGACGCCTGGTCACCCTATGTGCAAGCCACCTCGCGCAAATCAAAATAAAGGCGGGCCGCCGTACTTATAGATTAAGCGCAGCATCGCGATGTGCCGAAAAAGTTGTCCCTACAGCGTAATGAAACTGTAATTGGCCAGTGCTCCCCGAGCAGAAAACGGAAGTGATGTCTCGGGTGCGCCAAGCAATGAGGAGCCAGCAAACAGGACCGACGTAAGAGTGAACCTATGGAAAACAGCAGGCGGGATTCCACTGAAATTGCACTCAGTAAGTACAACAGGTCTTGCAAACAGCGCATGCGCTGATGCTCAACCTAAAAAGTGCTCGCCATTCAAATTATTTCGTGTTGTGGTGGGCACGGTTTATCTCAAGTCAGCACACGCGAAGGGCAAGACAATCCTTTAAACGCCATGCCAGGCCCTGGCGATACTGATAAGAACCTACATTTCCTTGGCATGCTGTAAGTCACACATTGCTATTTACGTTTTATACTATAAGCTAGCTGTCAACATTACTGTGTTTGTAAAGACAGAATTCCCTGAGCACGTAGGGGAGGCTGTCATTCAAAAGGGAGCTGGATACAAAAGCGACGCAGCATTTTTATGTAGGAGGGTGGTGGGCGGGCAGAAGCAGCGATGCCAGAAAGCAAACAGGGAAACGCTGTGTTTGGTGGGAGGGCGCTGGGACGGACTAAATAAAAAATGACTGCTGCAGGGGATGTGTGGCATGGAGGGTGGGGGGAGGGCTTACAAGTGAAGAATTCATCTAGAAGCTCCTTGGTGGATGGGTGCGTCACAAAGGGTAAAAACCATTTGGATTGCAATCAGGCTGCCTCAGGCTTAAGTTACGAGAATGGCGACCCTGAAGTGACGCCATGGTGATTAAATAAGTTTTTTTTAAAACATGAAACCGGGCGCCATGGTGGGCTGCACAAACACAAAGGGAAAAAGCGCAGCGGGCGTAAAGCATGTGTGGTGCTGAGGCAGGGAAACACATGAAGAAGAAAAGTAGTCCCCAAACGAAGACATAAACACATAAAGCGCAATGTTGTAGTAGATGGTCGGTGCTGCATGGAGAAAAACGGAAATGAGAAGGAGGGACAAAGACGGCGGATTGCCCATTGGAAAGCAAGTATTTTTAAAGGACACTAACCGAGACAAATAAAAAGCAATCGGCAAGGAATTGGTGGAGTTCAACTCCTAAAGCATACACAACAGGTCGCTAAGCGACAGCGCAAGTGCTGTATTCTCGACCTAAAAACGATCTCCCAATTCCAGAGTGTTCTGGCTGTCTGGCGCTACTAGATATTAACTAGTCAGACAGGGAAGTTGGGAGTTACTCCTAAAACCCCTCCTGATAAATCAAGATGTCAGAATATATATAACTTTCCAAGAAAGACATTGGCTGCCCACAAGAGAGTCAAACTGCCCCAGTCAGACCATCTTAAATCTTAAAAAATGTGCCTCTCTTTTGACTTGCCACCACCAACTACATTGGCTCCCTGTCCAGAAATGCAATATGTTTAAAATGTTTTAAACCGGCTGCATAATGTACAAAATATGTCATGGCCTAGCTCCTGGGTTTTTAGCCCAATAAAATCAAGAAATACATCTCCTCAAGAACGCTAAGATGCTGCCCCAAAACTAAGTTTGTGGTTCTCTGCTCCAAATACTCCAGATTGAGTAGGGGGCCCGGGGAATGAGGGGAGGCTGTAGGGTCCAGGGTGGAAATCTATGGAATAAAATTCACATCGAGATTTACACCATTACCCCGGCTCTTAAATGTCAGAAAAACTGTAAAACCTGTCTCTTTAGCAATTCAAATTGACGCAGTGCATCCAAGTTTCCAAGTTTATTTAGGTGCTAGTACCAAGAAGCTCCATCGGACTGTTGGTGTGCTGTATACACATGTCCATGAATAAATAAGTACAGGACACTCCACTCCGCACCAAGAAAATCAGCTCTGAACTGATCTCGTTTTTCTGCAATCCTGCCCATATTCATTCAACTGAATCAGTACTTTTTTTTAATTTATTTTTTTATATCTTTATTAAAGTTTGTGGCAGACATTTACAATAATCAGTATGTATCCTTCGTCTTTATGCATTGATAAGTAACAAATCTGCGTACACAGTAGGGTCATCAACTCAGTCCTCTTACAAGAATATACAGCAATCCAGTTAACATCTATAATCGTTCCTTCTTTATGCATATTTCTTCATTGCAGTCCAACTCCCACAAGTGTCTACCGAGATACATTCTCCAAACTTGGAAGCTATCTGTGCCTGCCTGTTCCCCTTGTAAGCCCTCTTCCCCTCTCAACTAAAACTCCCCCCCACCTCTCCACCATGTCCGGTGTACGGTCTCAGGTTGTATGTCCTTGACATTTATCCTCCCATTTCGTTTCCAGCCAATACCCCTTATTTCAGTGATGGCCGATCCCCCCTGCCCTTTAAGGACCATCCGGTTCACTCCCTGACTGTGTGTGTCCCCCAGTATCTTCACGGTCTGCGTCTCCATGTTCTGCTTCCCCACTCGTCAACTCTCCCACCATTGCCCTCCAGGCCTGCAAGTCGTCTTCTTATTTTTCGTCTTGTCTGGTCTGCTGCATTCGGATCACCTCAGATGTTGCCCATTTCTTCACGTCTTTTACCCATTGTATCAGTGTAGGAGGTCTACGATTCAGCCATGAAATGGCAATCTGTTGCTTCGCAAGCACTAGTCCTAGAAGGACAAACTTCCTACTAAGATTCTTATTCTTAGGTCGGGGCAGCAACCCCAACAACACTACCCGGATCTCTCCTGCTATCTCCCACCCAACTGAATCAGTACTTGAATTAAAAAAGTATTCAGTGCCACATCTCAAAAGGGCATTGCTATTAGGAGCTTTTAGAGTGGTTTTTAAATGTGTTGAGTATATAATGGCAGTCTGATCAGGAGGTAAATGTTTTGGAAAGTATGCATTTATACATTTACTCCAGTAAGTTATTGGGTTGGAGGTTAAAGGGGAGCTGGGGGAAGCTCCTATGGGAAGTGAAGTAGAATCGACTACCACCACGGAACAATGTGTTTTTCTCATTCCCTCCTGCATAGCTCCATCTTGGTTGACTGCAGTGACGGATTAAACCCTGTGGAGGCCCCTAGGCAGTCGAAATCCCCCCCCACAAATTGTCTCCTAATACCCAATGCACCGGATTTGTTTTACAAAGTAACAGCTGCCAGAAGATGAGCTTTTAAGAGACATACTGTTATGTTTCCGACCGAAACGTCCCCTGTTAAGAACGACCAAGTACGATGTGAAGATCTCGTCTGCGCCGACTGAATCGTTTCCGAACCCGATCCTAGTAGTCCGACTCGTTGCAGCCGATTCGTGCCGCGCAATGAAGCCGGCTTCCGAACGAGCGAGTACGATGCACGATTAGGACAGCCGTCTGAAAGACTTCAGAACGAGATCGGAATCGGGCCCTAAGTTGTTAATGGGCACATTACTTAAAACAGTATTTTCTCTATAAAGTCTTTAATGTAAAGTTTTTGGCTTCTTTGAGTTGATTAATTTTTTTCTATCTTTTGGAAACAATATTTAAGAAAGCTTGATTGTAATTTTCTTTCAAGATCAAATCATTATTATTTTGATCCGTTGCCACGGGGCACCTAAATTAGTGGGGCCCATAGACCGGTGCCTACTTTGCCTATTTGGTAATCCGGATCTGTGGTTCAGCATCCATGATTACTGGCCTGAGACAAATGCACATATAATTCTGACAACATAACTTTAACTCTATATCATAGCCACTTAAATTATGCAATTCAGAATATTCTGCATGTTTATGGAATTAGCGCACTTGCCACATACACTGCCTGGTGCATATTTTGGAAATATATGCAAAATGGTTCCTAGCTGAAATGGATCAAAAGTTACTAAGTAAATCGTCGTCATCTGCGGGGGCCAGGGGGTGCACACTGCGGCAAACCATTTGCAAAAATGGTCTCCTTTAAGTTGATGATTGTTGTATTCAGGTTTTAAACCTATACTAATGAGGTTACACGTTTTCCTAAAGATTTTTAATATTTGTTGGAAGAAGAAAGGAGCCAAATAAAACGACCTTTAAATGTGCTGCTTCATAGCAAACAAATCTGCCTATTTCGATCAAGTGTGAACACGGCGTAAAATAAGAACATGGGCAATATAAGAGCATATTTGAAATAAGTTAATTCATAGCAAAATTATTGAAACAATAAAACTTATCAGTGCACCAAACAGGATTTTTTAAAATGCGTTAAATCATAGCGTAGTAATTAAAAAGGATAAAAACGTTTCATGCAACAACACATGGTATTTCACAGCACGAGCATTTTCCAGTGCAGAGATCGAAATGTTCCAATGTGTTGCCTGGTGCTCTAAAGACTGAGAAGCTCTGTCAGAGTCTATTGTGCACTCGACTGCTCCTTGCTTCAGGGCTGGGCAAGAGCCGGCTTGCCCTTTAACAGAAGATGGACTTGGTGTATAAACTTCCCATATTTGGTCATCTCCGCCAGGGTGAATAAGAGGTGTTGACCCTCTTTAGCCAAGCGAGCGCCATACTGTAGGAAAATAGGCCTCAAGAGAGTGCGAAGGGCGAAATGTAGTGCCGGCCAACAAAAAAGTATATGAGCCAGCGATTTCCTTCTGAATTTACACAGTATGCAACATGTAATATTTTTAATTGATTTCCAGGCTGGGTTCAGTTCCTTAATTGGAAATGGCACCCGTCTTGCCCATAGTATGTGATTTGAACCACATTTTGCCAATGCCTGGTAAAGGTGTGGTTTGCATGACTGATTTATTTGGGGTGTCATTAGGGAAACGTGTAAATCCCTCACTTGTAGCGCTTTAGTGTCCATTTCACGTGAGCGGAGGTGCAGTTGCTTTTTTATCGCCGATTTGACAGCTGTGCAGTTGGTGTTATCTGGGACCCAGTTCTCCACTGCAAGCTGCAGAGTTTCCTCTTCGGCTTTAAGATTAGTGGACCAGGGATTATTCTTGCTTACAAAGATTCAGGGGCATATTATCAACGAGGCGATAAACAATTATCGCCGCTTTTGCGTCTGTTTTCGGACGAAAAGCGGCGATAATGTTATCGCCTAATCAGCAAGGTCACGCTATCGCGTGAATCCTTGCATTATCGCCCTTTCCCCCAACGCCCATCTTTGCATCTCTAATGAGATGCAAAGTGGGCGTACGCCGGATGGACTACGTTGCAAATATCGCTGATGTTCACATCGCGATATTTACAAGGCAGCCCACATGATTTTAGCAGAGGTTAGATTTCGGCGAAACGGCCGTTTTCGCCAAAATCTAACGTCTGCTAAAATCCTGACTTAGCCATCCCTAACATAGGGGTGGATTCTGCTGATACGACCACAGGGTCGTATCAGCAAGAGTATCGCCGTTTTGCAGGGAACATCGCTGGAAAACCAGCGATGTTCCCTGCAAAACGGCGATAACCTCGCTATCTCTGGAATTTTTATCGCCCTGGAGAAGCGCGTTGTTAATAACGTGCTACCAGGGCGATAAATTCCAGAGATAGCCTGCGATAGGGAATCTGTCGCTAAGCACGGCCAGCGATAATTATCGCTGGCCGTTGATAATATGCCCCTGACTTTTTTAGCTGCCTACATGGTATTCTCAGGTGCAGCAGTTTTCTGGTAAAAGTATTTTGCCAAGTGTTGGGATTTGGAATGTGAGTGGGTGGGTGCTCGTGGATTTGGGGGGGTTCTTAGATGGAACGTGGAGTGTCAAGGCAGCGGCAGTTGCTGCCAAGGGTTGGAGCCTCCTAGATGCAATAAAGAAGTGCTGAACTTACCTGTTCTTGTGGACTTCTCTTCACTGGCGACGAGTTGTCTGGTAGCTCCATCACCCCTCCGTGAAGCACCCAGAGCTGCACCACGCCAATGCTCCGGCCTGCGTTGCTGTGTCCATGCCGTTTGGACGTTTCTTTCTGGATTTGTGGAGAGTCCCTCTGAGTGCGGAGAGCTCGGTGTGTGCGTGAAAGCGGAGGCCTTGGAGTCCTCGCACAAGGGTACAACTTCCGATGGTGAGTCTTCGGTGTGTCTTCGCTGATTCTTGAGGCTCGCGCGCATCCATGTTGCCATTGTGGTCTTGCGGATGCTGTGGCCCGCTCCGCAACTCATTGCTGCTTTGATAGTCACAAGTCTTTCCCTGCACGTCAGACGAACGCTGCACGTCTGACTCATCCGCCATCTTGGATCGGGCAGAGTAAAGCCTGGAGCCAATCTCTATAGTGAGCTGCGTGTCGTGTTGTTGATGCGCACACCACTTTACTTCATTTTCACACATCGGTGATGCGCACACCACAAGCATAACATTGTGATTAAAATCCTGCATAATTGCAGTGCGCACTCGGTGATGCGCACACCTGTTATTGGATAAAAATAAAAAAATAAAAAATAAATTTCAGTTTCATCGTAACTGTATCAAATAACGCATACCTGCTCATTGGTGTATATCAAATACTGCATACCTGCTCATTAGTGTATCCAGTGATGCACACATTATCCTTAATTGTTGTTCTAGCATGTTCTGATTTCGCCATGATGTGTTCAACTGGGATAATGCTCTTAAAAGCTGTTTGACATTTATTGTATTGCTATTTCAAGGGTGATTACTAGATTGAGTGGACTAAGCTATACCTTGCGTTGTGTTTTGGGCAGCAACTCACCCACGCACGGCCATGGATCGCGTTATGGCACCTCCGCCATTTTTGCAAATAGCAGGTACTCCGCCATTGCAGTGGCAGCAATGGAAGGAAACTTTTGATGCCTACCTGGAGGCCATTGATGGTGACACCTTTACTGCTAAAAAGAAAAAAGCTTTGTTGATCTATAACTTAGGTTCGGAGGGCAGAAATATTTTGAAAACATTACCGTTGGAATTAGTAAGCACCCGTGTGAGTGGTGGAGACGAAGGGGACTCACTAATTGTTGATGACCATGCTTCTATAGTCAAAACTTTGGACAAAAGATTCAATCCTAAAAGGAATGTTGTACTCGAGCGCCACAAATTTTTACAACATGCTCAGATTCCCGGCCAGTCCATTGATGATTTTGTGGCAGCCCTCAGGACTTTAGCGGTCACTTGCAACTACAGAGAATTCAGGGACGAAATTATCTGAGATCAACTTATTGAAAGAGCAAGCAACAGGAAGATTCAAGAGAAACTTTTGGCTTCTGATGATCCCGACCTTGAGACAGCCCTTTCTTTAGCCAGAAGCATTGAACACTCTCAATTCTGTGTAAAAGAAATGAGCAATACTACTTCACTTGGGGAGGTTAAATTATTGAATACGAAACCCAGTTTCAAATCTCTTAAGGGGTCTAATACCAATCCTGTGTGTCTCGTGTCACAACCTAAAGCCAAAAGTGAGCAAGGGAAAGTTGTATGTTTCCGCTGTGGAAGCAAATCACATTTAGGGAATGCCAAGTTCTGTTTTGCCTTAAATCAAACATGCTTCAAATGTGAGAAAAAGGGTCATTTTGCTAGAATGTGTAAAGCTACTTCCTTGAAGAAAAGTCCTGCACAGACGGTGAAAACAATTGCACAAGATATAACTGATTCTGATGAAGAGTGTTATGAGTTATTGTTGTTGTCCTCTTCTCCCTCACACTCTGAAGGCATTGTGGAAATATCTTCCATGATAGGGTCCCACAAGAGGAAATCTCCTGCATGTAAAGTGAATGTCAACGGGAAGTGTATTGGGTTCTTAGCCGATTCGGGTTCCCCTTTCACGCTTATTAATGTGAAGGATTTTGGGGGGTTAGATAGCATCCAATTGCAACAATCCAACATCAGAATTTTCGCTTATGGTGGGAAAAGGGTAGAAGTGGTGGGGAAGTTTATGGCTGACCTTGCCTTTGGTGAGGATTTGGCTAGTGGCACCGTGTACGTAGTGAAGGAAGGTGCCAATTTGTTGGGGTGGGATGAGCAAGGTGCCCCTGGCATCATATTGGACCCCAATCATCCTGACATGGTGATATCCCGGAGAGCTGTCAACCAATTCTACAGTTTACCCCCACCGTGCAGTGTGTGTGTGTGGTTGCCCAGGTTCCTAGCAACGAGTGGATACAAGATTACCCTGAAATGTTTAACGGTGATCTTGGAAAATTAAGGGGGTTTCAGCATCGTATCGTGTTAAAGGACGGTGCTAGACCTATGGCTCACAAAGTGCGCAAGGTACCCTTAAGCCTCCAGAAGGAGCTCAAATGCAAACTGGAACGGTTGTGTGCTCTGGGAGTAATTGAGCCCATTTAAGGTTCTGAATGGTTGGCTCTCATCGTTTTAACGCGTAAGTCCGACAAATCTCTGAGGATGTGTGTGGGCTTGAGGGATCTCAATTCCAACATTTGGATTGATCGCCAACCCCTGCCGAACATCAATGAGATGTTGGCTACTTTGGAGGGTGCCAAGTTTTTCACGTCCTTGGATATTTCTTCCGCTTACCATCAAATTGAACTATGCAAAGAGTATAGGCATCTCACGTCTTTCGTTTCTCCCGAGGGAGCCTATCGCTACAAACGAATGCCTTTTGACTTGCCTCGGCCTCTGCAGTGTTTCAGCGACTAATGAACAATTTGTTCAAGGACACTGCAGGAGTCGAGTTTTTCCAAGACGACATTCTGATTTATGGTAAAACAGAGTTGGAACATGATGATCGAGTTAAGCATGTATTAGACATTATCAGATCTAGTGGCCTTACTTTGAGAAAGGACAAATGCAAGTTCCTTCAAGTGGGTGTGGATTATCTTGGTCACCATATCTCTGTCAAGGGTGTCGAACCTAAACTGAAAATTATGGAGGCTATTCAAAATGCACCCACACCTGTAAACAAAGACCAGCTTTGCTCCTTTTTGGGGCTGGTAGAATACTACGCCAAATTTGTGAGCAACTTTTCCAGCAAAACTGTGTCTATGCATGGTCTCTTGAAGAAGAATGCCAAGTATGTGTGGGATGACGATTGTAGCAACAATTTTGAATCGATAATGCAAGAAATTGTCCATGCCCGCCCTCTTAAATTATTTAACATCAATGACCAGTGCATCGTGTCCACAGATGCAAGCAATGTGGGTCTGGGTGCTGTTCTTTTGCAGAAAAGAGCAGATGGTTGCAAAGAAACGATTGCTTTTGCCTCTAGATCATTAAAGGGTGCTGAAAGTACCTATTCAACCATTGAGAAGGAAGCTTTAGCCTTGTGGTGGGGTGTTCAACATTTCAGGAATTTCTTGTGGGGCAATGAATTTGTTTTAAGGACCGATCACAAACCTTTGATTGACCTTTTCACTACTAAAGGTGGTGGGAGGGCTACTTCCCACATTGCGAAGTGGCAGTATAGACTGCAAGAATTTCATTACCGCCTAGAATATGTAGCTGGTACCAAAAATCTTGTGGCCGATTGCTTATCCAGGTTACCCCTTACGGGAAGTGTGTGTGTGGGATCACCTGATGACTTGGAAATGGTTTGTGCGGTGTGTTCCTTGGAAAATACAGTGGGTGGTGCACTTTCTGGGCAAGAATGGTTGCAAGCCTTGTCAAGTGATGTTGAAATTAGAATGATCATTGACTCTTTATCAGGTGTGTGGCCCATCAACAAGGACTGTCCTTCTGAGTTGATTCTTTACAAAAGGATCGGCGAGGAGTTATCTGTGGTTGGTGGAGGATTTTAGACTTAGCCCATGAAGGTCATCTGGGAATTCGTGCCATGAAACGCAGAGTTAGTGAGGATTTTAGGTGTCCCGGATTAGACAGAGTTGTTGAACATTATGTTCGTGACTGCTGCATTTGCGTTGTGAGCAACAAATCTCAGGTGACTCATCCTTCCCCGGTTGATCCTGTGGCAGTAAAAAAACGTGCCCTGGTGCAAACTTGCTTTTGATGTTGCCGGTCCCTTTGGGTTGATTGGGAGTCCACCCAAGTATGCTTTGGTCCTCATTGATTATATTTCAAAATGGCCTGAGGTCAGGTTTGTGGATAATGTGAATTCTTTGTCTGTCATCAAATTTTTTCAAGATACGTTTCTCAGGGAGGGTCTTCCAGAAGAACTGGTGTCAGACAATGGAACCAAATTGGTTTCCAGGGAAATGCAAGACTTTCTCAAGGACATTGGTGTTAAGCATATCCTGACTTCCCTTTATCATCCCGCAGCAATGGTTTAGTAGAACGCTTTAACCGCGTTATCAAGGAACATTTGCAATTGGCCTTGGTTAATGGCTTGCATTGGCGGCAAGCTGTTACCGACATGTTGTGGGCGGTGAGAACTACTCCTCATGTTAGCACTGGCATGGCTCCATTCTCTTTACTCAGGGGTAGAGTTGCAGGTTCCAAGTTGAACAAGGAGTGGATGTCCAGAAAAGAGTTTGATGAGGAGAAGTTGTTGGATGTGGTGGATGTCAGAACTGCTGTTCAAGCCAAGTATGGCACTAGGTCTGGCAATGCTGGTGCTTTGTGTGTTAAGGTTGGTGATTGGGTCAAAGTCAAGAAACCGGGCTTTATCCGCAAAGGCGAGACACCCTTTTCGGCGCCTATGAGAGTGTCTGTGGTGAAAGATCATGTAGTGGTGTTAGAGAACGGCAAGGTGTGGAACAAGTGTGCTATTTCTGTGGTGCCTGAATCCAAGGCTGGGTATGTCAATGAGAGAATCGGTGTTCATTCTTCTCCCGTGGTTGTGCCTGGTGGTGCTCATGGGAGGTTGGATGTTCAGTCTGGTTGTGTCCCCGCGAGGGGTGTTTCTTCCAGGTTGAGGTCTTTTCCTCCCAAGTTCCAAGATGACGTCATGCTGTAGATTCCAAGATTGCGTCATGCTGTAGATCCTGTTCATCCTGTCCTTGCTATGTGCACGTTATTGTTTTTATTGTACTTACTTCGTTTTGCCAATTTTGTACTATTCTGTTTTGCCTTTGCTATTTTCTTTTTATTTTATTGTTACATTCATTGTGTTATGAAGGAAGGGGAGTGTGTTGGGATCTGGAATGTGAGTGGGTGTGTGCTCGTGGGTTCGGGGGGTTCTGAGATGGAATGTGGAGTGTCGAAGTAGCGGCAGTTGCTGCCGGGGGTTGGAGCCTACTAGATGCAATAAAGAAGTAATTGGGAAAGAACATCGCCTTTCACATACTAGGCCTGTAGCCCCAGCACTCCAAATCTACGACCTAAAAGCAGTCAGCTTTATGGAGCAGAAGTCTGGGGGTTCGACAAACTTGATGAGCTTCGCAGGTCAGAATATAAATTTCTGAGAGGCCTGGTCATGGTACCCAAATACGTCCCCCTTGCTCCCCTTTTGTTAGATATGGGTAGGCGGTCATTGGGTGACATAGCTAGATTGCGCCCCCTACTTTTTTGGGCCCGCATTAGGCGGACCCCTGAACTCTCTTCCTACGCAGAGACCATGACTGAGATTATTAGCCTAGACACTGGCGGGAAAATAGGCTGGATTACTAATATTAAAAGAATCTTGTCAGCTATGGGTCTCCAGGGCTGTTGGGCCGGCCAGGTACCCCCGAGGAGAGAGGAACTCAAACGCCTATATTGGGAATGGGTGGACCTACGAGAGAACCGTAATTCCAACGTGGGCAAACTAACATTAGAATTCTATTCCCACAAGTAGACTAGATATTTTGAGCCCTTTCTCGACACAATCAAAGTACCAAGAGATAGAACACTCTATATCCACTTTAGGCTCGGAACTCTCCCTGTCCGTGAGGCGACAGCAAAGTGGAGCCCAAGTAAAGAGAAAAATTGCCCATGTTGCAAGGCCCCGATTGAAAGTACTGCCCATTTAATATTTGCTTGCCCGGCGTACAAATCATCGCGGGCAAAATGGCTGAAACCGCTCTGTCGACAATTGGGCACACGAGACTACTATACAGCAATACGTATTCTTAGATCCGATCCTAGGCCGTTTTACGCATGCAGTGTAGCAAAGTTTCTAGGACAAGCATGGCTTATAAGGTGTAAGGTGCTTGCAAGAAAGACATAGCCTCAATCGAAAGCAGATTAGTGGGGACCTCAAAGTCCTATTATATAAGTTGCTGGATCCACTTTGCACAAGCACTTTATTCGTCAAAAATTCTGTTATTAGTTAAGGAAAACCAAATGTCTTTTTAAATTTTCTTAATACTTCATCGTAAAAATGAAATATCACATGATTTTATCCTAGTTTTAATGTTGATATGTACTAAATAATTCGAACTAAATCGTGTATATATTAATTGGTTTTCTGTTTTTCTGTTTTAATCTTTTAACCTTTTGAATATGACATTCGTATTATTGCTTCACGAGCTTAATTGATCATTTTTTGTTGTAGTAACATCTATGCAAAACGAATGACGCTGTAAATCTGTATTTTGCTCTCCCGAGAACAGCAATGTGTTTTTATTGCAATCGTAGCTTTTATGACATTTTGTCGAAATAAAGCTTATATTGAAGAATAAAGAAGTGCTGAACTTACCTGTTCTTGTGGACTTCTCTTCACCAAGGTAGACATGAACTTTGATTAACGAGGCCAAATTTGAGTCTAATCAGAGTGCTTCTTGTATCGGAGGGCAGTTGAAACACTTTCTTGTACCCCATGCATCGGAGCTTAACAAGTTCTGCAGCGAGCATACCTGGGAAGGCTTGTTGTGCGTAGTTTACACAGGACAGAAGTATTGCCCTGAGCACCCTCCTAATAGCCGTGTCTGTTGGACTGTCAAGGGGGTTATTTAGTTTGCAGAGGGCATGTGTGCTCTTCATCTTTTGTAGATGCAGGGTCGGTTTTCCAGTTTCACTCAGCTATGCCCCAAGATAGTTGTAGTTTCGTACACAATCGACCCTCTGTGACCCCAGCCTCCATTCCACACCCTTTTTTTCAGGTGGCGCCTAAAAATCACAATTTCAGTTTTGCTAGCATTGGCCTCGAATTTGTTCTTTATATTATGAGCGTTCAGTGCATTCAGGGCATTCTGTAGCCCCACTTTCATATGATCTAGAAAGATGAGATCATCTGCATATTGCATGAGGTGAATTTTCCTGTCTCCAATCCTCTGGGTGGCTGGGTTGGCGTGGGATAGTGCCCGGCCCAGATCAGCTGTAAATAGGTTAAATGAGATTGGAGCAAGCATGCACCCCTGTTTTAACTTTCGGTTAGTGGTAATTTTTGCTGTTGCTGCATCCCCCGAGAGCTTGACCCTTACCCATGTCCTGTATAAAGTGATATGATGGCCCACAAAAACTCTGGACAGATGTTCCACTCTGTAATGTCAGCCAGGGGGTGTTCTGGACTACTCTGTCAAAGGCTGCAGAGTAGACAATGAAACAATCAAAAACAGGTGGAGTGTTATGAGTGACGGCTTGATGTGCTAGATAAGAGAGGGTGACACTGTTGCCCACCGTTGGTCCTCCCACTCCGAATCCTGTTTGGTAAAAAGGCAACAAGCCCTCAGTGGAGGCCCTGTTAGCTAGCTCCTGCAGAAGTATACTAGCATAGGCTTTCCCTCAATGTCCAGCAGTGCTATTAGCCTGTAGTTTTTGGGGTTGGTATTGTCGCCCTTCTTCAAGATAGGCTGCAAGAGGAAGACCCTCTATGAGTCCAGGACATCTTCTTATGGTCGGCATTTGGCATACAGCAAGGCAAGCACTGAGGCACAAAATTGCGTGTCTTCTCTAAATAATGACCCTGGGAGGCTGTTGGGGTCGGGAACACTGTCCTTTCTGATCTTTTTTAGGACCATGTTGACCGCCTGATCATTCAATGCTGGGGGAACCGTAGGTACAGCTGGTCTGTCTGCATCTACTTTGTCTGCCTTATATGTGTCTAAGGAAGGTTTGTCTTGGGGTTCTGTATGAAGGGACGTAACATGTGCAATCCATATTTCCCCTTTTATCCTCCCCATGGCATAAGGTGATGACATACTACCAGAATTGTTGGTGTTGATTGGCTGCAATTAGGTAAAAAAATTTGATCCACTCAGCCTCATGTCTTTTTCTCATGTATTCCCATACCAGTTGCTTGTGCTTCTTTACTGCGATAGTTAGTTGCTCCTTTGAAATGGTGATTTTTGGTTTGTTTGCTTTCAGTGCCACCCTTAATTTCCACGTGCTTTTTAAAAAATCTCTGGCACTGTTCCCAACCTGTGAATCATTGCCTGTTAGAAATGGGGTCTCTAGTTGGCAGAGGTATGCGCCCTGTCTACGTAGAGACCCGCACTCTAGTCAGGTTAAGTGTAGTACACACTTTGGGCTTCATTTACAAGAAAGTGCCGCAGCGTGGCACCGCCAGCCCTTTGGCGGTGCCACGCTATGGCACTTTCAAAGCACAGGGATGCAACATATTTACAATAATATGTCGCTTCCCTGTGCTTTCCCCTGCGCTGGCGCACAATTGGCTGTCATGCTCCGACACAGGCACCCTTGCAGCATGGTACAAGGATGCCTGCGTCACGGGGATGATTGTTTATGTGCAGGAAGGTGTTCCTTCCTGCACATAAACAATCAGAAATGGCGTTTGTCAGCTTCTATGTGTGCTGCATTAGCGCACATAGAAGTTACAAAATGTCATTTTTGTAATGATTGTTTATGTGCAGGAAGGAAAACCTGCACATAAACAATCACAAGAGGTGATTGCCTCGTTCTATGTGTGCTGCAGAATGCAGCATGCATAAAGAAAGAAAAAAAACGAGGAGAAATTAATAAATTTCTCCTTGTTGTGCCTCCCTATGTCTCCCCTGGGGAGGCGTAGCATTCAGACGCATTTCCAGGTTTACGATTTCTCGTAAATCTGGAAATGTGTCAGGTTCCATTGGTGTTGCGTGGGAAGACCCACAGCAACACCCATGGAACACCCCTTTCACGCAAAGTGCTGCATGTAAAGAGGCCATATTTACAAGGACAGGAAAAGCCATGCAGGGTGGCTTTTCGTGTCCTTGTAAATATGGGGCAGAGAAATGCGCTGCCAGTGCATCACAAATAGTGACGCACCGGCGGTGCAAGGGGCTTGTAAATAAGCCCCTAAAAGTTTACCTGTGCTCCCCCTCTGGTAGCTTAGCACAGAGCAGTCAGGCTAAACTAAAGAGGCAATATGTAAAGAATTTGTGCACACACGCACAGTAGCATAGAGAAAACACCACAAAAGTACTCCACACCAATTTAGAAACATAGCCAATATTTATCCGAGTAAAACAAGACCAACACGACAAATATCCAACATACATAAGTCAAGATATGAGTTTTTGAAAATTAAATCAAAATGTAGGGCTTAGACGTCTATAGCTCCAACTGGGGCTATCTGGTCGCTCTTGACCGGGACAAATCCAAAAATTCAGTCTAACCGTGATGGAGTGCGAGCTGGATACAGGAATCGCCCAGACACCCATACAGTACCTTGGATGTGTCAGAAATCAAAGAAGATGCTTGGCTCGGAGGAGGTGAGGCGTCCTGGATGCTGTTGATGCGGCGGTTCCTTAAGGCGTTGCAGGGTCATTGAAGCTTTGTCGCTCTGGGATGATGCATAATGCAGTGGAGGTGATGCGTTGATTGTGGGTGCAAGGCCTCGGTTTCTGAAGGCGTCACGACATCGATGATGCGCCAATGTCAACGGCGCGATGCGTCGATTCTATGGTGTCGAAGTCGAACCGCTGGGCTGAAGGCAATGGATCGGTCGAAAACCATATAGGGCCAGGGCTGCCTCAGAGTCAGAACGTTGCATCATAGACTTTGGTGAAGCTTGCGCGAGAGTCACGCAGTGGCCATTCTTCGGAGGCACTGCTGCTAAGTTGGGGCTATGTTGAAATTAGAGGTCGCTGCGTCGTGCACTTGGCGAGCAGTGTCCACAGCTTCGATGCAGGCAGCAGCGATACTGCAATTTTGCAGGGATGCGCCGGTTCCAAACTGACGCTTTGGAGTCAATGCGTCAGTTTCTTGATTACAGCACCAAATTCACCTCCGAGGGCCCAGGACTGGATTTGGCACCACTTGGCAAGGCAGGACTCACAGCAGAGGAGCCTAGGTGCTAGTAACAATATCCAGGTGAAGTCTTTGATGTCCCTGAGACAGGAGGCAAGCTCAGTAAAGCTCTTGAAGAAACTTAGAAAGCAGGATGCAGAAAGTAAAGTCCAGTCCTCTCACTCCCAGGAAAGAAGCAGTAGGCAGCAGGTCAACACAGCAAAGCAAGCAGCAAAGTGGCAATCCCTCCTGGCAGCACAACAGCTCTTCTTCCTGACAGAATGTCCACAGTCCAGAAGTGTTCTGAGTACATGGTGTCAGAGTATATCCATTTTGCCCTTTGAAGTAGGGAGACTTCACAGAAAGGTCTTTGTAGTGCACAAGACCATGCCCTTCCAGGCCCTGGCTCCAGACACACTACATGGCGGTAGGCAGCTATATGTGAGGGGACAGGCACAGCCCTATTCAGGTGCAAGTGTCAACTCCTCCCACCACTCTAGCTCAGGAAGGCTCATCAGCCAGGTGATGGGCCATCAGGATATGCAGGGCATGCCTCATCTCCCTTTGTATGTGACTGTCTAGAATGAATTCACAAAGCCCAACTGTCATCCAACCCAGACGTGTATTCTAGGGACAGGCAGAGGCACAGAATGATTAAGTGAGAAAATGCCAACTTCCTAAAAGTGGCATTTTCAGGCCTACAATTTAAAAACCAACTTCATTAAAAGATATGTTTTTAAATTGTGAGTCCAGAGACACCAAACTCCAATTTTCTGTCTGCTCCCAATTGGAATTTACACATGTAACGTGTTACAAGGCAGCACCTATGCTAACCTATAGGAGAGATAGGCCTTGTTGTAGTGAAAAATGAATTTAGCAGTTTTTCATTACCAGGACATGTAAAACCTAAAAGCACATGTCCTACCTTTTAAATACACTGCACCATGCCCATGGGGCTACCTTGGGCCTACCTTAGGGGTGCCATACATGTAGTAAAAGGGAAGGTTTGGGCCTGGCAAGAAGGTGAACTTGCCAGGTTGACATGGCAGTTTAAGACTACACACACAGGCTCTGCAGTTGCAGGCATGAGACATGTTTGAATGGCTACTCATCTGGGTGGCACAAGCAGTGCTGCAGGCCCACTAGTAGCATTTGATTTACAGGCCCTGGACACATGTAGTGCACTGTACTAGGTACTTATCAGCAAATCCACTCATGGAGAAACTAAATGCCATTATATTTTAGACACAGAGCACATGCACTTTAGCACTGGTCAGCAGTCGTAAAGTTCCCAGAGTCCTAAAACCAGCAAAAATGAAGTTCAGCACTCAGTCAAAAGCAGGAGGTCAGAAGCAAAAAGATAGGGAAACCACGCTAAAAGATGCCAGGTCTAATAGTGCCCTTTTGATTTTGTTCCAGTGGCCTTGCTTATAACAGAATACACTCTGTACAGAGTCCACGGGCCTATTTATGGGGAAGTCATGCAGCGCAGCAAGTCACCTTGGCTGCCTAGCACCAATGCAGGCACCCTTGCACCAGGGATGGAAGAGCCACCTTCCTACACAAAAACAACCCTAGGAGGCATATCCTTCTTTCTGTGTGTGGTGCAGAGTGCAGGACACATAGAAAGAGGAAGAAACAAGGAGAAATAGAGATATTTGTTCTCGCTACGCCTCCCCTGGGCAGGTGTAAAATTTTGGAGCATTCACAGGTTTACAAGTTCTGTGAGTGGCTCCAAAAATGTGGAGTAACGCAACGGTACTGCATCAAAAACCATGGGAGCTGTGTGGGAACACCCACGCAACGCCCATGGAATGCCTTCCCAGGGCAGAGTACACAACGTAGTGATCTGCGCTTGCTTTACAACCGCGTGTAACAATGACCATTGCTATGTATTTGATCATGCAAGACTTTCTACCTCAAGTGCCATTTGTTTTCACCGACACAATTATCGTCACTTTATGTTAAACGATAAAAACACGTTTCGAATGTGAGGTGAGCTTATAATGGACGCAGGATTAAAATGTAAAAAAGGTAACGTCCCAAAACTAGGTAAAAATGTATTAATGGGCCTTTTTAAAGATCCATATAAAATGTCAAATGTTATCTGTTGGCTTCAGTTGTCACAGACTGGCGGCCATTTTGACAGGGTAACGTCAATGAAAAAAAGCACAAATAAAGGCAATAGCCCGTTTATTTAGAACAGAGCCCTATTGACTTTGTCAATCCTCATTCACATTTCTTTTCTATGAATTAAAATCCAGATTAGATAATTAGGAAGGTTAGATAGAACAGGAGGAAAATTAGGTGGGGCAGCAAGAGGTAAACGTTCTGTTTTATACTGTACGTACTCCGGATGGGGGGAGGGGGGGGTTGGAAGAGATTTAGGGCAGTAAAAGACAGCCTAACATTAATTGGTGAAACACTTAGTGGACTAATGTATCCACTACAGAGATAGGTGTGCAGCCTTCCGGCCTCATGACTAAATCCTGACAGGTGCACTTAGCCTCACGTTTTCTTGAGGTTAATAACATGAGTATCATTGCAATTGATAATAGGAACGGCCGTAACGAGTGCTTTCAGCCTTTATATTGCGCTGCATAAGTGGAAAATAAAATGAATTGATTTACATTGTTGACACCTGAGGTCATGGACAGCTAAGTGTGACTCACCTCACAGCCTGCTCTCCGTGTACATAACACACTCAGTCGCCCTCCGTGGAAAACATCTAAGTTGATGTCTTCAGACATCGACGAGGCTATATAATGTAAGCCCCCGGAAATAAATTAGTCGGTGACCCAGAAAACGGATTTATGAAATCAGTTTCATCCTCGGCCCTGCTTTCAATTACACAATGTAAACCCATTAACCTTTTTACTGCAGAGATATGAGTTATTGAATTCGGTGTCATCCATTCATGAGAGACACAGCAGTGTAGCACGCGGCTTGCTGCGCACCAAGAAGCAATATGCTTTAACGGTTTATAGAATTTTGAAAATAAATAAGAAAAATGCGAAGATTTAACTGATATACTGTCTACAAATTCCAAAGACACCGTGACACCATTTATTTACACGACATTGAAATTTCAGGGCTATGTAAGTAAATGCAAGAGGAATATTAGTTGTTACTGCTGTTAGGAGTAGTAGTTAGTAGTAGAAGTTTTACTGGTATTGAAAAGTAGTAGAACCAGAAATAGTAGTGGAAGAGCATGCTTGTAATAATAGCACTGATAGCAATATTAGTAGTAACCAGAGGTTGTTGTGATAATAATAGTAGTTACTTTAGGACTATCACAATCAGGACAAATTGTGGGAAAGGAGAGAACAAGGTGCTCTTTCCTGAAGAAGATAGACAGTGCAGTGGGTTGAGTTGTGGTAATAATAGTAGTAGCTGTAATAGAAGTAGAAGTAGGATTTGACAGCAGTAGGGATGATTGTTGCAGTTAAACTAGTGATATTGATGGGCTTCAATATATGGTGAAGGAGAAGATAGCAGGAAAAGCCAAGGAGAGTATCATGTTGTTCTTTGTTGAATAGATTGTGTATTTTGCAGTGTATGATATTTTTTATGGCCTCTTGTGTACCTTTGTTGGCTTGTGACGTTTTAGATAGTTTATCCAACTAGAATGTGTTCCGATAGGTGATTCGGGCTCAAAAAATTCCATCATAATTTGTGGGTGGGGTGAGGGGTGCATGTGTGTGTGTGCATGCGTGTGCATGCATGTGTGTGTGTGTGAGAGAGAGAGAAAGAGAAATACCCTAGGAGTATCTTATCGCTCCTTCGGTCTGTTTTCACTATATTGCCTCACTTACTCTTGTTCTCGCTCACCATGCGCTCCTGTGTCCTTGACTGTTTTCAGCAGGTTGTCGGTTATCCCCTTGAGAATATCCATAAGTATACTATTCTTGCACCTGTACAACAACCTACATAAATATGATGAACTGAGGTGAGGGTGTCCATGGCATTGTATCTATGGGCAGATTGTGACATATATTTTATTGGAGTATTGTTCTTTCATGGCTCTGGGTAACCTATTAATTTCACAAGACCCCAGAGACAACTGCTCGTCTTGTGTTCTCATTAAAGCCGTGATTCTTCACCTTTTGACTTCTGTGGACCTCCCACTTAATCATTACTGGAACCTAGCACCCTCACTGAATCATTAATGGAATCTGGGGACCACCAAAAAGTCTTTACTGGAAGCTGGGAATCCAGTCCTAAGACTTTTCAATGATTTGAACCACAAAAAATACAGAAACAAGCATTCATCAAATACACAAATGATAAAATATTTTATTTAATCCACAAACAAATATAAAAAATCAACATTTTTTATTTTAATGAAAAGCTGGAGTTCCTCTCAATTCAACTAAGGCCACTCATCATCTATTCTGTTGGATGCACTTGCTTTGCTGCCACAAAACAATCTGGGGTCACTAACTTAATTTTTACCCTCCAATTTCAATTCCATTCACATTTAGAGAACGTTTTATAATATTCAATTTTACATTTTGCTTCTTTATTAATATACACTGTATTAATCTGTTAATAATATTTAATTTTCTAAGCAGTTGCGGTCCCACTGACTAGGCTTCATGGACCCCAAGGGATCCCAGGACCACTGGTTAAGAACCACTGCATTAGAGCTTTGGAAATGGTTATGAGGGGGACAGAGGAACTACTGCTGAGATACATCTGATCCTGGTAGCGAGTAGAAGGTATTTAGCAGTTTTAATGTGGTTCTGAATGCGCCCATACTGGCCTTGATGATTGCCAGTACGTCCAAACAAATCCTTGTCCAATTGTATCAAATGCCCAATGTCTCCCAGCCTCATACTGTTCCTGCCTCAATTTCTCCATCTCCTGGGGACCCTATGTTTCAACATTTTACAATAACAGAATTTTGTTTTCCCTAGAGTCTCACTATCCCGATGGGAGCTTTTCTCTGTTAGAGTCAGAGTTGTCCTAAACCCAGTTTGCTCCCATTCTTTGTGATTGGTCCTTTCTTATGTGCTCTTGCAGGGTTACTAGCTGTGGTGGCATTTTCTCCCTCAGTTTGAATGTTTCTGACCTCATGTAAATCTGTTCCAAAGGTCTCCCTTTTGCCCTATTGTAAGAAACTGGCTCTATATATACTGCACCAAAGTGAGGTACAGTCTGTATAGAGTCCAAGAGTCCCCAAAGGTAGGCAGAGGTTAAAGTTAGATAAAACCTTACTCTCTTTTTGTGGTAGTGTGGTCGAGCAGTAAGGCAGTATCAGAGGACAGTGTTAAGCATTTGATGTACACACTTAGGGGCCGATTCCGATCTCGGCCGGTAGTGCTCCGAATCGGATTCGGATTTACCGGATCCGATTCGGAGCCCTGTTTCCCGACCGAATCGTACGCGGGTCCGGCCGAGCGAGTACGATGCAGGCACCCGCGAAATCTCCGACCGACTCGAACGCGGCTTCAACACGCTCCGACCGACTCGCATGGACACGACTCGCACCGCGCTATGGAGACGTATCCCGGCCGGGTAAGTACGATGCGCGACGCGAGCAGTCCGACCGACTCGCGCCGTCCGGCTCGAAACAGCTGTCGGAGCCGGACTTTGGGGGTCCGCGTCGGACCCCCTGTACGCATAGGCGCGCGAGTCGCACACAGGGGGACCCATGGGTCCCCCTACCTGTGCATGTACGCCGCGATGCGCATCGATGCGTACCTGCTGTAGGGGCGCCCTTGTCCGCCTCGCACCCATTGAGTCAATGGGAGCCCGCGTACGCATTGTACGACAGGCTCCCATTGACTTCAATGGGAGTCCGACCGACTCGAGTCCGATGGCATGCGTGCGCATCGTACTCGTTCGGTCGGACTGCCAGAGTCCGATTCGGTCGGAAATCTCTCCGGGTCCGGCTCGGTCGGAGAGATTTCCGGCCGGAATCGGAATCGGCCCCTAAGTCAGCAAATGAATTCACACACTCAAGAACTGAACTCTAGGCCAATTGTTTTTGTATAAAAAATATACTGTTGTTTTATTTCTAGGAACCAAGCAAGCCTGGCACAGGTAAGCATAAAATACTTTGCAGTAATAAGTTACTTGATTGAAATACAGTTCGAAAATGCAGTAGAAATTGTACTTGGTTTGATTTACAGATAATGCAGTAGATTGCAACACTCAGCAAATACAGTACATTGGAATGAATGGGCTTTTTCAACAAATTGCAGGTAAGTTACTTTTACGTTACTTTTTCTAACTGAGTGCTGGATGCCTAGATTCAGCACTGGGACATTTCCTGAAAACAGGTGAGTAAATGCGTTTCTGTTATTCGTGCGATTTTTAAAGAATATTTTCAGATTTCAAAACTCCACACTTAGTCGTTTTTTGGAAGAAAAATTGTCAATGTTATCCTATGGAGGAAAAACAGGTTATCGGTTTACAGGTAAGTAATCGTCTGTGGGAGTTAAGGTTCTGGGTTAGACTCAGGGGTCCACCAGGGTCAGTGATGCACTTTTGTTTCACCCTCAGCAGCACTAGGGCGGCCGGGTGCAGAGTGTTGAGGCCCAATGTTATCCTATGGAGGATAGGGGGCCTCCGGTTGGTGGCTGCTGGCAAGCAGGCCACGCGGCTGTGGGAGCAAAGCTCCTAGGGTTTAGGTCAGGGCAAATTGGGAATCAAGCCAGCACAAAAGGTGCACCCTCAGCGACGCTGGGGCGGCCGGGTGCAGAGTGCAGTTTTGGCGTCGGGTGCCCTGTTGTTTTCAATGGAGATTTTCGGTTTTGGTTTTTAGCTGCAGGTTCGGTCCAGGAAGACTGCCGGGAGGAACCAACAGCTGGGCAGGTAAGTTGGAGGGCTCGGGGACGTAGGTGCACCTCAGGTTCTTTTCTCCAGGGTGCAGGGCGGCTGGATGCAGGGGTGTCTTTTGAGGTCGTATTTCACCTTACCGGACCACTCGCGGTTGGGGGGGAGGGGGTCTCCGTGCAGAGGCTGCAGGCGACGTCGGGGAGTCCTCGAGGGGTCAACCCACGGTGGACTTGGACTCTGGAGCACTGGGGGACCTCACTGGAACCAGTGGGCAACTCGGGCCGTAGGCGACGGGTGCAGTGGTGTTTCCAGGCGTCGAGTTTCTTTGTCCTCAGCAGGCTCCGAGTCTTGCTTTGGAGTTTCTTTTGAACAGAGCTGCTGTCACAGGAGATCCGGTCTTTGTTGAAGGCAGCCAGTCCTCCCAGGGGTTCTGGAGGTCGCTGACTGCAGGACAAGGTGACTTTTGGCGCAGGATCTCTGAAAACTGCAGACGGGCCGGTAGGGCTGGGGCCAAGTCAGTTGTTTTCTGCAGTCTTCTCTGCTGGGCGTCTTCTTTCGTCCTTCTTCTTCGTAGGTTGCGGGAATCTGAGTTCTTGGTTCAGGGCTGCCCCCTAAATACTGTATTTAGGGGGCATTTTAGGGGTCTTGAGGTCAGTAGCCAATGGGCTACTGACCTTAGGGTGACTACACCCTTGGTGTGCTCTCCCCACGTGGGGGAGTGAGCACAATCCCTAGTCCTGATTGGGGAGTGCCTGCCATCTTCAAGATGGCGAGCACTGGAGAGTGGGCTTCACCTCGCCTCCCCCACTGAGGGGTGGAGCTGGCTGAGGTGGGCACACCTCCTGGGCTGGCTAGTTTTTCCCGCCTGTCTTCCCGCCAAAAGGGAGGGGAGACAGGAAGGGGGCCTGTTCCTGATAGCAGGAGAGGCTGGGGGTCGCATTACAAAGGCTGCCAGGCCTTTGAAGCTCCCCTGCCACAGATGGCTCTTCCTGGCCTGGGGGAGGTGTGAACACCTCCACCCAGGAAAGGCTTTGTTTCTGGGCTCAGGGAGCATAGGCTCCCACCCTAGGGGTCCAGAAACATGTCTCGTGGTGGCAGGCTGGTGTGTACCAGTCAGGGAACCCACCAGAGGCTGGTCGTTTTTCAGGGGGCATCTCAAAGATGCCCTCTGTGTGCATTTTTCATTAAATCCCACACTGGCATCAGTGTGGGTTTAATGTGCTGAGAAGTTTGATACCAAACTTCACAGTCTTCAGTGTAGCCATTATGGTACTGTGGAGTTCGTAATGACAAACTCCCAGCACCATATACTCTTAATGGCAGCACTGCACTTACAATGCCCAAGAATGGACTTGGGCACTGTAGGGGTACAGGGCTCATGCACCTGTACCCTCACCACTGGCATAGTGCACCCAGCTGGAGGGGTGACCGACCTAGGCCAGGGCAGTGGGTTGTTTAGGCAGGGCACACAGGGATGTGTGCCCTGTCGACTCTTCACTTTGTTCTGCACCAAGACACGCAGCCTGCAAAGGCAGTGTGTGTGTGAAAAGGTGCAGGGCCTCTAAGGGTGGCACAATAAGTGCTGCAGCCCTTAGAGGTCTTCCCTGGTCACAGGGCCCTGGGTACCTGTGGTACCATTTACCAGGGGCTGATCAGAGATGCCAATTGGGCTAGTTTTGGGGAAAGAACACAGGCCGTGGGAACCTAATTGACAGGGACCCAGGGCACACCAAGAAAAAGTGCATCAGTAGTCTGGCAAAAAGTGGGGGGGGTTACTGCAACAGAAACCCACTTCCTTACACCTATTTCATCAGTCTTCGTCCTAGTGCCCCTCCCGCACTGTTTATGGTGTCATAGAGAGAGCCATATTGGATTCAGAATGTGTCCTTGGTGTAGATCCATACTTATCTTTCCTTATCTGGTTATGTGTGTGGTTCTGTGTGATCAGTGGGTATTGTGCCTCTGCCAGAAGCATCATCATGCACCCATTAACTCAATCTGATGAATGCTGGATGCGCCGGGCTGCACGCACAGCTTTGGGGTCTGTCCTGTGCTGGTTATGGGCAGTCCTGCTACTGCTTTAAGGCTGGGTCACTGTAGGAGCTAATTTCCTCTTTATTACCATCTCTAAAAGAAAAACAGTGTTTGTAAGCCTTATTGTGCCACACACCTTTCGTGCTGCACCACCCCATCCCATTTACCAGGTAAACAAGTGCTATCCCTCAGAGACAATTCTGTGGAGTGAAGGGTCAGAGTGTGCAGAACTGTGGGAGGAACATCCTCCTGGGCCACTCGAGACAACCTGGCAAGTGCCTCGAGGCTTCCCAGTCCATCTCTGGTTCCAGTTGCAGGGTACATGTGGCAGTATCCCCTTGAATTAGTGTGTAAGAGAGAGACTCTTTTACAGTGGAAATGTCTGCGCCTTCTTACCCCATTGTGTATCTCGATATCTAGGCCAGTGGGTGTCTGTTACTCTATAGTGGTGCCCATGGTACTCTGGGCTGGTCAGATGTTTTTGGAGACCCGAGTCATAAACATCATGCAGGGCCCCTTTTTGATTTTTGAGCACCATGACCACCTCGTTCAAAATAGAAATATGCCTGGGGAATCATTTGAAGGCAGCTCCGGCATTTAGCACCGCCTAGTGAAGCTTCCTCGTTGCCATTATTCCCACTTGACCTTATATGGTTCACAATTTAATTCTATATTTGCCTTTCATCCTATTTACTCAGTAAGACCAGCAAAATAGTTTTCCAAGAGGTGCAATTCATGTGGCCCCTGTGTTGTCGATGCAAATTGGCAATCGCCTTGCTTTCCGAACCCACTCAGCTTGTCAGACAGTATACCCATAGTAATACGGAGGAGGGTGCACCCAAAGATGCAGGCATCATAAATATCAGGCCCGTTGCCAGAAGTATATATTTAGTGGGGCATGGCTCTCAGCTATGACTAAATATTAAAGTTGTGCATTGTAGGTGCATTCTTTTCCCAAATACTGGCTTTACTACTGAATATAGACCCCAAAATATAATGGTACATGAATATTTAGGACAGAATATTGAAAGGCAAGTGCATATAGGGATTTATAGATTTACTGTTTATAACTCCACAACTACGTTCCTGTCGATATTTTAGATACGATTTTCTGTCCTCGATATTCTGTGCCATCGATCTTCTATGCCATCGATATTCTAGTTTCAATGTTCATGGTGCACACCGTGTGGTTCTGTGTAAACTTCAAATCATATCAATTAGATGGTATTTAAATTAGAGGGGTGTAAAGTTGTAAATTTGTCTGACTGGTAACTTTGTGTATTTTCCAAGCTGTTCAAGCTTTGTGAAATGCAAACTTTATGAAAGCCTTTTCTTTTCTTTTTTTTAAAAAGCTGGTCTCAGCTCAGGATGTTCTCTCCAGCACCTCTTACCTGAGGTGGTGGATGTCCCACCTCCACATTCAGCATTTGTTTGCTGGAGGACTACCTGGGACTTTCTGCATCATGAAATCATCACTCCTGGAAGGTCCAAAGGGATAAACCTTAGCTCATCTAAAGTTAGGAAACTTCATCTGCTTTGTGAAGTGTGGAGTTTCCTAATTCTGCCCAACTTCATAAGTGAAGTTTTAATTTAACTCAGCATCTAGAGCGTTTTGGAAAATTTGTGGCAAACACTGTATTTTTACATTTAGGACTGCAACAATGGTGAAGACAAAATAGAATATAACTGTCATTTTTGAGGCAAAGTTCTGAAGATCCAACAGTGAATTGGCAGAATATCCAGTGGCTAAAGTATATAGGAGACACCACTTTGGCCTTGGATTGTGAATATTTTTTTGAGAACCCATATACCATCACTAAAAAAGACAAAACCTGGGTTCAGGATTTTTTTTTAATCATAGGCAGGCCACTAGGGAGGCATTAGAGGTGGTGAAGCCAGCTGTAAGGGACTATTGTTTGATTCAGAAGAGAGCGGGGACTGCTCCTTATTTACTTTTCATGCAGAATATGTATGAACGTACCTTATTAACCCGATTTAGATTAGGGACGATATGCTGGTTGTTATGTTTTCCACTAGGGCAATACTTCCCTGCCAATATATGTATTTGCCCATGTGATGAACAATCAACTCAGACTTTATCACTCTTTGTTTTCTTTTGCAATTATTATACTCCTTATACTAGAAGATTCTTATTGCTCCTACTGCATAGGCAGAAGTTTACTAAGTGTAAAGCTGCTTTGCTTTTTCTTCAGCAACTTAAAGACTATGACACCTGTTATTTAATTGGCTACTTCTTGAGAAGTATCCCATGCCAGAGGAAGGCTATGTTATTCCAATTAATGGTTGTTCACTCTAAACTGCACTTTATGGTTTGTCTTTCAGAGTCCCTTATACCAGTCGCTTTATGTAAAATTGTATTTTATGTCCTATTGGTGACATTTTTAAACAAGGTATTATATTGTGGAGTGTACTTTTTAACATATTTTAAATATTTTACATATTTATTGTTTTGCAATGTGTGTATATTTTATGGTCAACTTTGGTCTGATTGAATAAAGATTATTGAATTGAATTGAATTTCATTAAAAGTTTGCGACAAAAAATAGATAGTTCAAATACATTTGATTAAAAGCACCAGTCAAACAGCATGGACTTGAAGCATGCTTGGACATTGGCATGCACCTCTTAAAGTTAAAGGCAGGTTGTGTGAAAGGTGTTGTACAAAAGAAGTCCTTTGTCATACATCAACCAGCAATGCAGTTAGAGATGGTAAAAGATAAGTGATTGTGTGAGCCTGGGAGGGGTCAATTGAGGCCTGTATCCTGGCTGAGGACACTAGTTCCATCTCCACTTAGAGAAGCCATAGATGGAGAGGCAGCAGCTCTGCCTCTAAGGCTTTGAGTAGTGGTTTCACTGTTTGCATTTAGAATCCTGCTCTGTGATTACCTCTCTCTTTGATGCTGCTTTCATGGTACGTCCCATTTGGATTCTACATAGTTCTTCACTTCTGGAATTATGGACACTCTCCTCTCTTTCACATGAAATAGACTCCTTGCATAAAATCCTCTAGGGGGCACCCTCTATGTGCCTA
Source organism: Calotriton arnoldi (assembly GCA_963921515.1). Taxonomy (NCBI): domain Eukaryota; kingdom Metazoa; phylum Chordata; class Amphibia; order Caudata; family Salamandridae; genus Calotriton; species Calotriton arnoldi. The sequence continues at coordinate 3,012,070 of CAWUFW010000345.1, read as the reverse complement.
ACATTGCTAGGACAAGCATGCACTTTTCTGAGTGGCGAATTTAGAAAGCATGGAAGCCTGCCATGTGTACCAGAAATGTAAAATATTTACTTGCAGAGGGATTGTTCGGCATTACTACAGTTGCAGATAAAAGTCAGGCTTCACTAGAAAGCCCATTCACCTTCATAATAGAACTTGGACTTCTCAGCAATTAGATTGTACTTTCCAGTGACTATATACCAGAAAATGTAGATATGGCTTGTATGCATCAAAAGAGAAGGCATCAACACTTACCAAGAGTATATAGTAACAAACAGCAAGGGGGTGCTACTATTAAGCAATTTACAAAAAGCAATGTGGAGCATGTAACAATGGTTAGACCTTAATAGGACTTTAAAGACCACCATGCAAGGTGATTTTTGGATCTTACACTAAGATACCTTTTAGAAAATAAAGTGCTAAATTGTGAATTGAAATCACATTGGGCCAGGTGTATTGGTCAAACACAATAAGCTATAAATACTATTTAAAACCTCCAGTCACCATTTCACCACACATATCTAGCTCTCATTTTGCTCCTATGGACTCTCTCTTACTTTCTCTCTTTTCCGCCTATCTCCCAATCACTGTCACCACTGCTTCTCTCAACCTTTTCCCCAATACCCCTTTGTGTTTGCTGTATATCTACCCCTCCTATCTCTCCTGCTCTCTCTTGCTTTTTTCTATTTACTCTTCTCTCTATCTTCTCTGTTCTTCTCAATATTGTTTTATTCTCTCTTTAGCCCTCTTCTCCATAGACTATGTATGGGAATTGAAACCTTCTCTTGGCTGTGCATGGCCATGAGCTGCAACTTCTACCTTTCATTGTTCACTGTTCTTTTCGCTGTTCCATAGTCGCTGATGCACACCAACCTGAGAACCTTCTGCTATTGGAAAAGTCCCCTACGATTATGGAACAAAGAAGTTAGCGCAATGTGCCCATCATATCCATGTAGCTTGTTGTCCATGCTTGTTAAACAGGACATCAGGCTGCATGAATTTGGTGGGTTTTAACTGCTTTCGGGCAGACAGTTTATTGACGTTCACTGCACTGCTTTCACAGTGCAGTGGACTTCAACAGGTCAACCACAGTACTGGTAAAGAATACTTTTCTGGTAAAACTCTCAGAAACATTTTATTTTCCAAAATCAAAGTTGGGGCACAAGGGAAATGCTTCCTGAAGTCCCGAGTTTGATTTTTTTTGTTTCACTGTATTGCACAGCATGCTGTGTGCTCTGACCTTACACAGCAAAACAAAAGTTAAAGCAGACCGGGCTAATGGAATCTGCAGGGATCCACAAATGTCCTACCACACAGTGTTCCTACACTTCTCTCTATAACAATAGTACCCTACTTGTGTCACTGGGCTATAACCCGTGAAAGTAAAGGCCAAAAATGCAACAAGGAAACATCAAGCTTGGCAATGTGGGTAGCTTCAGTATATAAACCAGGATTCGGCCAGCATATAGGGAAACTGGTCAGGCCCACACATATCTGAAAACAAGGCTCTGGGGTGGTGTGGCTTGCCTGGGTCTTAATACCATTTCTTACCCAGAATACCATGAAAACATCAAACTTTGGCTAAATCACATATTTTGTCTCATGTTTCTGTGAAGGAAAATTCCGAAATCTGTGAGGATCCATGCAATTCCTACCATGCAACGTTCCTATACTTCTCCTAATAAAAACAGTACCCTAAGTACCAAAGCCACACTCCGAGGAACCCTCGTCTACAGACCCCCCGGCCCCCTAACACCCTTCGCCGCCACCATCACCGACTTCATCGCACCCCACGCGATCGCCTCAACAAACTACATACTCATTGGAGACCTGAACTTCCACCTCGACAACCCCAGCGACCCCAACTCCACTATCCTTCGTGACAACCTCGCCAGCATCGGACTTAAACAACTCGTCAACACACCGACCCACAGAGCAGGACACACCCTCGACCCCATCTTCGCGGCAGGAAACAGCGTCCATTTCAGCCACACAACGCAGCCGCCATGGACCGACCACCACTGCGTACACTTCGCCATCAACAAACCCAAGGCACCCAAACCAGCCCCACGCCCACCACGAAGGAATTGGAGCAAGGTTACCAACGAGCAACTTAACTCCACCCTCAACCGAGACAACCACACCTGGGCACCCGACGCAAACAGCGCAAACGACGCAGCCAGAGAACTCCACACCTGGATCTCCAACTGCGTAGATGAGGTCGCCCCGCTACGCAACCCCGACAGACAACGCCCCAGGAAAGCCGCCTGGTTCACAACCGCTCTCCAAGAAGCCAGACGCACCTGCAGACGCCTGGAGAAGAACTGGAGAAACACCAGGACAACCGAAAACCACACCACCTACAAGGACGCCATGACGGACTACCACAACCAGATCAGAGCCACCAAAAGGAACTTCATCCACAACAAAATCCTGGCCAACTCCACCAACTCCAAGGAACTTTTCAGTGTCATTCAAGAATTCACCAACCCACGCAGTGAAGCCACAGACATCACCCCATCCCAAGACCTCTGCGACAAGCTTGGAACCTATTTCCACCTCAAGATCAAAAACCTCTACGACAACTTCATCGACCATCCACCAGGCGCCACAGACGGCCCCCCGCCCCCCAGAAACACCAGCCAGCCCACCATCTCCAACTGGACACCGATCACGGCCGAAGACACCGCCTCGACCATGAAAAGCATCCACTCGGGGGCCCCCACCGACCCCTGCCCCCCTCACATCTACCACAGAGCCGTGGCCGCCATCGCACCCGAACTACAACGCACCATCAACACCACCTTCAAAACAGGCACCTTCCCAGACGACTGGAAGCGCGCAGAAGTCAGACCCCTGCTCAAGAAGTCCACAGCTGACCCCACCGACCTCAAGAACTATCGGCCCATCTCGCTCCTCCCCTTCGCAGCCAAAGTTGCAGAGAAAACAGTCAACAGGAAACTGACACGATTCATTGAAGAAAACGCCGTCCTCGACCCGTCCCAATCCGGATACCGAAGCAACCACAGCACAGAGACCGCCCTACTCGCCGCCACAGACGACATCCGCACCCTCCTGGACCAAGGCCACTGCGCAGCCCTCATCCTACTCGACCTATCAGCGGCCTTCGACACCGTCTCCCATCGCACACTAGTCGTCAGACTACACGACGCAGGCATACAAGGAACAGCCCTGGACTGGATCCGATCATTCCTCACCGGAAGAAGCCAAAGGATCAGACTCCCACCCTTCCTCTCCGACCCCACGAAAATCACCTGCGGAGTCCCACAGGGTTCATCACTGAGCCCCACCCTCTTCAACATTTACATGGCCCCCCTCGCAGCCATTGTCCGACAACACGGCCTCAACATCGTATCCTACGCCGACGACACCCAGCTCATCCTCTCCCTCACCAAAGACCCCACCACTGCCAAACTCAACTTCTAGAAAGGAATGCAAGACGTCGCAGTCTGGATGACCAACAGCTGCCTGAAGCTCAACGCCGAGAAGACAGAAGTCCTCGTCCTCGGTACCACCCCTTCTGCATGGGACAGCACCTGGTGGCCGACCGCCCTTGGAAGCCCACCTACCCCCTCAGACCACGCCAAGAACCTCGGCATCGTACTCGACTCATCACTCTCCATGAACCGACAGGTCAACGCCGTAACCTCCAGCTGCTTCAACACCCTCTGCATCCTCCGCAAGACCTTCAAGTGGATCCCCCTGAGTCAAGGAAGACAGTCACCCACGCACTCATCACCAGCAGACTGGACTATGGAAACGCACTCTACGCCAGCATCAACAAGTCCCTACTCCGCAAACTCCAGACAGTACAGAACACCGCCGCCAGACTCGTCCTCGGCATCCCCCGACACGAACACATCAGCCAACACCTATGAAGTCTCCACTGGCTCCCCGTGGAGAAAAGAGTCACTTTCAAAATCCTCACTCACGCCTACAAATGCCTACACAACAATGGACCCAAATACCTCAACGACAGAATTAACTTCCACGTACCCAAAAGAAACCTCCGATCTTCCAACCTCGCACTGGCCGAAACCCCGCGCATCCACAGAGCCAGAGCAGGCGGAAGATCCTTCTCTCACATTGCAGCCAAGACCTGGAACGAGCTACCGGCAGACATCAGATGCGCCCCCTCCCTGAACACCTTCAGGAAGACCCTCAAGACCTGGCTCTTCGGCTAAACAGATCTGCGGACCCCCTCCTCAGCGCCTTGAGACCCTCACGGGTGAGTAGCGCGCTTACAATTCCCTGATTGATTGATTGATTAAGTGTTCATAAAATGTTATGCATTTAGTAAATTAATTACATGGGGCCTCATAACTGTAGTTTATTTAGTATGAGTACAAATTAGATAAAGATAAAGCTGAATTTCAGAGGAGTCAATACATTTCAAAAAGCAGACGAATGTTACATAGATCTTAGATTACAATATATAAAAATCTGAAAATGTGGGTTGGTGTTATGAGGCGATGTCGAGAGAGATCAGTTACAATACAAATGCTTTCAGCCTCAAATACCCTGATTATGGTTTCCACAATATATATTAATATTCAGCGTGTTGACCCTGCCAGGCTTTACTTAGATATTGAACCATTTTTTAAAGACAGATAATCCATTATAGCAGTCCTTTGTGATATGGCAGGCTATATTGGGGCATTTCAGATTCACACTACTGCTAATTAGGGTGTTTGCCGCCCTCTGCAGAAGACAGATTAAGCTAACAAACTATCTGGCTCCTGCAAACAAAATAAAGATCTCTAAAGCAGATTCATATTCATGATCTCACTTGGTTATATTTGACAACAGGCAAGAGTAGGCCAGAACAATATCAGTCAAATGTAAGTCGTACCGGACTTGTGATGACTCTGCCCCAGCCCAATAGGCCAATTAAAGCACTATGTCATAGGGGAATCTGGAGATTTTCTGATTGGACATTGCTTCTGAATGCCTGATGGGTTTAGGTAGTAACAATCACATATGCATCAGGCATAGGAAAGGTAATGAAAGTTTCTGGCTTAGGAGCAACATAAATCAATGTTCTGCACAGTTCCAATATTTTCACACAGCCAATTTGTGTTTGGCATACCATATATGAAAGGGGAGAATGGAGTTCAGCTAATGCCCATTGAATTATTGACCTCGCAGCTGTGACTGCAAACTAGTGTTCGTACCACCGTTCACATCAGCTCCTCACACACAACACTTTGATGTCCCACATGGGTCCATTATGTTCCCTCTTTTATTCAACATCTACCTAACGCCTTGACCAAACCGAAGTAAAGCATTCAACCATACCCAGGGGCTCAATGTTTCAATATTTTACAGTAATAAAATTAAGTTTTTCTTAGAGCCTCACTATCCCAATGGGAGCTTTTCTCTGTTAGAGTCAGAGTTGTCCTAAACCCAGTCTGTTCCCATTCCTTGTGATTGATTACAACTATGCAAATAATTTTAAAAATGGATGGCCTGGAAGACCTTGATAATTTAAAACTTGATGACTGCCTTTGGCCATAAATTCATGGATGATGAATAACCATCTAAGTCTCAATACCAGAGATTTTGACCTGCTGACAATGCAAAAATACAGCCTACTGCCATGTAGCCTAAGGAACATGAGGCCCCTCCAACAATATTAAGAGATGTCAGAAAGCTTGGCGCACTTGCATTTTTCATACGCAAATACAACTCCTCCAAAATGCTTGAGCAAGATATCTTCTCCACCTTGATCCAAGAGAACACATGACTCCAGTCTTGCAATCATTCCACTGGCTACCTATAGCTAGAAGGGCAATGTTCAAATCACTTTACAATGTCCACAGAGCCTCCCAAGGAAAAGGACCTCTATACCTACAAGTTAAATTCAAGTAACAAAAATAAAACAGGGGGGGGCGTGGCCAACAAGATGGCCAAATAAGACATACTTTTTGACGCTCCTGCTGGCGACAGGGAGATCCGTTGTAATCCTGCGATGCAAAGCTAGCATTGGCCCCACAGTCAACGCCACAATCAGGTGTTTATCCAGAGAGGTGGTCGGAATGGAGGAATTGACCCTGGTCTCCCCGTGGAGAAGGAGGAATCACACTGAAATAGCAGAGGTGGAGGAGCTATCTTGGGCGGATTGAGGCAGGATCTGTGACACAACATGAAGTGGTGCGGCGGGTACTGGAGACCACTGTGTGGCGCTGGAGTGGAGGCGGGCCACGCGACGGTTGAATCCTACTGCAGATTGGGTGAATGGACTCCCTTGTCTGAGGATCACGTGAGGGACCGTGCTCCCCTCGCACACAAGGCCGTCCCTGAGATTGGGTTGGGAAGCGTACCTGCATTGCTGGCAGCATAGAGGAGGCTGAGACGAAGCGGCCGACTCGGGGAGGCTAAGGGCTGCTCTGAGCAGGTAGAGGCGGGTCTCGGCAGAGTGATGGAGTTTCCCTGACATCCTGCACCGCTCGCTGCGGTGAGGGTGGCTGGCCCTCTGCACCCTGCTGTGGCTGTGAGTCACTGTGTTGGAGATCTAGGTGGACCAGCGGAGAGCAAGAGGAACAGCAGAGGATCATGGCACAACTGTCCTCCGGGCCGCAGTACGTCTGGGCCCTGTTGCTGATCTGGACGACAGGGGAGGCAGCCTCGGCTCCCTGCACAAGAGGTGGGCCCGACCTAGATAGATTTTGTTGTGCATCCGAGGCCTACCAAGAACTTGGGAGGATCTGGACTGACCTGTCTTGGAATAGGGGGACACACCAGTACAAGCCTGCCCCCGGGATAACGATATGAAGACATAGCATGGGCCCTGCAACGAGAACGCTGGGAGGCATTATAAGGGCAAATGCCTCAGTTGCTGATGGCTTGACTCCCTTCTGGTCATCATAGGAGCAAAACAAGCACAGCCCCTCCGTACATCTGATGCCAATCATTGAGACACCAGAGGTATGGCCTGCTGGTGAGTGGGAGACTCTGCAGGGGAACAGAAGACACAGTCACTTCGAGTGAGGGTCACCTGATGTCCGGACCCCTAGAGCAGGAAAGCTGAAGGGGTGTGTGCCTCGGCCGGGTTCCTCCGGAGCCTAATACTACATGTAGAGGAGCAAATTCCTATTTTAAGAAAAGGGACACAATAAGAAACAGAGGACCTCCGAATACAGCTCCATACTAGTTTGGACGCCTAGAGTATTAAATAGGTGAAGAGTGACTCAGGACTGGTGTAAAGACTGCTCCTGTCCCAGAAGTACATATAGGGGGTCAAGACAATATGGTGAAACATAAGAGCAACTGAGTTCAGGCCAACAAGATCCTGAACTATGCACAGCCTCTACCCCAGGGATCAGACAAACATGAGCCGAGTGCGGAGGAACATGGGGAGGGAGCCCCAAACTCGATCCAGTGAGACCCTTCCTTAACGGATATCTTGGCAGCGATTCAATCTACCAGAGATGACATGGTGAACAGAATAAACATGGTAGCCATTGATGTCAACCTCCTACGCTGCAACCTGTGTAAGGTCTCTGATAGGGTCACAACGACCGAATAACAGATAGAGGTCCTCCAATCAGAGGTTAAATCACTAAGGGAAACAGTCATTGACCTACAGAAAAAGGCGATCAAACTTGATGACCGTGCAAACGATCAGAAGGGTCAGTCGAGAAGATTCGTGGGATTCGTGAGATTCGTGGGATTTCAAACGTGCACAGGGTCCATTGGCTGAGCTGTTTCTGGAGGACTGGATCACCAAGGTACTTGCCCCCAAGAGGTTGTCCAAATTCTTGAATATTGAAAGGGATACAGAATATCTATAGCATGTTTACAGGAAACTCATGTCTGGGGTGATACACTACCCTGTATAAGACGCAGGTGGAGAGGGCAGATATATGCCAGTTCTGCCACCTTGAGAGGGATTTTAAGGTACAGGAAGGGAAACTGGGAGACATAGAGGCGAGTCTCCCCACAGCCCCTCACCTTATGGACAAATGGCGCACAGACCGTGGGGTGTTATTGGAATCCCTACGCCACCTAGAAAAATTTAATTATACCATGTACCGGCAATGCTTGCATATGGAGGGAGATAGATCAGGGGCCTTACTTGCTAAATTAATAAAGGGAGAGACACCAGTGTCCCCCATAACGCAAATGCAGTCATTAGATGGGACCATGGTATATAACCAAACGGAGATCCTGGGTATCCTAACAGATCAGCTAGCCAAAGTATATACAAAACAGCTTTCTCCACCACTGGACCAGATTGAAGAGTTTCTAGCCACCCTGGATCTGCCCCGATTAGAGATTGAGGCGAGTAGGCTGTTAGACACCCAGATCACTAAAGAAGAACTTATGGAGGCCATACGGGGGTTAAAACCAGCCAAAAGCCCAGGGTGTGATGGGCTTCCGTCCGAGTTCTATAAGAGGTTTGCACCCTTGGTGATTGACCACCTCTTGGAGGTATACAATGAAGCCCTAAAGACACAGATCCTACCGGCCCCTATGAGGGAGGCTCTGGTGGTCATGATCCCTAAGGTAGACAGAGACCCCCAGTTGCTGAGTTCGTACCAACCGATCTCCCTGTTAAATTTAGATATGAAAATCCTGAGCGGGATACTGGCGGCTCGACTTCTGCCACATATGCCTTACCTGATACATCCAGACCAGGCTCGATTTGTCCCCAAACATAGTACTGCCCATAACCTGCAGAAGCTAGCACACATATGGCACTCCCCATCCCTGGACAGGGAGGACCATGCTTTGGCACTGCTGGACATAGAACAAGCTTTTGATTCAGTGAACTGGTTCTATATCTGGGAGGTCCTGCGAGTAATGGGGGTAGGGACGGTTTTCCTTAAGTGGTTACAACTGCTATATACTGCCCCCCCACGCCAGGGTACAAATGGGTGGATGGTCATGAGGGCCTTCGCGCTGCGGCGTGGCAGTAGACAGGGGTGCCCGATGTTGCCGCTTCTTTTTGCGGTGGCAATGGAACTGTTAGCGGCGGCTCTGAGGGAGAAGATGGGTAGGTCGGGGATCCCGCTGGGTGACACTAATCATGTGGTCTCTATGTATGCAGATGATATTTTAGTGTATATTCGGCAACCCGCGCAGGCAGTCCCTACATTATTAGACACACTACAGGGGTTCGGCGAAATTTCAGGACTTAAAACAAACCCCAGTAAATCGAAGCTACTCCTGATTGGACGGCTGGTCCTAGAGCCACGCGAGATGTTACCGGTGGTGGGGCTTCCATGGGTGGAGACCGAACCCAAATATCTGGGAATTAGGCTGGTGCGCACTCCAGAGAGATTTTATTTATTTATTTATAAAGTTTTATATAGCGCGAACATGACCCACGGGGGTATCAGAGCACTTTACAGAATACAGTTGTTGCGCCATACAGTACAAAAGAGGTATATAGGAGTATATGGGTGGCATAGGAGACTAGTAGTTATTAAGGAATGATCCAAGAGGGAATCAAAGCGCTTTACAATACACAAGTTATTACATATTAGGTGGTTGAGGTAGTATGCATACATTCGATATAAGTCATTCGGTACAAAAGAGGTAGACCGTGGTATAAGGGTAGCATAGGATAATGGTAGACATCATAGAATTACAGTCTTAGGATATGAGTTTGTTCATTAGGAGCAGTTTTACTTCTTTTTGAAGGAGGTAAAGGAAGTGATCCCGCAAACCACTGGCGGTAGGGAGTTCCAAATCTTCGGAGCGATCCCTGAGAATGCTCTGCAATCAGTTCTCTTTGTGGAAGGATTGTGGTTTCAGTAGTAATGAACTCGCACTACGCAATAGTCTGCATCCTCCTGAACGCTCAAGCTTTCGTGCTAAGTAGCTGGGGGTATTGCTATGCAGGGCTTTGTGGGTCATGCAGGCGATCTTTAGGTGTATTCTAGCCTCGTAGGGTAGCCAGTTCAAAGCTTTCAAGGTTGGAGAAATGTGATTATTTCTTTTAGTTCCTGAGACCAATCTGGCCGCAGCGTTAAGCGAAGCCCTCAGAGGGGCAAGCTTGTATTTGGGAAGACCGCATAGGGTGGTGCTTCCATAGTCCAATCTTGGTAGCACTGGGGCTTGAACCACCATTTTTAAGTCGTTATGTGGGAGGAAGGGCTTGAGTTTCCTTAGTATGCTCATCTGATGATTAGCTCCCTTGGTGGCAATATTGATTTGCCCCTGCATGTTCAAGTGTTTGTCTATGGTGACTCCCAAGGATTTCGCAGAGTCAATGATGTGAGGAGCACAGTCAAAGGAAGTAAGATGCTTCAACCATAAGTCTATCTTGGGTGTGTGATTGGGAGGGGAGATGAGAAGGAATTCCGTTTTTTTGGTGTTGAGCATGAGGTGGTTGTCAGTGAGCCAACTTTGAGTATTCTGTAGAATAGCGTTGAGGGAGATGAAGTCTTCTGGTTGGGAGATTTTCATATACAGTTGAGTGTCGTCTGCATATAGGTGATATAGAATGTTCGCAGAGTTCAGTGCGTTTGCCAGGGGTTCCATGAGTAAATTGAAAAGGATGGGTGAGAGTGCTGAGCCCTGTGGAACCCCTATGGTGACCATGGAGGGTTGAGAGAGTGAATTCATCGTCTTAATTCTTTGTGTTCTGTTATTTAGGAAGGAGGTGAACCATTGTAGCACTGAGCCAGTTAGGCCCATCCTTCGTTCCAGTAAGGACAGTAGGTTGTCATGCTTAACCGTATCAAAAGCAGAGGCTAAGTCAAGAAGTATCAATAGGCATGATTCATTGTGGTCAAGCATTTTTAGGATGTCGTCCATTATGTGGGTGAGTGCAGATTCAGTGCTGTGACCATGCCGGATGCTGGATTGGTGTTTGTCTAGGAGGTTGTAATTCTCGATGTGGTTGCATAGTTGTATTTGCACACATTTTTCCAGCAATTTCGCCAGAGTGGGGATGTTGGATATAGGGCGGTAGTTGTTGGGATCAGTGGGGGGGGGGAGTCAGACTTCTTTAGTATAGGTGTGACCTGCCCTATTTTGAGACAGTCCGGTATGGACCCTTGTCTCAGGGAGGCGTTCACGATCTTTGACCATAGGGGAAGAATAGAGGTTTTTATCATTTTGAATAAAGAAGGAGGTAAGTGGTCTGAGAAGTGATTTGAGGGGTTAATCGTTAGAAGAGTGTTGTAGATTTCTTGTTCAGGGATGGACGAGAAGGTGTGCCAGGAGGCATTGTTTTTTGGGATTTCAGTCGGAGTAATAAAATGGACCTTGATCTGAGAGTGAGATTTATCATCAAGGGCCATAGTTTGAGGGAGGGCCTTCTTAGATTGGATGTTGAGTTCAATGGATTTTGTTTTTTCTAGGAAGAAGTTGGCCAGCTCATCGCAGTTAGGTGTAACCGAGTCGCTTGGTTCCAGGGAGTTTGGCTTGTTGCACGCTTGTTGTTTGACGATTTCGAATAGTTTTTTGGGACGGTTGATGGCTTGGTTCAGCTGGGATTTGAAAAAGTCTGCTTTAGCCTTTAGATCTTCCTATTGAATGAATTCCTCAGCACTCTGAGTTGATATAAGTGCTCAATGGAGGGTGCTGATTTCCATAGTCGCTCCGCTGATCTTAGCTTTCGCCGTTCCGAATTCAGATTCTCATTGAACCATGGTTTGGAGAGTTTGGAGGAAACGTTTTTTTCCTGGATGGGCGCTGCAGAGTCAAGAATTTCAAGCATTGTGGAATTGTTAAAGACTGTAAGGTCGTGGACGTCTGCCATGTCTGTTGAGGGGGTCAGGGCGGAGTTGCATCGGTTTACTAGGTCGATGGGGTTGATATTTTGTATATTCCTTTTCCATTGTTTTGTTTTTGTGGGTTGACCACTTTTAGGACTTACCACAATATTGATGGAGAAGAGAATGCTATAATGGTCTGTCCAGTCACATGGGGTGATGGATTCTAAAGATACCGTGTTCATTTTAGCTATGATGAGGTCTAGTGTCTCTCCCTTGTTGTGGGTTGGAATGTCACATAGTTGGGACAGATCCTGATTTGCCAGAAAAGATTTAAGACAACTGACACCAAGATCACCTGAGTTATTCCAGTGGTGATTGAAGTCGCCCAGGAAAATCTGTGGTACTTGTGAGTTGTCATTGTATGTTATAACTTCCATTAGCTCATCGATGAACATCAAATTATCACCGGGGGGGTGATAAATTATGTGAAGTTTGCAGGCGAGGCGCTTGTCATCAGAGATGTTGATACAGAGATATTCGCAAGAGGATAGAGAGATGAAGTCTGCTTGATTGACTGCGATAGTGTTTCGATAAATGCAGGCTAGCCCGCCACCGGGTTGCATGTTTCTGTCTAGACGGATTAGGTCGTGGCTAGGGGGTACCAGTAGGTCCAAGATGGGAGAGGAGGAACTGTTTAGCCATGTTTCGGTAAGGACGATAATGTCAAGATCATTCGCGAGGATGAAGTTGTAAATGTCAGGGGCATGTTTGTTAGCAGATCTGCAATTGATGAGTGCACATTTCAGCTTGCTAGTCAAATGGGGGGGAGTGGTCTGTACTATGTTGATATTTGTGAGGTTTTCTCTATTAATGGATCTGTAGTTGTGAGTGGGTTCTCTGAAGGGGTTGGTTTGAATGGATTGGATAGTGCCACAACAAGACTCACCGATGGCTGTCTGGCTTGCATAGGATATGCAGAGGTCATCAATGTCATTGTCCGATAGTACAACAGTTGCCCTCCTAGGACGAGATGGGCCATTGGGGGAAGGTATCTTATACTGTCTGGTATCCTCTAGGTGTGAGTTCTTGGTGATATATCTGCTAGTTTGGTGACTGATTCGGTTCACGGTGGCACTAGTAGCTCTGTGTGTGTTTAGGAGTTCTTTGGTGATGGTTGATAGACTTTGCATTTCAGCCTTGAGATGGGCTAGGCTGCTGGCTAGCTCATTGAATCGTTCGATCCAATCAGCGTTGGGATAATTAGATGTGTGTGTAGGTGTGGGTTCTATTGTAGCGGGAGGTCGGCAAATAAGGTTTGGTTGCAAGGGTATCTCATTATCTGGTTGCCTGGGGATAACGTTATTAGGGATTGAAGGGGTTAGTTGATCATGGATGTTCGTTGTAAGGTCCGAATCAGTGTGTGAGAAGGCCTTTGGATGTGACCGCATGATAGGGGCCGACGCATGTGATTGGGGTATGGTCAATGAGTGGGGAGTGCGTAAGGGTGGAGTGAGTATCAGGGGTGATGGGAACCGATCAGGTAACGGGGTAGGCGATAGGTTGTGGGGAGCTATGCATGCCAGCTCAGGTGGAGATGGGGAGAGAGGGATGTCGTGGGTAGAATCCAGGTTGGTGAATTCTTCCGTAGACACCAGGGATATCAATGGTGTATCTGCAATGTGGTGGCTGGTCGCTAAGAGTAACCCTGTCCCTCCTGGGCCAAGGGATCCCGGTGTGGTTGAGATCGATGTGAGATATCTTAAGCTTAACATAGGGAAGGTAGTAGAAGGAATACGGGGTTCGGTGCGTTTTTGGCAGGAGTTGCCTCTGTCCCTCATGGGCAGGATCGCAATTACTAAAATGATAATCTTACCCCGATGCTTATACACGGTACAACACTCGATCTATAAAATCCCTAATCATTTTTTTAAAACATTAAATAGGTTGTTAGTAGAACTTTTATGGGGCTGTCAACGGGTTAGCTTGATGATATTACAGAGAACGTGGCAGAGGGAGGGACTGCCTAGAATTTTATTATATGGCTTCCCAATTGCAGCATGCAGTCCACTGGCTAGATGAAACTGATAATTGGGAGAGGAGGCTCCTGGCGGGAACCTTCACGGGAGGCTAGCTTCTGATGTTGGGAGCGAGGGTCCCCCTTGCTTGCCCCTACATAATTCGTCACGTTGCAGAGGTCTGGGAACATACAGTTAGAAAGGTGATAGGTCAGGCGCCATATGCCCCAGATATGCCACTATGGGTGATACAACCCTTCTCCAAAATTACAGACTCTATGTTGGTCCGTAGGTGGAAAGAGGGTGGTTGCCTAACAATGGGTGACCTTTTCAAAAATAAACAATATATAACGCGAGAAAGTGCGGAGGCCACCTTTGAATTAGGGAACGGGCAGTTCCTGCAATATAGGAAGATCTCCCAGGTGGCTCGGGAATGATGGTCCTCATTTCAGGAGGAGTCCCCTATTGCAAATGTGCTCCATGTAATGCTCTACATGGCTCAGGGACGCCGACTTATTTCCCACCTGTACCGGGCAATTCAGGATGATAAGATGCACCAGATACTCCCTATTCAAACACGGTACGAGGCAGTTGGGGAGGACCCCCTGACAACCCAGGATTGGATTAAAATACATGAAGGGGTTAAGCGAGTGAGCTTGAATACTCAGTTTAAACTAGTGCAATATAACTTTGTACACCAAACTTACCTTACCCCCAAAAGACTGAGTAGAATTTACCCAAATCACTCAGTGCATTGTCCCCACTGTAATGACGTAGACGCGGACTTCGTACATATGGCCTGGTCCTGCTCAGTTCTGGCTCCTCATTGGACTGAAATTTTAACCAAGCTGAAAGAAGCTACAGGGTGGGAGGTTCCCAGAGAGATTGGTACGGTGCTGTTAGGTGTATTTCGAACCCCAAGAATGAGAAACTCAGTAGGAAATTTGTGATGCTTGTACTTGTACTTGCAAAACGCCGAATTGCCATTTCATGGATGAGCCATACTCCACCGAGGACAACAATGTGGGTAAGGGATGTATGTGAATGGGCAACGGCAGAGGCAGTCCGAATGAAACAGGTTAGGCGCGACGAAAAAGTAGATGGTGATCTACAAGCCTGGGAGACAATGTTAAGGGATATCTGGCATGCACAGCCGCCCACCATACCCCCAGGTCTAGATCCTGCTGTTAGGAACACCCCTCAGATGACTGGGTAGAGATGATTACTAACAAAACAAGACATGAGTTGACACTTGATGGGCGCCATACCCGAATCAAGAAGAGATGTAGCGCTGGCATAATGACAAGGAAGAGGGTGGGAAGGGAGTGGGTACATAGGGAGGTTACCAGACTCTGTTGGCAAAGAATGCACTGTTTGAGAATAATACAACATATATGTTTGGAAATATAATGAAGAGATACTTGACTGTTTGTTAATGCTCCAGATGGAGACTGGAAATGTCTTCTTTCTACTGCGATGTCTAAAATATGCATCTATGCTGAACATCCTTTGCATGTGTTTAAAATGCCAATAAAAATATTTTCGAAAAAACAAAACAAAAAAAAACAGGACACTGCATGCCAGGCTTGCATCACAAATCATCATACCACCTTAATATAGAGATCCCTAGAAGTCACTGCTTTCTCAGTACAAGCCACCAAACTCTGGCACTCACTACCAGCCAGCTTTTGAAGCATCCAGAAGCATACACACTTCAGAAGTCAATTTGAAATCATGGCTGTTTCCAAGACAACTACACTATCCCATATCTTGGCAACAGAAAACAGAAAGATAGTCACGCCCACAAGAACAATCTTGAGTTTACAATCCATAGATTGTAAATAACCCAACCAACAGACCACTTTTGATAGGCAGGTAAGTTAAGGAGGGCTAATCTATAGTTCATCGTGGTATTTTATAGTTATGTAATTCCATATGTAAGATTTTTGACCCATACTAATACTAATAACATAACACTAAGAGGTCGGCAGCCAACTGCAATTTGCACCTCTTACATTCATATAAGACAAATCTTCTATGAGGATTATCCATCACTTTGTACTGTGTGGCCAAGAAATCAGTCATCATCTAAAGAACAGGCATGAAATAACTGAAAAGATCTGTCAAACACTGATGGTCAATCAGAGAACTTTAATCTAGTCCACGACTGCAGGTCCCAAATATCTCTACACTATGGCTGCTTCTTTACATCTCACAATGGCACTCAGGTTTGGGATGATAATAACAATGCCCATCCCAGCAGATCGCTCCACTTCTCTCTCCCTCTAACCATGCCAGCTCAGGCTGACAAAATTTCTAATTGGACAACCCAGTGTAGTAACCAGCTAAGCAGACTATAATCATCAGAAATACCAGAAAGGGAGCTTCAGCACTGTTCAAAGCTGTCAGCATAATAAAAAAACAAAAACTGCACCTCTGTGTCTCTTACACTTCATCATCCACCACACTGCTATGCGCTGCGTCCCATAACACGATAACCGCGCCTTGTGGTCATCACGCACAACATGGAAGCACTTAACACATAGTATAACAAAACAAAGTCAACAAACACCCTTCCAACCACACACTTTATATTGTAGCTTGCTGCCCATGTGGGTAAGCACTTTAGTGCCCCACAAAGGAGTAGTAACCGCTATACAAATACTACAATTCAATGTAATACAATACAATACAATATTTATCATTCCTGCATTGCCAAGATTTGTTTTCATCCTATTAAAATCTTTGTTTCCATCACACATTAGAATTACATACAAAATGTGCTCAATTTTTGCTTCCATAACGTCTGAAATATTTTGAAATATTTGAACAGTTCTTTTATAGGTTTTTCATTTTTTGTGTATTAGAAACAAATTGACATTCTACAATCTTTGTCACACAGTTCACTTTAGAAAATTCTCTCACTTTGCAGTCAGAGAAAGAAAGTAAATAACATCACCATTTTGTCAAAAGACATAGTCTGACATTTAACCTCTTTGAACACGGCAAATATGACAAGATAAAAACAACATTTTAAGTAACTTTTATTGCTCATTCTCCTTCTGAAATCCAGCATTGATTTTTAGGGGTGCTGCAGCACCCCTCACCCACACGCCTCTATTTTGTTAGATAAAATTAGTTTTGATAAATACTGTGCCAGCTGCCTTGGTAATTTGGGGGGTGGCAAAGCTTATTAAGGGCCTGCCCGGCCCTCAAATGTCCCCATGGCTATGTCCCTGTTTAGTGCTCAGTGATTCAATCAGCCAAACTTAATCTATATGTGTTGATTAAAATGTATCTGATGCTGGCCACTGCCTATCATAAGTTAGTGGTTTAAGCAGTGGTGATATCTAGGTTGCAACACTGCATGACAATGTATTTGGTTCTTCTAAGAGATAAAAAATGACAAATGGTACAGCACTGTCCGTTCCATTTATTCCTTAAAGAAAAATGACCATGTGCATGTGTTAAAAGCTGAATTGCTCTAGATGAGTAGGTAGCAGCAAATTATATATAGGTCCCTACCTTGCTAGGAAGGCTTTGAACAACAAGGGACCAAAATATATGACTGACCTTCATACTTAACCCCAACCATCCTCCTTTGCCAAGTCAAGACGAGATACTGCATATTCCAAGATGATGACTGGTTAAATTCAATGGTAAATTTACAAAGGTCACAATGCAATTTCAGTTTTACATAGCGTGAACTCGACCCAAAGGTATCAAATCGCTTTACATGAGCACCAATTGCATTACAGATGGACACGTTCATTTTTTGGCATGGGGAGATTAAGTGATTTGCCCAGAATTACAGGATGTCACAGATCTGCCCAGAATCACAGAATTGCCCCAAGACCCGAACCTGGTTCCCAGATTCAAAGTCGGCCGCTCTAGCCGCTAAACCACACTTTGAACAAACTTGCGAAAAAATTAGGGGAGAACAAAACATGATGGCCTTAAAAAAGCTGAAACAGCATTTACTGCAAACCTGAGTATTGTACTCTGTATTTCTTACATTTTTGTACATAGGTCTAGATTCAGCCGGGGCCTGTCCGAATGGGCAGAAGGGCCATGCACCCTCACCTTTTGCCCAACAAGAAGAGTGTCTGTCAGGCTGAGCAAAGGTTAGCCTGAAAGACACTCTTTATTTTCAGGTCAGGCAGCCCAGCTAGACATGAGCTAAATGTGCAGGCTCCTGGCTGCCTGAGATGAACTTTGCCGGGCCAAAGATGTCACAGCTCCTGTGGGCGTGACATCTCCAGCCTGGCAAAACACCTCAAGGCCCTCCCCCTTATGACAAGGGGGAGCATCACTGATTGCCTCGGACCTGGGAGCTTCAGTTTTAAGCCCTGAAGTGCCCAGGGTCGAGTATCAATTACTAACACCTCGTCACAGGATTGGGTGGGGTCAGCAATTCTCCCTGACCCCATCCCACTCTATGATGAGGTAGGGTAGTCAGCAGTATCAACCCTCCTGGGACCTCCAAGGCAGAGCTGCGCAGGTAAGTGTGATTTTTTTTACTGTGATTTTTTTAATGTTTGGTGGATGCGTGCATGTATATATGAATATTTGAGAGTGAGTGTGGTGAATGGACGTGTGTGTGTGTGAATGCATGGGTATGAGTGAGTGAGTATGGGTGTGTGTCCTGTACACCCACTCCCTGCTAAAATTACCAGCCACCACTGTCTAGATTTATTGTAGTTTTGAAGGTTTGAATGATGTAAGAAGTGTGTTTTGCAGCTTTCATGTTTTTCTGTTACTGCTTTTGGTTTTTTAGGGGACTGGTTCATTTTAATGTATTTTCTATATAAAATATGTGCATATCTTGTTTGTTACTGATTTTGTACCTTGAAGCTTGGTGTTCTATCATTGTTGGTGCACAATAAATACTAATTCAAAAATAATAATAAAATCAAAGAGTGGTCTGTCTCCTATGGGATGCTAATGTTACTCTGTTTGCTGAATGCAAGAACGTATTCTCTTGTGCCTTGATTCCTAGTTAGCTGACATGAGCACTGACTCTCAGTTTGACTCCTCGGTCATCTGCTCTTCGACAACTCCTTTTTTGAGGAAATTTCTAAGTTTGTCAAAGTTTTCTCTCTCCCTTGAGCACACCCAATCCACAATTTTAGAAGGTCTTTCATAGGAAGAACGTTTTGAGGCTGCAGGTGGAATCTCACTAGCTGCAGCAGCACCTCTCTAGCTGCTTTTCCCAGAGTGGACCAAGCCCCCAATTCTATTATGAAAGGTGCTATGGCAGAAGAAGAGGCCATGCTTGAGGCAGAGGTGCCTATGCCCTCCTGAGCCTAATCCAGACCTACTTCTGGGGAGTGTTTTCCTCTCCTCCTTCATCTCCCCCTTATACCAGAGAGTGGTGTATATTTACTTATTTCTGCCTGTGAACTCCCTTTTAATGTAGATTTGCTTGTTAGGCTCATCATTACCGAAGGCCTCTTCTGTAGTTTATAATGTATAACTGCTTTGTGCTATTTCTTTCACATGCATTTACAATACAGCAATGCTTTGTTATTCTTTGATAGTGTATTTCTAGCTTATATGTTATATATTCATGAAGTGTGACATTTAAGAAAAGCACTGTGACTTTGGATGGCTATACAAGAATTAACATGCTTTGATTCTCACCTTTCATCGCAGATGACAGGTTTAATTTTTCCCAAAATAAGGTCGGAAATATTATATAAAGCATGTTTACAAACCTCTCACGGAGAGGAGCTACATCCATTCCAGACAGAGCATCTACAACAAACAGCACCAAGATCACGGTTTTCACTTTTGAGAATTGCGGCATAAAAAAAGATGAGATCTAGCCTCCCCATGGGCAGACAGAAAACTGGAAAAATATGAGCATTGAACAGGTAGGCATGTGCACCATCTAGGAAGGTCTTATTTTTTGCAAGATTTTGGTGCTAGTGTAGACATTAGCTAGGACTAGGAAAGAAGGGATTCCACCATAGATTGTCACATTATAAGCTGTCAGTTTTCATATTATTCACATGTTGTGTTGTTATATTACTCACCAATATTGTTGTTTCTGCAATTAAATGTTTACATACATACTGTCACAAACTCCTTCCCGCAAGAATTAAAACAAGTATTAAAAGTCCAACTCATCAGCATATTTGTACCAATAATGTTCCAATGCTTAAGCTACAAGATATGTTGAATTAATGTAATATCTGTATTGTTGTTGTTTTGTGTGCTTTAACACTTATGCCAGTAGGGGGCTTCACTATGTGACTCATTTGTTTGTGCTGACTCTGATGACTCATTCATTGTTTCCTTTGGCAGCAGGTATCAGGTCTGAACATGCTCAAATGACCTTCTGACCCTCATGACTCACTTGATTGTGCTGACTCTGGTGACTTCATTGTTGTTTCCCTTTGAAAGCAGGTATTTGTTCTGGCACATGATTTAGGGTACTGCAGGGGTCCCCAACCTTTTCTGTAATGAGAGCTTCTTCTGATCAGTGAAAATCCTCGTGAACTACTGAAGGCCAAGAAGCTCACGCATTGTTACCAAACACCCCTTCACCCAGCTTCAATGACTTTAAACCTAATGTCCATGGAGCCCAATACTATGGTTTGAACAAAATACTGTGACTAAGGGTGCTATGATAGGGCTGCCATGTGCGTCAGTGAGTGCATAGTATGTGGGTGATGTATGAATATTTGTGTGAATAAATAGGATATATGTGTGTGGGATACTGAGCGACTGTGTCATTTGTACTTATGGCACAGGACATACTTTTCACCATAGAAATTTAAAGAAAAATGTTCTGCAAAATGTTTGTAAAAAGGAACATTTTTCTGCACTTGATGGAACATTTTTCTGCACTTTATATTTCTCCCATTAAAAAATGGCTGTATTTTTCTCTTATAAATATGGCAGCTTGTCTACGAGCCACTGGGTGCAAGATGTCTGTTGTGTGTAAATGCAACACTATGAAATGGGACAAAATTCAACTGAAGAGTTAACTTTATTTTTATATGCATTACATAAAACTCGTCATTTTAATTTTCTCCCATGTCAAAGTGTCTATACAAAAAGCAGGCATATTACTCCAAGTGGCCTGTATACATGGTGCCGTATTTATAACAGGAAAATACAGTCATTTGTTTAAGTGAGAGGAATTTAAAGTGAAGGAACATGCTTCATAAAACATTAGGACTTAATTAGCCTTAATTTAAAGTAGAGAAAAACATTAAGACAATGTTTCATAGAAACATTTTTCTTCACTTTAAATTTCTCCTTTTTAAAAGAAAATGACTGTATTTTTCAGTTTTATATATGGCACTGTGTCTACCAGCCAGTGGCAGCAAGATTTCTGTTTTGTAAATGTGACATTTTGAAAAGGGAGCAAATTAAAATGAAGTTACCTTAATCATTAAATTAACTCTTCGTTTTAATTTTCTCTGATTGAAAAGCATTCAGAAATACCATTTTGTTATCATGCTCCAATATTGAGTTGAGAACGACTTTTATTTAAGAGTAAAATACCTAAGTGCTTCAGTTATGAACCTCTGTGACCCACATGGGCAATAAATCTGAGGGGAGCACTGCTCATTATCAGGCTCTGCTATCTGCAACCTGATAATAATGTAAACTAAACATAGTCTTTCCTTAACTTTAAAAGGAAAACGCAACACTTATTTATTGTGGTCTTAGCTAAAAATGAAATCAAGGCTGGGAGCTACTCTGAAGGTTTCTACGAGCTACTGGTAGCTCGCGATCAACTGGTTGGAGACACCTGGGGTACCACCTTCTGAGACCACACCACTATTTAAAGAGGTTGTGTCCTTTCAGCTGCGCTTGCTATTCAGGTTTGGTTTTGAAAAAGCTGCCACATCGAGAAGCCAAACACCCAAAAGATTTTCTTGATTTCAGAGAGCTGTTCTGGTCTTATACAGATCAAGGCTGCACGTGTTTCCTGACATCACACTCTCTAACTGCATGCTTTCAGTTCCCGCTCACCTTCTTCAGATGCTCGGATGAGGTACCGCCTTCTGACGCTCAAGCAGAAATTCTTCTGTTGAATTGGGAAAAAACAGTACTCCGGTAAGGTGGCGAGTTGGGGGACATGTATAGGTCTGCACTAGTGGTTAGTGAAGGGAAATCAACCAACCATAGCACGAGAGCCACATTGGGAAGTCACTCCTAGTTCCCAACCAGTAGAGATTTGTCTTTGGATATAATAGGCTTGTTTTGGAAACTCGACTGACCTTGAAAAGAACTGATAAAGCTTGGAATATCAAGAACTTTGTGTCATTTAACATAAGGAAGTGTAATTCTGGACGTAGCTTTCTTAGTGGAAACAACCAGTGCTTTCGTGTGTGAAATGTAAAAACAATTATTTGTGAAAGTAGAACTAAGTATTGTTGACTAACCTTTTTCTTATCAGGTCTCCTTCCCTGCAGTACCCACCCTAACTTCCCTTTCCCCAATTTGGCCACATCGATACTCTGGGGAAATATAAAACTCAGAGTCTGTGCTGCCAGAAGGAAGGCATCTTGAGAGCAGTGCTTGTGAGGAACCAGGCCTGACATATACTGCACTAAAACTGGGCTTTCATATTTTAATAAAGCCTTTAAAAATAACTGTGTGGCTCTTTTGGTGTGTGTGTGTCTTTTGGGGAAAAGTAAACCAGCAAACCACTATAAATATACATATATTCCTGACAAACTCTGGCAAGATCTGATTGTTAGCCCAATACACATTAACTCTAGATAAATTGTGTGAGATGCATCTCTTCCTTTCGCTCAAGCAGGTAAGTTATTACATACCTGTGCTTGCATGAGGGCCAAGAAGGATCTTCTGAGCTGTAGTTACAAGAAAACATTGTAACAACATTACAGCAATTTTCCCATCAATTGAAACAAATTATTTCAGACCCTTGGAGCCTTCAAACTATCTTTCAAACCATGTTAGGCTAATTGATAGACCTTGTCACAACACCGGTTCAGCGACATATCCCACTCACTTAACCTTTTGCTCTTGAAGAGTGTCTTTTTGTGGAGCAAGAGGTTATTGAGCTGTTAAGGAAGGGTTTGTCAATCTGGTTCCTTTTCTAGGATGTATTGTGAGCTTTCTCTACTTGGTCATCACGAAACTGAGACCAGTGATTAACCTAGAATCTCTGAAACCCTGAAATTCCTCCAATTCAGCCTGTCATCTGCTCCTTAATGCTTCACCAATCTTCTTTGAATTGCCATGACCATTTTGAGGACTCACAGTATTCATCTGAACATTTATCTGGCGACATACCCTTGCTGGGTCAGTGCCCAGAGACTCTATCCTTTACCATCCTTCACTGACTGTCAACCTCTTACACTTCCTGGTTCATTGTCAATTTTAAGAAGTCAGTTGATATGCCCTATCCCACAATGGAATTCCTGGGCTTCATTATGGACACCCAATCACATCTCCTGAGGTTTCCCTGGGACAAACTTCATTGGTTAAAGATGGGGTTTCTTCTGGCCTTTACTCACCCCTCCCTATCTCTAAGAGAGCTTGCCAGCCTTGTAGGCCTCCTATACTACTCCATTAAGGCCATCTTCCTGCATGCTGTATACTACAGGGCCTTACAGAGATGGAATGCCCTTCATGTTCAGAGAAGCCTCTCCTATTCTGCACAGGTCACTCTTGATAAGGAATGCTTGAAGGAGTTGGGCTGATGACTAGCCGATTTGGAATCCTGCAACTGGAAAGTCATTTCAGCTTCACACCGGACTTGATTATCAAATTGGATACCAGGAACCTGAGCAGGAAAACCAGCCTTCAGGACAATCCACCAGGAATCCTGGTCCCAGATAGAGTCCTACCCTCATATCAACTGTCAGGAACTGCTTGCCAGAGCCATTGGAATAAATAGTTTCCTGGAAAAAATCAATTGCTCTGTTTTGCATCTTATGGAAAGCATCTTCAATAGACTAGATGGACCAGGTCCAAGAGGTTGGCTGTTCCATCTCAGGACATATGGAATTTCTTCTTTGATGTGAAGCTCAAATCATAGTGGAGTATCTTCCTGACAATTCCATCTTGGAGGCAGGCTGGTTTTCCCAGTACCTACAGAACTCCAGCAACTGGATGCTAAACTATCAAATCTACCTAACAATTCAGTTTCTGTGGGGCCCACTCGAGGCAGACTTTTTTGCCTTGTGCCACAAAAAAGAATTGGAGACATTTGTGTCAACGTCCGACTCAGAAGTGCAGGAGGTAGATTCTTTTCTCCAGGATTGGGCTCCGAGCCCTGGTTACACCTTCCCCCCCTTTGTCCTGATACGTCAGGTGCTGCACCATCTATGCTGGTGTTTAACTCACCTGTCTCTAGTGACTTCCTTTTGTCCTTCCCTGGCTTGGTTCCCTCCCCTTTTGCAGTGGGCAACATATCTTGCTCCACTCCTACCACTCTTGTTGGATGTTCTTCATTATCACTCGAACAACTTCCACAACCAGGTCCTAGAAGGTCATCATTCCCTGTGTGTCTTGCATGTCTCATGAATAAATGCAGAACCAGTGCCTTTTTGAGCAAATCCTTCTGTCTCATAGATTAATCATATGGGCTGCTGCCACCAAAAGTGCTTGGGTTTGTTGGTGCATTGAAGGGAACATGAATCTCCTTGATTTCTCTCCCTGTACCCTAGATAGCATGCCATCCTCCTCTTGACAATAAGAGAAGAAAGTGGTGGAGTGCACTCCCAATTAATACTCAATATGAACAGTGTAGAAAAATCTTCAATGATACATTTTTGCGTGCAAACCAGAAGTGTGCTATGTCCCAATAGCACATCAATATGTCACAACTATCTGGTGCGTCGTCACGCACCAGCTTCATGTTGCACTGCCATTTTGTTCCAGTCTCAACAAAGACAAGAAACTTAAATCCAGTATTTATCCAGGTAGTCCATATTTATTCAAATTTTTTTTTATTTTTTTTTTTTATCCATTTCAAAACAGAGGCACCGTGATTCTGAGCTTCAGATCCTCCTCTTGACACCATACCATCAGACAGATGCCCTTTAATTTGTAGATTAATATAGGCATTCCTCTTTGTCTCCCTCATCCTCATGCTTCTTTAACCTAGGATATTAACAGAGTCCCTTTGGGCTATTCTTGTGCCAGCTAACTGGGATTTTCGCAATCAACATTCTTTGACTAAACTCACTATGTTTCTTTGTTTGAGCTTAATCAAAAGAGTTTCTGATGTCAGGTCTCTCTTTTTCTTAAGTGGTCAATTTCCTCAGGTGGGGTTTTTGACACTTTGGGTGAAACCAAAACAGGCAGCTCCTCAGTCTTATACACATTTTATGAACCATCTGAACCTATGTGTTACTAGCTGCCCCATAGAGCACAAGCTGAGGATGAGTTCTCTCAGACACTGCTCAGTTATGCAGCTACTAATTACCTTTAGAAAGCAGCAACATCCACACTGTGTGGGTGGTTTTAATCATCACAGAAATGGGCATAGACACGTTTTAGTTAAATGCCCATTCCACCAATGGAATTATGGCATCTAAAACCTTTACAGTCTATAGGACATTTTGAAAGCAGCAGTTTGGTCCACCACCACTACATTAAGGACCTCCTACTTTCTACTGATTTAGCATAAAGTGAATATATTGCTTGCCAGGCCTTTAACATGCCATATAACAATGCCTCCTTGCCTGTCTTAACATAAGGATTGTGTAGCCTTTGCAGAGAATTTCTGGATTTTATTAAAGAAAAGGAGGTGGAGATTATTTCTTTCCACACTTTCAGGACACAAACTCTATAGCTTTATGTGCTAAATTGCTTTTTAGCCTAACACTTAACTAAAGCTTGTTCAGATGTATTAATGTTTGTGGTGGTGCATTGCTCCTTCTCTATGAATAGTTCCTGCTCTATGAATATCCTAGTCTTGTCCCAGCAGTGCGAAGATCTGGCAGAATTTTTTCATGAGAAGACTGATAAGATCTACTCTATCTTTGAGACCCAATCCTTCTTGGCAGGGTCTTTCCTGGAAAAGGTTAATCTACACCCCGGAACGTCCAGCCACTGGGGTGAATTTCAAGAATTCACACAAGAAATGGTGGAAAAAACCATGAAGGGGATTAAATCAGACTCTCCATTGGACCCTTGCTCTCATTTTGTTTTCTCGAGGCTAGCCCCAATATTAAGCCCTTATATCACCTGATTGTTCAAGTACTCCCTGAAAAATGCAGATTTCCCCATCAAGCTAGAAATTTACTCTTGTGCTGGCTCTATTAAAGAAGGTTGGAGCATAAGCTGCTGATCCTTCCAACTATCGCCCTATTTTTCTTTTTCCCTATATGGCGAAAGTGCTAGTCAACGCCCAACTCTCAGTTTATGGAAGCCAATAACATCCTGGGCATGTCTTAAACAGGCTTCAGAGTCAACAATTGTACGGAGTCTAACTTGCTGGCGGTAGTGGACATAATTACATCAGTGGCTGATCAAGGCAAGGCTGTCACCCTGATCCTATTAAATCTGCCCCTGCGTTTGATATTGTTTCACATTTCCAGTTAGTCCATAGGATACATGAAGCAGGTCTGCACTCTACAGTGGTTTAGAGCATTTCTTTCTAACAGATCTCATTCTATCTGGCTCCATTTAAATTAACTCCCTTTCAGGCCAACTATGGAGTACCACAGATGTCGTACCTTAGCCCATCATTGTTCAATATCTATGTCGCCCCCTGGCGAGTATTGTTAAGTCCTAGGACTTTGAGACATTTACTTATGCGGAAGATATCCAGCTCATCATCTCTACCAATTAGAGTGAACCTAGAACTCGCGAGAATGTACTGGGGAGCCTTTGTGAAGTGGCTAGCTGGATGTGTTCACATTGTCTGAAGCTGATTGCAGAAAAAACTGAAGTTCTGCTATTTGGAGGGGCAGACAAAGCATGAAATAACACCTGGTGGCCCACCTCTCTTGGTGTCACTCCGCTACCCAGGAGAGCCACCAAGAATTTGGGAGTTGTATTAGACGATTCCCTCTTGATGCAAGACCAGGTAAACTCAGTGTGCTGGAGATGTTTTGGTCTTTTACACATGTTGAAAAAGTTATTCAGTTGGATCCCTATAGCTTGGTGTAGGACAGTTACCCAGGCTCTTATCTTGAGCAGACCGGACTATGGCAATGCCTTATATTTAGGGATGGCTGATTACTTGTTTAGCCGCCTGCAGCTCATACAGAATGAGGCAGTCAGGCTGATCTGTAATAGCCCCAAAAGGAGCTCAGGATCAGCCTGCCTCAATCAGCTGCACTGACTCCAGGTTCAAACAGCTCTATTATGCTCATAAGTCACTCTATGAGTCAGGCTCTGCTATACTGCACGGCAAAATGGCTTTCTACAAACCCAGCAAAGCGTTGCTCTCCTTCCATCAAGGCTTGATCCGCAGCACACGAATTAGGAAATCCAGGATGGGCGGCCGCTCATTTGACCATTTGGCTGCATTTCACTTGAATTCTTTACCTTTGGAAATGCGCCTTATGGAGGACCATCTTGTGTTTTGCAAGTACTTGAACACCTGGTTGTTCCCTCTTTAGGGGAAGTTGAATTTGCAGTGTTTCTTTGTGTTGGTTCCAGCACCGGGATGTCTCCTTGGAGATGATGTGTGCGCTTTATAAATAAATAAAAATAAAATAAATAAATATGACTAGTTCCTGCTCTCACTGGTTGTTGTCTTTCTTTCTAGCTTGAAGGTCCTGGTTGGGGTATCTTCTGTAGCCACCTGCTTGGGTAGACATTTTCAGTCATTCAAGTTCAACTCTGATCACTGTGTTCGAGAGCTCAAGTTTCCAGTTCAAGTTGTTTGAGTGTAACTCTTTTTAGTTCCAATTCTTGTTCATAAGTTTCCCTCTTTCGGGCCCCAGATCTTCTATCAAAACAGGGTGTTGGTGTGTTTTGCATCAAAATCATTTATCATGACAGATTGTTTCTGGGGCAACAATTATATAAGAAAGTGCACATGAGGCAGATCCTGAATATCGACTCCATAACATTGACGGTGCTTAATATCATGGCCAAAGTATCATGACAGCAAAAATATCGAAGTGGGGAATGATGAAGGGGACATGAATTTCCACCTCGACAACCCCAGCGACCCCAACTCGACCACCCTCCTGTACAACCTCGCCAACATCGGACTGAGACAGCTCGTCACCACCCCTACCCACAAGGCAGATCACACCCTCGACCCCATCTTCACTGGAGGACACAACGTCCGCTTCAGCCACACCATGCAACCCCTCTGGACGGACCACCACTGTGTCCACTTCTCCTTCTTGCACACAAGCCTACACCTCGCCCACCGCGCAGGAACTGGAGCAAGATCACCGAAGAGCACCGCAACTCTGCCCTCAACCGAGCTCCTCCTCCCACCACAACCGCCAATTCTGCGGCCAACGCACTCCACAAATGTATCACCGACTGCGCAGACACACTCGCCCCTCTCCAGTACTCTGACAGACACCACACCACGAAAGCCATGTGGTTCACCACAGACCTCTGAGAATCCAAGCGCACGTTCCGACAACTCGAGAAAACCTGGAGGAACAGCAAAACCCCAAAGCACGTTCTGCCTACAAGACTGCCATGACAGAACACCACCAACTCATCAGAACCACGAAGAAGAATTTCATTCAGAACAGAATCCTCACCAACTCTCGCAATTCTAAGGAACTCTTCAGCATCATACAAGAATTCACCAAACCCCCCCAGCGAATTATCCGACGTTCCTCCTTCCCAGGTCCTCTGCGACAAACTCGGCTCCTACTTCCATCTCAAGATCAGAACCCTCTACAGCAACTTCAACGAGCAGAACCTAGGCACAGACTCTACTCCTACAACTGGCAATGCAACCCAGCCCACCATCACTGCCTGGACCCCTGTCACCACAGAAGACACAGCCGAGACCATGAGAAGTATACACTCAGGAGCCCCCATTGACCCCTGCACACCCCACTACGACAGACCATCAACTGCTCCCTCGAAACAGGCACTTTCCCCGAGGATAGGAAATGCGCAGAAATCAAGCCCCTCCTCAAGAAGCACACCGCAGACCCGATGGACCTCAAGAACTTCCAACCCATCTCTATCCTCCCCTTCGCTGCCAAAGTCACAGAGAAGCTTGTCAACAACCAGTTCACCAACTTCATAGAAGCCAACTCGATCCTCGACTCCTCCCAATCCGGATTCCACAGCAACCACAGCACCGAGACCGCCCTCCTAGCCGACATGGATGACATCTGCACCCTCCTCGACCAGGGCCACCCGGCTGCCCTCATCCTACTTGACCTCTCAGCAGCTTTCGACACCGTCTCCCACCGCACACTGACCACTAGACTCTACGATGCCGGCATCCAAGGAACCACCCTCGACTGGATCCGCTCCTTCCTCACCGGCCGAACCCAAAGAATCAGACTCCTGCCTTTTCTCTCCGAACCCACAGAGATCTGCTGCAGAGTACCCCAAGGATCCTCACTCAGCCCCACGCTCTTCAACATCTACATGGCCCCTCTGGCCACCATCGTCAGAAAACACGGACTCAGCATAATATCCTACTCCGACGACACCCAGCTCATCCTCTCCCTCAACAATGAACCCGACATCACCAGACACAGCTTCCAGGAAGGAATGAAAGACGTAGGCTCCTGGATGAGCAACAGCTGCCTAAAGCTCAACTCAGAGAAAACGGAAGTACTCATCCTCGGATCCCCCCCTCCACATGGAACACCTGGTGGCCCACCACCCTCGGCAACCACCCACCCCCATGGACCACGCTCAGAACCTCAGCATCATACTCGACTCCTCCCTCACCATGAACCGCCAGATCAACGCTGTGTCTTCCTCGTGCTTTAACTCCCTGCGCATCCTCCGCAAGACCTTCAAATGGATCCCCCCCGAATCCAGAAAGATCATCACCCACGCACTCATAACCAGCAGACTGGACTAGGGGAGCACTCTCTTCGCCGGAATAAACAAATCCCTACTCCTCAAACTCCAGACCATCCAGAACGCGGCAGCTAGACTCGTCTTCGGCATCCCAAGACAACTCTGCATTACCCAGCACCTACGAGAACTCCACTGGCTCCCCGTCAAAAAGAGAGTGACCTTCAAACTCCTCACCCTTTGCCTACAAATCCCTCCACAACATCGGACCCCAATACCTCAACGATAGAGTCTCCTTCTACGCACCCAAGAGAAGCCTCTGCTCCACTGATCTGGCCCTGGCCGAAATCTACAGAACCAGAGCAGGAGGGTGATCCATCTCCTACATCGCAGCCAAGACCTTGAACAAACTCCCCCTCTGCATCAGACAAACCCCCACACTGCAAGCTTTCAGGAAGAGCCTCAAGTCCTGGTTCTTTGGATGAGATGGAGCTGTCCGAAATCCCCCCCACCCAGCGCCTTGAGACCCTCACGGGTGAGTAGTGCACTTCACAAATCCCTGATTGATTGATTGATTGATTGATTGATTGATTGATTAAGGCAAGTACATCTGTGTTTTTTACAACATTATTAAAGTTTAAATATTGATTATTAAAATATTGTGTTATTTATTTTCGTTTTGTACACTAGTTATTTCTTGTTGATGATATATTATTATAAATATAAAATATAGTACAAAATTATACTTTTTTATTTTTTTCAGCTGTTGAAGCATTGGGATTTAGTGTTTCATTTAAAAAAAAGCTTATTTTGTATTTCTTATGTTATCGTTAATTATGTGTTAGTGTTTATTTTTAATAATATATTTAATTATGGCATTAATCCAAATATTTGTTTTATTTATGGAATTGGGGGCTTTAATGAAGGATAAGGTGAGTAGTGGTTTAAATAAAAGAAAATATGTCATGATAAATCATTAG
The DNA here is from genome assembly GCA_963921515.1 of Calotriton arnoldi. Lineage (NCBI taxonomy): Eukaryota > Metazoa > Chordata > Amphibia > Caudata > Salamandridae > Calotriton > Calotriton arnoldi. Next base: position 2,981,452 of record CAWUFW010000345.1, on the reverse strand, counting down.
ATTTTTTATAATAAAAATATTTGAAATACATTTTATAATATGGATTTAAAAAAAGTATTCAGATATTTTAGTGCATATTAAAAAATAATTAAATAATTAAATGAATGACTATTTTTTTGATTTTTAATATTTGTAGTCATTTTATTTTTCAATTTATTTAAATCAATTAAATTTTTTACAAAGTAAAAGATTTTTTTAAATATAATAAAGGTATGTGAAATACAGTATTAATATTTGATATATTTTTTAATTAGTGGGTTATATTTGAAAATGACTTGGAAATTAGCAATGTGTGTAGGATTGGATTTTGAATTTTTAAAGTAACATTTTTAAAATATGTCTTAAATAAGTTGTGTTTTTGGAAATGTTGTATTATTAATTGTGAAACAGCCCATTGTATGCACTTCCCCTATCTTTTTGGACTGGAGTTAGAATAGTAAATTGGTCTCCCAATCCACCAGTTATATGCATTTACTTTAATGTTAGTTTGACAAGAGGTCAGAATAGTAAATGTGACCCGCTAATTCTACAAACTTCCTCCACTGTTTGTTGGATAGGAGCTAGAACAGTAAATATGCCCCCCCCCCAATTAGATGCACTTACCCCAAGTTTTGTTGCACTGGACATAGAAGAGTAAGAATGCCTCCCCCTTCGTATATGCACCTACTCCAATGTTAATTGGACTAAAGTTATAAAAGTATATCAAACCTTCCCCAAATACATTCACTTTCCTCAATGTTAGTGGGACTGGAAAGAGAGCAGCAAATCTACCCCCTTAAATATATTATGCACTTTCTCCAACGTTAATTGGATTGGTGTTACAATAGTAAATCTGACCCCCCTAAATAGACCTACTTTCCCCAATTTTAGTTGTGCTGGAGTAAGAATAGTAAATCTGACCCTCCAAAAACATGCAGTTTTCACATTAGTGTGACTGGAGTTAAAGAGTAAATCTGCCCCCCCTCTCTAAAAATATATGAACTTTCTCTAATCTTAGTTGGATTGGAGTTACAATAGTAAATTTGATCCCCTAATTATATGCACTTTTTCCAATGTTTGTGAGGATGGAGTTAGAATGTTCATTTTTCCCCTTCACGTATATGTATTTTCCTCAGTGTTAGCGTGACTGGAGTTAGAATAGTAAATATGGACGCCCTTCCAACAATATGCACTTTCCCTAATGTTTGTGGGACTAGAGATAGAGTAGTACATCTTCACATTTCCCAGTGTTTGTAGGACTGGGGTTAGAATACCAACTCTTAACCTGTCCGCCCAAATGCATGTCCCCTGTGTTTCCCCAGTGTTCCCCAGTGTTTGATGGACTGTACCTAGGATTGTAATTGTGTCCCCTAAACTCCTAAATAAATGCCTTTCCCCAGTGTTAGCTGCACTGCATTTTGAATAGTAAATTTGATCACCCCTCCCCAAATATATTCATTTTACAATATTAGTTGGGCCAGAGTTAGAATAGTACATGTAATTTCCACAAGTAGAGTTTATTTTTGAATAATATTAGTGAATGATTGTACATTGCATATTGTTTTATGTTTATGTACTTTGAATTGTTGTTCTTTGGTTTTACATTTAGTTATTTTTGTTTTGTCATTAATGAACAAATTAATTATTCTCTTTTGGAAATATTTGTCGAAATATTTACATACATTTTGTTATTTATTAAACATTTTTCTGTGTATATGTGAATTTATTCAAACATAAAATTTATTTTTATACATGTTCTTACATTTCTAAAATGCATTTTATATGTTAAAATGTTTTCAAGTTTCATGTCTGAAATATTAATTTTACTTAGATTAATAGATTTTTGCATAAATTACTACATTGTTTTGTACTTGACCTATGTTTTTTAAACTAAATATTTTGTAAAGTAAAAAATGTGTATTATTTTTGATTTCCTGTAACTTCATATAATTTTTTTTCAGTAATGCCTACAAAATAAATTCATTCTAATTATGCAAAATATATGTTGAAAAAGTATTGCAATTTAAAAAAATGTGAGTTTTTTAAATTTAATACATTTAATATTTTTAAATTATATTATCAATTGGTTTACAATTTATTTTGGTTTTCGCTATTTTGATTAATTCTAATGCTAATTTTTAAACTAAGTATTATTGCAATAAGTTATTTTTGTAGTAGACACTTTTTAACCTTAAATATTTTTTTAGGATGATGTTTTGAAATGGAAATGTCTTTTATTTAAAGTACAGGGTTCAAGATATTTGGGAGTCAATATTTTGACCTCGATATTTTGGTAGATCTATATTTATGTTGTCAATATTTAGGATTACTAGCACATAATATCCTCCTTGTTGTCTCTCATAAAATCCACATTTCCACTGGTCAACCTCCAGAAATCTTTATTTATCTTTATTCAAAGTGGTTTCCTTACCAGTAGGTCACATGTACAGTCACAAGGCCAGAATCCTCAACTTTGGAATTGGGGAACCATGTTCAAATCCCGGTTTTGGCTCAAAATCCTGTGATTCTGGGTAAATCACTTAATCTCCCTGTGCCTAAAATAATGATTCTAAATTAGTGTAATGTTACTGATGCTCATGTAAAGAGCTCCAATGCCCTCGGGCCGAGTTTTCGCTGTGTAAAAAGTACAAAAAGGGGGCGTGGTCTCGCTGCAAATGGAGTGAGACGCACGCCATCGCTGCTCCGGACATCCGCCGCCGATTTCAGCTTTTATAACGGTGCTGGGGGCCTGCAGACGACTCTAACTGGGGTGCCTGCCCGGCGAACAGATCTGAGCCTCCTCTGGGACATTGGCTCTCGCCCCGGGCACCTGGGTGCGGTAAATGCGCCCCGTCCCGGTGGACTACGTCCCGGGGAAGCGAGGCCGCCATCTTGAGCCCGCCAGCTCGTGGGGCCTAACGGGGCAGGGGGCCTACAGAAGACACTGACTGGGGGGCTAACCCGGCGGAAGAATCGTAGCCCCCGCTGAGTGCCTGGTACATACCTCAGCCAGCTGATTGTGGTGAGTGCGGCCCGTCCCGGTGGGCTCTGACACGGGTGGAGGACGCCGCCATCTTGAGACCGCCAGAGCTGGAGGCATATTTGTCTGGCCGAAACCCATCCCATCTCCCCAGCGGTCCTCCTGGGCACTCCGCTGGGGATTCCTGCAGACTGCAGCAGCATATCGGGAGTCCAGACCCCCGGCGCTGCCGGCGGAGGGAGCGGACGGCGGCGGAGTCTCTCCCGGGCGCCATTTTGGTCTGGTCTGCTGAGGCCCGAGGGGGCAGATTGCTGGGGCCTGGCTGCACTGCGGGCCCTCTCCGGGAGATGCCGTGGGTGAGCCTGGACCTCGGGGGGCCCCTGGCGGTCCCGGCGGCATGGGGAGGCGAGAGACGACACGCCTATCCCAGCAGGGCTGCGACCTAAGCAGCAACATTGGGGCTGCCATCTTGGGCCTCCCGGGACCCTGGGAGGCTTCTGCCTAACGGAGATTTGCTGGGCCCTATTGATGCTGCAGCGGTGCCCTCTTGCCTCTTGTTGGGATCCGGGGTGCTGACCCGGGTGGACAAACCTTTCACACCCGAATACCTTGGGGGCACACCGACAGGTCACGACGCGCACCACAGCCATTTTGGGGGCCCCTGTGAGACTGGAGAGGGCCGGCTGCTGGCCTTGACCCCCTGCGGGCCCGCGGAAGTCACGAGGAAGACCCCCTGACTGATGCCCGCTGATCGGTGCTGCGTGGACAACAGGTACCGTGTGCGCTATTGTGCTTGAAGGAGATAACACGCCGGGGCCCCCTTGGAGAGACCCTGGAGGGAACCTGGGGCGGATGTCTGCGGTGGCTGCTTGCAACCCCTGGGGCCCTTGAGAGCGTTTGGAGAGGTGACCTCCCTGACCACTGATGACCGCCCCCTGCCTCGACCTGGTGCCCTGGCCTGCCGTGCTGTGGTGACTTCGCTGGACCGCGCCAGTGAGTGAGTTGGGGGAGTTGTAGGCTCCTCGCCCTCCGGCAACGCGGGGGCCCCTGCAGATCTTGGGGGGTCACTGGGGCACCCTGGAGTGGGGTGACACTGCCCGGCTTTGTACCTGGGACTCTCTTGGGCTGCCGGTAGACTGTCTGGAGGACCCCGGAGTCTTGAGGGGATATCTTCAGTCTGCCCATACTTCCCTCCACTGACGCCTTGTCCCTGCTGCCTGGTCCACCTTTTCTCTCTTTGTCTGGACAGCCGGCTACTCCGCGCAGTGCCCCCTTGCCTTGATTCCCTCAGCATCACATGGGTTTCAGAGAGGCCATGTCTCGCTCAAGGGCTGGAAAAGATTCCGCTGCACCCTCAAAAGACAACCCGGTCGCGGCCCTGTGGAACAGATCGAGCCCGGCCCCAGCAGTGGAAATGGCATCGGCGACCGGGGGAGCTTCTGCTCCTGTCACTCAGTCCTTCATGGCTAGTTTCATGCAAGAACTTAAATCTGAAATCGGCTCCCTTAGGGCAGAAGTGCAGACCTGTGTCAAGGAGCTCAGGAGAGACGTCGTGGAACTAGGAGGGAGAGTGGACGACCTTGAAAAGACAGTTAACGCTCACACGGAGGATCAGGAGCAACTATGGCAGCGCCTGGCCACCCTGGAGGAACAGCACATCGAGCTGCAGATCAAACAGGAGGACTTGGAAAATAGGGGACGCCGCAATAACCTGCGCCTGCGGGGAATTCCGGTTGGAGCAGAAGGCTCGGACATCATGACTTTTGTAGCGGACCTGCTTCACGAGATCAGGGGGGATGATGACGCGTCCCCACCGGCCCTAGACCGCGCCCATCGGGTGTCAGGTCCGCCTGGCCGCCCGGGCCTCATCCCTGACATTCTTACCCGGGTTCATTTTTTCACAGAAAAGGAGGCCATCATCAAGGCAGCGCGAGACAAAGCAGAACTCACCTTCAAGGGTGCCCCCATCCAGCTGTTTCAGGATCTTGCCCCCACCACGCTCCATCGCTGAAGAGACTACAGGCCCATCACTGACAAGCTAAGAGACCTGGGCGTCCGATACCAGTGGGGCCACCCGTTTGCACTCATCTTCCAGTGGGAGTACAAGCGTCGGGTGCTGCGGTCCTTCCAAGAGGAGGCCCAGTTGCTCCAAATTTCAGCCACACCGCCATCTAGCCCCTCAAGACTGCCCTCTTTGAACCGCGAACCTGTAAAACCCCAGTGGGCCAGGATACACCGCTGCGGACGACCTTCTCAGCGGAGCGATCTTGCTTCATCTCAGGCGAAACAAGACATTATACAAAACATTCGTTCCTTGGAGGGTGGACACTCGCCTCCAGGCTCTCAGTAATCTGAAAAATGACTACCAGGCGCCCCTGCACACCCTTTTGAGTTCTACCACCTGCGCTGGCCCCGTGCGAGAATGGACCCAACACCCCACTTATCCTGTTGACAGGACTGCCCCACGCCTGAACTGCACCCCGGCAGCGGTTCCGGATTACGCTCATAGATGGTGAAGCTGACCTCCTGAGACCCACACCCACTTCTATTCCTCGGAGAGTGACATCTCTGGGATGGCCTGTGCCTCTGGGCCTGGCTTACCCCCGGACTGGAATAGACCTTGTTGGCCACGTTGGCCATTGTTATTTTTTGGATACCATGTTTATTCTCTCTCACCTCTTCCTTTCCTCTCTTCTTACCCTTATTTCTGGCAGGGGCGGTACTGATCGAGGTGGGGGTTCTCCTGGTGAAGGTTACCCTTTTCTTCCTCAGCATTGCACTAGGCCTTATAGCGACCACCGGTGCCCTGGACTATGTTGGAGGGAGGGGGGCTGCACTGTGTCCCACTCCTACTCTTCTGCCTGAGATGGCGTTAGCACACGGTACACTGATACCATAACTTCCGTACCCTGTCTGAAACTTCTCTCACTCAACCTGAAGGGTCTTAACTCCCCCAACAAGCGCTGCCAGATATGGCGATACCTCTTACTGCAAAATCCGGACATCATATTCCTGCAAGAAACCCACCTGCTGAGGGAGGATATCTCTCGCATGACCCATCCTAGATACCCTCTCCAATTCTGGGCATCAGCACCCACTAAATCAGTGGGGATGGCAATCTTTTGTCGAGCAGGCATCCACCAGGGGGGCTCCAGGGTAGTCCGTAGCAAGGATGGCAGGTTCCTCAAAGTGATGGTCAAGATTGGGCAACGAACCCTCACCTTATGCAACACTTACACACCGAACCAGGCTCAGGACTCATTTCTACGGGGTTTGTTGCGGGAACACATAACACACGATGACCCTAATCTCATCCTGGGGGGAGACTTCAATCTGGTATGGGAGGCGGGACTCAACCGTAGTGTAGGCTTGTTTCACGGGACGGGGGCTATGTCCTCTGCTTTAAAGAAGCAACTAACTGCCCTTGGCCTCATAGATATTTGGCGATATCATTCCCCTGACACCCGCGATTACTCCTATTACTCTCACGTCCATCGCTCCTACTCGCGCATCGATTACCTCTTCGTCTCACACTCCCTTGTCAAGGACACCCTTTCGGCGTCCATGTCTGACATTTCTGTCTCTGACCACGCTCATGTGGAACTTCTCATTCAGGATTGCTTTTCTCGCCCCAACCGTCCCTCCCGGTGGCGCCCCTACCCCCCCTCCATATCCTCCGGGACCCCGTGGATGCGGCGGAACTCCGGGATGCTATCACGTCCTACTTCGAGGCCAATGACCTCCCAGAGACTCCACTACCCGTGCTCTGGGATGCGTTTAAGGCCACGATTCGTGGCTGCATCACATCCATTGCTATAGCTCGGGCTCGGGAAGCCTGTTTGTTTGAGAACAAACTCTCTCGGGACATAAAGGCACTTGAGAGACTAGACCAAGAGCACCCCCTGGCGCTACATAAGAGAAGCCTCGCTATGCTCCGAGGACAGCTCTGGGCGCACAGAACCAACAAGGCAGAACACGCTCTCTTAGCCCTGCGCCAACGGTACTACGAAGGGGGAGACAAGGTGGGCACGGTCCTGGCACGCCGACTTCGAGCGCGGGCCGCTAAGGCGCACATCGCTAAACTTAAACTAGGGGATGGTACCTGGGCCACCACCAAAGCAGCTAAACTACAAGCGTTTCAGAAATACTACTCGTACCTCTACGCCAGGGAGTCACCCGACGCAGACCAGGTGCTAGCAGCCTTGGAGGCCTGTGAGTGGTCCCCGATTAGTCACTACCACACTCAACTACTGGAAGAACCTATCACTCCAGAAGAGCTCGCCGGCGCTTTAAAGGATCTCCCTCTCGGCAAAACCCCGGGACCGGACGGTTTGCCCGTTTTATTCTATTGTGCCTTCTTCCCGCAACTTAAATCTCATATGCTCTGCCTCTTTAATTCTTTTTCAGACATGGTGGGGCCCTCCACTGATATGGCCATGGCTGAAATCGCCTTAATTCCCAAACCGGGGAAGGATCTTACCCTTTGCTCCTCCTTTCGCCCCATTGCGCTCCTAAACACGGATCTCAAACTCTATACTAAAATACTAGCTAAGCGTCTCGATTCGCACCTTCCCAGGCTCATAGAGCTGGATCAGGTGGGCTGTATTCGTCAACGACAAGGTGTGGACAACGTACGGCGTATTGCCCATTTAGTCGGGAAGGCACATCATTGGAAGATTCCCTCTTGCTTGTTATCGCTTGATGCTGAGAAAGCATTTGATCGAGTAGATTGGGTATTCCTCCGAGCTGTCTTACAGAAAATAGGGTTGGGCCCGCAGATGATCGCTAGAATTATGGCTCCCTATCTCTCTCCTCTGGCCCAGGTGCGGGTCAACGGACAGCTTAGGAAGCCCATCTCCATACACAGGGACACCCGACAGGGGTGTCCCCTGTCTCCCCTCCTATTCGCTCTCGTAGTGGAACCCCTGGCCATCATGATCCGCCAGTCCCCTGACATATATGGCATCACGCTTGGGGGTCTGGACCACAAAATAGCTTTGTTCGCGGATGACCTCCTCCTCACTTTATCACGCCCAAGAACTTCTCTACCGGCCCTGCATAAGTTGCTCCAATCGTTCAAACGGGTCTCGGGGCTCAAAATTAACCATGAGAAATCATGGGCTCTTAATCTCACGATCCCTGCGGAGGAGATCGCTACACTTCAATCTCTTGTTCCTTATCAATGGGCATCACACTCCATTCGGTATCTGGGGCTCAACTTGACTCCCAACCTTGCCACATGGTCCCAAGTAAATTGGCAGGAGTGTAAAAACGTTGTTGTAACTGACCTGAGAACATGGAAATCCCTCCCGCTCTCATGGTTAGGGCGTCTGAACACGGTCAAAATGTCGATCCTTCCAAAGATACTTTACCTTTTCCAGACACTACCCACGCCCATCCCGGAGCATCAGATCCAGAGTCTGCAGCGTGAGCTTATCATGTTTATATGGGGAGGGAGTAGGCCACGTTTCTCTAGTAAGATACTCATGCTCCCGCGCGACAGGGGGGGACTGGCTTGCCCCAACTTGTTGGAATATTATTGGGCGTCACATCTGCGCTTTATTTCGGAGTGGATGGCATGGGAGAGTGAAAAAGTCTGGTTTCATATGTACAGGGCAGTGACTTGTCGTCCCATCTGGGATCTTGCATGGCTCTCACGGGACGCCCGCTCTCGCTGCGCCTATATCGCGGTCCCCACTAAGACGGTGCTCGATATTTGGGACAAACTAGCAATACGCAGAGGTCTCACCTCCTTCCTGTCTCCCCATACCCCCATCGCTGGCAACTCTCACTTCCCACCTGCCTTCCACCCACCCTACTTCTCGGACTGGACGGAAGGGGGTTGCCGGACGGTTCGGGGCCTTTTCATGGGGGATACTTTCAAAACTTTTGAACAATGTAAGCGGGATTTCCAGCTATCAGAGGGGGCTAGATTTCAATACATTCAACTTCGGCATTGGGTTCAGGCGTCTTCTCTGACACGGGCGGCCACCCGACCCTTCACTCCGTTCGAGCGGCTGGTGCGCTCCTTCGACAATACTAGGGCATTAATCTCTCGTACATATCAAGTCCTCCAACATTCACAGCGAGCCAATCCGCATGCCTACCAGCTGCGGTGGCAGTCGGTGTCCGACTCTGATATCACACCCAATCAATGGGAGCATCTGTGGCGAGATATCCCGAAGGTCTTCCGTAGCATATCCCAGAGGGAAACCGTGTACAAGGTTATGACACAATGGTACTATACCCCTCGCAGGTTGCATAAAATGTTCCTCACCTCTTCACCTCTATGTTGGCGCTGCACCAGTGCCCTGGGGGATTTTCTGCATATTTGGTGGACGTGCCCGCTCTTGACCATCTATTGGAAGGAGGTTCTTAGTCACATCAGACTGGTACTAGGCTACCCGCTGCCTGACAGCCCGCTTGTGGCTGTCCTGGGCCTGCGGCCGGTGAACCTGCGTGCCATGACCCGCCGTGATTGACATCTAGGCCTCCACATGCTTAGTGCTGCCAAGCAAATCATTGCTCTTTACTGGAAAAAAGCTGAAACGCCCCCGATCAACGTCTGGTTCACCCGCCTGTGGCACACAATGGCAATGGAGTTACTCACGGCGCGCTTGCAGCTGCAAGACACTAAATTCACCAAACTATGGCAACTACTTGTGGATTATTTCTGCAGACTGGAACACGCCCGACTTCAACCCCCGAAGTTGCGGGCTCTGCGCCTTTTCGAAGACGCTGTGTACCCCCCGGATGCAGATAGCCTTTGGAAGTCCACTGGTGAAACTACTCGAACCCCACCCCTGGCGGCGCTTGCATTACAGACTCCGGACGCCTCAACCCACCACCTGATATAGACGACCCTGGCCTTTACTTGCATGCCACCAGAGGCCGCCATTGACTCTGGCTGCCACAGCACTCACACCCTAGTAGCTCACGCCCCCGGCGCCAGGAGGCGGTGGCCCCCCCCGACCTACCTCTCTCATGCCTCTCACCCTCTGCCCCCTCACTCATGTTTCCTCTCTCCTCTCTTCTCTTTCTCTCTTTATCTCTTTGTTCTTTAAGCTGGATAAATTGTTCTTAGTTGCAAAGGCGACCCCTATGAGCAGATTCGAAGTGTATGCTATTCAGGCCAAAGTCTGCTGTGCTAGAGTTTAAATTTGTACTATGGTCATTAGGCAGATGCCCCACGATTACCACAGCATCGATGCTATAACTATAATAGGCCTGACTTTGCTATTGCGACCCTCCTTCCGCACGTCATCCTGAGCCGCATGAAATATTTCTGACACCAATTTCATTGAATGCTGCAGATGACAATAATAGATAATGCATAATGGTTTCTGCCTTCTGGCTGAGGTGATATATTGTAATATTGAGAGGCAAGTGGCCGATAATAATGTCGAGATCTGCTCCTGTGTGATAACCGTAAATGCCAATAAAAACAAGTTTAAAAAATATATATATATATATAAATAACAGTACAAAAAAGGGAGGTCATCTTATTCCAGGACTACCATATTGCCAAGGATTGGCTTGAAAATGCCTCGAATGCCCAGATGGCCAGAGTATGCAAATGATGGCTACTTTATGCCAGGGCCATCAAAATGCCTAGAGTACCAGCAATACGCCATAGAGATCCATTTTGTACCAGGCTACCAAAATGCTTAGGATGCCCACAAATTCCAAGGAGGACCACCGGGTGCCAGGGATATGGCACCATAATGCTAGACTCCGTATAATAAGTCAAGAACCGCCACCTTTTAGTAGAGTTGCCATAATGTCTACAAGGTATACAAACGTGTTTGTGTCTAGCTGCTCATTTGGTGTATGTGGATACAATAATTGAATTGTACTCAAAAGAAATATAATGTAATATGGAAAAAATATATAATTAATATGCTGCGTCTTTGAAACATAAAAAGTGTGAGGAATTGTTTCTACAACGTAGGTGAGAAAACATTTAAAGTAAACTACAAGCGTCAGGCTTCGTATTCCAAGAACCGGAGGACTCGGTCTGGAGGCCCCCAACAGCCAAGTACGTAGAAACATTGGGCTCAAACATAAAAAAGTTAATTAAGCTAACTACGCAGCCCGGCCCCTGGCAGTGCATGTGTGGCACCTGCTTACTAAAGTGCCACAAGGACCCAACCGGCAGGCGCTGAACACAGACTTCCATATTAGGGAAGTGGCTATCAAGATCACAGTCAGCAGTCCGGGCAGTGTAATTATTATATTGCCATTATCATTAAGATAATTACATTCTTCGGCCCCTCACAGTGCTCCTAAATCAACTGTGATGGGATTTGTTTTTTTTTCACCTGCGCAGCAACCCTAATTCTGCTTCACAGGCTGAAAAGAGCAGGCACATTTCACCCATTTCAAAATTCACCGGGTAATTTCGCCCAGCTCTACAAGCAGAGAACCCAGGACATAGATACAAACATGAAAACACAGACACACCGGCATATGCGTAAAAGCAGATACCTTCCCAAATACGTCCCCATAAGCACTTACACACAATAACCCGTGCATGAAGACCAAGAAATGAGCACAAGCAAACACATGTAGACACAGACTCACACATGCACTTATTCACACACTCACTTAGCAACTTCCATGGTCCTCTCCATGTTGCTCCCTCTGCAGTCGACAGGGACAGCAGCATCTACTTCCAGGTCGGACAGCATTGACATCCTCTGATGTCCAGGCTGTATAGACATACATGACAGCGCACAACCTTAAATGAATGCCAATCACAATGTTCTTGCAGTAAGCCGCACAGTGATTCTCCAGGGGTTGAAGGCCTCATGCTGTCAGGCACATTGCATGTGTGAGTAAAGGGCCTTCCAGCATGCCAAAGCAGCATGACTGGCGGGGGGAAAGGATATACTACAAGACTCTCTTACAGGGGACACCATCAGCTCTGTGGCTGTGCAACCAGTCCTATTGCCCCTCAAAAAGTTCAACTCTTAATATATGTGCTGTTTATTTTAGCTGCTGGTGTCAATGAAAGAGACTAAATCTGTGTGTTGCCACCTCTAGCTAGTTTAAAAAAAGGGTGCCATACATTTCCAGTCTCCATGAGTGACTCACCTATAGATGAGCAAGCCACAACTGGACAACAGAGAGTATGATGTGTGAGAATAACTTTCCCCCAGGCATGAGTATTATAGCATTGGGGTGGGAAGAAGATAGCATGGAGGGCAGAGGTGTCATTTTGAGTGTGATCTAGTCTCAATTTCCTGACTCACCATCACTTGTGGACACTGTGTGCCCCAGTATAGACGTTAAGCTTTATATCTACTATACCTGTCTCGCAGATAGAAACTCTTGTCTTCCTTTTGCTCAACATTTTGGTCATTGCTGGAGAAAAAGGCAAGGAGGAGGTCCAGGGAGACAAAGAAAGAAGATCAACAGTAGGAAGAGAAGCATTAGGGAAAGGGAGATGCAGAGAAGCAGCCAAAGAAGGCAGCAATTAAGAGGGCTGGAGACCAAACAAAGAAGACTCAGAGCACACTAGAGAGGTCTCAAAAGTATCCAGAAGTGCTAACATGTCTTGACTTAATTGTGGTCAAAATGTTCCTGGAAAGAGTGGACTTATGAGTTTGTGGTCATGGTGTTGTATTTTCCGTGATTTAGGCAATTTATGCTTGCTATAGTTTGTTGGGAAAGACCTTTCTAGGCCTCACGAGGATGTTTTTCAATGTCGGTTTGTTTCATGAAGATAGTAGTCAGGTTTTTGGTGTCAGGAAAAATCACAGGTCTCATTGTGCAGCGTTTACATGTTCAAATATTTTATTAATTTATGACCACTATTCAAAGGTGTCTTGCATAAACAGGAGACATGATTATTTGCTTAACTAAAGTAAAGTTCAGCGAATACTCACCTAAATAGGAGAGGATAGCCCCTGGCCTGCTATTAGGCATGGCAGCCTGCGCAGACTGCCCTAAACCTTGTGTTCACATGAAAAATCCTTAAAAGCTCCCATATTCAGCCTGCCTGGAATGATAGGCCTTAGGTGATGCCAGTTGGGTACGTTTGAGTCCTTGCAGAATATGTCACAGGGACATCTCAGGACCAGAAATCAGCCACCTGGATGGCTCAGACCATAGGGGCTGGTGCAGGACATGAGATGGACTTGTTTAATTAACTACTAGACACTAGATGGCCTCATGGTCGTTTAAGGGTGAAGTCCTTTAGATACAGATGATGGTTAATTTCCTACCAAAGAAAGTGTCCTTCCTTCTCAAAAGGTATACCAGGGCACTTTCATATTTATCTAATAATAAGAGAACCTTATTGTTTGAACCTTTGGACAACAGACTGCATACCAGGATCCGTATTATAGGTAGGATGCACTGTTCTTGTTTGCGCCATGGCACACCTTTAAAAAGGTATGCTGGGCACAAACAGGGACACTGCACCTATTCATGTGCTGCCCTAAGGGTAGCCTTGAACAGGCAACTGCCCTAGGGGCACTGCATTCCTATAAATATGGAGCAGCTGTTTACAAGCCACTCCATGTTTCACAGTGCAGGCGGTATGCTGAAAACACTTTAAAGAGGGGAGAGACATCCCATTGCAGGCAGGTGCAGTGAGTGACTGCACATGCCTGCAATGTGCTTCCTACGGGCCTGTTTTTTCTCTGCGCCCATGTCCATAATACAGCACGGGTGCAAAGGTAAAGTGATTCCCTCATTTGCATGGGGCAACAACCCCATGCAAATGAGGGAACACTCTCTGAAGATAGCGCTGGTCCTACATATGCACCAGTGCTATCAGTATTACAGAAGGCACTGCACAAGCATATGCGTCCCCTTCTAAAATACCATAGCACCCCAGGGGCACAAAAAGTGAGCACAAATGCCCGTTGCACCCTTGGGGCACTAGGTGTATTACGGCCACAGGAGCGCAAACAGAGGATACTCCCAACTCATCAGGTCTACAAGTGTATACTATCCTGGAAGGGGGAAGAAACATTGAAGAGCAATGATGGTGAAAGAATAAAGAGGGATTAAAGGGTATTGTACCGTTTTGTTGATCACATCACTGTTCACTTACACCATAGGTTAATGGGAAGCAGATACATGAAGGATAGATGATCTATATGATTTGGTAACAAAAAGTTCAAGAGGGACCATAGAAAAGACTATGGGGCATATTATCAAGAAACGGCGTTATAATTATCGCCGCTTTAGCGGCAGAAAACTGTCGCTAAAGTTGCGATAATGGGCTTGATAATATGCCCTTGAGAATTCCAATAGAAGCCCATGTTCTTGTGTCAACATGGGCTTCTATTGGAATTCTCAAGGGCATATTATCAAGCCCATTATCGCCGCTTTAGCGGCAGTTTTCTGCCGCTAAAGCAGAGATAATTTTAACGCCGTTCTTGATAATATGCCCCTATGAGTTGTGGTAACATGTTACCATGGATATCCATACAAGATCCAAGGGTAGAGGGTGGAGGACACCACACCAGAGGCCGCAGAATGAAATGATAAGAAGCAATTTATTAAAATAAGCCTGAACAGCAGAGCGGGATAAAAGGTGAGGGCACAAGAAGTAAAGGGGCAGTCAGGGTGGTGATGCAGTGGAAGCGGTGGGGGTTTTTATCATCTTATGTCCCACACCAACCTCTACAATACTAACAGAAGCGTAACTCTAATGAAGGGCCCATAAGTCATTATTCTTTTATTAGCAATATCAAAGCTCCTCTGATAGATCTTTGGTAGTGCTAAAAGGGACTATGTAATGAAAGTCAGAGAGCTATTCCCTCATAAGGACCTGTAATGAAGGAAAAGCTATACATCGGCAATAAACTTTATCATTTGACAAAATATCTCAAACTCATTAATAAAGACAGACATTATTCTTTCTATATAATTTCTCTTTGTTATTTCAAAATATAAATGGTCAATCACAAGTACAAAATTATTATCATTGCTTAGTTCTCAAAGTTATAGGTTAATTCCACAACAAACATAACAGTTTAAATGCTCCAAATCATTAAAACATCAGGTATAGAGGAGAGAGAGAGAAAGAAAATATCTGCATAGACAGTTCTCTTACGAACCTTCTGAAATGGAAATACTAATGCACAGAGTGCAATTAGTCAGAAAAGCTAACCCTACAGCCGTGAGGGTATAGCACGAGCAGCATCACCAGCCAATGATGTGCAAAGTCTTTAGGAAAGTCTCTTAGGATTTCGCAGGATACGCCAGCCAGAGTATGCAGGAATCAGCAAAGCATACAGCATACCACGAACGCAGGACAGGTCACCAATCTTGTGAACGAGCCGAGGAACACTTTCCCACAGTCATCTCTTATAGTACAGTTCTCTTTATCTCTGATAAAAATGTTTCTTTCATAATTCTCTGCAAGACTCTCCATTTGTCACTAACTATAGGAAGACGATCTCCTGACAATGACTTTACAAATATTCTCTAAGAATGCTTTGTCTAAGAATTGTAGAACTTCCTAGAGAGGAAGAGGAAGAACTACAGTAACACTTTTACATAAAAACTGAAACAGTTACATTTCTGAGTCTTCTACATCCCTCGCCTAGACAGGAAAGAACCTATGATTTTATTCAGAAATAAACTATTTTCTACATTTCTT
Source organism: Calotriton arnoldi (assembly GCA_963921515.1). Taxonomy (NCBI): domain Eukaryota; kingdom Metazoa; phylum Chordata; class Amphibia; order Caudata; family Salamandridae; genus Calotriton; species Calotriton arnoldi. The sequence goes on along the minus strand of CAWUFW010000345.1, from coordinate 2,965,871 downwards.
AAGGAAGTGCTTGAAACAATACAAGGACAGGAGCACGGAAGCACATCCCCTAACATTTCTACAATATTTAAGCGAAAGAGAAAAATCATTTCTAAAGCCTAAACGAACTTTCACGAAGAATAAAACATTTTATTGTGTTTTAAAGCTGGTTCCTGCAGTCCAGGAAACATAAAAACATTTGATTAGACAGACAGGATAATTCTTATCCACCATTAATTAGTAATCATCTTCTTTATCTTAGCTTCACTTACTTTGCATTATTATTATTTTATAGCTAGGAGAATCATCTTTCAGGTCTGTGCACATTTTGCACATTTCTCTGTCATACATTTTGATAATCGCACGGTTAGGGGCCGATTCCGATTCAGGCCGGAAATCTCCCCGACCGAGCCGGACCCGGAGAGATTTCCGACCGAATCGGACTCCTAGCAGTCCGACCGAACGAGTACAATGCGCACGTATGCTATCGGACTCGATTCGGTCGGACTCCCATTGAAGTCAATGGGAGCCAGTCGTACGACGCGTACACGGGCTCCCATTGACTCAATGGGCACGACGCGAACAAGGGCGCCCCTACAGCGTGTTCGCGCCGATGCGGGTCGCACCGTGCATGCACGTGTAGGGGGACCCATGGGTCCCCCTGTGTGCGACTCGCGCACCTACGCTTCCAGGGGGTCCAACACGGACCCCCAAAGTGCGGCTCCGACAGCTCCATGGAGCCGGACTGCGCGAGTCGGTCGGAGCGGTCGAGGTGCGCATCGTACTTACCCGGCCGGGGATCGTCTCCATCGCGCGGTGTGCGTCGTCCCCGTGCGAGTCGGTCGGAGCGGTCGGTTCCTGCGAACGAGTCGGTCGGGGATTTCGCGACCGCACGCATCGTACTCGCTCGCCCGGACGCACGTACGACTCGGTCGGGAAATAGGGCTCCGAATCGGATCCCGTTAAGCCGAATCCGATTCGGTGCCCTACCGGCCGAGATCGGAATCGGCCTCTTAGTATTTTTGTTTAAAAACATTAGTATTTATTAAAAACGTACACACGGGTGGATTTCATTGAGCAGATTTTATTTCCAAAAATCATGCTCCATCATTCCCCCATCTGATGGTATCTCAAACCATCACACCAACCCATATCAGATTACTATCTGATAACAAATTTTTCAGAATGCAGTGTTCATTGTTCTCATCTGTTTTAATCTAACATCTTCCATATCCTTCCAAACATCATAATACACACCCTTTCGATCTTCCATTTCTATTTCTTCTCTTTTCCTTTTTCTTGCTCTACGTTTCACATCTTGACCTTTACCTTTGCAACATTTACATAGCAGAATTATCATTAGTATGCCAGTAGCAACAGCAACTATTGGAGTTAGTATCCTCCCTAATAAGCTATCAGCAACTTTGAAAACCAATTACCCATAAAGGAGAAACCCTTACGAAGTTTTTCGCAAGCACCGTCAACCTTCAGTTTTGCTAAATCACAATGCAAATGAGTAATGTTAGTGATATATCCCTCAAGAGCTCTACTCTTATCAGGAATATATGTTCAACATTGTTGAATTTTCAACATACTACAGACTCCGCCTTCTTTTGCCAATAACACGTCTAAGGCAAGTCTATTTTGCAAAACCATGGTTCTCATAGCAACCATTTCAGTATCAACCATCAAAAACCCACCAGCAGTATCCGTTGATAAATGATCAACCACTGTAGATAATTTTCAAATTTTCAATGAATTTAGAATCGGCCCTACTGAAGGTATCAATGCTCCAAATATGTCTCCCACAATTTCTGCAACACTCAAAACCCTTTTACTCTGTGTTAGTTTCTTTTCATTGGTTCCATGTTTATCACCAATGTGATAAATCTTTGGGAAAACCATGCCCATATAACAACATCCATACCAATGTGGTGGCAACCTATAGTAGGCATTTTTACCACACACAAAATAAACCCCGGGGAAAACAGGATCAGTACCACCCCTTAATCCCCAACCCCCTGTAATTAGGAAGGTATGCTCACATTCACTAGAACCAATGACATGATTATTATATTCTGTCTTCTGCCTTAGTAAGCAAAGCTTTCCTCTATGAGGCCAATCCACAGTAATTGCAGCATAAGTCTCACCCTTTTTATAATTACCTTCTTTATGTGCCCATGGTGGTGCTTTACTTTTCTGCTCTGCAGCCCTTTCCTTAAAATCTCTTCGTCTGTCTTCTACTGTATTGATAAATTCTATCTCTTTACTATGCAATTTACAAGTCATATTATGCCGATAAGCATATAGTGCATCTATCGTTTTGGTAGTATGAAAAAAATCTCCTAAGTATTTTGCATTTCTTGCACTATAAACTATATTCATATTCTTCCTAATAGGAACTTCTGAAAATACTAAATCAAAATTAGAATAGTAGTATTGGAATGCCTCTTTACCATAAAACAAACTTGTTAGTACACTACACGAGATACCATATGTTAGAGAACGATGGTGATAAGTCACCGCTTCCGATACAGACGTAGGTAATTGCATGCACACATAACAATCTCTCGCATCCATAGTGTCCACGTACTCATAAAGAAGTTTAGTGAAAACATTTAGTGAGAAATAGTTAATTGACTTGTCCAAGCGTAAAACACTCCCTGTTAATTTTTTAATATTAGTCTCTGGATCTTCTTTTAGATCTCTTTTATCATTTAAAATTACATGTTCCTTATTATTATTAGTATTATTAATCATTTTAATAAACATGAAATGTGGTACCACACATGTTAATACCAACCATACAAACATAGTTAATAAAACACACACAAGACAAATATTAAGACATCTTCGCCTAAATATGCCCTGATTCTCTTTACCAGTCTCAGTTTTTATTCTATCCATTCTAAAAATTGGAAAAAGTAATCTAAACGAAAATCAAAAATTTTAATCAAAAGTTACTAGGCTGAATTTTGTTGGACTAGTTTAAGTTGTGCACCCCACACTTTTAGAGCCTTCAACTCTTCAATACTTCTTTTTCTTTTTCTTCAGAGCTTTTTCTTTTCAGAACTTCATTTATTTTCATAAATCTCCTCTCTTTTCTCTGCACCCCTTTCACATTCATTAGTTCATTTAGGGTGGCCTATATAAATCATTTCCTCTTGAACAGAACTCAAGAAATTCTTTTTCCAAATCAGTTGTTGAAGCAGCAGCCAAATATGTCCATTCTGGTGCCGTGTACTTTTTGTTTGGTACTTTTATTCTTTTTGTTCTTCTCACTCGATTTTCTTCTTCTTCTTGTTCACTTTGCTCAGATTTTCTAGATATTTCAATTGCAGTCTCTGGAATTTTCTCATTAAACTGAATAGCTCAGTCTTTTTATTCCTTTTGGCCACTTATCACCTTTCTTTGTCCTTTTTCCATTTGCATTTTCAACTTCACTTGAAGTTTTCTCAGTGCTTTCTTTTGATGAATCCCTTTTTCTTTTGTCTTTGCTGCTTACAGGGATCACAGCATCATTTTCATTAGTCCCAGTAATTTGTGCCCACTCGACTTGATTCTCAAATCCCTCAGGAAAGTTTCTTTGTTCACGTCTTTCTTCTTCAGCAAGTTCTTCACTTTCAAGCAGACTTGGGACTCTTCGAGTGTGGCTAGAATGTATCCAATTTGGTATTCCACCACACTTTACAGCTGTTGTCATCACCAGTATTACTTGATAGGGACCATGCCAACGAGGTTCCAGGCAAGACTTCCTCACATGCTTTTTGACTTACAACCACTCGACAGGACACAGTTCATGACCCTGTTCTTGCTGTGTTGTTGTTGCAACTTCTCCAACCTGGTGAGACACAGAACGCACCACGTCAGCCAATCCTTTGCAATAATCCAGTACCAAATCATCAGTAATGTTCATCAGTTGATTTGCTGGAACTGTCGGCTGTCTCATAACCCTTCCCATCATAATTTCATGTGGGGACAGTCCTGTTCTCTTGTCTGGAATACTTCTCAAGCTCATTAACACCAATGGCAGAGCATCAGGCCATTTCAGTGTTGTAGATGCACAAACTTTAGCCAATCTAGATTTTATTGGGACATTCATTTGCTCAACAACACCTGAAGCCTCAGGTCGATAGGCACAGTGCAGTTTTTGCTGAATTTGTAATGCTGCACAAATCATCCGAATTATTTCATTATTAAAATGCGTTCCTCTATCAGATTCCAATGAGACTGGAAAACCGAATCTAGGAACAATCTCTCTAAGAAGCAATTTAGTAACTGTTAGACTGTCATTACGTCTTGTTGGATATGCTTCAACCCAACGAGAAAACAGACAAACAACCACAAGGACATATTTTAATCCTTGACAAAGAGGCATCTCAATGAAATCTAGTTGCATTCTAGTAAATGGGCCTGCAGCTTTGCCAATACTTTTCCGTCCCATACTCACTATTGTTTTCCTTCCTGCATTTTGTTGCTGATAAAGGATACATCTCTGACAGAGACTTTCTGCAATAACTCTAAATTTTGGGTTAAACCACACCTGACGAAATAACCTGATCATGGCATTCCTACCTATTTGTGTTGGTCCATGATAGACCCTCGCCATCTGGGACAACAGACTGTCTGGCATTACTGGTCTTCCGTCTGTGTAGATCCACACTTCGTCATCTGACCTACATGTGCATCCTGATTTAATCCATCCTTCTTTCTCAGAATTGCTTGCTTCCTCTTGCAGCTCCCTCACTTCATCCCATGTTTCAACAGATGAAAACATCAACCCACATTCTGTTTGATCATTTTGTTCATTTGCTTGTTGTTCCACATTGATTGAATATGAATTTAGCGCACAAAATTTTGCAATTTCATCCTCATAGCGGTTACCTAATGTGATATACTCACAACCAGGTCTGTGCGCAGAACATTTCACCACCCCAATTTGTGCCGGCAATTGTAGTGCCATCAAAAGATCCTTTACACATTCTCTGTTTCGAATTGGTGAACCCGAAGAGGTCAAATATCCACGCTGAGACCACAACTGCCCGAAATCGCGAACAACCCCAAAGCCATAATGGCTATCAGTGTATATTGTCACTCTCATTTGTTTTGCCAGGCAACAAGCCCTGGTCAGAGCTATCAACTCCGCCACTTGTACTGAACTCACTCCTTTCAACCATGATGCTTCAATCACATTTGCTACTGTGCAAATTGCATATGCAGCTCGCAAACATCATTCTGAATCTCTCAGACACGATCCATCTACAAACAGAACAACATCAGACTCAGGCAATGCTGTATCTTTGATATCTGTCCTTGGCGTTGTACACAACTCAGTCACGTCCAGACAATCATGATCTGCTTCATCCAGAACCACTTCAAAGTCTGGAGTCAGTAACAAAGTAGCTGGATTCAGACTCATACATCTTGCTACTGTCACATTCTCTGCACCTAATATCACTTGCTCATATTTTGTTAACCGACTGCTTGTAAGATGCTGTGTGCGAGTTCGCGTTAACAAAATCTCAACTGAATGCGGCACATACACTTTCAAAGAGTGTCCCATTACAATCGACTCACTCTGTTCAAGACTCACACATGTTGCAGCAACTGCTTTTAAAAATCCTGGTAATGCAGCAGCGACTGGATCCAGTGTAGCAGAAAAATATGCCACTGACCTTCGTGCTGTTCCGTGTGTTTGCGTTAGAACTGACAGTGCGCAACCATCATGTTCATTACAAAATAACACAAATTACTTCTCAAAATCTGTCATTCCTAATGCTGGTGCTCGACATAAGCTGTCTCGGAACTCTAGGAATGTTTTCATGCATTCCTCATCAAGATGTATTGGGTCTTTCACATCTTTGTGTGTCAATCTCTGCAATGGTTTGGCAATCAGTGAAAAATTCATAATCCACTGCCTGCAGTATCCAACCATTCCCAAAAACATTTGAACTTATTTCTGCATTTTTGGCGGATTCATTCTCATAATAGCATTGATCTGATCTTGGGAGACTTTCCGAATTCCCTTTTCAATGATATGACCCAAATAAAGAACTTCTTTTTACAGAACTGCAATTTTGCTGGTGACACTTTATGCCTACCTACTGCCAAATGGTTCAGTAGAGCAATTGTATCTGTCACACAATCTTCTTTTGTTTTGGATGCGACCAATAAATTGTCGATATACTGAACTAGTACTGACTCTCTAGGCATTACCAATGATTAGAAATATTTCTTCAATATCTGATTGAAGATTGAGAGGGTCTCTGTATACCCTTGAGGAACTTGGCACCATGCCAAAACACGGTTTCCGAACCGGAACGCAAATAAATATTGGCTATCCGGATGCAAAGGTATCGAGAAAAATGCTTGACACAGATCGATCACTGAAAACCATTCTGCGTCACATGAGATTTGATATAGGATTACAGCTGGGTTCAGTACAATCGGACAACAAGGTATAACAATTTGGTTTACCTTTCTCAGGTCCTGTACAATCCTATATTTCCCATTCAGTTTGTGAATTCCCATTATAGGTGAATTGGACGGGCTCCCTAAAATCTCTTTTAGTATTCCCTGTTCAATCAGCATGTCTATTACAGGTGTCACTCCTGCAATTGTCTCAGGACTCATTTTGTACAGTGGTATTCTTGGAAATTCTGCATTAGGTTTTACTGTAACCTGAATAGGAGCAACTCCTTTCATCAATCCAATGTCTTTCCCTGAAAAATCCCATACATCCGACAACACCGTATCTTTCAATTCAGCTGGCAAATCATTTGCTGTAAACAATGGATACAATTCATTCACCTCTGTCCCCTGCCTCGACAGTTTAAAAATGACATCTTCATCTTTCGTGTGAAAAGCTATTCCATCTGGGGTACAGTAAATGGAACAATTCATCTTGCACAACAAATCCCTTCCTAACAAATTAACTGGACTTGTATCACACACAACAGACTTGTGTAGCTCTTGAAAATTACCAATTTGTACTTTCATTGGTTTAGTTATTGGTGTTTTAATCAACTGGTTTGAAACTCCTATAACTTGGATAATTTCTCCCCAAGAGGGGTTTGGTTTGGGATTTCCACAGTTCTCACAGTGGAACGGGTAGCACCAGTATCTACGAGGAAAGTAATAGCATTACCATCTACCTCGCCATCCACATATGGACCTGACTGATCTTCCTCCCCCTCAGGCACGGTCATTGTGATGAATCCAAATCATTTTCCTCTGTTTGCATCAAATATTGTGAAGTCACCTGCACATTTGAATTTACTTGACCAACATTCATATTGTATCTTTGCATTTGACCATTCACATTCTGATTCGGCAATGGAGCTTGTGGTACTTGCAAACCTTGCCCTCTATTATTTGATACATGTACTTGTGGATTTTGATTTTGCATTTGGTTTTGCACCTGATTTTGCATCTGAGTCATCTGTACCCGATAACCCTGATTTTGCACCTGCACCTGATTCATATCATACGTTCCAGTTTCTCATGTATTATTCAACTGACTTCTACACTAACGTCGCCAATGTCCAAATTTTCCGCAAACATGACAAGGAAATTTATTTTTCAACTCCTCTTTGTCTCTAAAGTTGCCTCTACCTCTGCCATGACTCATTGGGACCATTTGCGTCACTATATTGTCATTTGAAACCACACCTTTCATACCAGTGGTAGTCTGACCAGTACCTTGACAAACATCTGTTGAATCAACTCCCAAGTAACCTCCTTTCTTAACTGCTTTCATTTGTGCCACCATTAATTTCTCTTTCAACTTTTTATGCCTCATTTCAATGTCATCTCCAAAATACTTTGCATAACGAAGTATCTCATCAATCAACTTAATCTGCCAACAAATCAAATGCTGCTGAATCATAGCACTTATTTCTGGTCTTAATCCATAAACGAACCTATACACAAAATGTCCCATGTCCTTTTCTGTAATATTCTCTATTCCACTGATTTGCTCAAACACTTGAAGATGTTTTTCATAGTATGCATGCACTGATTCTTTCAACTCCTGAGTTGTTCTATCAATCCTCACCAAGTCTGTTTCTTTTGGAGAAATCTTACCTTTCAAATGCGTAATGACTTGGTTATATTTTTTCATAACCTCCTCTGAAGGTGCTCCTGTTTTAGGATCTTTTGGATATTCCTTTTCCGGCCAATCCACAGCAATCTTACACTCAACCCATAGATCTGTTGGGACCACAATATCAAAAAGACCTTCCAAATCAACCCACAAAACTTTTGAGACTTTCACAAATCTTTCTACCTGTCTATAACATTCAACAGGCTTTTCTCTCAATCTAGGAAAATCATTCGTAAATGATAACATATCCTGTCTCGACCATGGAACATGAACAAAACCACCTCCTGGTACTTCTCTCATTGGGTATGCTGTAACAACATCCAATGGTTTTGTTTCCTTTTCTGCCTCTTTCACAGGGTACAACGGTAAAGCAGCATTCGCTTTTGAACTCTCATCTTCTTTCTTTTTAGCCCACCTTCCTTTCCACTTATCTAATTCTCCCCAACGTCTCAATGTAGTGATCAACTCTTTAATCTGCAATCGTTTCCCTGAAACATTCAGATTTTCCAAATATTTGTCCGTAAAATCCAACCTATATGTTTTTTGTAAAGCCTTAGACTTCTCAATGTTGACTCCATACATCTGTGCAACTTCAGCAAAAGTCTCATGCAGATTTCTCGCCTTCCTTGTAATATTTTTACACAAAAATAATAATTAATCTTCCTGATATTTGCTCAATCTCTCTGGGCTAGTCGTACCTGCAATAATTTCTTCCAAATCTCCTTTCAATCTACTTACATCAATGTAAGTATCTTTTTTTTGCCCACTACAACCAGGAGCTGTTTCCCTAAACATTCATCTAATTCTTCTGGCGATTAACCTACTGATCTTTGTACATCTTCATCTGACTCACTTCTTGGTCCACTAGGTATCAGTGAATTCATTCTCCTTTCGACTTGCACTAATTTCTTGGGATCAAGGTATATAACTCTTCTAGGCATTTCATTCCTCTCTGAAATATCAACCAATTGTCCCACTTGTCCCATGGCTACGCTCACATTCGTACCACTATTTTCATTAGTTCTCTCATTATTTCCAGCGGTTCCTCCAAAACTCGAATGAGGATATTCATTAGGTACAGTTAAATCATGCACTCTAGTAAGTCCTTGTGCTTGCCCATCGTTATATAATGGAACTATTGGACCAATCGTCACTGGTACTGACAAAACATCTGGATTCTTCATTATTTTCATTATATCTGATTCTTCTCTATTCACACTTTGAATTTGTTTTTACACCTTCAGGTGATCTATTTATGGGCTCTTCAATCTGAATTAAAGATGCACTTGCACTTGGTGAAACACTCGTATTATTTTGTTCTTCCTGATATGGTGGAGGCCTATTCATTAATAACTCATTTAGAAAATCTTCATCAAACTTATCTGTATTGTTCATTAAATCTGTATTTTTCTATTGTGGTTCTGTATTTTTCTTTTTCGCTTTGGATTTTCCCCCTTCACTCATTTCAGCTTTTCTAACTGGAAACATTCTAGTTCCTTCAACAACATCTCTCCTCCAGATTTTTTTCCTGCATCCCATTTTGCTTCAGAATATCTACTCGCTATATTTCTATGTCTATTCTGATGTCTAGCTCTCTCTCTTCTGTATGCTTCGTAATCCCTCTCTTCAAGAGCTTCGTACTGCATAGGTCTTGGATTTGGACTCAAATTATTAATTTGTCTTCTCAAATTTTCTAAAATCTTAGTATTAAAGGTACCATTCTCTGGGAAAGCCAAAACATCATCCTGTTCTGTATATTTCATCTAATTTTCTATGATAACCCCTTTCTAACACCCTGACTGATGCAGGGTTTCCTTCAGGAGCCGTAGAAATTCCTTCTCTAATTGCTATTGGTTGATCTTTGCTAAACAAAGTTTTCAACAATTTTAATATCTTCATGATTCTTCACTAACTCTAAGTAAATTCGTATTAGTAAATAAATCTACAAAATTCTCTTCCTTGTTATGTTCGCTGCTTCCAATCAAAATTTTTTTTGCTGTCTAATCACAACGCGACTCCACACTAACTAACCTATAGTAGCGCGGCACCTTGGTGACGTTTTCTCACCAACTGACAAATACCAGCGCCGCACTTTCGTTACATCAGTATTACTCCTTCTACTGACCCTCTCTTTACAAAATCAGCGTCTTTTCAAGTCTTTGACTAACAAAACGAACTACATAAACACAGCTTGTCTGCTCCACTAAAAGAAATATGAAAGTATTTTCATATACTCAAAGAAATTCTACACTCCAGCACAACCTCGACCAGTGCGATTATGCTCTCTTTCATGTGGAAAATTCTCGGGACTTCCCCAGTTGCGCTTCTGAAGTGATCCAAATAAACCTCCACTACTTCATTCAACAAAGTTCCCTGTGCAGTAACTTTCAGTTCGACGACCGCCTGGTACTGCATCAACAGCAGACAACGCACATAAAGCTTAGTGTATGCCACACTAAGACAGCCCTTAGGCTGATCCCGGGATCTTGGGCCTACGGCGGATCCGCTAACTTCTTTCCATTGAGATTCAACAAAGCTCAACGTGACATAAAGGTACAAACTCAACAAATATTATGAATGTCCATAACTGTCTTGTTAACTCCTTTTTTCACTACCTAGTATTTTAGTCTAAACTAACCATCCGATGCAACTACCAAAAACTGATACAGCGGAAGCGGTTGGGGTTTTTATCATCTTATGTCCCACACCAACCTCTATAACACTAACAGAAGCGTAACTCTAATGACGGGGCCATAAGTCATTATTCTTTTATTAGCACTATCAAATGTCCTCTGATAGATCTTTGGTAGAGCTAAAAGGGACTAAGTAATAAAAGTCGGAGAGCTATTCCCTCATGAGGACCTGTAATGAAGGAAAAGCTATACATCGGCAATAAACTTTATCATTTGACAAAATATCTCAAACTCATTAATAAAGACAGACACTATTCTTTCTATATAATTTCTCCTTGTTATTTCAAAATATGAATGGTCAACCACAAGTACAAAATGATTATCATTGCTTAGTTCTCAAAGTTACAGGTTAATTCCACAACAAACATAACAGTTTAAATGCTCAAAATCATCAAAACATCAGGTATAGAGGAGAGAGAGAGAAAGAAAACATCTGCATAGACAGTTCTCTTATGAACCTTCTGAAATGGAAATACTAATGCACAGCGTGCAATTAGTCAGAAAAAATGCTAACCCGGCGGCCGTTAGGGTATAGCACGAGCAGTATCACCAGTCGATAATGTGCAAAGTCTTTAGGAAAGTCTCTTAGGATTTCGCAGGATATGCCTTCCAGAGTATTCAGGAATCAGCACGGCATACAGCATACCACGAACGCAGGACAGGTCACCAATCTTGTGAACGAGCCGAGGAACACTTTCCCACAGTCATCTCTTATAGTACAGTTCTCGTTAGCTCTGATAAAAATGTTTCTTTCATAATTCTCTGCAAGCCTCTCCATTGGTCAATAACTATAGGAAGACGATCTCCTGACAATGACTTTACAAATATTCTCTAAGCATACTTTGTCTAAGAATTGTATAAATTCCTAGAGAGGAAGAGGAAGAACTACAGTAACACTTTTACATAAAAACTGAAACAGTTACATTTCTGAGTCTTCTACATCCCTTGCCTAGACAGGAAAGAACCTATGATTTTATTCAGAAATAAACTATTTTCTACATTTCTTAAGGAAGTGCATGAAACAATACAAGGACAGGAGCATGGAAGCACATCCCCTAACATTTCTACGGCCTACAATATTTTAGCTAAAGAGAAAAATCATTTCTAAAGCCTAAATAAACTTTCACGAAGAATAAAACATTTTCTCGTGTTTTACAGCTGGTTCCTGCAGTCCAGGAAACATAAAAACATTTGATTAATAGACAGGATAATTCGTATTTACCATTAATTAGTAATCATCTTCTTTATCTTAGCTTCACTTACTTTGCATTATTATTATTTTATAGCAAGGAGAATCATCTTTCAGGTCTGTGCACATTTTGCAAATTTTTCTGTCGTACATTTTGATAATCGCACGTTTTGTATTTTTGTTTTCAAACATTAGTATTTATTAAAAACGTACACACGGGTGGATTTCATTGAGCAGATTTTATTTTCAAAAATCATGCTCCATTAATTGTTATAAGTAGAGAGGGATAAGGTCGGAGCGAGTAAATGAAAAACGGGGTTGAAGGAAAGAAGCCCACAAAGAGAAAATCGCAGGTTGGCAGAAGGGACCAGTGGTGATTCAGAGGAAATATATCATGAGAAAAGCTGTGGCAAAGGCACCTGGGGGGGAAGACAGCACCTAGAGAGAAGACTAGGTTCGGTTAATTAAGGGGTGCTGCACTGCCAATGTAGACAGAGTGTCACATAGAATTAACACAAGTATGAACAAGTAGATATAAGGTGGCAATGAGGTGAAATGAGGTGAAAAATTTGGTTCGGTGAGGAAGAAAGTGAAAGAGGTTTTCAGGCAGAGATGACAGGAATTAAAAGAGCAGGAAAGAGGAAGTAGTTGGAGAGATAAGATAAGAAGAGGGCTAGCTGTAGAGCAGTTAGCATTTGGATATTCCCTGGGTACAACAGTATTAAGATAGGACAGCAGGTGTCAGGCAAGGCACAAGAACAGGGATAAGGGGTAGAGAAAAGAAAGCAATAGCAAATCTATTGTATCAAACAGAGCTAGGCTTAGCGAAAGGATGAGGAGTAGAGCTAATACTGTATTGGAGGTTTTGAAGCCAAGTGTCACAACTGCAGAAGGGGTTTCTGAATTCCACCTTTAGAGCACCAAGGAAAATCTGTGACGTTTAAGCCACCCTCTCCCCACACAGTCCATGCCTGATCTAATGTGACTAGGAGAAAGGTAGTGAAATTCACTAGGAAAATGCGAATGGAAAGAGAAACATCAGTCAGTCATGAGTCAAAATCGAGAGGACAGTAGGACTGAAACTGAAACTATTCCTGCTACTTCTCAGAAATAGCCACTTACAAGTACATAAACTTGCTTGAAGGTGACAACTAGGAAACATATTTTGATTCAGACGTGTCTTGTTAAATTACATCACAAATCCTCAAACTAACTCTCAGATAACTCCAACCATAATCATCTTACTTCCAGCAGATGAATATGTAAAGGGTTTACAACTGCAACAAAAAGGAGTATCTGTATCCTTCAGCAACTGCAAGACAAACTCAAAAAGTTCAGCTAAATATTAAACAATGGTATCGGAAATTACAGGAATCAGTATGACTGGGACATATTGGAAAGACTCTGGGAGTTTCTTTTATCATCAGAAAAAGAGGAATACAACACCGATTCATGTTCAGAGGATTGTCTTGTAACTCCCAAGATGATGTCTTCTCGCAAGAATTTACTTTTCTTTAAGAAGTGTCCTGTTTCTGGATGACGTTCATCAGATCTAGACGATTGGAGAGAACCAGCAACTTCTTCATGTTGAGTTGTGGCATTTCCCATTTTGGAGACCGTGTAGGTATTAACTTTCCAAGGTATAGTGTTATGGACGAAGGCAGGGATTATGGCAAAAAGTGTGGATTCCTGTACCTCTTTGCTATTGCTTACCATTCTCTTCCATGTTACTTATTGGTGAGACCTTTTCTGACAGCATGATAAAATAGGAAAACCATATTGCCATCTATGGATGTAAAGAAATGTAAGAAAGGAAAAGATATGAGGACAGCAACACAAGCGCGAAAGACGCTTGTCAAGGGCGCAGTGTGGGATTTCAAAGTGCAATACCAGAAAAGGTGGAGGTTCTTTTTTTATTTTAGTAATGGGATTGATTAACTGGAAAAGGTGACACTTGTGACAGAATTATATGACAAAATGTTAATAATCTAATCCAGGATAGTGTGGGAAAACATGAGAAAAAGCTGTCAGCAAACCAAATTCAACAAGCCTATATCAATCTCAGATCTCCATAGGAAATCATGACAAACACTGTTAGATGAGAGGCCCTCCTCAGCCTTTAATTTACAGAGCATGGGGAAGGCATAAGGCAGTCAACACATGACAAGTGTAAGGGGAGAGATGGCTGTTGCCATTATCATAAGATGTTCAGGAAGATGCTTGGGAAGCGTAAAGTAAAACATCCATCTTTTAGCTCGGGGAGGAAGCACAGTAGGAAGGGTGCATAAGACAAGCTGTCCTTCACATTGCTGAATGGGAACTGCCCTTTTTCAATGGGGCAAAGGGGGAAACATGTGGCAAACATAAAAAGAAGGGTCTATAACGAGATTTCAACAGTTATCACTTGAACACAGGATTTTGAGCAAAAAATGGTGTGCCATGAAATAAACACACATGGTGATCAAACCTTTATTTGAGAGGGAATATGAATTTTTTCAATATTGGTTGCAATCTAGAAACGTGATAATAGCCCTGGTTATAGAAACACTGCTATTGGTCAGACAGCTGGTCCATTAGGTAAGTTCTTGATAGTCAGCATCCTTTCAGTATGTGTATATGTTCACTTAAAAAAATAAAGGTTACAGGAACATTATAGTTAGGAAATAGAATTTTTTAAAATGAAGAAATTCACTGAAAAATCTAAAGGTTTCAGAGACGTTATAGTTAGGAAATAGAATGAAAAAAACCTTAGAAATTCACTGAAAAAACAAAGGTTACAGGGACGTTATAGTTAGGCTTAGATTTCACTCATATAGAACCAGTGAAAGGCAGCAGTTATAGTTACCTGAGCGAACTATAACTTACTCCCCAGCAATGTACTGCTTATGACCTCACATATTCCATCACTCATGACATGGTCAGTGACATCACTCATGACATCACTCATGACATCTCAAATGCCATCATTGATGACATCATCCAGTGAGTGTGTGTATTTTCTAAAAGTTTATGAGAGTTAAACATATACACCTAGGTACTATAAAAGTTAAAATAGTATATTTTCTGTACTACTAATAAGTGATACTATTTCTAACATATATTATGTGAGTGACTGTGTGTATACATGTCTGAGTGCCTGTATGGGTGTGTGAGTGGCTGCATGGGTGTATAAGTAGGTATGTGAGTAGCTGCATGGGTGAGTGAATGGCTGTGTGAGTGACTATATTGGTGAATGAGTGTGTCAGTGGCTGTATGGGTGGGTGAGTGAGTGGCTGTGTGAGTGGCTGTATGGGTGGGTGAGTGGGTGTGTAAGTGACTGTATGGGTGAGTGGGTGGATGTCTAAATGGCTATATGAGTGAGTGACTGGTTGTGTAAGTGATTGTATGGGTGAGTGAGTGGCTGTTTGAGTGGCTGTTTGATTAAGTGAGGTGGTCTGTGACTGGCTGCAGTATAGAGTAAGAGTCTGTGTGAATGGATGTATGGGTGACTGAGCAGATGTGTGAGTGCTTGTATAGATGTGTGAATGGGTATATAAGCGGTTGTGTGAGTGCTTGTATGGGTGAGTGAGTGGCTGTGTTGAGAGGCTGTATTGGTGAGTGAGTGGGTTTGTGAGTGAATGTATAGGTGAATAAGTATATGTGTGAGTAGCTGTTTGGGTGAGTGTGTGGCTCTGGGAGTGGCTGTATGGGTAAGTGACTGGTTGTATGAGTAGCTGTATGGGTGAGCGAGTGGTTGTGTGAGTACTTCTATGGGTCTGTGAATGGGTATGTGAGTGGTTGTGTGGGCATGTGAGTGGGTATATGAGAGTTTGTATAGAGGTGTCAGTGGGTGTGTGAGTGTTTCTGTGGATGGTGTCATCAGTGATGTCACTGACCATGCCATGAGTAATGTAATATGTGAGGTTATAAGCAGTACATTGAGGGGGCCTGAGTTATAGTTATCTCAGGTTATGTCACTAGTATTGTACGAGTGAAATCCGAGCCTAACTATAACATCCCTGTAACCTTTGTTTTTTTCAGTGAATTTCTAAGGTTTTTAAAAAAAATTCTATTTCCTAACTATAACGTTCCTGTAGCCTTTAGTTTTTATTGTGAATTTCTACTTTTTTAAAAATTCTATTGCCTAACTCTAACATCCCTGTAACCTTTGGGGAGAGAATGTGGCCTAACGGCTAGGGCGGTCGACCTTGGAGCTGGGGAACCGGGTTCAAGTCTCGGCAGGGACGCTCAACATTCTGTGATTCTGGGCAAAACACTTAATCTCCCCGTGCCTAACAAAAATGAATGTGTCCGTCTGTAACATAACTGGTGCTCATGTAAAGCGCTCTGATACCTTCGGGTCTAGTTCGCGCTATATAAAACTCCACACAAAAAAGTGAATTTGTAAGGTTTTATAAATTTTATTTCCTAACTGGAACCACCAACCTTTGACACTGAATGTGTGAGTGAGTGCATGAGTGTCTCCGTGGGTGTATGAGTGTCTAAGCAGGTTTGTAAGTGGGTTTGAGAGAGTATAAGCGGGCTTCTAAGTGGGTATATAAGTGTCTGAATGGGTCTGTGAGTGGGTTTGTGAGTCTCTGATAGGGGTGGGCAATAAACTCCACTCCGCCGGCGTAGCTTGTGCAGCTTTGCCACTCCGCGCTCCATGGAGTTTGGCAAAAACTCAGTCAACCACTCGTAGAGCAGGGTTTCCCGGCATGCTCACCCCTAGATTTCTTCCCCCAAGAGTAGCGTGTCAGGAGGTGCTCTTGCAGAGTGGTTGAGAAAGGGCACAGGGCTTTTGATGAGGTCTGAGCAGTCCCCCTGTGCGGGACTTATTTGTGGTAACAATAAGGGTTCTTGGCTCTCAACGACCCTCAGCAGCCTAGGAGACTTCATCCCTCAACCAGTAGTGCACTAGGAGGTGCATTTGCCAAGTGGTTGAGAAAGGGGGCGGGGCCTCTGACGAGGTCCGAGCAATCCCGCTGTAGGGGACTTACTTGTGGCGATATTAGGGTTTCTTGGTCCCCAACGACCCTCAGCAGCCAAGGGGACTTCATCCCCAACCAGTAGTGCACCAGGAGGCACATTTGCAGAGCAGTTGAAAAAGGGGGCGGGTTTCCAACGAGGTCTGAGCAATCTCACTGTGGGGGACATACTTGTGGCAACACTAGGGGTTCTTGGCCCCAATGACCTTCAACAGTCAAGGGGACTTCATCCCCCAACCATTAGTGTGCCAGAAGGTGCATTTGCAGAATGGTTGAGAAAGGGGGCAGGCCTCAAACAAGGTCCGGGCAATCCCGCAGAAGGGAACTTACTTGTGGCACCAATAGGGGGTTCCTGGCCCCTAATGACCATCAGCAGCCAAGGGGCTTCATCCCCCCATCAGTATTGCGCCAGGAGGCGCATTTGCAGAATGGTTGAGAAAGGGGGCGGGCCTTTTTTGTTGTTGTAAAAAGTGATTTTTGGCCATGTCAGGGTCATAGGGGGTCCCCTCACCACACTTAGGGGGTCAGGATATTCCTACCCTGCCCCCTTTTCTTTTATTTAAACGTCTTTCATGGGACTCGGCTGAAGCCGAGTCCAAAGATGGCTGCCAACACTTCCTGGTTGACGTGTTGGCAGCCAATCAGATCTCACCATGAGATCTGTGCTAAGGCTCTGCTCAAATATCTTTATTGTGTTCCCTTAAATTTCTTAACAACTACTGAACGGATTTACACCGGATAACTGAAAGCGTGATCTGCGAACCAAAATCAACTGTCCTGCAAAATTTGGCGGCTATAGTCGTGTTCAAAACTCCTATAGGAATTAACATGAGAAATCTTTTTTTACCCCCCCGCCTGCCCCCCAATGACGGATCACACCGAAACTTTCCATGCACAACAAGACTCACTATGACACTTTTTTGGGAATATTTCATGAAGATTCATTAAACGGCGGCAAGTCAAAAAACGCTTTTTCTATAGAAACTTGGTCCTAACTATAACTACCTACTGGCAACCGCCAGTAGGTGATATATATATATGTATATACTGAGGTTGCCCAATTCACTAGTTTTTGGTGTGTTGTCTTATTTGAAACAGATACTTTCAGGGCATTGGACCTCCGAAGCACAAGAAGGCATTGTTGTCATTCCCAAAATACCTTTTGTGTATTGGGTATTCATACTGTGGAAAGTTGCTTCAATTCACTGACAATGTAAGTGCTCTATAGGTGCAACTATTTACTACCACAGAGGGTATATTTACAAGAATTGCAGCTTACTAGAGTTAGCGTTATTTAGCGGCAATTTTCGTAACGCTGCCTATCGCCGAAAACAATATGTCGCTACATGGCGATAGTATCAGCTAGCCGCAGTGAAAACTGCTGCTGGCACTAGCGTCAAGGCGATAAGATTTTTGCCGCTAGCGAGAGAAAAGTGACAAAAGGCCAATTAGAGGCAAAAACCTCACGTTAGTCAGCCCAAAGTCACTTTTCTGCCTCTAGAGGCAAAAATAGCCTATAAGTCCACCACCAATGATAAAAATAAAATAAAAACAATGGAATGCAGAATGGAGCAGCCAGGGCCAAGTTCAGGACAGGTAAACAACACCCCCAAATCCCCTAACAGCCATGATGACCAGCCAGAGTTCCAGGGGAAGAGGAAATGCAGATTCAGGGCTCCATTTATGTAAAGAGCCGCATCGCTGGGGAAAACCAGTGATGCATCACTTTACATAGTGCTTTCCTTGCCACACCATGGCAGCCGAAGCCTGGAAGCGTGGACAATCCCCGGGGCCCAGAGGCCTCGCTCGGCCTGCGTCTGAGACCCGGAGTGGGAGGCGGAGGTGCTGTGGAATTGCTGTGGCCTGACGGTGGAGGCGGGACGCATCGGGACCAAGCCCTTGGGCCGTGGAGGTAGACATTGAGGCATCTGCGATTGCCCTTATCTGGTGGTGAAGTCTGGCAGGTTGTATGGAGACACGTTGCTGACCTGTGTGAGAAGACTGCCTGACACCCCTTGGAGCTGTGATCGGTAGAGGCAATCCTGCACACCAACATAGGGAGGTCTGCATTGCATAACACGCGCCACCACTACACCGGGGTGCATGCAGGAGATTGCCAATGGTGGGCCGCGCCTCTCTGCACCACAGGCCGGAGTATATGGCGCTGCCCGGATGCTGTGGAGGGTGAGACCCCTAAGCTGTGCCAGACTAGTGTGGCAGGAGTGCTGCAACTTCATGCCTAAGGGGGCCCTGTTGCATCACCTGCATGGGGAGGTTCCCCAGCGGACTTGGAGGCGACAGCTGTACCCAGGCTTGTGAAATCCCACCTGGCTGAGGCTCCTGCTGGCTGAGTCACAGATATGTGGCGAGCGCGGCGGATTGAGCACCGGTGTTGATGTCCAGGTGAGGAGAAGGAGGGACGGGGAGCAGAGGAGGCCTGGGGGTCGTGTCTGGCCCAGGCCTAGCACCTGTGGGTGGCGCACACTGTGCCTTGAGCAATCCCTGCACTGGGTGGGACGCACATTGCCGAGGACACCGCACAAGACTGGTGGGGGACTCCACTAACTGGCTCAAGTTGCTGAGATCGGCCATTGTTGGCAGCGGGTGCCAGGGGCACGGGGCTGGTTCGGGCCCTTGGGTATGCAGCTTGATCAGCTGTTACTCGCCAGGGAACTGGGTAACACGGAATCTGGTCGTCACTATTAGATCGAAAGAGGCAAAGGCAACCGGGTGGTGCTGCCTTTCCTCGCCCCTTGGTAGTGAGATTTTGGGTGTACAGGGGACTATCCCTTAGTGGACTTGCTCTTCCCACAGCGCAGCACCGTCTGGTAGCTGCTGCTGCTGTCCCCATCTGCTGCTGCTGGTTCCTCTGACCCGCAGGCCAGGTATTCGAGGCCCTCCCCTCCCGCAGGCTCCTGCTTGTGCCTCATTGTTGGTGGTCCAGTGGTAGAGTGCACTGCTCTGCTGCTTGAATGCCCTCCTGTCCTTCTTTTCTGCTGTTCATGTCCCTCTTTCTGCTCTTCTCTGTTGCTTTCTACCTTTGGCTTTGTTCTTCTTTTTTCTTTGCTTTGTTTGGCTTTTGTCTTTCATGTGTTTTTGTACTGTTCCTTTTCCCCTGTCCTCTCCCTCGTTGATGCTGCAATCCCGCACAGCCCCGCCCCCTCCAGTGTCCTTTCCAGCATTTCCTGCCTCCCAGCTGTCCAGCCTCCCTGCAGCACAACTTAATGGCGGCCACTGTGTGGCCATGCGCATCGGGTGTGCCACTGGTGCGCCGAATGCGCACCAAAGGCAAGCCCGTCTGCGCCATCCGCGCATGGACCGCGTCCAGTGCCAGGGACCCTGCCTCCCGGACACTACACCAATATGACGCCAGCACCCTCCTCACCCTCAACCCTGTACACCATCTAGCATCACCAAAGAATACCCTTGCACCCTTCGCCTGCCAAAACCGAAAACACACCTTCTGCCATATCAACACACCTGCGCCTCTCGCCGCCCAGCCGACCACCAGCGCACCCGACCAGCTCAACTGCATCCTCCTCAACGTGTGGTCCCTCCGCAAACACACCACAGAAATCTGGGACCTCCTCAACGTCAACTCTTCAGACATCGCCTTCTTCAGGTAAACCTGGACCAACCTTTGCTCCAGACCGGACATAGCCATCCCGACGGCTACAACATCACCCACAAGTACAACCCGACCGCCCAGGATGAGGCATTGCCATCGTCTACAAAAGAACACTCCGACTGACCACACACTCTAATGACCCAACAGCGACCATGGAACACATCCACTTCCAGATCCGGACCAAGCCCAACCACCCCCAGCAGGCACCCTCGTCTACAGGACCCTCGGCCCATGAGCCCCCATTCACCGATGCTATTGTGGACCTCATCGCACCCCAGGGTCTCGCATCCACGACTACATCCTACTCGGAGACCTCAACTTCCACCTGGACAACCCCAGTGACCAGAACACTACCACCCTTCTGGAGAACCTCGCAACATCGGACTCAAGCAGCTAGTCACCGCACCAACCCACATAGCCAGACACACGCTCGACCCCGTCTTCTCCGCCAGCAGGAACATTCAACTACAGCCACACCACCAAACTCTCCTGGACCGTCCATCGTTGTATACATCATGGCTTCACCACGCCCACCGTACACCACCACCATCATTGCCCCCTCCCCGTCGCAGCTGGATCAAGGCCACAGAAGAACTTCTTGTCAACTCCCTCAGCACCACCACTCCGCCAACACTTACAAACACCAATGCCGCAGTGCACAACCTCTAGCGATGGATCTCTAAGTGCACCAACACCCTGGCACCCCTCAAGAAAATCCAGGCAAACAACACTCCAAGAAGGCCAACTGGTTCACTCCCACCCGCCACTAGTCCAGATGCACCTGCAGACGTCTCGAGAAGAGATGGAGCCACAACGTCAATCAACTCCGCAACACAGTCACCCTTGCACCATGAAGCAAGGGTGCCTGCGTTGGCGCATGGCAGTCATTGTGCACCAACATAGGGGAAAAAGGCAGGGGGGCTTATTCATGAGCCACTTCTGACAGTTTAACCTTGCTGGTGCGTCATTTTCTTGATGTACTTGCAGCGTGAATCTTGCACCACGTTGCGCCGTATTTACAAGGTGACGCATCTAGGCATATGCGTGACCTTGTGAAGCCCTGTGTCACATTATACCTGCATCAGGTATGGTGTATACAGGGTGGGCGTTCCCACGCAACAAAGCCTCGTAGGAGAGGCACAGTGAAATCCATTAGATTTCACTGCGACAATTCTAAGACGCCACTGCGTCAGAACCTTAGGCCTGCCTCATGGCAGGTGTAAGGGTAACGCAGTGCCATAGAGATAGGCTGGCCCCATGCATTGCTAGAGTTGTGTCATGCTTGTGACACAACTGCAGCGATGCATGACTTTAGCACTGACAGATACGTCAGGATTCCAGACGTATCTGTCATTAATTGCGACATGCAGTGCCGTACAATTAATACGGCGCATCCATGGTGTCGCAAGATGGGCGCAGTGAAAAGTGTCGCAACGCTGTTTTGTCGCAGCGATGCAACACTTTTCATGAATGAGGCCCAGGAATGCGCCCTGTCTTATTTATAGTGCGCATTCCCTCCCTTTTGTTTTGTCACAGGGCAGTGCAGCAACATTCCTTGCAGCGCTGTCCAGCACCAAAACCTCTTAAATGAGGCCCCAAGTGTTTGCACCAATTTTAAGACTGGCTATTTTCTGGTCTTAAAAAACTGCCTCTAATTGGACTTAGCGGCAGTTTTGGGGGGTTATCGCTGGACAGAAATTTTATTGCAAATATCACAAAGTGGGGTTAGTGGCAGTTTTTGCACCGAAAAGCCCACCTTGCATCTGATTTTCGTTAAGTCCCACTAACAGAAGTGGCGATCTTGAAAATTAACGTTTTTGCTGGAAAAGTGCAGCTAACTGCAGTTAGCGGCACTTTGTAAATAAGGCGACAAAAAAAAAGCTGCCGTAACATCAAAAAATTGATGGTACGGCGGCGTTAATTTCTTTCTAAATATGCCCCAGAGTTGGGAGCTAATGAGGGGCAAATGTGCGGCTGGCATCTGTGAGAGAATCTGGAAGGAAAGTTCAAGGCCATGGCTCCAGGTTAATAATATGCAATCAAAAGGTTTTGCAAAAAATAATTTACGATTTAATAATTAAAGCCAGTTGTAGAACTATTTTAAATTTATTATAGGTGTTACACAGTGGCCTCCCAAGTCGGACAATTTTTTCGTCTTATTTTGCATTAATTCTGCGTCCAGCTTTGTGTGCATGCTTATATCTAGAACCAGACAAGCCTGTGTGGACGGAGCAGGGAAAAGGCCTGGAAGGTGCTTTGTCAGTCTGCCCCACAATAAAAACCCAGTGCACAAGACACAGTCATCGTGTCACACAGCTGGCTTCTAAATCCAGTCAGATTCACAAATCCGTCCCATGAGATTCTGAACTATCTAGGAAGATCTCACAAGCGTCTCCGAAACTTACAAGTCACCTCTCTGTGCACGCACATTTTAGTCAAAACTCACCCACTCAGCAAGGCGGCTTTTAGAAGCACAGCCCAGGAAATGGGGTACCCTTAGAACGTCGAAACAGTCAACACGAGGCTAACACGTCCATATTCCTAATTGGGTGCCATGAAAAAGAGCACAACAGGGGAAAACACATATATCTGCCAAAGGGCCAAGTAAAAGAGGCCTGTTCTGTGAAGGGCACATTACCCTTGCCTCTCCCTGTGATTCAGCATGGTAAGTATTCATTCCTAATAGGCTTAAAGCTTAGTATGAAATATTAGCGTGCCTAGACGTATGATGACACAGCTGTATTCCTATGGGAGCCTGCAGACAGATCTCATGGCACAGCAGTGGGCAGCGGCAGCAGCTGTGGAGGACTAGCTGAATAAATAAAGCAATACAACGACAGCAATATTACAAGAGGACTGGAAGGGACACGGTTGTATGTAGTTTTCACCCAATTACAACTTTTTAACTGTTGGGAAAGAGCATATGTTTCAGTGGGTCATACACAGGGACACTGAAACTATGCGATTGTGCGGCCATGGTGATTTCCGCATAATTGTAGATTTGCCGCATTTGCGCATAATCCATAATCTGCTACATAAACTGCAGATTAAAAAAAAATAGTTTCTAGCTCAAACGGTTCAAAAGTTAGTAAAAATGCAGCGACATGTGTTGCCGCGCAGGGGAAGGCCCTTGGCAAAGGTTGACTGCCCACTTTTTGTAGCTTATTGCTATATTTGGGTGTTAAACTGGTACTAATGAGGTACAACTAATGCCCAGACATTAACAAGTTTAAAAATGACTAAATAATGAAGTAATACTATCATAAAGTATGCCGCATTATACCGCATAATTTGCCTTTTCTTGCTGTATAATTTACTCAACCCTGCCACATAATTTGACCCTCCCCTGCCGCATAATTCCAGTGGCCCTGGTCAGTGTGACAATGTGTTGGTGAAGAACACTGAGTTTATATTTTTCATAACTTAATAAATACGACGCTATATGTACTCAGGAAGAGGTAAGGCCATAATTCTAAAAACTCTCTCAAATGAGAATAAAAAGTAGAAAGAAACTCCTCGTAAAATCGTTTCTTGTGAGGCAGACCTGAGGGGAACAGTTGTCCAGTGCAACTCAGCCTAATTGGTAGTGACACTAAATGCCTCAATAGAGTTTGGCTCAAAGATTCTTAAAAAATTATAATTATTCTGGGGCCTCCAAAATTTGACAAAATTATTTGAAGTCATTGTAAGCTATGCTACCCATTCCTCTTTATTTACTTCGTTTATTCACAACGGTAATAGGTGATTCACTTTATGTGCAGCAATAGCTAACTCGTTCCTTGAAATTATTCCCTTCATTAGGGCTGAAAAATAAATATATACCAATAAGTACATATGGCGATGCAACCTGTTAGACCAGACATCCATGGCGTGGTGTTCTAACAAACTTTTTGCCTTCACTCCTTTACTTTGATGAACTCGTTTTTGGTGGCATTAAGACTCTGTGCACTTTACCCCTTCTAACCAGTGATAAAGTGCTTGTGCTCTCTCCTTAAAACATGGTGTTAGGCCTGGCATCCTTTGCTTGGTTTTCCCTGACTTTTTGCCTCTACCTCCTGCGTTTTTGATGCTGTGCTGGATTTTGTTTTTGTTGGCTTAGATGCTTTGGGCACTTTGCCACTGCTGACCAGTGTCAAAGTGCAAGTGCTCCCTGTGTAAATTGATATTGTGATTGGTTCTCCCTGATTGGCATATTTGTTTTACCAGTAGGTCCCTAGTAAAGTGCACTGAGTGTGCCAGGGCTGGTAAATCAAATGCTACTAGTGGGCTTGCAGCACTGATTGTGCCACCCACATGAGTAGCCTTGAAAAGAGGTCTCAGGCCTGCCACCGCAGTGCCTGTGCGCAGTTTGTTAACTGCCATGTCGACTTGGCAAGTGCACCCACTTGTCAGGCCCTACCCTTCCCTTTTCTTACACATCAGACACCCCTATGGTAGGCCCAAGGTACCCCCCTGGGCAGGGTGTTGTGTATGTGAAGAGTAGGACATGTACTGGTGTGTGTAACATGTCCTGATAGTGAAATACTGCCAATTTCGTTTTTCACTATTGAAAGGCTATCTTGCCCCATAGGACAGAATGGGGAATGCTTTGTAACATTTTACAAGCATATCTTCCCATAGAGACAAGATGGAAAAATGGAATTTGGTATCCCTGAACTCAGGATTTAATAACACATCTTTTAGTAAAGATGGTTTTTAAATTGTGTGTTTGAATATACCACTTTTAGAAAGTGGCTATTTTCTTGTTCAACCATCCTGTGTGCCTCTGCTGTTTGTGGATTGACTGTCTAGCTTTGGAGTGACAGGGGCTGGGGAGGGACAGTGGCTCCAGGAATCTGGATGAGTCAGCACTAGGCTGAATAGGCCTGACCTGCATTTGGAGTGGTGGGAGGAGTAGCACCTGTACCTGAATAGGGCTGCACCTGCCTTCCACAATGCTGGCTCCGCTCCCCTGTGGTGTGTCTGGAGCCAAGGCTCACACTGACAATGGATGTTGTTGTGCACTTGCAGAGTGCCCCCCAGAACTGGTTTGAACTGGGCTCAGAGCCTCTTGCACAAAGAGAACAAAGACATTTTGGGGTATAAGTATCAGACCCTAAACTCCAGACTTTAGATCATTCCTGGAATTCAAGAGGAACCTTTGCCAAGGAGAAGAGCTGGAGAGACTGAGGAGAAGTACTGCCCTTGCTGTGTGTCTGGGGTTGGCCTGCAGTTGCTGTTTCTACCAAGGAAAGGAGAAGGACTTTGCTGTGTGCTGTGTCCCCTGCTTGAAGGAGATCTCCAAGGGCCTGAAGTGTGCTGGCCTCCTGTTCTGAAGTCTCAGGGACACAAAGACTTCACCCCCAGCTCCCCTGAACTCTGCTGCTGTGAGTTCTGACCTGCCAAGAGGTGCCTGTGCCAGTTTTGGGCCTCTGGAGGTTGTTGCTGCTGTTTGGGAGCTGGAAGAAAGAAGAAACTCAAAGAACTACAGAAGTCGACGCATCGAGGGATCGCGGCTGAGGAGGACCGACGCCGCGCCGCTCGATGCCGCCGCATCGATCGCCAACGCATCCCTGATTTCCACACATCGTGCCTGTGCGGCAAGTTCGTCCGACGCATCACCTGCGGACCAGAACCGTCACGAAGAATCGACGCATCACTCCCCATACAGACCGGATTCGACGCAACCCTTCCTCTGCATGCAGCGGGACTGTCGCATCGCCTCCCCAAGGTCTCAGGAGTGTTGCATCTCTTTGTTTTCCGACTCTGCGGCTGTTTGGCTTTTGGAACTTTCACGCATCTACAGGTACTTTGGTGAAAAGTCACGCATCCATAGTTTTCTATGGTACAAGTTCTTGAAACCTTTTGAAAGTCATATTTTTAACTGTGTATGTTGGATTTTTGTTGTTTTGGTCTTGTTTAGTTTAGATAAAGATACTTTATTTTTCTAAACTGGTGTGGTGTCCTTTTGTGGTGTTTTCGCTGTGTTACTGTGAGTGTTGGTACACATACTTTACACATTGCCTTTGGGATAAGCCTGTCTGCTCGTGCCAAGCTACCAAGGGGGTGAGCAGGGGTTATCTAAAGTGTGTATCCCCCTTACCCTGACTAGAAGCAAGGGACCCTATTTGGACAAAGGTACCTACCTCTGCCAACTAGAGACCCCCATTTCTAACACATGGTATAATTGGTCTACACCTAATTGGCACGTTCAATTTACTTATAAGTCCCTAGTAAATGGTACTACCTGCACACAGGCCTGTGTATTAAATGCTGCTTGTGGGCAGCCGCAAACGCCTGCACTGCACACTGTAGTGCAGTTTCAAACTGCCATTTCGACCTGGCAAAATAAACCTTTTCTCAGGCTAAAACTTTCCTTGTTAATACTTTAAAGTCATACCTAAGTAGGCCCAAAATGCTCATAGGTCAGAGTGTATGGTATTTAAAATGTAGATGTGTATTTAATTTTTATATGTCCTGGCAGTGAAAAACCTGAAGTCGCTTTTCATTGCTGTAACACAGACTAGAACTGGGTTGCCTTAATTCACTTAATAAGAGCTAACGTCTGCTTTGGAGGAGATAGAGAATTGATGTTTCCACACATATGGATTATAATTGAACATCCTCTTTGATGGTGAAGTAGGATTTTAAGTTACAATTTACACTTTTAGAAAGTTGGCATTTTTCTGCCTAAACCAATTGAGGCTTCTTGCCAGTGTCCTGGGTCAGATGACTGTGAATGGCTCTCCTGTTATAGGGTGTGTATTGCTTCCAGACATTGAGACAAAGAGGCCTAGGATTGAGGGGAGAGGTTCATCCTTACAAGATAGCTGGGGAGGAGTTGTGCAGTGCCCCAATTACTCTTTAAAGGGCCCTGCCTGCAGCACACTCAAAGGAAATTGACACCAGGCCAGCCCTTGCCTTTGTGACTCTAAACAGTTTAGAGCAACCAGGGGAAGAGGAAGAACTGACCAGAACCGGTTTTAGGAGTAGGTCAGAGAATTCCCCCACATGAAGGCTGGCACCAGGTATAAAAGTTTTGCCTTCAAAACCTCTCCTGGACGTGTGGAAGATTCTGAAAAAGGACTGCCCTGCCGTGTGAGGAAGAGGGACTGCCCTGCGGACTGAAGAAGGAAGACTGGACCTACTTGCCTTTAATCCAGGCTGCCCAGACTGACTCCAAGGGTCAGTTGGCTTTCCTCCTGTTTGAACTACTGGGACACAACAAGCTTCCAGAGGTCTCCCTGCAACTGTCCAGCTGACTAGCACCAACAGGACCTGCCTCGATCTGCCTGAGCCCTCCTGCAGACCTCTGCTTGAGTGAGTCCTGGTCCCTCATGTCCTGGAACCTTGGCTGTCATCAGAGTGATTTCTTTCTGAAGCAAAGTTGAAGATACAGAAGTTTTGGGCTCCCAGCGACTGCAAAGTGGCCTCTTCACACTGAAAATTGACTGCGTGTGGCAGGACTTGCTCTTTGCGCTGACAACGATCGTCCATGACAACGTGAGGTCTGCACTTTGCTCCCGCAGGTAACAACCCACGACAATCACCACTGCAAAGCTTTAGCGATGACCGGCTGTTCACACTACAGCAACTACCGTCTGCGATGCTCAGCCTGCTCCTCGCACCAACAACCTCCAACTCGCGGCCCCTGCCAGTGCGAACGACACTCTCCGCAAAGATTTGAGAAGGCAGCTCTTCAGCGGGACTAACCTAGTCCCTGTATGCGACCTGAGCTCCATCGCGGTCAGCCTGAATTTGTTATTTTCATGCTAGTCCAGCACGACCAGATAACAGCAAGTGGCACTTTGGGCTTTTGGCACTATTATCACCCACAGTTGTAAAGACTTGTATCTCAGGTTTTAATGGTTGGAGATTTATTGTTTTTGTGGAATTTTATTTGCTAAAGCATACTCTATTTTTCTAAATTGCTTTGGAATTGTTCTTGCATTGTGTTTTCACTTTATTACTGTTTGAGTGCTGCATAAATACATCACACATCACCTGACTGCTTTTCTGCCAGGCTACCAGAGGCTTAAGCGCAGGTAAATTTAGTGACTTTTGTTGTTCACCCTGACAAGGATTGAGTTTATTATTTGAGTGGGGCTACCACCCCTCTCAACTAATAACCCAATCTCTTACACAACCTATGTATTAAGCCGGCAGCTAATTGACATAAAAGCAAATTAACAAGTTGTTTACTCAATTATACTATACAAATATCCACAATTGTGTGTTTACATTGTGCTATATCATTAAAACCAGATCAATGAGCTACAATTCAAACACCTCAAATATGAACCAGAGTGGGTTTTCAATAGATTCTGTACACTTAATTTAGCGCTTGAGAGGAACTTAAGGGTAAAAGTGTGAAAAGTATGTATAACCTGTATTGGTGGTTGAAAGTATACACTGAGGGCCCGATTCACAAAGAGCCTCCACACTCATAGCAGATGCTCTGCACCCGTGGCAGGATCTATGCACTTGTTGCGCAATCTCCATAATGAGAAACTGCAGGGCAGAGATCCCGCCACAAGTACGGAGATCCCTGCACGACTGCAGAGCCTCTGCCATGAGTTTGGAGGCTCGTTGTGAATCGGGCCCTTAGACATTGATTCTTAGTTCACAGTCCGTAATCTCAGTCCTTTATATCATAAATAGCATTAATATTAGTTTAAAAAGAGTAAGGGCTCAGGTAGATTTCCACAATCCCACACCAGCTCAGTCTACTGTATTCCCCATGCCCACTCTCACACCTCTATGCTTCACAATGCTCTCTCCAAGGCTCGGTTTGCTGTTTCCGAGATCTGGAGCTATCCAAGTCTCATGCAGGTCCAAGCAAGCGGGTACTCTCAGCTCTCTTTTTTAACCAGATGCAGCTCGTCCGATGTGGATGTCAGGGTCAAGGTCATGGAGCTTGCCCAATTTCTCAATTTCCTCTGCTGGATTGCCTGATGCTGGCTGTCCGGTCTGAGCTAGGTGGGTGGTCAAGAAAGGGCGAGAGGAGCTTCAGGTCATGATCAAGCTGGACAGCTCATTGTTGTTTCAGTGAGTTCCAAGATCCTGGAGGCAAAATGAACTGGGGAGCCCCCGGGAAGTGGCAAAGCAGAGCTGGAGCATAGTAGCCAGAAGCATGTCTTGTTGGGTGAGCTTAACATGTGACCCATTCTCAGCGGAAAGAAAGGGCTGTCGGCAGATGCTCACCAGGGCATCAAAAACCCTTGATAGAATCCCACTGACAAAAAACAGTGGGCACCGGTGAATGGAAGAGGGGAAAGGGCTTGGAAGGGTGCTGTATGGGAGTTTAGGCAGAGTACTACCTAGTGGGCATGCTCCTGTCTATCATGTTCCAACTTCGCACTAGCAAGTTTCCTTTTCCATAATTTAATGAGGTTTGAGAAGATCTTGCACCATGCACAACATTTATCATGTGTTTTATACGAGGAGTCAAATGTCTTTACCTTTACAGAGCCAGGTTTGGTTAGCTCATGTCCAAAAAGATGCAAATTTTAGTTTCAGATTGGCGGTTGGGTACTGGAAAAATTGGCGAAACCCATGGCATAGGCCCCTGTACAGTTTCAATGATGTCTTGCTGAAGCACGTTGTTTATTTCACCTTCCGCTTGTAAATATTTTATTATTGAATGCCTCTGAAGTGTGGTTCTATGGGTTGCAACGAATCATCTATGTGTAGGCAAGTTTGTCAATTTTATAACTTGCCAATGCCCAGGAATAGTCAACATTTTTAGCACAGCTCCTTCTTCAGGAACAGTTTTAAGTGCAATTAGTTGACATAATACTAAAAGGATATCCATCTTCACTACTGATCAAGCTGCAGCAGCAGCCTCAGGAACACATACATCAAACTCAGCAGAATGGTCAGCACGTGTAAGACCTGGAGGAAAATACCCCAGGCACTTGAGAGACTTTGTTGATCCACATGCATATATGAGAACATCAGCCAGCATCACCCTGGGGCTGTCTTGTCATTTAGAAAATTCAGCTGTCATGGCGTTAATGGTGGCACCAGTGTAAATAAGGTAGGATGTCTTCATGCCATTCATTCCAATATCAAGGTTAAACAGGTTTATTTATTGTCATTTTTAAATAGAACGTTTCCTTTTATTGTCTGTGGATATGATATTGACTAAGGGCCCGATTCACAGAACTAACTTATGTCAAAATCGTAAAGTTAGTACTTTTCGTTATTCACAGAATGCACTTACCACAACTAACTTTATGTCCGCACTCGGGCCGGAGATTCCGGCCTAGTGGCGGAGATTCCGGCCCGGAAGCGGAATTTCCGACTCCGGGCCGGAAACTCCGCTATTGTGTCGGAATACCCGCATTTAGGCCATTTAAGCATTTCAAGTGCCATGAAACGGCCAAAATGCGGGTATTCCGGCCCAATAACTGAGTTTCCGGCCCGGAGTCGGAGATTCCGGCCCAGAGGCGGAAATTCCGCTTCTGGGCCGGAATCTCCGGCCCGAGTTCGGACATAAAGTTAGTTGTGGTAAGTGCATTCTGTGAATACCGAAAAGTACTAACTTTACGATTTTGACGTAAGTTAGTTCTGTGAATCGGGCCCTCAGAGCTGGACTTGACCACGCGCCTAGACCTCGTCATGGACTTAGCTTTTTGAAAGTAAGACCTTGAGACTCTAGGAGAAGAGGAAAATACAGATGTGGGCTCCTTGCACAGCAACCTTTGCAGATGCTCTGGATGTGACCCATTGTGCCGTATGCATTAATTTTGTTTTCAACAGTTGGGCAGGCACGACAGAGTAAAAGACAATATCCACACAGGGAACATGTTCTTCGCAGACTGACTTTCCAACCTTTATTTGATGCAACATATTGATTTACCAACTTCAGAATGGAGTTCCTGTCTTTTCCTGTCACAGACTGGATGTGAAGAATGAATGTATGGTTGCCTTATAGACTGCATAAGAAAAGGGAAACCCCTCCCAATAGCACGGTGCCACGCTCCACTTTAATACACAGATGAAAGGTGTCATGTGTCTCCTTAAGAGGATCACAGTTAGGGAGAAAAAGCCACCAGGCCAAAACCTCCTTGGCAATCTTGGTGGTTCTTGATTGTACTTGTGAGGTGTGCAACATTAATGTTGTGTCAAAAACATTGTCTGACACAAATATGGTCAAAAAAATATTGTGATGACAAGAATAGTTTGGTACAAAAAAATTTGGGGTAATATTTTGAGAGTGTTTTTGAGTTTATTTAATTTTTTCGTTTTTGGAGGTCGTGAGGTCTGTAGAGAAGCAAGGTAGGAAGATATTTGAATATATATTTTAATTTATTTTATTCATTTTTTTGCAATGTTTTAAATGTAATTGTTTAGTTAGGTTAATAATTATGCAACTATTTAATTGTTATACTATTCAATTAATTGTTGCTAAAAATTATTATCTTTTCATATTGGTTAATTAGAATATTTTATGTAATTTTATAATTGGTTATTTCTATAATGATTTTTTGCAAATTGTTAATTACTTTTTATTTGAATTGGATAAGTATGTTATCAATTAAGTAAACTAATTAATTAAATTAATTGCTTTCCTTTAATGTATTATGTTTTTGTTTTTTAAAGAGCTGCTATTTGTTTTAATGTTTTTAATTGTGATTTACTTACTTTTTAAAGCATCATTTCACATTTTTTGCAGGTTGTTGGGATTATAGGGGAGTATGGTGTGAAGTGTGTTTACCATAATTTTTCATGTTTGTAATTGATAAATAATATTTAAATTGGTATTTTAAAAAAAATCTATTTACTTAAGCCATTTGTAAGAGTATTAGTGTTTGTTTGTTTTTAAATTACTTTTTTAATTTGATTTTTATGTTAACATATTTTAAAATAATTCACATATTTTGTTGTTCAGTATTTTCCCTACTGTTGCTTAGTTTGGAGTGGGAATACTAAATCTGGTCCCTCCAAAGTCCAACACTTTCCCTTCTGTTGCTTAAGTGGGAGTGGCAATAGTAAATTTCAGCTTTCTATATCGCAACAATTTTCCTATTGTTTTTTATGTTGAAGTGGAAGTAGTAAATTTTATTCCTCTAAATGTTAATTTTTTTTTTACATTTTTGCTGAATTTGAAAAGTTAATTTCGTTTTATTTATGTTTTTGCTTTAATTTCATTTTAATGGAGTTTAATTGTTTGATATTTATTTTACATTTTTATATTTCGTATTTTGGGTGTAGAATTGAAAATATTTTGCCCTTTTGCTGATGATCTATCAATTTGTATTTATTGCTATAGAATATTTCTTTATTTGAATTTTTGAATTTTGGTTCCTTGTTTATATTCATTGTTTTATTATCTTAGGTTTTTAATATCTTTTTTGTGATTCTATTTTACAGTATATTGTTACTGTAATTTTATATTTTATTTTTTAACTTTTTTGAATAATATGAATTCTACTTATTGTTTTCAAAATGTAGTTTTAAAGTTTCATAATTATATAGTATACTTAATTTGAATTCTATTTATTGTAATTTTATATTGCATATATTTTATGCTGCGTTTTTTTAGTTATTGTTAGTATTGGTCATAATGTTAAAAAAAAATTATTTATTTTTTATGCTTTCTTACATATTAGTAATCAACATTTCGTGACATACATAAGTTACTTCTTTGACATGCGTAAACAAACAATCCTTATGTCATTTTTGCAAAGTTGTTCGAGCACTTGTGAGTGCCAGACATGAAACCTTATGAAACAATAAACCCTTGAGTAACTTATGTGGGAGTGAGAATGGGGGCAGGGGGTAGAGGCTGACCGTGTTTTGCAGATTGGTTTGAGTTGTGCAACGGAGAAACTGTGCTAGACGCTTGGTGTAATATAGGAGATAAGTTTGCTGTTGTGTTTCACTTGTTTGAAATGGCTTGATGTAAGTCACAAGTCATGCAGTTGGTGTATTCCAGTGAGAGGCAGCGAGGCTTCGCCAGCTGCGGGGCAGTGAGCCCTGAGCAATGCCTACACCTTAACAATAAGGTTGACTCTGCGTTATTGGAGGAGGGATGCCTGAGCTCGGTCAGCAGCCAGGGAGTAATGGGGCAATGGATGTTTGTGTCAGGGCTCGTTGGAAGCTGTCTACGGGGTTAATGTTTCATCCTTGAATTGGGATTTAAAGCTAATAAGTGGTTCATCCCATTCCAGTCACATGGGGAGCTCCCTAAGCCCTCTGGCTTCCTCATGTCTGAGCAGCATGCTCTTGGATTCAGCCCAGGAGACAACTAAGCGATGCCACATCACTGTCGTGGAAGGGGGGCACTGGTTTTCCATTGTCAGGTTATACAGCGCATGGCTATTATCAAGGCTAAATCTAGGACGCAAGCAGGGTTTTTTGATTGTTTTAGAGCACTTGAACAGGCCTAGAGGGCAGAACTCCCAGCTGACTAAGTTAGTAGAGCCAGACAGCTGACACAGCTGGTTTGTTATTATGGCCTAGAAGCAACTTAACCAGGGACAGCTCAGGACCATGTGTTGCATGTCTGCATTTAGTTGGCGGCATCTCGGACATGAAGCATTAGCTACCAGAAAAAGTTTGATAATTTTCTCGGGAGTCAGATACACTCTGTGAAGTATGTAAAGTTTGATGAGGTTAAACCTGGCATTTCTGGATAAAACAGCGGACTGTGCTGGTATCTGGTCCCATTCAGTGTTGGTGAACTCTGTGCCCATCTCTGTCTCCCATTTGTCACGCAGTTTGTCCACCAGGCATAGGGTGTAACGTGAGTGCTGTTGTCACCCATCGAATGAGATGTTGGCTATTGTCCATTGTGCGTATCATTTGCATTACCTCATGTGTAGACATCATGTCTTCTATGATTTGATAGCAAAGCCGCAATGTGTACGTTAGTGCATTATAAGTCAGGAAAAGGCCCTGTGGAACGCCATACTTCTCTCTAAGCTCCTTGAGGGTCAATAAGTGTCCTTCCTGAAAAAGATCCCCTAAGGTTTCCAGGCCAAGGGCATGCCATTGTTAGAGGCTAGTAAGGACCAGTATTCCTCCTGTGTGGGTCAGGCTTGGAAGGGGACTAGTCGGCGTGTGTGGGAATGTTCGACCCGTAAAAAGTAAGGCTCTGTGGTAACATTGGTGAATGACCTGTATTAGTTGAGCGAACGGACAGGCAGCATGGTACATTGGGTGGAAATGCTGAAGCACCCTGGTTCATAACCATGAATGTACCATTGTTGCAGTGTCATCTAGACAAAAGCAGCAGGTCCTCTGATCTTGACAAGTGCCACTATATACCAGCCATTGTTCCAAATCAGTTTCTCCATGAGGGTGTCTAGTGAGTGGAAGAAATGTGCAGGCAGATGTAGGGGCAGGTTGGCTAAGTAGTAACTTAGGCGAGAGTGCATTACCATCTTGGAAAGAGCATCACTGAGACCAACAACATCCTCCAAAACAAAACATGGCTCCTAAAAACTGCAACGGTGCATGTTACATTTCCACTGAATACATTTAAGTTATCATGGTAAATGTGTGTACCCAGAGACCTGAAAGTTTGTTGCTGCCAGGACCTTCCATGTCCAATACAGCCTCAGAGGATGTAGGGCCTAAGGGAAGAAGGCAAGATTTCTGCAGGTTTACACAGAGACCCGTAAATTTACAAAAGGCCTAAAGGGCCTCTGTGATATCTGCATGGTCCCTTGTGAAATCCTTTATTTGCAGCAGTATTTCATCTTAGTAGCATAGGTCCCCCTCTCCCTCGGACTTATCTGCGACTAATATTCCGACCGGTCAAGAATCTTGTGTATGCTTGGACCGCTCCCAGCGCCAGAACCCGTGGTCCTCCTCCAACCCTTGACTACCCGACTGCTCTCCATTGCAGCTTGAAACCCAGACACCCAACACCCTCTGCTTGCACGCCACACCACACCACACAACATGAAAGGAGCCTTCACCTGTTCCCTCTGCTGCTTCACCTGCACCACTGTGCCCGCAACCTCAACCAAGAACATATCCACTACACCCCCCCACAGTCACATTCAAACACCTATCAACAAAAACACCCACACCCTCCACACACCAATAGCATGCCTATTCTTCACCACCCGCTCACTCAGCAAGCACGCCACAGAGATCTGGGACCTGCTGGAAGATGCTGCCCTGGACCTCCTCTTTCTCATGGAAACATGGCAGACCACAGCTTCAACACCAGACAAAACCACCGTCATTCCACTGGATATAAGATCTCCAGGCAACACTGCCAAAACGGGCCGAGAGTAGGAATCGTCTACAAAGAACCCTTCATCTGCACCACATCCACCGAAGCCAGAACAAACTACATGGAGCTCCTCAACTTTAAAATACAAATTACAGCAAATTTCACCCTGGGTTGGACCCTAGTCTATCACTCCCCACAAACCTGGGACAACTTCACAAACTTCACAGACTTCATGGCCCCCCTATTCCTAGACGTCAGCGCTTTCATCCTCCTAGGAGACCTCAATTTCCATCTTGAAGACCGGACCAACTCCAACTCAGCTGCCCTAGTTGACAACCAAGGGAGCCTGGGACTAACCCAACATGTCACAGAGCCCACCCATGCTGCCGGCCACATCCTAGACCCTGTTTTCACATCTTTCGACAGCCTTAGGATCAACACCCCAAGACTCGTCAACTGGGCAGGCCATGTCATACTTAGTTTTACTTTCAACTTCCATCAACCCAGAAGAACCCTCATAGCGGGCCCAGCATGCAGACACTGGAACAACCTAACAGAGGTGGGCTGGACGACCGCCTTACATGAGAACAAACCGGAACACACAGGCACCAACTGTGCTGAAACTCTGGCCCCATGAAACAAAGCAACACAGCAAAAACAAGAACACAAGCCAGCTGGTACACAGAAGACCTCAAAGTGACCAATCGACACAGCAAACAACTGAAAAGGAAATGGAGAACTAGCAAAGGGTAAGTGGAAAAAGATTACTCCAAAGTCACCCAGAGGCGGTACCACCAGCTAATTTGAGACACCAAAAAGGCCCTACTTGAAGAAATGAACACCAGCTCCAACCGCAGCAAAGAAATCTTTGCAATCGTCAAAGACTTCACCACACCCACAGCTGTCACTAGAAATATCAACCCTTTACAAGATCTGTGCAATGACTTCTCAAACTTCTTCTGCAGCAAAATCACAACCCTAGACAGCAACTTTTCCACCTCAACTGGAGGCCCAGGCCCACTACAGAAGTCTCCCAGTGACTAAAGGAAGTCAACATAATCATCACATGGGACACCATTTGCAGAGGAAACCACAACAATCATGAAGATCATTCACTCTGGGTCCCAGTGGACCCCTGCCCCTACAGGCCTTCAAAAAAGGAGCAATTCCTATCAACGAGGCCCTCACCCCATCCTCAACACCTCCATCAGTACAGCCACCTACCCGGAACCATAGAAACATGCAGCCGCCAACACCTTCCTAAAGAAACCCTCAGTTAACTCGACCAAACTTGCTAATTACTGACCAATATCCCTTCTTTCCTACACAGTCAAAAATACTGGAAAAGTCCATCAACAAGCTTCTCTCCAACCACCTCCTCAAACACCAGCTTCTCGCCGCCACACAATCAGGTTTCAGACCCAACCACAGCACAGAAATTGCCCTTATAACAGCAACAGATGACATCCGGATGATTCTCAAGAGGGGGGAACCACATCCCTCATCCTTTTAGACCTATCAGAAGCCTTTGACACCTTCTCCCAGCCCATCCGAATCCAACAACTCCACCAAGCAGGTATCCAGGGATTCACCCTTGAATGGATATGCTCTTTCTTCACCGGAAGAACCCAAACCATCAACATGCCCCCCTATGCCTCTGAAGCATGAGATCTTATTTGCGGAGACCTGCAGGGCCCCTCGCTCCGCCAAACGCTTCAACATATACATGACCCTGCTGGCCAACATCATGCAAGCTCACAGCATTAACATCCTCACTCTGACGACACGCAACTGATACTGTCCCTCTTGGACAAAACATGCAACACCAGGAACAAGTTCATCACATGCATGCCACCTGCATGACAGAATTAGCCATCTGGATGAAATCCAATTGCCTTAATTGAACTCAGACAAGACTGAAGTGGTAGTCTTTGGGAAGAAAGCCTATCTATGAGACTCCACCTGGTAGCTCACAGACCTTGGCTCACACCTATACCCTGCTTGCAATCGAGAAACCTCAGAATCATCATAGACAACAAACTAGACATGACCAGTCAACGCAGTGGTCTCGGCCTGCTTCATCACACTAAGGATGCTGAAAAGAATCTTCAAGTGGCTATCAGACAACCCCAGGAACACGATCACCCAAGCCCTCATCACCAGAAGACTAGACTATGGGAACAGCCTGTACGCAGGGATAACCAACCAGCTCACATTAGACTGCAGACTGTCCAAAACCCAGCAATCAATCTAGTCCTCAACATCCTACGTCGAGCTCATATCACACTATACCTTATGGAACTCCACTGGCTCCCGATACACATGCGCACACACTTAAAACTCATCACTCACACATACAAAGCTCTCCACAACACTGACCCTGCATACTTGCACAGCACTTGGGAATCCAGTTCCCAAATTGACTAGTCTCACTGTAGACACTTTCCTAGCCTGTCTTGCACCCCGTGGCTCAATTGCACCATTTAATTATATGACCCGATCCTAATCAACCCCCCCCCCCTTTTCCTCCCCTTCTCCCTCCATGTTTTTCCCTCCTCTTTACAGCAGGTAAAATTCTCAGCCACACATCTGGTTTGTCCTGATGATGATCCCACCATTCTCTTAGGGATCGAAACGCCGTCTACTCTAACACCTTGACACACAATTGTTGCATATAAATTACTCTGTATTTGTGCAATGGTGCTCTCATTATTTTGTTTGGCCTATCAAATCGATTAAGTCTTGCCCATTCTTATTTTTTTTAAATATCTTTTTATTAAGTTCAAGCAGATGAGAAACATAGCAGTACAGTTCTATAAGTACATGAACATCATTTCTTTACAGAGTTCGGTAGGTAGATCACCTTTCCCCCACAAGATATCGCAGGGCTGATTCACCTTTATTGTCCCTGTTTCTTCATTCCGTGGTACTTAGGATAGATCTGGGTTGGGCTGTCTCCTCCAAGGGGGGCGTGCAGGGATACCCTCTATACGCATTCCATTTGTCCCATATTTTTCCCCATTTCTTTGGACACCCCCTGTTCACATAGACTGATTTATCCGCCAGAACACACCGGTCCATGTCCCTCTTCCAGTCTCCTAGGGTTGGTAGGGCATCCGACCCCCATCGGCGGGCTATGTTACGTTTCGCTACCATCAGACCCAGGGTGACCCAAGTCTAGTCTGTTTGTCCCAGATCAGAGTCCCCCCAAACATTCAATGTGCACCACTTGGGGGAGGGTGTTAATTCTATTCCCACAATCTCCAAAATACAGGATACAGTGGCTTCCCAGTAGTTTTGGATTCTGTGGCATGCCCACAGAATATGAAAGAACGACCCTTCCTCCCCACAGCCTCTGTGACAGAGAGCGTCAGCTTTCCTACACATATTTAGCAGTGTGTTACAGGAAATGTATGCTCTGTGAAGGATTTTAAGTTGGATCAGTCTGAAGCAGGCCCGAATGGCCACTTATCCAGGGGATGCCAGGGCTTCTGGCCAGTCTTCTTCCTCTGGTCACTAATGTCATGTCCCCAGCGGTCTCTCAAGGTCATCAAGGTGTCAGGTAAGTTATTAATGAGTTTCTGGTGTGTCAGGGATATCACCCTACGAGTTAAATGTTCTTCCAGGAGCCGACATTCCAGGGGTGAGGATTCAGGTATGGACTCTCCCCGGGGAACTTCGGCTCTTATGGCGTGTCGGATTTGCAGGTAGCGGAAAAACTCAGTATGGGCCAGTTCGTTTGATTTTTGCAGTTGCTCGAGCATTATCATGTCCACCCCTGTATGCAGATCTCCCACCCTCGAGATCCCAATCAGGTCCCATTTATCGAATCCTGCTTTCATCTCCATTGTGCCCAATTGCTGTGAATCCCATAGGGGTGTTGCTTTAGTTATTTTATTCTTCCACCCAGTTTGCCCATGGTTGAGTGTCACACTTTAACTGTCAATGCCGTGGGTCCCTCCAGTGGAAGACAGCTTGGGTCTGTATAGAGCACCCGCAGATACCCTCTCGGCTGGAGGTTTAATCGATCCATTCTATAGGCTGGTTCTGAGGGCGGTTGATGGACCCACTGATTTATGGTTGCTAATTGGGCCGCCCTATAGTAGGTCTGCATGTGAGGCAAGGCTATTCCCCCCTCATACCAGCTACAGGTCAGCTTAATTAGTGCGATTCTTGGGGATCCCCCGTCCCATAGGAGTGTTCGGACTGCTACATCTATCAAGTTAAAATATGTCTCGGGAACTGGGAATGGTGTGTTCTGCAACATGTAGAGAAATCTCGTCAGTGCCATCATTTTAAATTATATTTACTGTTATCGCTGTACTTGCGCCATTTGCATACTTTGCACAAAATTGCACAATCGGTACCTGATTGCCCGCCCCGGTCCATCCCGGCTGAGTGCCGTTTGTGTGGAGGGCGTGGCAGACTTCAGCAAGGTCACTCGAATAGTACTTCCGGTCTAGAAAGGGTCGGCGGAACTCTTCCGCTCGTTCCCCTATATTAGACCGATGTGCCTGCGTCCGCACAGCGGACGCTCGCATCGGGCGCGCCGCTGGCGCGCCTAAGGCAAGTCCGTCTGCGTCCGTCCCCGTCCCAGAGGCGGCCAGCGCCGGCCTTGCTGCCAGAAACTCCCCCGTTAACTGTAAGCTTTTACGCTTCAGTGGGTTACAGCTTATGGCTATAGGTAGGAGCGCGAGCTGTCGCTCCCTCATACCTACGCCTAAGGACTCTGACACGTTGGTCTGCTCCCACTGCGGTTGAATATAAATACAGGGGTGACTCCTGAAATAGGGCTTATGGGTGACCCCACTCCCCACGAGACTAAGCCTGATAGGGAAAAAAGACATTTTAAGGCCTCACTCCTTAACACTCGATCCCTGAATAAACATGCCCTCCATATTTATGATTTATTAGTTGATAAGAGCCCGGATTTCCTTTTTTTAACGGGGACCTGGCTCAGAGAAACATCAAATCCTACCATTGCCACGGCCATCCCCCCGGGCTATTCGATGATTAGGAAGGATCGGCCGGTGGGCTCGGGTGGAGGCATTGCCATAATTTTTAAACACCATTTCTCTTGCTCCACGGTCCTCACAGATGATATAGCTGGTGCCGAAAGTCTGGGGTTCCACATAAGGGTATCAGCGCATCAATCTTTGGCTGGCATCCTTATTTATAGACCCCCCGGCCCTGCGGCAAGTTTTCTTGATTCTATTAGCAATGCGGTCTCCTCTTTTGCCAGTAAATATAAACATTGTATAGTTTGAAGCGATTTCAATATTCATATGGATAATTCCACCGAACAGGAGCCCACTAGATTACGAGATGCAATGGACATCTTTAAAATGACACCCTACGTCCATCAAGCAACCCATGAGAAGGGCCATACCTTGGACCAGATTTTTTCAACTGATGAAATAGTGACTTCCGCTCCAGTCCCCTTAGTATGGTCTGATCATTCTATCATTGATTTTACTTTTGAGAATATGCAGCACCTCCGCGAATCCCAAGGAAGGCCACACTCCCGCAGTTTTCGATCTTACAGCCAAATGACTGCAGATGCCCTAACTACTGCCCTAAATAGCCACCCGATCCCCTTTAACGGCATTATGGAGGAGGATGTGGACGGTCTCGACAATTGGCTCCAGTGCCGCGTAGACGAGCTTGCCCCCTCCTCCTTGCGACCTGCTACGGTATTGTGTGCCTCAGCGCCATGGTTTACGGTGGCCCTTAGGAAAAGCAAGAGCGCTTGAAAACGCCTAGAGAGGACATGGCGAAAAAACTTCGACCCTAATGACAAAATAACTTATAAACAGGCGTTGAAGGGGCACTATAAAAAAATTGCAGAGGAGAAAAAACTCTTTCTCTCTTCAAAAATCACACAGGCTGCGAACCAAAGGAAAGAACTTTTTAAAACAGTTAAGGAGTTCTCTTCCCCAAGTGCGGTGGCAAGGCCGTTCACACCGACTGAGGCCTGGACAAGCCACCTAGCCTCCTACTTCTACGAGAAAATTAAAAAAATTCAAGACACTTTTTCTTTGCTGCCCCAGGCCGATGGTGCAAATCAAGCGGTCTCCACCCTGTCTACTTGGCCATATGGCCCGCAGCTCTCGCAGTTCCCTCCCATACCCCTGGAGAAATC
The DNA here is from genome assembly GCA_963921515.1 of Calotriton arnoldi. Taxonomy (NCBI): domain Eukaryota; kingdom Metazoa; phylum Chordata; class Amphibia; order Caudata; family Salamandridae; genus Calotriton; species Calotriton arnoldi. Next base: position 2,923,994 of record CAWUFW010000345.1, on the reverse strand, counting down.
ACTGGATATTATGAAGGCCTTTAAATCAGGCTCACCTTCTGACCCATGTCCAGTCAAAGTGCTGGCGTCTATAGCAGAGGTAATTAATCCTGCGTTAAATCGGATCCTAAGTGCCTCCTTGGAGTTTGGGATTGTCCCTGATAGGTGGAAGAAGGCCAAAATACTCCCCCTGCTGAAAAAACCTCGGTTAGATCCAGAAATAGCCGCCAATTACAGTCCAATATCTCTGCTTCCTTCTTTCTCGAAAGTTCTGGAAAAATATGTCAATAGTGTCATCACGTCATATGCTGAAACGAATCAAGTTTTCCATCAGAGCCAGTCCGGTTTCAGGTCAAACTTTAGCACTGAAACCGCGCTCCTAGAAGTCTCTGAGGCCATCAAGGAGACCCTAGATAAAGGTGGGAAGGCCGTGCTGATATTATTGGACTTATCAGCGGCTTTCGATACCGTGCCCCACGATCAGCTCCTCCGGAGACTTCGGGAGTGCGGCTGCGGGGGCACGGTACTTCGGTGGTTCTCCTCCTCTCTGAAAGACTGCCAACAAACGGTTTGGGCTCCGCCCTTCGCAGCGTCCATTCCCGTCCTAAAGGTGGGGGTCCCGCAGGGCTCAATTTTGAGCCCCACTCTTTTTCATCTTTATATGACCCCCTTGGCTTATCTGGCTGAAGCCCATGGAGCCAAGATTGTATCCTATGCGGACGATACACAATTGCTCTTTACCTGCGATAAGGAGGCAGTCTTTAGAGGAGAAGCTATCAATGCCTGTCTTACTGAGGTATTCTCCTGGCTCCAATTGCACCAACTAAAATGTAACTCCGAGAAATCAGAGATTATTCTTTTTGGTCTCCCCATAGATAATGTATGGCGAAATTGGTGGCCCCAGGACATGTCTACCCCTACCTCCTCAGTCAAGACAGTTAAAAACTTAGGAGTCAGGCTGGAGGATAATTTATCAATCAACTCCCAAATACAAGCTGTAGTGGGTGCCTGTTTTGGAGTACTCAAGATGCTCAAGCAGTTCCTACCTCTTCTGTCAGTGGCATACATAAAAACTGTGGTCCAGGCACTAGTTATATCTAGGCTGGACTACGTTAATGTTCTTTACTTGGGAATCCCTGAATACCTGCTGACACGCCTACAAGTAGTACAGAACGCAGCGGCCAGGGCTATACTGATGCTTGGCCCTAGAACACGGATGTCCCCCCACCTGAAAGCCGTGCACTGGCTCCCGATCCAAAAGAGGATAACTTTTAAAGCTATGGTTTTGGCCTTTAAAGCACTCCATGGCACGGGGGCTCCGTATCTCAGGAAAAGAGTCCAATTCTACCACCCGCATCGTGCTCTGAGATCCTCTGCACTTCAGCTTGCGCGTATCCCCAAATTCCATCGTGCACAAAGTGGTGGTCACTCCTTTCAGGTGCAAGCAGCGCAACTTTGGAACAGTCTCCCTCTGGCACTGAGACTGACTCAGGACCTTCCCACTTTTAAGAAATCACTGAAAACCTGGTTATTCCAGAAATAGCATTCATCTTAGTGAGTCTAGTGCCCTTAGTCAGTCACGACCAGGATGCTTAGCGCCGGGACACTCAATCGAGTAGCCGTGCGCTCTATAAATTCCTAGTAACATAACATAAATAAGTGTAACTGCAACAAATGATGGCGGAATGCTGAATGATTCAAACATTCTCCCCCAGTCAAGAGATCTGGGTTAAATCCATCGTTCTTTTCCCCACTACGCCACCCCAGTTTGGACCCAGCCATATGCAAATCAGTCTTGACCCAGTGCCTCATGGGAATAGTCCAGACCGATCTGCCAAACCAGGTCCTCCCTGGACCGGAAACAAGCATTCTGGGACCAGTTTCGGGGTATCTCAGCCTTCATCAGCCAGGCTAGCTTGAATTCAGTGGCACAGTGATCAAGGGACCGACGTCTGGGCATACCCGTCCCACTTAGGGCAAAAAGTGTAACTGCAACAAATGATGGACGGAATGCTGAATGATTCAAACATTCTCCCCCAGTCAAGAGATCTGGGTTAAATCCATCGTTCTTTTGCCCACTATGCCACCCCAGTTTGACCCAGCCATATGCAAATCAGTCTTAACCCTGTGCCTCATGGGAACAGTCCAGACCGAACTGCCAAGCCATGTCCTCCCTGGACCGGAAACAAGCATCCTGGGACCGGTTTCGGGGTATCTCGCCCTTCATCAGCCAGGCTAGCTTGAATTCAGTGGCACAGTGAGCAAGGGACCCACGTCTGGGCATACCGTCTCACTTAGGGCAAAAAGTGTAACTGCAACAAATGATGGACGGAATGCTGAATGATTCAAACATTCTCCCCAGTCAAGAGATCTGGGTTAAATCCATTGTTCTTTTGCCCACTACGCCACCCCAGTTTAGACCCAGCCATATGCAAATCAGTCTTGACCCTGTGCCTCATGGGAACAGTCCAGACCGAACTGCCAAGCCAGGTCCTCCCTGGACCGGAAACAAGCATCCTGGGACCGGTGTCGGTGTATCTCACCCTTATCAGCCAGGCTAGCTTGAATTCAGTGGCACAGTGAGCAAGGGACCCACGTCTGGGCATACCCGTCCCACTTAGGGCAAAAAGTGTAACTGCAACAAATGATGGACGGAATGCTGAATGATTCAAACATTCTCCCCCAGTCAAGAGATCTGGGTTAAATCCATCGTTCTTTTGCCCACTACGCCACCCCAGTTTGGACCCAGCCATATGCAAATCAGTCTTGACCCTGTGCCTCATGGGAACAGTCCAGACCGAACTGTAAAGCCAGGTCCTTCCTGGACCGAAAACAAGCATCCTGGGACCAGTTTCGGGGTATCTCACCCTTCATTATTTGCACCCCGAGTGGGATGGGTATGCCCAGATGTGGGTCCCGTGCTCTCCATGCCACTGGATTCAAGCTATCCTGGCTGCTGAGGGGTGAAACCCCGAAACCTGTCCTAGGATGCTTGTTTCCAGTCCAGGGAGGACCTGGCCTGGCAGTTCGGGCTGGACTGTTCCCATGAGGCACAGGGTCAACACTGATTTGCATATGGCTGGGTTCAAACTGGAATAGCATGGTGAACAAAAAAACGATGGATTTAGGCCCAGATCTCTGTACTGGGGTGAATGTATGACATTGTTCTGCATTCTGTCCATCAATTGTTCTTTTTGCATTTGTCACCCCGAGAGGGACGGGTATGCCCAGACGTGGGTGCCGTGCTCTCCATTCCACTGTAGTCAAGCTATCCTGGCTGATGAGGGGTGAAACCCCAAAACCTGTCCTAGGATGCTTGTTTCCAGTCCAGGGAGGACCTGGCCTGGCAGTTTGGGCTGGACTGTTCCCATGAGGCACAGTGTCAACACTTATTTGCATATGGCTAGGTTCAAACTGGAATGGCATGGTGAGCAAAAAAACGATGGATTTAGGCCCAGATCTCTGTACTGGGGTGAATGTATGACATTGTTCTGCATTCTGTCCATCAATTGTTCTTTTTGCATTTGTCACCCCGTGTGAGACGGGTATGCCCTGACGTGGGTCCTGTGCTCTCCATGCTACTGGAGTCAAGCTATCCTGGCTGATGAGGGGTGAAACCCCGAAACCGGTCCTAGGATGCTTGTTTCCAGACCAGGGAGGACCTGGCCTGGCAGTTTGTGCTGGACTGTTCCAATGAGGCACAGGGTCAAGACTGATTTGCATATGGCTGGGTTCAAACTGGAATGGCATGCTGAACAAAAATGTCAGAACTGGTAAATATTGTTGGGTTCCTAAGGAGCAGTACCCTCAAGAAGCCCACCTTCCAGCAGCTTCGACTCAAGCTTAATTGCACTGAGGATCAAAGTGGCTAGATGGGGGGAAGGGATTTGGGAAGGGTACTGCGGGGAGGGAGACCTGGAACGAGAAGTTGTCCTCAGTTAGCTTTCCTTTTTTTTTTAAGTTTGAGTTTATTGAACAATATAGAAATAAAAACAACAGAAGAACAGCAGGTACAAAAGATATGATACAACTCATATACATATAGATATGGTAAAGAGAAAAAAGAAAATAAGAATCAAAATACAGTTATTATCAGAAAATATGCTGCGTAATAATAAGGAATGAAGGGAGAAAAAGGAGGGGAAGAGGAAGGGAGGGGGGAAAGAACAGGGAATGAAGCGCATATCATTCTTATAAAAATAAAAGGAAAATAGCATATAAAAATATGAACTGTAAGCATTAATCAATTAAAGAAAATCTATCCTACGGTGATATAAAAACGAAGTAAGGGATAATATTGATATGTTATTTCAAAAGAAAAAGAAAAAAGACAACTTAGTAAATTATGGTGGTTTCCGAACTTCATCAGATGTGGTGATAGGTGGAACAATAGATGATGCAACATAGGTTAAATAGGTAGTCAGAGGAAGCCACAAAAGATCTCTTTTAATAGATAAAGAAATGGGGGTAATATAATTCGTATCGAGCCTTTGATGAAAACACACAGCGTTCCACCAGGCTCTAAAGGTGACTTTGTCTGCTTGCTTCCAATTTGAAGTTATTAAATGCAAGGCTACTGCTAATAATAAATCTATTAGTTTAAAGTTAGAAGGGGATTGGGGCCATTGAGGTGACAAAGAACCTAAGAAAATTTTAGATATGGAAAAAGGTACATCAGTTTTAAATATTTTATTGATTTGAGTCCAAACTGAATGCCAAAATTGTGAAATAGTGGGACAATCAAAAAGCATATGTTTTAAGTCAGCAGGTGTATAAGGGCAGGACCAACAAGTAGAGGAAGTATTCTGAGAGAAGGATGCTAATTTTGCTGGAGTGAATAACAGACGTTGATAAACAAAATAAAGGGTTTGAGAAGTGTTAGCGGCTCTAGAAGTTTTGTTGATTTTGAACCACATCCCATCCCAAATGAGGGTCGACCAGCACTGAGATAAGTCCTTCTCCCATGCCAATTCAGTTTTTGATTTGTTTCTATCTGAGGAAAGAAATAAGAGTTTATATAAAGCAGAAGCAGAGGGGGAGGAAGTTAGTAAAGGAAAAAGAGTTGAACTCCTCATGGGTGGTTTAGGGGCAGATGTTAGAGAGAAAAGATATTGAGTAAGAGCAGGGAGTAAAAGATTATATTGTGATTTACATGAAGACGGCAGTGAAAATTTTGTTTGGAGGTCAGCGAAAGATAGAGGAACGTCATTAGCTGATAATTGCGAAATCCAAAATAACCCTTTGTGCCTCCAAGACTTCCAATAAATGGTGCGATTCTTTATGCGTAATAAATTATTGTGCCAAATGGGTTGTTGAACCAGAGAAGAGGGAGAAGGATAAGAGGATGGTAACAGAGGAATGAGAATTTTACGAGTACGGGAAATAACAGGAGAGCGAAAAGATGAAATATTATTAGTAAAAGCAAGAGTTTCTTTAAAATCAAAAGGAGATACAAAAGACTTTTCTATGGAAATCCATATATGGGGAGAGTATCGTGTTCAAGAGAGAGCCAGCGGGATGACTGTTTTAAAGAGAAAGCATAATGATATGATTTAAAATCAGGGAATTTAAGACCACCATTAGATTTGTCTGCCTTTAAAGAGGATAGAGCTTTTTGAGGGAATTTGCCTTTCCAGAGAAATTTTGTTAGGAGAGAGTCAATTTAAAAAAAATAAAACCCAGGAATATGTACAGGGATCATTGATAAAGTATATAGGATCAGAGGAGAGAGCATCATCTTGATGGAATCTAATCGTCCCCACCAGGAAAGAAAAAGCGGATGCCAGCGTTCGACAGTATCATTTAGAGTTTTAATAATATGGTCAAAATTTAGTTTCAGAGTGTCTGAAATATTTGAAGAGAACCATAGACCTAAATATTTAAGTTTAGAGGGTTGCCAAGAAAAGCCGGTATGTGCAAAATAATGTTCAAGACAAGTCACGTTGAGAGGCAGAACCTCACATTTATCTCTATTAAGACGATATCCAGAGAGTTGAGAAAAGATATCAACCTGATTAAGAAAAGAAGGGATAGACATTGTAGGGTTAGAACAATATAAAAGAATATCATCTGCATAAACAGACATTTTGACCTGGCAAGTATCAAGTTGAAAACCAGTAATCTGAGAATCTTGTCGAATTTTGGTTAAAAAGGTTCTAACGCTATTACAAATAATAACGGCGATAAAGGGCAACCTTGTCTGACTCCTCTGAAGAGAGGAAAATAATCTGAGATCTTACCATTAACGAAAATAGAAGCCTTGGGACCCGAGTATAATATAGAAATAAAGGAAATTAATTTTGGAGGAAACCCTATCCATTTTAAGGCCTGAAACATAAAATCCCATCCAATCCTGTCAAAAGCTTTTTCTGCATCTAAAGCTATTGCTGCCATAGGATAGTCAAGAGAGGAAGCTTTACTGAGGATGTTGAAGAAAACTCTAGAGTTATCTGATGATAGTTGACCTTTTACAAATCCTGATTGTTCAGGGCCGATAAGTTTAGGTAATATAGGATCTATACGGAGAGCAAGAATGTTTGCAAATATTTTATAGTCCGTATTTACTAAAGAAATGGGTCTATAGTTTTTGCAAAGAGATGGGTCTTTATTGTCCTTAGGGATTAAACATATCATGGCTTCTTGAAATGTTCCACGAGAAGAACCAGATATAATGAAAGAATTAAATAGAGATAAGAGATTAGGGAGAAGAAGATTAGCAAAATGCGCATAGAATTCAATAGTAAAACCGTCAGGTCCAGGGGCTTTCCTCTCCTTAACACCGAGACGGCATGAGTAATTTCTGTTAAAGTGATATCATTGTCCAAAGAGATAAAATCAACATGATGAGATGGGGGGGGTCAACAGACTGAAAGTAAGAGGAAAGATCCAATGAAGATGGTTGTTTTTCAGGGGTATATAAATTTTTGTAAAAGGAGACAAATTTATTTAGAATATTGCTGTCTTTAAATAATGAGATACCGGCAGAATTCCGAAGAGATTCTATTTTAGTCCGTTCACGCCTTATCTTCAAATAGTTAGCCAACAACTTCCCCATTTTATTTTGGCCTCCATAATAACGAGAATTACATTTTAGAAGATAGGAGGATGCAGCTTCAGTGGATAATTTGTTGAAAGTGAATTTTGCATCGATAAGATTTTTTAAAGAGGATTCAGTGTTTGAATGGTAATAAATATTTTCCAATTGTTTGATCTTAGAGAGTAATTGGGCATTTCGAGCCTCAAAGGATTTCTTTTTTGTGAGACAAAATTTATTATAAAACCTCGGGCTGCGGCCTTAAAAGAGTCCCAAACCATTACAATAGAAGAGTCAGGAGTTGAATTGAGAGAAAAAAACTCAGAAATAAAGGAACTGAATTGGCTAGAGAAATTAGGATCGGTTAGTAAAGTATTATTAAAACGCCATCTACCAGCATGAGGGGTAAAGGGTATTAAGTCAAAATCAACATAAACTGGGGCATGCTCAGATATTAAAATAGAACCTATTTCTGAATGAAAAACCTGTTGAGATAGGGATTTACTTAAAAAAAGGTAATCAAGTCGGGATTGTGATTGGTGTGGGGGGAGTAGAAACTATATTCTCAGAGGTCCGGGTTACAAAGTCTCCAAATATCCACTAAGGATTTACGACGTACGGTGGAAGTGAACTGTGAATGCATCTTAGTATTAACAAACTTGACTGATGAATGTCTATCTAGTATGGGATCTAAAACTTGATTACAGTCGCCACCAAAAACAATATAATCATCATCAAATAAAAGAAGTTTATCAGAAATTTGGGTCCAAAAGACTTTATCAACATTAACTGGACCATAAACATTAAAAAGAACTAACGGTATTTGATTAATAAGAAGTCTAACTATTACCCAACGACCTTCTGAGTCCGATTCTTGATGAGCAATTGAAATCTGAAACTTCTTATGACAAAGGATTGAAACTCCATTCTTCTTACCTAGAGCTGAGGAAGAAAATACATTGCCTACCCAACCTCTTTTAAGTTTAGAAGCTTCGGATTCAGATAAGTGAGTTTCTTGAATTAAAGCAATATCTGTTTTTAAATCAGCTAAATGGGTTAATACCCGTTGTCTTTTTATAGGGTTATTTATCCCCTTAACATTCCATGTAGTAACTCTAAAAACGACGAGTAAATTTTAAAATGAACAATAACTATGCAAACAGTAAAACCATCAGATTCGCTATTGAGAGAAGGAAAAAGAATGAAAAAGTGAAGATAGAAATATTGTTGTAAGATGGAGAAGAAGGGGGAAGGGGAAATAAGACAGAAATCATGAAGAGTGAAATGGAAGAAAGTGAAGAAGGAAAGAGGAAAGGAGAAAGGAAGAACAGAACAAGGAACAATAAGACAATACAAATCAAACATTTGATATTTAAATGGGAAAACTAAAAGACATACCACAAAAAGACAATGAAAGTGGGGATGGTGAAGCCACATGAGGGGGACAGTACGCCGAGCCGAGGACTCCAGGACGAAGACGGCAAGGGGGAAACATCCTCCAGGCGAAACACAAGGAGACACATATCGAGGGACCGTAAAACAGCACCTGATAGGGAAGGAAAAGAAAATAAATTACTTACAAAAGCATAACAATACAACAAAAAGTACATCAAGAAGAGGAGAGAAAACAAATAATGGCAGACAACAATGAAGCAGTTAAGTCATTTATGGTCGAGGAATGTCCATGGAGTCATCTCTGCAAGTGTCCAGGAAACGTTGAAGAAGTGCAGGGTCTTCATAGTTTGTTGTTCTGTTGTTATAAGTCACCTTGAAAAGGCAAGGGTGAAACAATCCATAACGAGCATTCAAGTTGCGAAGCGCTGGTCTCATATCCAGGAACTGTTTACGATGATCCGCTGTCGCTTTGGCATAGTCCTGGGCAAAAAAGAGATTAGAGCCATTCCAAGAGATTTTTCCTTTCTGTTTGGCGGCAAGGAGGACTTTAAGTAGATCAGTGTATTGCAGAAAATACAATAGAACACCTCTAGGTTTCGTCGAGGAAGAAGGAGAGCGAGGGCCCTGACCCAGACGATGGGCTCGTTGAATATTCAGTGGTGGAGACTCAGGAAAGCCAAGAAGAGTAGGTAAAAAGGATTTGAAAAAGGAGAGCGGATCAGAACCTTCCAGACCCTCATCTAGGCCATAAATTCGTAGGTTGTTGCGTCTGTTATGATTTTCCAAATTTTCCACCTGTTGTTTAAGGTAAGCTATCTCTTTATTCATAGGAAGAACCTGGTCAGTGGTTGCTTGAATAACATCAACTCGCCTCACCAAATCTTCAACTTTTTGCTCTGTATTTGACCAATTATCTTCGAGGCTCTGGAGGCGGGTATTGGTCTCCTCCATATAAGGCTTAAGGGCACGTATTTCTTCAAGGAGCAACTCCATAGAGATTGAAGAGGGAGGAGACATAGGAGAAGGTGGATCCTTTTTAACTCGCTTGCCTGGCGTAGAGCTGGACGCAGACGGTATTTTGGACCCTGGTTTGGAGTTAGATCGAGAAGTAGTAGGAGGTACGCCACTAGTAACTGAAGGCCCAGAGAGTAAATCATCCATATTGTCTTGCAAGACACTGAAGGGATTATATTCCTCTAAAGGCGTGTGGGCCATAGACTGAGCGCCATTGCGATTAGAGCGAGGTTTTGTCATGGAAAGCAGAATCCAAAAAGACCTCCCAATGAAGAAAAATACTGCATAAAATAGTAGAAACCAGACTCCTATATAGGCGTTTAACGTTCAAAACATGTGTCTCTGCGGTGAAAAATAAATAATTATAGTCCATAAACTCCAGTGCACCGAGCAAATGTCATTAGGGAGAAAGTACCAAATAATGTAGGGAGGCAAGGCAGAAAATGAGGCTTATGGGCATATTTTGAAGAGAAAAGGCACCTCAGGTCGTTAGGCAGGAAACGGGAGAAACGACCGAAATTCAAAATGGCGGCCGTGACTACGCAAATAGCCGCGGCCGGCAAAGAAAGTCAGAAAAACATATTTTGGGCTCACGCCAGTCACACGCTAAGGTCACATGCGGAGCAGGAGGATTTCCGACGCATCTGCGTCTAAATTTGGGTCCACAGCTAAAACGAGGAAGCCAGGAGGACGTCCGTCACCCTACAACATCACGGAGCTCCCTGATCCAGCGGCCATCACCGGCGGCTCCGAAGCCACGCCCCTCAGTTAGCTTTCCTGATATACCGTGTCAACTCTTGAACTAAATCAGCATGGTTAAATAACAACAACATACCTGTAAAGAAAAGCAGGTTACTTATGAAACAGTCGTCACTAACAGTCGTCAATCTAATACCTTCTTCACAAGGAATGGAATTGCTGTTCCTATAATCCTCAAAACAAAATATAACAATATAGATTCTATGATTAATCTAGTGCTTGCATAAACACTATGCTCCAGAGCGAGTCACACTTTCATATAAGAGAGACTATTAGTTTTTGTTACACTGTCTCTTTCTTAAATTATGATTTGCATGTAACACTATAAAGAATCACAGCGCTAATTCCAACAAGCATTTTTATAATGCACAACAGGTTTCAAATGCAAGGTTCGTTTCAACTTGTAATGTGAATATTATCTATGCACATGCCCAAGAAAGCGCTTCAGCGCGATGTGCCACGTTCAATATACAAATGTTCAAGAAAGCGCGTCAACGCGTTGTGCCAAAGTCAATAGGCAAATGCCCAAGAGGCGCTCCAGCGCGATGTGCCATGTTCAATATGCAAATATCCAAAAACGCGCTTCAGCGCGATGTGTTACATTCAAAGATGCAAATCCCCAAAAAGCTCTGTAGCGCGATGTGCCAATGTTCATTAAACAAATGCCCAATAAATTGCTTCGACAAAGAGAGCTCGAGTCAATATGCAAATATCAACAGGTTGCTCCTTTAAACAAAATGGAACGATCCTACCTGATGGTGATCAAGGGAAGGATCTACAACCTGCATTAAGTCATCAGAGATCTTCTCACTGAAACCGGAGATCTGCTGCTGCTGCTGCTCACGCTCAGAGTTCTCAATAACCAGCAAAGAGAACAGGGTGTGGCTCCTATTTAAAGGCTTTCTCAAGAAGTTTCCAGATGACAGCTCTCAGGTAAACTACTGGAGCTGAGAAGGGCCAATAGACCTTGGGCAGCAGACTATAACAAGCATTGGTACAAACAAGTGACAGTGCAAACAATGAGCACCTGCAAAACCAATAAACAAGCACTGATAAAAGCAATAGAAAAATACAACAGTCTGTAACAAGCATTGGTACAAACAAGTGACAGTGCAAACAATAAGCACTGGCAAAACCAATAAACAAGATCTGGTAAAAGCAATAGAAAATACAACAGTCTGTAACAAGCATTGGTACAAACAAGTGACAGTGCAAACAATAAACAAGCATTGGTACAAACAAGTGACAGTGCAAACAATAAGCACTGGCAAAACCAATAAACAAGCACTGGTAAAAGCAATAGAAAATACTAAAGGACACGTGATTGGCAGAATCATGACAGTCCACCCCATCAAAAATGCTTACACTCCCATTTACGTAGGTGCCTCCGGATGTTGGATGTGAAATTTACGTAACAAACGTGGTGCATGAATAGCGTCACTTGGTTCCCAATAGTCCTCATCTGGACCATAGCCTTTATAGGAAATTAGGTACCATAGTTTTCCTTTAATGCTCCTATTACCTTTTATACTGTTTACCTCGTATTCTTCATGATCTCCGACAAGGAGAGGCGGTGGACGTGCTCATTGTTTATTCTTTGCTGGTTTCAATAATGAAGTATCAAATACAGGATAGATTTTTATGGCACTTGGCAATTTCAATTTAAACGCTACTGGGTTAACACATTTTTCAATTTCAAATGGCCCAATAAATCGTGGATGAAATGTATATTTCCTTTTAAATTGAAAATTTCTCGTAGAAAGCCAGACGAAATCTCCTGGCTTGTATTTTGGTCCTAGTTTTCTCTTTCTATCAGCAAATCTTTTGTAGTCTACTTTTGCTTTCTGTACATTACGTTGTAAATGTTTCATGATAGTAACTATTCCTTGTAACTTTTCATTCAAAGAGGGTATATTAGTCTGAGGTTGTGCTAACAGTAGTGGAGCGTAATGTGGGTGACAGCCATGATTTGCAAAGCATGGTGACATGTTTGTTGAAGCATGCTTTAGATTATTATAAGCGAATTCTGCTTCCCAAAGAAGGTTCACCCATAAGCCTTGTTGTTTAAATAAATAGCATCGTAAATATTTCTTTAGTATCTGATTTACCCGCTCTGTTTGGCCATCCGATTCGGGATGGAAGCTCGTGGACATGTTTCTTTTTATTTGTAATGTTTCGCACCAAGCTTTCCATACCTTTGATGTGAATTGCGCCTCTCGATCGGAGGTTATAGTTCGAGGCAAACCATGTAATCTTACTACATTTTGAACCAATAAAGTCACTAACTGAGTTGCAGTTGGCATTTTCTCACAGCAATAAAATGAGCCATCTTTGAAAGTCTATCAACCACTACTAAAATGGTAGTTTTCCCTTGATCTTTAGGTAAGTCAGTAATAAAGTCCATGGAAATATCTTCCCAAAGACGCATTGGCGTAGGAAGAGGCTGAAGTAACCCTTTTTAGCACCATGTTCTCCTTTAGCTTGAGCACAAACATCACATTGTTTTAAATATTGGAGAACATCTTGTCTTCATGTAGGCCACCAGAAATGTCTTTGGACAAGCTCTTGAGTCTTTGCTATCCCAGGATGTCCAGCTAATGGTTTTGTATGACACCATTGTAGAACTTGTCTTTGTAATGGTTTTGATGGAATGTATAATAATGTTTTTTGAAACGGCAATACTTGAATTATAGTTCTATGCTTGTCTTTTTGTTGCCACAATAGAACCTGGTTTAATGGCATACTTTTTCGTATGTCTTGAAAAAATTGTTCAGAGATTGTAACTCCAATAATTTGTTCTTTAGGAATTATGGATGGTGGTTTACTTTCCTTTTTTATTTTTTCCTCTGATGTTTCGCATCGAGATAAGGTATCTGCTTTATTATTTATTTTGCCTGGTCTGAAAGTTATAACAAAGTTGAATTCTGTAAAAAATAAGGTCCAACGTAACCGTCGCAGTGTCAAAGCTCTAGCACATCGTAAAAATTGGAAGCTACGATGGTCTGTGTAGACAGTTACAATATGCTTTGCACCTAAGAGATAATGGCGCCATTCTTTAAAGGCGAGACGAATAGCCAATAACTCTTTCTCTGCCACTGTATAGTTCATTTCAGCAGGTAAAAAATCTTTTCATAGGAATGCAATGGGATGTAATTGGTTATCTTGTTCATCCTTTTGAGAAAGAATTGCCCCAATTGCAGTATCAGAAGCATCCGCTTCAATAATGAAAGGCTGATTGATGTCTGGATGACTTAGAACAGGGGCTGTCGTGAATGCTGTTTTTAGGGTTTGAAAGGCGTATTTTGTTTCTGCAGTCCATTGAAACGGAACATGTTTCCTTAACAATTTTGTTAAAGGACTTGCTTTTGTTGAAAACTGGTTGATAAAGCGGCGATAAAAATTCGCAAATCCTAAGAATCGTTGGATATCCTTAACTGAAATTGGTTCTGGCCAATTTAATATTGCTTGCACTTTTCTGGGTGCCATTGTGATTCCGTGAGGTGACAATATAAAACCTAAAAATTCCACTTGGTAAGTACGGAATTCCCACTTTGATAATTTGCAAAAAAGACCATGTTGGCGCAGGGTGGTTAAAACAAGTTTGACATGTTTTTCATGTTCCGAGATAGATTGTGAATAGATTAACAAGTCATCTATGTAGGCAATGACAAACTTGTCAAGAAAGTCTCGTAAGACATCATTAATAAAATAGACCGAAGGGCATCACGCAATATTCAAACAAGCCAAGAGTTCTCAATAACCAGCAAAGAGAACAGGGTGTGGCTCCTATTTAAAGGCTTTCTCAAGAAGTTTCCAGATGACAGCTCTCAGGTAAACTACTGGAGCTGAGAAGGGCCACTAGACCTTGGGCAGCAGACTATAACAAGCATTGTTACAAACAAGTGACAGTGCAAACAAAAAGCACTGGCAAAACCAATAAACAAGCACTGGTAAAAGCAATAGAAAATACTAAAGGACACATGATTGGCAGAATCATGACAAAAAAACCGATGGATTTAGGCCCAGATCTCTGTACTGGGGTGAATGTATGACATTGTTCTGCAGTCTGTCCATCAATTGTTCTTTTTGCATTTGTCACCCCGAGTGGGACGGGTATGCCCAGACGTGGGTCCCGTGCTCTCCATGCCACTGGAGTCAAGCTATCCTGGCTGATGAGGGTGAAACCCCGAAACCGGTCCTAGGATGCTTGTTTCCAGTCCAGGGAGGACCTGGCCTGGCAGTTCGGGCTGGACTGTTTCCATGAGGCACAGGGTCAAGACTGATTTGCATATGGCTGGGTTCAAACTGGAATAGCATGGTGAGCAACAAAACGATGGATTTAGGCCCAGATCTCTGTACTGGGGTAAATGTATGACATTGTTCTGCATTCTGTCCATCAATTGTTCTTTTTGCATTTGTCACCCCGAGTGGGACGGGTATGCCCAGACGTAGGACCCGTGCTCTCCATGTCACTAGAGTCAAGCTATCCTGGCTGATGAGGGGTGAAACCCCGAAACCGGTCCTAGGATGCTTGTTTCCAGTCCAGGGAGGACCTGGCCTGGCAGTTTGGGCTGCACTGTTTCCATGAGGCACAGGGTCAAGACTGATTTGCATATGGCTGGGTTCAATCTGGAATGGCATGGTGAGCAAAAAAACGATAGATTTAGGCCCAGATCTCTATACTGGGGTGAATGTATGACATTGTTCTGCATTCTGTCCATCAATTGTTCTTTTTGCATTTGTCACCTCGAGTGGGATGGGTATGCCCAGACGTGGGTCCTGTGCTCTCCATGCCACTGGAGTCAAGGTATCCTGTCTGATGAGGGGTGAAACCCCGAAACCGGTCCTAGGATGCTTGTTTCCAGTCCAGGGAGGACCTGGCCTGGCAGTTCGGGCTGGACTGTTCCCATGAGGCACAGGGTCAAGACTGATTTGCATATGGCTGGGTTCAAACTGGAATGGCATGGTGAGCAAAAAACCGATGGATTTAGGCCCAGATCTCTGTACTGGGGTGAATGTATGACATTGTTCTGCATTCTGTCCATCAATTGTTCTTTTTGCATTTGTCACCCCGAGTGGGACGGGTATTCCCAGACGTGGGTCCCGTGCTCTCCATGCCACTGGAGTCAAGCTATCCTGGGTGATGAGGGATGAAACCCCGAAACCGGTCCTAGGATGCTTGTTTCCAGTCCAGGGAGGACCTGGCCTGGCAGTTCGGGCTGGCCTGTTTCCATGAGGCACAGGGTCAAGACTGATTTGCAGATGGCTGGGTTCAAACTGGAATGGCATGGTGAGCAAAAAAACGATGGATTTAGGCCCAGATCTCTGTACTGGGGTGAATGTATGACATTGTTCTGCATTCTGTCCATCATTTGTTCTTTTTGCATTTGTCACCCCGAGTAGGACGGGAATGCCCAGACGTGGGTCCTGTGCTCTCCATGCTACTGGAGTCAAGCTATCCTGGCTGATGAGGGGTGAAACCTCGAAACCGGTCCTAGGATGCTTGTTTCTAGTCCAGGGAGGACCTGGCCTGGCAGTTTGGGCTGGACTGTTCCCATGAGGCACAGGGTCAAGACTGATTTGCATATGGCTGGGTTCAAACTGGAATGGCATGGTGAGCAAAAAAACGATAGATTTAGGCCCAGATCTCTGTACTGGGGTGAATGTATGACATTGTTCTGCATTCTGTCCATCAATTGTTCTTTTTGCATTTGTCACCCCGAGTGGGACGGGTATGCCCAGACGTGGGTCCCGTGCTCTCCATGCCACTGGAGTCAAGCTATCCTGGCTGATGAGGGGTGAAACCCCGAAACCGGTCCTTGGATGCTTGTTTCCAGTCCAGGGAGGGCCTGGCAGTTCGGGCTGGACTGTTTCCATGAGGCACAGGTTCAAGACTGATTTGCGTATGGCTGGGTTCAAACTCGAATGGTATGGCGAGCAATAAAATGATGGATTTAGGCCCAGATCTCTGTACTGGGGTGAATGAATGACATTGGTCTGCATTCTGTCCATCATTGTTCTTTTTGCATTTGTCACCCCGAGTGGGACGGGTATGCCCAGACATGGGTCCCGTGCTCTCCATGCCACTGGAGTCAAGCTATCCTGGCTGATGAGGAGTGAAACCCCGAAACCGGTCCTAGGATGCTTGTTTCCAGTCCAGGGAGGACCTGGCCTGGCAGTTCGGGCTGGACTGTTCCCATGAGGCACAGGGTCAAGACTGATTTGCATATAGGTGGGTTCAAACTGGAATGGCATGGTGAGCAAAAAAACGATGGATTTAGGCCCAGATCTCTGTACTGGGGTGAATGTATGATATTGTTCTGCATTCTGCCCTTCAATTGTTCTTTTTGCATTTGTCACCCCAAGTGGGACGGGTATGCCCAGATGTGGGTCCTGTGCTCTCCATGCCACTGGAGTCAAGCTATACTGGCTGATGAGGGGTGAAACTCCGAAACCGGTCCTAGGATGCTTGTTTCCAGTCCAGGGAGGGCCTGGCCTGGCAATTCGGGCTGGACTGTTCCCATGAGGCACAGGGTCAAGACTGATTTGCATATGGCTGGGTTCAAACTGGAATGGCATGGTGAGCAAAAAAACGATGGATTTAGGCCCAGATCTCTGTACTGGGGTGAATGTATGACATTGTTCTGCATTCTGTCCATCAATTGTTCTTTTTGCATTTGTCACCCCGAGTAGGAGGGGTATGCCCAGACGTGCGTCCCGTGCTCTCCATGCCACTGGGGTCAAGCTATCCTGGCTGATCAGGGGTGAAACCCCAAATCCGGTCCTAGGATGCTTGTTTCCAGTCCAGGGAGGACCTGGCCTGGCAGTTCGGGCTGGACTGTTCCCATGAGGCACAGGGTCAAGACTGATTTGCATATGGCTGGGTTCAAACTGGAATGGCATGGTGAACAAAAAAACGATGGATTTAGGCCCAGATCTCTATACTGGGGTGAATGAATGACATTGTTCTGCATTCTGTCCATCATTGTTCTTTTTGCATTTGTCACCCCGAGGGGGACGGGTATGCCCAGACGTGGGTCCCGTGCTCTCCATGCCACTGGAGGCAAGCTATCCTGGCTGATCAGGGGTGAAACCCCGAAACCGGTCCTAGGATGCTTGTATCCAGTCCAGGGATGACCTGGCCTGGCAGTACGGGCTGGATTGTTCCCATGAGGCACAGGGTCAAGACTGATTTGCATATGGCTGGGTTCAAACTGGAATGGTATGGTGAACAAAAAAACGATGGATTTAGGCCCAGATCTCTGTACTGCGGTGAATGAATGACATTGTTCTGCATTCTGTCCATCATTGTTCTTTTTGCATTTATCACCCCGAGTGGGACAGGTATGCCCAGACATGGGTCCCGTGGTCTCCATGCCACTGGAGTCAAGCTATCCTGGCTGATGAGGGGTGAAACCCCGAAACCGGTCCTAGGATGCTTGTTTCCAGTCCAGGGAGGACCTGGCCTGGCTGTTCGGGCTTGACTGTTCCCATGAGGCACAGGGTCAAGACTGATTTGCATATGGCTGGGTTCAAACTGGAATGGCATGGTGAGCAACAAAAACGATGGATTTAGGCCCAGATCTCTGTACTGGGGTGAATGTATGACATTGTTCTGCATTCTGTCCATCAACTGTTCTTTTTGCATTTGTCACCCAGAGTGGGACGGGTATGCCCAGACGTGGGTCCCGTGCTCTCCATGCCACTGGAGTCAAGCTATCCTGGCTGATATGGGGTGAAACCCCGAAACCGGTCCTAGGATGCTTGTTTCCAGTCCAGGGAGGACCTGGCCTGGCTGTTCGGGCTGGACTGTTCCCATGAGGCACAGGGTCAAGACTGATTTGCATATGGCTGGGTTCAAACTGGAATGGCATGGTGAGCAAAAAAACGATGGATTTAGGCCCAGATCTCTGTACTGGGGTGAATGTATGACATTGTTCTGCATTCTGTCCATCAATTGTTCTTTTTGCATTTGTCACCCCGAGTGGGACGAGTATGCCCAGACGTGGGTCAGTGCTCTCCATGCCACTGGAGTCAAGCTATCCTGGATGATGAGGGGGGAAACCCCAAAACCGGTTCTAGGATGCTTGTTTCCAGTCCAGGGAGGACCTGGCCTGGCAGTTCGGGCTGGACTGTTCCCATGAGGCACAGGGTCAAGACTGATTTGCATATGGCTCGGTTCAAACTGGAATGGCATGGTGAGCAAAAAAACGATGGATTTAGGCCCAGATCCCTGTACTGGGGTGAATGTATGACATTGTTCTGCATTCTGTCCATCAACTGTTCTTTTTGCATTTGTCACCCCGAGTGGGACGGGTATGCCCAGACGTGGGTCCCGTGCTCTCCATGCCACTGGAGTCAAGCTATCCTGGCTGATGAGGGGTAAAACCCTGAAACCAGTCCTAGGATGCTTGTTTCCAGTCCAGGGAGGACCGGCCTGGCAGTTCGGGCTGGACTGTTCCCATGAGGCACAGGGTCAAGACTGATTTGATATGGCTGGGTTCAAACTGGAATGGCATGGTGAACAAAAAAACGATGGATTTAGGCCCAGATCTCTGTACTGGGGTGAATGTATGACATTGTTCTGCATCCTGTCCATCAACTGTTCTTTTTGCATTTGTCACCCCGAGTGGGACGGGTATGCCCAGATGTGGGTCCCGTGCTCTCCATGCCACTGGAATCAAGCTATCATGGCTGATGAGGGGTGAAACCCCAAAACCGGTCCTAGGATGCTTGTTTCCAGTCCAGGGAGGACCTGGCCTGGCAGTTCGGGCTGGACTGTTCCCATGAGGCACAGGCTGGGTTTAAACTGGAATGGCATGGTGAGCAAAAACTAATGGATTTAGGCCCAGATCTCTGTACTGGGGTGAATGTATGACATTTTTCTGCATTCTGCCCATCAATTGTTCTTTTTGCATCATTTTAAATAAGGCTGCCCTGCCCAAGAGGGACAGGGGAAGGGCCCGCTAATGTTGGACCTCATTTTGAAGTCTAGTCAGGGGGCCTTGTAGATTCCGGGCATTAAACCGGGCTGGGTCTGTAGTAACATATAGACCAAGATATCGAAATCCTTCCGACACAACTTTGGCTTCACATTCTGGGGGGAGAGAGGGTCTTTGGCCGCAGAGAACAAACACCACTGATTTCGACCAGTTAATTGTGTACGCAGAGTATCTGCTAAAAGTGTTAAAAATGTTTAATATTCTGGTGATCAAGGTGAGGCCACTTACAAGAGGACATCATCTGCATATAACGATATTTTGGCTTCCCAATCCTCCGTCCAGTCCTCTTATTATTGGGTCCCCCCGGATCCAGGTCGCCACTGGCTCCAACATCAGTGCGAATATTAAAGAGGATAGGGGGCAACCCTGCCTTGTGCCCCTCCGCAGAGGGAACTTTCTTGATGTCTTCCCATTGACCACCACTTGCGCTAGGGGCCTCTCATACAGGAGCCCGATCAAGGACAGGAAGCGTGGTCCAAACCCCATACGTCCAAGCACCGCGAACATGTAGGGCCACTCAATGGTGTCAAAAGCCATACGTGCGTTGAGGGAGAGAACCTCCACATCCTCCTGGATCCTTTGAGCCCACCCCAGCACCCATGCAGGCGTCTGAGGTTTAAAGTAGTGCAACGTCCTGGCATAAAGCCCGATTGATCCGGATGGACTAAGGTGGTGAGCACTGGGAGCAGCCTTAAGGCTGATAGATTAGCTAACATTTTTGCCTCCGCATTGAGTAGTGAGATGGGCCAGTATGAGGCGCATTTATCCCTAGGCTTGCCTTCTTTGTGTATCACTACTATACTTCCTAACCTGTGGTCGGTCGGGAGCCTGCCTTGTGCTCTGCTTTCCTTAAACATTGTCAGGAGGTGTGGTACTGTTTTAGGTGCTGTGAGCTTATACAATTCTATTAGGATGCCGTTTGGGCCCATCGCCTTGCCCGAGCGTAGAGCTCGTAGCGCTTGCATTACCTCTTCCTCTGATATCTCGGCATCCAGGAGTTGCTTTTCTTCCGTCGTCAAGACTGGAAGGGCAATATCTGCCAGGAACTCCAAGGAGTCCTGTTCCGTTGCCCTCATTCCCGAGGAGTAAATCACTGAGTAATAATCAGCAAAAGCCTCGGCAATCTCCCATGGATCCCGGAGGACCGCCCAAGTGTCTAGAGTCATCAGTGGCACCCACCGATTTGCTCTCTCTCGCTGATCAAGCCACGCCAGCAGCTTTCCTGTTTTATCACCGATATCATACACTCGGTGCTGTGTCGCCTTAATTTTATTTCTGGCCTCCTCCGTCACCCAGTCCATATAGTCTTGTTGTTTAATTTTTAATGTGTGTTGCAAATTATCATCCTCCCTTTCCACTATTTTGAGTTCAAGGTCAAGAATTTCTTGCTCGAGCTCAGTCACCTTTGCTCTCTTTTCACGGTTGTGTCCTGCGATCAGAGAGAGGGCCTGGCCTCTGACCACTGCCTTGTATGCCTCCCAGAGTACCTGAGTTGATGCGACTGAGTGAGTATTTTCCTGGAAATAGTGTTCAGTGGCATCAGTAATTCCCTTCCTGATTGTCGGTACCTTGAAAATACCAGGGTTTAATCATGACTGGGCCTGTTCTATGTGGGATCCCCACCCTATACCTCATCCATAAGGGGGAGTGATCTGGGATCCCCCTTGCCATATGCTTCACGTCTGTAAAGTAGGGGAGATGTGAGGCAAGAGAGATTAACTTGTCAATTCGAGAGCGGCTCCCATGTGCCCCGAGTGGAAAGTATATTCCCGCGTGTTAGGATTCAGCGCCCTCCAAATGTCTATGAGGCCCAGTGCCGAGAGGAACCTCGTTAGGCGTGTGTGGGTAGAGTTTGGGGACTTGGATGGTAAGTGGGCCAGACACTCACATCCCGTCATATTAAAATTGCCCCCCATAAAGAGGCAGCCCGATGGGAGTTCCAACATCAGGGCACCCAAGTCTGCCAAAGTCGCGTCCTTGAGGTTTGGGGGGACGTATATGTAGAGGATATTTATTACTTCTCCTGCCCAGGTCCCCGAGAGTACCGCATACCTCCCCAGTTTGTCCGACCATGTCTTTTCGATTATCAGGGGGAAATTTTTCCTTAGGAGGATTCCCGTGCCCCTGGATCCCGATGTGTACCCTGCCTGTACCTTCATTTCCTACCCCCAGCGATTAAGGGCACGACAGCTATTTCCCATAAGGTGGGTTTCTTGTAGCAACACCACATCAGGGGAGTGCCTCTTTAAGTGTTGCAAAACTATACCCCGTTTGATCTTATTTCCCAACCCATTTACGTTCCAAGTCATTAATTTAAGGTCCGCGGACGATTGCCCTGTCATGTGGCAGTTCTTATTATCGCTGTTTTGGTCGCACATTGTGTCTCTACCGGATCTGTACCCTTGTGAGTCCCTACCAAGGTGTCAGTGTGGGCTACTATGCTCAGGTCTTGTTCAAATATGCTCTCTGCTCGTCCTATCAGACATGAAAAAAACAATAGCCAACATGCTATAACATTCTGAAACCTTCCTCTCCCTACCCACCGCTGATCCACCCCTCACCCTGCATCACTGCCTGACGGAGCCCCAATTGCCAGTCCCCCAACTCAGCAGAGTGCCTGTCGACCCGTCCCAACTTAACAAACATAGGGAACGTGTGCCCCTACTAACTCTTACCTCCCCTCTCCCATGTGACTTAGTTGTATCCTCCTGCACAGAGGACGGACCGCGTGCAACCATAGCGCGATACCCTTACCCAGTTGTGGGCCCACTGGCCGTTAAGTCTTCCTTTATTTCTGCCATAGTTTTCAGAAGCTGAGCAGGCAAAGGCCACGGTACTTGCAGATCCATTAGTCCTGCCCTGGGTACGAAACCCCTCGCCCCCACCTCCCAGCATTTGTCTTAAAGACCGCGCTCCACCCGAATCATGCTTCCTCCCCCAAGTGCGTGTCCTCTGTTGAGTGGGCTCCTGGCACCTTCGCTGTTCCCCTGAATGTCCCACGTTGGGCCGTCGCCCCGGAGCCTTCCACTGTCCTCCAGCCATCAAGCCATTCCCACACAGCCTCCGGTGTAGTGAAAAACCAAGCCTTCCCTTCTGATTCCACCCGTAGACGTGCCGGAAAAAGCATAGAGTATTTCACTCCTTTGTCTCTGAATGCTTTCTTTACTGCATTGAAGCTACGTCTTAGCGCCTGGGTTTTAAGGGTAAAGTCCAGGAAAAAGCTGATCTGCGTGTTTTCGAATAGAACTGGTGGGGCTGTGCAAGCATTTTGAAATATCACATCCCGGTCTCTATAGTTAAAGAGATGCGCTATGATGGGCCGGGGTGGTGCTCCTGGCTTGGGTCACCCACCCGGTACCCGATGGGCCCTTTCCACAGAAAAGAATTTTGAGAGTCCCTTTGGTTGGAGCTGCTGTTGGATGTGATTCTCAACAAATAGATCAGGTGTCTGCCCTTCTGCGCATTCTGGGATCCCAAGAATTTGGACATTGTTGCGCTGCGACCGCCCTTCTTGATCTTCCAGTTTGGCCTCCAGGCTGGAGTTGAGTGCTTGCATTTCTTTCATTTGGGCCTTGAGCGCTGAAGTATCTTGTAGTAAAGTTTTAGTGGTGTTTTCAACTTTTTGCACTCTTGCTCCCATATTACGCAAGTCTGCTCGAATCATCCACGACACTTCTGTTGAGAATGAGTCCAGTCGGTTCTCCAGGGCTGTTCGCGCCCCTTGAATAGCGGCCATGATGTCGCTGAGGGAGAAGGGATTCCTGCCTGAGGCTGTCTCGGAGTCAGGGGGCGGACGTTCATGGGGAGTTTCCTGGCCCTCCGCGCCTTTCAGGAGCGTAAATTTGTCCAGTTTTGTCTGGGGAAAGCCCTTCATATTTTTACCCCCTGTCATGGTGTAGCGCAACCTCTATTAAGTTTACAGTTCGAATCTGCACGGTCACAGAGGGAACCACTGCCGCAAGCCAGGGGTTACCTAGGTAATCCCTGTGGCCTGTCAGGTCGTCCCTTCGTGCCCAGTTCTGGCCTCCACTTCCCACAGGGTGCTGTGCTTGCCTTTCGTCTCTTAGTATCTTCTCCCCAGAGGCTCGTCAAACTGCCCGTGCCGTTTTGGGGCTGTGGTATGGATGGGGGGGTATCCTTGAGGCCACATTGTATTGGCGGGGAAGAGCTTCAGCCCCGCATCGCGATCATTTGGGTGTCTGTTGACCCCGTCTCTCCTTGTGTCAGGTTTTATATCTCTGGCAGCACCATGGGGGTTCTTCGCGGGTGGCTTCCCGGTCTCGTACTGCTGCCTCGTTGCCGACACTGGTCCCGCCTCAATGATTAGGCACCCTGTTTTCTGGGATCGTACCTCGCCGCCCCCGGTGAGTTTTTAGCCCCGGCCTGCTCTCACTCACCGTCAGATCGTTTCTGTCCACTCCAGCCTGCGGAGGCCCCTTGAGTGCCCGCTCCGCGATCGGTTCTCTTAGGACCGCTGGGTTCACTCCGGGTGATCTGCCCAGCCGTCCTCACTGCTCTTCGCCTCCTTTCACCTGGCGCTGTTGTTGGAGCCTGCCACACCTCCGAAAATTGAGGCCCGGGCTTCGGTTGGGGGGACAGCCCTCAATCCCGTAGCCCCCCCGGCGGACCGAAAACTGCCAGTCGACGCCCTCCACAGCTGCTCTCGCCTCTCCGCTATCCCTCTCCATCCTCTGCCACAAGTTTCATACGGATTTGTTTAGGATTTCGGGGGGAATTAGAAGGTCGAGTTGTGGAGCCGCTTCAGGTAGCGGCCATCTTCATTCCTCGGCACGTCACGCCCCCAAGTCTCGCCCATTCTTGTTTGTTTTTGCCTGAGCATTTGTTTCCAATTCACCCTTTTGTTGTTTTTTGTGACACTACCCCAATTCACTTTGTTGTTTTATCTTTGTTCCCCATGATGGAAATTAAAATGCTTATTTTTCTATAAGAATTGAAGGACACAGTTGTTATTATATTTCTGTATTTATGTGATTTCATTTGTAATTGTTGATAGGGACCTCTGTCTCTACATAAATACCTGACTATTACCAGCGCATTTTGTCTACTTCTTTAGTACTCCTTCCATAGATTCAAGCATGGGCTGGATGTCCATTACAAATGTAAACGCTAGATGTGTTCCATTAAATGCCAGAGATATTTTTTAGTATTCCTTGAGCACAGCAATGGCCACCTCTCTTATGGTGGTACCGCTCCTGCTTTAAGAACTGCTACTAGGTTGTTACCTTTTAGGAAGAATGAGTCCTCTATTTTTTTTTTTAAATGTGTGGACTTTATCTGTTGAGAAAGTACCAAAGATTTATTAAAGCAGTTCAAAGCACTGAGACTGTGATTCTTCTCTTTATCAACCTGGCACTCTGTTTGCTAAAATCATTCAGAGTTCCAACAAGATAACCCTCATTATACGTCACTTTAGTGATGTCCTGATAAAGGTACTCTTTACCCACTGGCATAACAAAACGTCGACAATGGGTTAAGAATCTGACCAAATGGATTAATATATAGAAATGTACATTTGTTGGTGTTAAATATTCAAGACTTAGGGGGATATTCTCAAGAACGTGTGATAATTATCGCAAAATTAGCCTAACGCAACTTTGCACATCGCAGTGTATCGCGGGAAAATAACCCTGTGTTAACGTTGTATTCTCAACCCGGCGGCACCATGCGATAGTCTCACGACAACGCGCCAAATGACCTCGTTAAAATTAACGCAACGCCGAAAAAACGCGAAACACGAACGCGAAAAAAGTTGCGATGTGGCCAACCGCGATAAAAAAATCACCAATAACCAGCAACAGGCCTGCAATTCCCACGCGTCATGCGGGAAAATGCACTATAAAAGCACCAATAAACACAAACAAAATAATTAAAACTGCGTAGAAACATGGAGGAAGCCGGAGCAAGTACAGAGGACGACCAGAACCCCACAAGCCCCCAGGAGGACCAGCCTGGGACCTCGGGGTCACGGAAGGGCAAGGAGAAGAGGAAGAGGAAGACGCGGTTCAGTCCGCAGGAAAACAGGATCATCGTCACGGAGGTGATAGAACACTACCAACGACTGTTCGTCACCTCCACTGTGTCATTGGCAACTCAAACGGAAATATGGCAGTCGATCGTGAACAACGTGAATGCAGTCGGAGTGTTGAGGAGGTCAATGGAGGAGGTCAAGAGGCGCTGGCATGATGTCAGTAGCCAAACTAAGCAGAAACTCGCTGCCAACCGGAAGGCAGCAACGGCGACTGGAGGTGGGAGTCCTGCGCCACAGGAGGAGCTGGATGAGCTGGAGGAAATGGTGGCCACAGTCATCAGTGTGGAGACGGGGCAAGGAGCGGGTGGTCCGGACACAGCCCGACATGACCTGACCCAACAGCAACCGGGTGAGTAACGACCAGGGACCGGGGGGACGGGTGGAGATGGGCACAATGGCACAGATGCACAATTATGTGTAGCACACTGCACACTCACAATGATTGTGGAACATGTCCCTGATACCCTTGGCACACTGCAGCACACATAGAAACACCAAGTAGGCCCCCGTCCACTATGTGCACAAGGGGCCCCCCTCCCTATCACCACATCACAACCTACCCATGCACATGTGCTGAATCCAGCAAAGCAGCGGCTCTGTGAGCCACACCGACAATGCAAGTGACACTGCATGACCAATAGCATGGCTGCAGTCAAAATACATGACATGGTGCACGACACAACACTGAGGTGGCCCAGTGTGGATCACATCCTCAAAGGAGCAGGTCACATTCTGACACATCCACGTGCACATACAACCCCTGATGTCAACAACACATCTGCAGACAAACAATGCACAAGAGTACAAAAACCGTCCAAGAGCACAAATGACCCAAGTCGCCAACATCTCAGCCCCTCAAAAGCACACATGTCAAAGGCACACCGCCCCAAAGGGATAAGGGGCCGCTAAATCAGAGCTGCAGGGGCGACTCTCCCACAATGCAGCACACACACATAGCAATCACAGCACATCAACATTGACGACAATGTGGTACAGAGTGCAACACTTTCACTACAGAACAGAGGACACAACTGGTGCCACTTGTGCGTAGATACTGGCCAATCACATCTGGCATAGCAGGAAACTGTGAGATGATAATGTACGAGTACAACCTCACATCTGTCATGTAGTCGAAATGTCCACCGTACCCCATCAAATAGCCAGCTCATCCAAAACAGTCACAATGTACATTGCCATGCAGTCTGTATGTAAACATGTACAATGTGTCAACATACATGGAACACGCTGTTAACCTGCATCTCCCCTTTACATTGCAGAGGGACACTCAACACCTCCTGCAGAGCAGACCAGACATCTCTTCAGTGATGATGAGGAGGAACCCCATGCCATCTGCTCAGACACCCTCCAACGGCTCATGGACAGCCTCCGCACCCCACCTCCAGGAGCAGGGCAGCCCAGCTGCATCGAGGTGACCCCACCCCCTGCACAGCCCACACAGCAGGAAGCACCCACCACCATGGCTGGCTCCCAGCACCTCACGGAAAGACACATGGCATTCCAAAGCCGTGTGTCGGACTGCCAGAGGGGTCTGGCTGAACAGGTGCGGGTGGGTTTCGACCTCATGGCAGCCAAACTTGATGCCATACGTGGGTGTGTGAGTCCCATCAGGGACCACTTACAGTCCCTAACGGACACCCACAGTCCGTTCCATGCTCTACAACAATCCCTGGCTGACCTCGCTGTAGCCATTACTCGGATACAAGAACTGTCTAGTCAGACAGGCCCCAGCGATGGCAGCACAGAGTTGGCACAGATGCAGAGGACACTGGAGAACATGGAGCGGATGCAGGCTGGAAGGATGGCTGCCACGACTGTACACCAGCGACATGTAGCTGGGATCTTCCATGCCCTGCAGAACATCATCTCGCCATTGCTGCCACAGAGCCTGTCCCAGATGACTGCTGCAGGAACTTCGACACACACATCTCCGCCCCCTGATGTGTCAGTGGCACACAGTGATGCAGCCATACCACCTCCGCCCCCTGATGTGTCAGTGGCACACAGTGATGCAGCCATACCACCTCCGCCCCCTGATGTGTCAGTGGCACACAGTGATGCAGCCATACCACCTCTGCCCCCTGATGTGTCAGTGGCACACAGTGATGCAGCCATACCACCTCCGCCCCCTGATGCGTCAGTAGCACACAGTGATGCAGCCATTACACCACCACACACACCTGACACACCTGACACAGAAGACATATCAGAGGACTGAGATGTGGATGGCAATGACTCTGTGTGAGTAAGGAGGTTGTAGCATTCATCCCCGCCATATGGCCTGTTCCTGCTTGGTTCAGCCCTCTGCATCATGCCCGGGAACAACACCTTCCACTGTCCCCCGAAACACTCTGCGACATTCACCTGGACCCCGACATGGACTGCCATATCTGTACTGGTTACCAATGACACAGCAATCAGGCTGCGGACTGAACTCTTCCTCTTCCGATTAAATTGTCATTCCCCAAAGGACTCTGGTTGGCCCTCCACTGGGCAACCATGTAATGTGGGCTTTGCATGGCCATGTACTGCTCCAGATCCGACACTCCACAGAATGTGAATAAAACATTCAAAATCACACGAATGTGTCATGTCTATGTTCAATCAAGTATAAAAGTATGGATGAATGTAGGGACATTGATTGCACAAGAAGATACACCCTGGGAAATGACATTAATGCACATGTTTGACCCTGACCCACATGGCCAATTAGATGACTGTGAAGGTGTGAACTAGCTGTGGCCTCATTGCCCATGAACAACAATCTCGCAACCCCCCAACGTACCCCCACGTCCATGTATTAAATGGGGCTGTGTGTGAAAATGTCTAAATCGGTAGCAGGCCTAGAGTAGTGTCCCCCATCACATGTGACAACAGAACATCTCATCGCATAACTACTCACACTCAACTGTGTGGACACTGCCTGTTTTGATGGATCACATTGATCCACATGGCAAGAAGTTGGACACCATACTCACATTGCTGGAGCCACGCAAGAGCACCGGTCCACCAGCAACTATCCCAAACACAATGTCTGGCTTACAGAGGTGGAACTGGCAATAGGGACTCACCCCTATGTGAAATGCATCAGTCAGTCCCTCCCTGTGTACGGACAATGCTCATTGAGGCACACGATTTGTCATTCTAATCAACACTCATCACAGTTGGACACTAGTGAAGTGGCGTAGACTTTATTCGCATGTGCGTGTCAGTACGGGCAAGACAAGGGCCACAACATGCAGAGCAATGCTTCAGACTCAAACAGGCAGCATGGGAACATGTAGAGGTGCAAGAACTGGGGAGGCAAAATCATCATTACAGATGGCAACGGTCTCAGCCCACCTTGCCTTGCTGTACGAGTCATGTGATGTTTGGCGTATGCTCATTGCCCCGTGTCAGGGGACACGACTCACAGCCCATGGGATCTGCATAGTGCTGTACCACCGGACTGCACAGACTGTCTGCTCTGCTGACAGTGAGCAGGTGAAAGGGTCCGACAAGGTCACATGTAGTACTACATTGCCATGTGTGTACACTCCCTCCAGCAGTATGTCAGAGTAAGGAACCTTGCCAACCGACGCTGTGCAGCTCCGCCCATGGGACTACCTCACCTTGCACAGGTGTGTGTCGACATGCGTAGGTGCACGCACATGCATTCTGAGTCCAGGAGAATGCAGCCATGTCCACTGTTGTGGTGGGATATGTGACCATTTCTCCAAGATGCAACAAGGTGTTGGGACCTGTGCTCTGGGTTACAATCAGTTGTGGCTGCAGGAACGTAGTTACTCGTCCATGAATGCGAGCGCAGCTTCCTGGGCAATCAGTTCCAGGAGTACATCGTTGTCAGACTCAACGAACACGGGGGCGAGCCAATCCATTAACTGGTCCGGACAGATGTGCTCCGTCAACACCGTTTCACCAATCCGCAACACAGCCCAATGGGGGAGCGCTTCGATGTGGTCACTGCACACAAGGACTTGTGCAATCTCCCATGCACAACTGCCAGCACGTACGCCACATATCAAGGCATCCCAAGAACGGGTATCACGGTTACACTCCTGGTCGTGGGCCAACAGGGGGCGCACACACAAGTCATAATCCAGTTCAGCTACCGTTGTGTTGGATAGGCAGACATCCATGGGCCACTCGAATATGCATGATCGGCAGTGGAACCAGGGCTGGATGCAGGTGACGTACACAAGACGGAAGTTCAGACGGTAACTGATGCGCAACACTGCCAGTGGCAGTGCCCCCAACAAATGCAGTATACGTGCACGGTACAGTTCCATGTGACAGGGGTTGTGCATGTGCCCGGATTTTCTGCCATTGCGTTGGTGGCTCTGGTTGAAGCAGCACTGTTCTGACCTGCGCCAGTTCTGTGGATGAAATGCCACAGCTCGGAGCAATGAGTTGTTTTAGTGTGCAACGGTTGTACGCCTGGGTTAATGTGGGAGTAGGTGTGAAGGCCATTCCATGCAAGATAACTTCGGGCAAGGACTTCTGTGTGTGGGGTGTGTATACGTTGGTCTTTCGTCGGGCTGTGCGTAGTGTGGGAGTCGTCATCATCTGCTGTGGTATCTCTCTCAGGGGGTGCCTGCCGCATGCAAGACCAAGGTAGGAGATGCAGATGTCCTTTCGCCTTATGTATTGAGACAAAGGGGCTTTCATCCCTAATGTTAGTCTGACTACTGCTTGCATTCTGGAAATGTGATGTGGCTTTCACGCTGCGTTTGAGGCTAGGCCTTAGGCTTATGGTGCACCAATAGCGAGACACACACAACAGTTGGCATGTATGTGCCAAGGGCCTTACTTTCACTGTCTCTCTCTCTCCCCCTCTCTTTCTCTCTCTTTCTCTCTCTTTCTCTCTCTCTCTCCCTCTCTTCATTTCACTGTCTCTTTCTCTCCCTTTCTTTCTCTCTCTCTTTCTCTCTCTCTCTGTCCTTTGATGGGCGAATGACACACCTTCTTATCTTGAATTTTGTCTTGTAGGCTGTGTCTTACAGATTGTCCAGAGCAGACCCGCCATGTCTCTTCCGAATAGTTGTTTTGAGTTGAATTTGAATAGAATCATTTGTTTGGAAATTCTAAGATGGATGGATGATTCTCCTTTTTCTGGCCACACATGAATGTTAATTGTTGTACTTGTGCGACATCAGGCGAATTGTTTTGTTCATGATTTCGTAGAGTTGATGTTAAATATCTTTGTCTGTGGTGGGGCCCCGGGGGGGGGGGGGGTCCTGGTTGGGGTGGCGGTGGGTGTTGTGGCCCTCTTGGGGCTCCGAGCTGCATGTTCAGTAGCTCCATGGTATCTGTTGTTCTTCAGGTGTGGCTCTGGTCTGGCCTCCCTTTTGTGGTGCAGGTTGTCGTCCGACTTAACACCAGGTAAGAGCAGGTGTTAAATCCCTGCTGCTAACGCGCCTTATCGCCTGTTTTGTGATCTTATCGCTGATCTGGCTGGTCGTAGAGAATATTGCGAAGTGGTGTTTTCGTGGCTTTTTGCACAGGAACGCCTACTCCGCATCTCATTAGCGTTAGTTGCCGGTGTCATCCGTAGCGATGTTTTTTGCGGCTGCTATCGCAGGTAAACTGGCCATATCGGCTGTTAGCACCAGCTTGTAAATGGTGCGATGAATCTATCGCCACTTTGGCTGCGATAAAGTGCCGCTGACTCTGCGATAAGTTCTTGAGAATATGCCCCTCAAAGTGTTGTTGTAATACTTCTTCGGTCGTTACAGTATCCATTAAGCCAATCTACCACATGTTTTGTGGTTAAAGACAAGTGGGTTACTAGCAATAACCCATAGGGATTTTTGTGCCAGTGAAAATAGCAAAGCGCATTTTAATACATACTTTGGGGCATATTTACGTTCCCTGGCGCATCCCTGCATATCAGCAGGGATGCGCCAGGGAAAATGCGTCACGCAAGTTTACCCTTGCGCCACGTCCGATGCGCCGCATTTTCAATGCGGCGCATCGTGGCGCAAGGATAAGCAGATGCGTGACGCATCTGCCGGCGGAAGGTTGGCGCAGTGCTGAAGTTGTGTCGCAAGCGCAACGCAACTCCAGCACTGTTCCAACCTTCCCTATCCCTAACATGGTGCGTCAATACTTACGCCTGCTTGAAGCAGGCGTAAGAATTTGACGCACCAGCGTCGGATAAACTGCGTGAAATCTTGTAGATTTCACTACGTCACTTTTCCGAGGCGTTCCTGTGCCGGAATGCCCCCCCCCTGCGCCGGTACGCCCACATGAAACCTGACGCAGGTTTCATGTGGCGCAGGGGTTTACTACGTGACGCATCTCCCTAGATGCGCCACGTTGTAAATATAGCGCAACGCGGCACATGGTTTGCGTCGCCGCAGCGTCACATGCGTGACGCAACGGCGGCGCAAAAGTGGCGCAAGGGGCTTGTAAATATGCCCCTTTGTGTTTTGTTTAGCTGAACAAATAAAGTTGCATATATTGTTTCTCAATTGGTATTGTGGTATTGGTGATCCTCGGGTTGTGTTTACTATCGGGTGCTTGTTAACATATTCAAAGTGATCGTATTTTGGGCATTATATGTATGTAAAACAGTTTGGAGAATGCAATAGAATAATTAATGCAAATGTCATGCAGGTGATTTGTTTGTTGTGTTTTACTAATTGCTTCATCTTCATTGCTCTTAAATTGTAAAAAGTGATGATCAAGCCTTGCGATTCTTTCTTAAATCTCTACAATCTTGTGATCAAAGGAGGCCAGTTTTCTTTTCACATACCAGTTTTACTAGTAGTGGCCTCCATAAAATGCTCTAGGTGTCTCAGTGGCGTAGCATTAGCCCCCACAGCCCCTGCGCTGAGGGGGGGCCGAGCTCCATGGGGCCCCCGCAGCACAGTACACTGTCTGAGACTGGGACCAAAGTGGTAGGTGGTGGGCCGTGGACACCCCTCCATTTACTTTGCAGGAGGGCACCCTCAAGTTTTGTTACGCCACTGGTGCCTCACTTCTTCCATACTAGACTCCAGTGCAGTATCTAGCAGA
This sequence comes from Calotriton arnoldi, assembly GCA_963921515.1. Lineage (NCBI taxonomy): Eukaryota > Metazoa > Chordata > Amphibia > Caudata > Salamandridae > Calotriton > Calotriton arnoldi. The sequence continues at coordinate 2,891,725 of CAWUFW010000345.1, read as the reverse complement.
TCTTTTGCAGACAAATGATTTTCTTGTAGTAGCCTTTTAATTAATTAGTTTGTTTTTGTTGACAATAAGCATCTTTTTTAGGAACTGCTGCAGGCATTGTGAAGACTGTCATCTTAATTTCGCAATTAAGTTATGATTTGCAACATTATAATTCCCCAGACTATGGAAACAGCCACACAAGAATAACAGTGGTAGGCACTTAAAAACAATTAGCTGTTAAATAATTAAAGCAGAACCCGCCTTAGCTTTATATTTTGAAACTGAACATGAGGGAAGACTCAGTCATGGCCCCTTGAATTAGATCCACCAAAGTCACTAGAACAATGAAATGGAAAAGAGTGAATAAAGCGTTTAACACACTATCAAGAGATAATTGATGGAAACCTTCTCAGAAATGTATTATGCGTGCAAAATGAGATGCATGTGCACAAACTGCCTTTCATACACACCTCTTGCCCACATACACATTTTGCACTCTGGAGCTTACAAGAGAGTGTGGTAAGTGCAGGTTTGCTTAGACTTCGCTTCAGTTACTCTATAGAAATAAATAATGGACTTTTACAGAACTGTTAGATTAGCAGCCATACTTTGGGGACTTCCTATCTCGAAGTATTGAAGGGTTGTTGTCAGCTTTGGCACGCATGTAAACTCATAGAGGAAACTCATTCAACAAGTAGATTGAAGGTGTTTGAAGTTTTTTGTTTAGTTTGTGCTTTTTGCTTCATTGCTGTGTGCGGTGTGTGTGTTTTTGCCTTCCTCCATCTAGATGAGAAGTGGGGCTCTACGGTGGTGGCATAAGTATGAGAAACAAAATTATCTGCCTGATAAGAATGTTAAAGGACCACAAGTTATGGCGGTGTTGTAAAGGCACTGTGCCCAGGAAGGGGTCAGAGGTGCACATGACACAGGCAGCTTTTTACAGGTACTCTATCCAAGTAGAGGTTGGAATTGCAATAGTTTAGAATGGTTTTACAACTCCAGTGCTCATAGGAAGGGTAGAAGTGAAGGTACCGTGTACAGAAAGGTGAAATGTATAAATAGTACAAGAATGTAGCGGTACACATACTGCACACACGCTTTACAAATACTTTGGGTACAGTTGCATGCATACATTACAGGGCATACAGTAAACAGTAGTCACATTGCATTGAAGAGTGGTAAAGTTTCAGTTGCAGAGTTTATAGTTTATTTTTCAAGGATCTTGTTCTTACATAGGTAAATCATGTGGTACGCTGTGGGAGGATGACCGTAATCAATTAACTTTTTCATAGGATGATAAGATGACTGAAGTGCATTACATTATAGAAATATGATAGAATGGCCTTGAGTGCAGTTGCCTAGAGCAGAATTGATAAAATGATCTCAAGAAATATTATACAGAGTTGAGTTGATAAAATGATCCTAAGAAATATTATGCTTTAGCAAGGTGACAGGATGACACTGGTTGGCTTTATTGTTGTCATTTGGATGTAACATGGGGTAGAAATGGGATGATTATAATATGGTTGACTTATGGAATGGAGATTGTTGCTTCCTACTGCTAATGGGTTTTTATATATTTAATTTATTTGCAATCTTATATGGTACGAACCAGACCGCCGGGTGAGGAGGGGTTGTATCAGAGTGCTTCACATTGATCCTCGGAAAAGAAAATTAGCAGTATCACAATGGAATTTAGACATAAGTTAGAGCTTAGTAACCGAGGAATCGAAGCCTGTTTGCATAAGTAGGTTGTTAGCACTTCATAACATATGTTACCTTGTGGGATATATTTGTGAAGGAGGAGGATTTCCAGTTCTTTTTTGAAGTAGACATGGAAGGTTTTGGTAATGATGGCAGGTGGGATGGTAGCCCAGATTTTGTGTGATGTGCCTGAGAAGGCTAGTTTAAGAGTTCTAGATGGTTTGAAAGCAGGAATTTCCAGATGCAGGGAGTCGGAGCTTCAGTGAATTCTGGGATTGCTTATTAGTAGAGAGTTACCATAATCAAGTTTCAGGAGGATCCTCAACTGAACTACCCCTTTGAAGTCAACAGTTGGTATTAGCAGTTCGATCCCTTTGAGAAGCTTGATTTGGCATTGGGCCCCTTTGCTATTGCGTTGATATGAGCGTGAAGATTAACATTGGTGTCAAGAGTAAAGTCCAAGGATTTTACCTTGTCTACAAGCAGAGGCTATCCAGGCCTTTGTAGGTTAGGTTGTTCAAGTTTAAGATTGCATTTGGGGATGTCTGTCTTATCGCCCTGTATGTAATGGTGTTGCTGCATCCAGTAGCTTTCTCTCTTCTTGCAAAGCTGATTTGCATAATATGAAGTATGCTTTGTATATGAAGGGCGTCTTGGCAGAATGCTGCTCTTTCTCCTCTCTCTTCCTCTCTATGATGGATGTGTGTATGTGAGATGTTTGTGTGTGGTACGTTCTCACTCTCCTGATTCTCCCAGAAACTGGTGTCTAAGCGTGAAGACCTGGAGATTTAGCAAGATACACATTGACTCCTGATGGGCAATGGGGCATATGCCTGTAATCAGATTCCTTTTAGCTCGCATCACCATCACAACTTGTTGTGTCAGCTACAAGGCAGTAACCTCCAAATCGCTACCCAATATGGTAAAAGAAATCAGCAGCTCTTTTGGTCAACACAACATATACAACCACGATAGGGCAGACTGGAAATCTAGATTTGCAAAAAGGAGAGGACAAGAAAACAAATCAAGCCTTCTCAAGCTACGCAGCTAGATTCTGGAACATTATTCCATCAAAGATCCCACTTATGTCGTTGGTTCTCCCCTTTACAAAGAATATGAAATACTAGCTCTTCAATGTACATCATATCCACCATTGCTAAAACCTGGGGTCTCAGCCTTCTTCAGCACTGAAAGAGAACCTGTACCCTGATTCTAACATTGCCATTCAACTTTATCGATAAGAAGCCTGCTCCCAGTGGCGGCTGGTGAAATCTGGGAGTGGCGGGGCAGTAAGAACCAAGATATATTGCTTGATGAGGGAAAGTTCTTCCAAAGGCGTTCAAGGAGTTTAGAATTAAGGCTTCACATACAATATGCTCAGCATTATTAATTTTAGGAACAGCTACTGTTATTAACCTGTTAAATGTTTTAGTAAAGATATAAGAGCTGATAAAGGAAATTTCCAAGCACAGGATAAGTTAACCTCTGCCAAAGAGATGTGGCCAAAGGAGAGTTTTACTCAGCATCGTCCCATCCAGTAATGCTCATTATCCACTGGCTCATCCGGTCTACTTCCAGAAACCATCACCACTAACTGAATCACTATTTTCCTCCTATCCCCCATCCCATTCAGTAAGTCCAAAATGTACTGCAAACGAGCCACCAAAGACCCATAACCAATCCCAAATCCTGTTTACATTCTTCTTCAAGGTTACACAAATTAGTCCATGCTGTACTTTGAAAGAAAACACAGTGCAATGCTGCATGCCATCACTTCACAATTATCAATAGAGGCACAGAGGATTTCTTTACATTGTAATTACATTAACCGACAGTTGAACCATTTCAGAAGGTGGCGCTATTTACTCAAATACCTACAGTGCAGTATCATTTTTCAAATACACATATGCATGAGAAATAAGTACTTACCAAATGTAGAATGAGTTATATGCTGCCACTTCTCCCTCAGGTATACTTATTCAAAACAGTCCAGCATTTTTCATTTGTAAAAACAGTAGTGATGTATTTCTGCATGAACCTTAATTGTAAAGCACGAGTTTCAGTTTAAAAATCACTGGCATCGGGGGGCGTGGCCAGCAACATGGCCGGGTAGCTGTGTTCTTCGTCAGCTCCGCCGGCCCGACATAATCCTGCTCCTAATCATGTCCCTCGATGCCGGGAATTACAAAAGTGGTGACCGGATTGTTCGCTGAGGACAAGCCATACCCCGAGAGGAGGTGACTGTGGATTCCGGACGAGAAAGGAGCCCCTCACGAGCGGAGTCCGCGCGACGCAGTTCAAGATGGCGCCCCGCCGGAGCTGATCGCTGAGACGGGCTGAAGCTGCGGTGAGTATGGGCCGTGGGCGGTGACCCGGAACGAGAAGGAGACGGTGGGCAAGCTGTGTGGCAGCAGAGGTGTGGGCCTGACAGCAAGAACAAAGTACGCCCCCCGACGGCCGCGACGAGGGACGGTGGAAGTCCGACCTGTTGGGTCGGTGCTGCCGCGGCTCGGCAGCGGTGCGGGCTGACCAGATGAGACCCGCTGTTGGGGGAGTGGCAGTGGTTGAAACCGGTGGTTGCCTGGACTGAGGGCGACGACCCGGAGCAACAGTTAAGTGTCGTGGGCTTGTGTCCCTATATAGCTCTTTGTAGCGGGTAACAGCGCCCGCAGCAAGGGCCCTGAGAAGCGGTCCGGTGGACGCTGGTCGGTCCTGCGGAGTCCTTCCACTGGAGGTGGCGGAGGCGGACGGTGGCTGCCGGACCAGTGGAGCGGAATATAGTCGGCAGAGCTCCACTACTGCACGGTGCCCAGGGGGTCTGAGGCCGGATTCTTCCCCTCCCCCTTAACCGACATTTGTATGGACTGTGCACCCTGAGGTGAGAGGCAAGGGCGATTCCAGGCAGCGCAGGCCTCGGTGCGCCTCCTGGGGAGGACCGGTGGGAGGACACAACGGTAGCATCTACCGGACCAGACGGCCTGGACGGCCCCAGACACGCTGGTCTATGGGTGGGAACTTTTGAAGAGGCCAAGGGGGTGCTACGAGAGCCTTGAGGGATGCATTGATGTGGCTTCTGTGGTTGAGAGTATTTACCTAATCGCCGACACCACTCTCGGTCGGAGGCCCCCCTGGAGTGGACTGCAGTGAAGTGAGAGAGGGACCGGCTAAGTGTCTGAGGCTCCCAGGAGAAAACGGAGCCCCCCCAGACCGGGTCCCAACTCAGCCCTGTGAGAAGGGCTAAAGGACACCACTAGCACGTCGAGGTGTGTCACCCCCTATGAACTGAGTGTTACCAAGAAGAGTACCCCCTCTCCTGGAGGTCTGCAGGCCCATTGGTTGACAGACAGCCGCTTCCCATAGTGACTGAGGGAGAGAGTGCCTGCCTACAAACTAACACCGAATCGTCAAAGATGGCGAAGGATAAGGAGCCCAAATCAACGAAGCAGGGGAAGCTGGATCGGTTCGCTAAAGTGCTCCCCTCGACGACAGGGGCGGAGGGAGATACTACATCTCTCCCAGACAATGCGACCATATTGCAGGCCTTTCACGCGTCCAGAGAGAGTTTGGAGGGGAAGATGGCGGAGGCCTGCTCGGAGGTAACACTGCTGTGTCACGACCTGAGAAAAGTCTCTGAGAGAGTCACTGAAGCGGAACACTGCATATCAGAAATGGAAGATACCTCTCATACTGTACGTAAAGATGTGACAGGACTGTTAGCCTCAATGAAAGAAATGGCTTGGAGAATAGATGACGCCGAAAATAGGGCCCGCAGGAATAACCTCCAATTTATCGGCATTCCGGAAGGCGCAGAACGAGCGGACCCAGGCCAGTTCCTCCTGACTTTCTTAAACGATGCCCTTCCAAACACACAGTTCTCGACATGTTTCGTTATAGAGAGGGCACACCGGATGCCAAACGTCCGCCCACCACCGGGAGCCCCCCCTCGACCCTCAATAGCCCGCTTCTTGAATTTTCAAGACCTAATACTTCATGAGCTGCGGAAAAAAGGAGAAATTAAATACGAAAACACACAAGTAATGGTATTCCCGAATTATTCACGTGATGTGCAAAAGCAGAGACGGACTTTAGACCCAATCAAGGCGAAACTCAGAACACTTGGGATTCAATATATGCAATTATTCCCAGCCAAGCTTAAAGTCATCTTCCAAGGCACCACACAATTTTTCCAGACGCCAGAGGAAGCATGGGCATGGATTGAAGAACGACCCTCGTTGGGGCGTTGAGCGTACAAAGCAAAAATACCTCCATGCAGATAAGAGGCTGGGACCGAGCCAGGAACGACCTAGAGAGAAACGCCTGAGGCGGGTGTTGAAGATACGTAGAGCCACCACGGGAACGCCAATGAGACCTCTTACAGAGAGGGCAGGCCACAAATATCGGACTCAGAAGATGGCACGGCACGAGGTCACGCTACACATACTCTTCGAAGATCCAGTGAATATGTCAACACGGAAATGTCGGAGAGAGAAGACTCAGCAGATGCAGACAGTGAACATCCACTCCTTGAGAGCATCCAGCGGCTGGAAGCTCCAGACTCAATCCTGGTAGAAGCAAGTGTTCAGCAGCAACAGCAACCCAGCAACAGCGACGAGGACTGAGATGCAGGGGCCGGATGGCCGCTGAAAGACAGTAAGACAGTCCCTGGGCCTAGTAGACTTTGTAGACCTTTGGCCCGATAAGGGGAAGAATATTCCGATTCTATACTACGTAACTGTATAGTTAATTGAGGTGGGGTGGGGCTGAGGGTTACAGACCTCTTGATGGTTTGCCTGTGCCATAGTTGTCATGTTGACGAATTGGGGGGCGGTATGGGTAACGGAAGAGTGTAGGGTGGGGGGCAAGTTGGGCACCGTGAACTGTGATGGGACAAGTTCATTGCAGAGGGGGAAGAACTGTTTTCTTAACTTAGTTCGAATGGATACCGGGAATGGGATGGGAATGGGTGTTAGCGAAAGTGCTGTTAGAGAGAGCTGGAAGTGGGACGGCTCACTGACCTCCTTACAATGGCAGAGGGTAGGTACACAGTAATGACATGGAATGTCAACGGGTTAGGGAACAAAATCAAACGAGGAATAGTATCTAATTATCTTAAGAGACTTAGGCCTGATATAGTCTTCCTGCAGGAGACGCATCTGATGGGCTCCCAGTGCTCTTTTCTAGGGAGGGGGCAATACACCACCCTGGCACATGCAGGTTTTACCAAGGGCTATAGAGGAGTGGCGATCCTCATCAAGAAGTCACCTCCCTTCCGTGTCACCAAACACTGGGTGGACCCTGGCGGGACATACGTAGCAGTACAGGGGACATGGAATTCTAAGAAACTTCTACTTGTTAGAGTCTATGCTGCCCCACGATTGCAGCCACGTACACTAGACAAGCTGGCTGAGATACTAGTACAGTCAGAACCCGCCACACACATTATAGGGGGGGACTTTAATGACGTGATTGACCCCTCCCTAGCCCGATCACAGATACACCCCGGGACACATGGGCCTACACACTTGGCAAGATTTCAAGATGTCCTTGGGCTGACTGACCTATGGCGACGATAACACCCAGACGTACATGCCTATTACTATTTCTCAGGGGCCCACAGAGTGTTCTCTAGGTTGGATTACTTCTTTGCTCTGGCAGGTGGAAACTGAGAACGTAGACAGGGTGGAGTATCTGGCTAGGGGCATTTCGGACCATTCGCCGCTTTTATTAACAGTGGGAGGAAGAAGCAGGGACAAAGGAGGGAACTGGAGACTGAGCCCCTGGGCCTTGCAGGACAGGGCGGTGGCCAAAGAAATCCGGGTAGATTCAGAACTATACTTTAGAGAAAATGAAGGCTCAGTGCAGGCGGCGACCAACTTATGGGAGGCATTCAAGGCAGTAATTAGAGATAGAGCACAAAATATAATTGCCCACAAAAAAAGGAAAGAAGCTCAAGAGATAGAGGCCTTAGAATGTAAACTGTTAAGTTTGGAAAGCAGCGGAACACCCATAATAAATAGCCTTACCCTTCGCCAAATAGAAATAACGAAAAGGGAATATCAGGCGTTGGTGACTCAAAAGACGAAGGCTCGCCAGCTGGCCACCCAACACCGACTGTACGAGACAGAAGACAGGGTAGGAAAGCTCCTGGCATGGTTGAGTAGGAAAGAACTGGAGGCGAGATGGGTGACGTCCATTCAAGAAAAAGGTCAAACGTACACCGCACCGAAGGATATAGCAGGGGCCTTTGCCCGGTATTATGCGGACCTCTATAAAGTCAGAACGAAGGCGAGCGAGGCACACATAGCCAAGTATCTAGAAGCAATTGAGACCCCCTCTCTTTCCCAAGAGGAGAGAGACAGGTTAGACGAGCATTTAACCCTCAAAGAGGTGTTGGAGGCCATAGGCCGGCAAAAATCGGGGTAGACCCCGGGCCCCAACGGGCTACCTGGGGAATTCTTTAAACAGAACAGCAGTCTGCTGGCTACGCATTTACTAAACATGTTCCGGGCGTCGAAAGAGGAAGGGATACTTCCAAGTGACCTTCGAATGGCAACTGTGGTGGTGATCCACAAAGCAGGGAAACCTCCAGAGGAGTGCGGGTCCTATAGACCCATCTCACTGCTCAATATTGAAACAAAGATATTGGCCACTATTCTGGCGATGCGCCTCCTGGCAGTTTTTACCCCCCTGATACATAGAGACCAATCAGGCTTTATGCCTAAGCGAGCCACACATTTTAACTTACGAAGGCTGGCAAACTGGATGGATACGGTCAAGAACAGAGATAGCCCGCACTTGCTCCTCTCACTTGACGCCGAAAAGGCATTCGATACAGTACACTGGCCTTTTATGAGACGCACTCTGGAAAAATTTGGTCTTGGTCCAGTGTTTCTGGAGTGGCTGACACTTCTTTATACTGCACCAGAGGCTAAAGTCCGAGTTAACGGGGCGACCTCGGCGAGCTGGCCTGTTCAGAGGGCTACTAGGCAAGGATGTCCCTTGTCTCCATTACTGTTTGCTCTGATACTGGAACCTTTGGCGTGTGTCGTTAGATCCCATCAAGGGTTGGGCGGTTTCGTTGATGGGTCACACCTTTTAGAGGAGGAACACATATCCCTGTATGCCGACAATATTTTAATATATGTTACGAACCCGGCCGAGACACTCCCCAAAATCTTACAAATATTCGAAGAATATGGACGTCATGTAGGGTACAGGATCAACTGGAGCAAATCCTTCATATACCCAGTGGGAGGCACTATAGAACCCTAGGATGATCCGAGCTGCCTACGAATGTCGTCAGAGAGGTTCACCTACCTTGGGCTCTATATCACCACTGACGTAGCAACCAGCCTAGAGCACAATATCAAATGAGTCCTCTTGCATTTTCAGGAAGATGTCAAGAGATGGAGGAAACTCCCTCTGACGATAATGGGCAGAGCCGCTATGTACAAAATGGTCACGCTCCCCCAGTTACTTTATGTGTTGCAAAACACCTATTGTAAAATACCAGAGACCGTTTATGCGACCCTCAACAATGAGTTACGCCTACTTCTGTGGGACGGGCGCATCCAAGAATAGCGCTGCAAACCCTGCAGCGGAACCCATATAATGGGGGGCTGGCCTTACCAGATATTAGAGCCTACTACAGAGCGGCCCACCTCATGGTAGTTAACGAATGGAACCACGTCGCAAGGGACCATCCCACATATATGCTGGAAAGACTCCAGTTCCGGGACCACACACACCTACACTATATCTATGGAGGGAAGTGTAGTAGTCGACTCCTACCGGCCACTCAGAGGGTGCTGGAAGCATGGAAAAGTGCTGAAAAGCAAATGGAGTGGGATACGAAACCTACGAGAGAGACCCCATTATGGGAAGGAGCGAGACTGTCTGAGATCGGAAAGCTGAGAGGCTTTAGACAGTGGGATTTGATAGGGATCTCCAAATTGGGAGATGTCATGGAGAAAGGCACTCTGGCGCCATTCAGCAAACTCCAAACTACATATCAGTTACACGACACCCAAACCTATGCTTACCTTAGATTGCGCCATGCCTGGCAGGCGGAGGGGCTGGATGCCGCGACACTGCTGGAATATTCCCCTCTAGAGGGTAGACTTTTGCAGGAGGAAATGCCTACCAAGGCTATCTCGCTGACATACAGAACACTAATTAATAACATGCCCGACAAATTAGGTCCGCTTAGAACTAAATAGGAGCTTACCACAGGCCCTATGGAAGACATCGACTGGGAAGCCGCCCTCATGCATCCACGTGAAGTGGCAATAAAACAAAGACTACGCCTTATCCAATACAAAATCCTACATAGGACTTACTTTGACAGAGCCAGATTACACGACATGGGAAGAGCAGACACCCCGGAATGTCTCAGATGCCACACAGAACGCGGCACATTTATACACATTCTGTGGGAGTGCAGCCAGATTAAAACATATTGGACCAAGATACTGAGGTAACTTAACAACATACTGGAAGCCCAAATTGAACTGGAGGCCCGGTATGTCCTGTTGGGAATCCCTACAGAGGTAGACCTACCACATACCAAACTCACGTTGGCTAATCTGGGGCTAGTGGTAGCTAAGAGGGATATAGCCCAATACTGGGGCGTCCACCAACTCCCTACACTTAAGGAATGGAGAACTTGCATGGGCTCATATATGGTGGTGGAAAAAACAACATACAAAGCAAGGGGATGCCCGTGAAAATTTTGAAAGATCTGGGCACCTTGGATAGATTACTATGGCCTAGAAATGGGAGACGAGGAAGATTTGATAACGGGGAGATCGGGGAGAGAGTCTTGAAAACTGTTGTCCCTGACCTAATGTTGATGGGCGTAGATGATCCATGTATGACCCTCACTATCTATAACTGTGTGAAAACTGTACCTAACTTAATGCTCTCTTTTAAGGACATCAATGCTGTACTTTCTGTCTTACACCAACTGCTAATGTCAGACATCCAGGATGTATCGTGTATCCACGGTTTCTTTGTTTGTATGTTAAAACCCAAAGGAAAAATAAATAAAAACAGTTAAAAAAAAAAAATCAATGGCATCCAACAGCTGTGCCAAAATACAGCCACAGTTTAGCTACGTTCCTGGGAATCGAACCAGTGACCTACAGCTTACACTTAGGTATGCTATCACCTAGGGCAGGGCTCCCAAAGGGGCAACCACGGGGCCGGCCATAGCCAGATGGCATGTTCCGGCAGGGTGCCAATGGAAACCGCAACACTGACCTTCGAGGGTCACTAAAGGCCTGGCACAGGAGGGCAGATTCTTCCTTCTTATCCCGAAAACAAGTAGAGAAGATATGCGAAAGTGTAGTAGTCTATTCCAAAGTGGTGGATGCTGGTGATAAACCCCTTTTTATCTGTTCGCAGGATACCAACACAAGCACATTTTGGCTTTGGGTAATTAAAATCATTTTTCCAGGACCACACCATGATTTCAAACAGATAAACTTGGATTTGTGCTCGCAGGACGCAACTTAATAAACACTAGACCATCGATCCTAACAGAAACTTTGAAGACGGACTGCTCTAAAATGCATAATTTTCTATGACGATTGATGTGAAAGGCCTTACATTATCACGCAGGGCTTCAGTCTGCATCGCCCTGTGGGAAAGAATTTCATGGGCTGCAGGCTCCGTCACTGCTGGTGCTCGCTTATTATGAAAATGAAGGGCTGCAAAGAGGTAAGCCCTGCGTGAGAGACTCCTGTACTTGATGCGCATTGAAACTACCATATTTTCTCTGGTGCCGTCCAAGCTCCGAGCAAGTTTAAAGCAGCCTAGCACTTACGAATTGCGTAAGTGCAAAGGTAATCAAAATATTTTTAAATGCCTGGAAATAGCGTGAGCGCCGCCCCTGCGCCCTAGTGCAGAAACTGCCACTGCCTGCTCCACTGCTCTCCAGCTAGGCTGAGGCAACATACATACAAATTAAAACACTCTTTACTCCCACTTCAAGGTCCAAACTCTGAAGCCAATTGTCGAACTCCACCTACCATTTTGCTATATAGAAATGCTCTTTAGACACCTCCTATTTTTGTAGCCCACTTTTGACCATGACCCAGTAACTGCTTAATCTGACAGTTGTGATTTACACTTGGGAGCCATTTCATTAAACAATTAAAGAACTATGTTTAAATAATTAAATTTTTTAATAAATCAGGTTGCATATTTGTGATTGTGTTGTGTCACCCTTGCGCCATGCAAGGGGGTGTAAGGGTGAAAAAACAACAAAGTCAGATTTATCAAGCCACCAAGGCCACCTTGCGTGGCCCTGCGTGGCTTGATACATCTGGAGTAACGCAAGGCAGCACAAATTTCCACATTGCGTTATTCTGCCCCAGGGAGGCGTCCCGTGGGTAGAGCGTGGGTGTTCTCAGGCATCCACCCATGGATTTTGGTGCATTACCCGATTTACCATTAGTGGTAGATCTGGGAATGCATCATAATGTTACACCTCCCCAGGGGAAATATCTTTATTTCTCCTTGTTTTTTCCTCTTTCTATGTGTGCTGCATTCTGCAGACTTGGACCTCGGTACTCTTCTTAATTCTTTTAGCAAAGTCTATTTGCAATGTCTCTAACAAATGCACAGTTCAAATTCACTAATGACCACATCCAGGATAAAGTGTCTAGGTCTGTTTAGTGGCAATGCAATTTCAAAACTCAGTTCAGTCACAAAGTTCAATTGAAGGAGGACAAGTTGGATTCACAAAGTGGTGTGCAGAACATTTCACAACCACAATCTGGGCAGGTAGCTGTAATGCCTTCAAAAAGTTATGCTCACTTATTCCATTGTGTATCGGGAACCCTGAAGAGGTCAAATATCCCTGTTGTGACCATAACTGTCCGAAATGATGGACGACACCAAAGCCATACTGACTATCAGTGAAAATGGTCACTTTCAGCTGTTCTGAAACACAGCATGCCCTAGTAAGAGCAATCAATTCAGCCACTTGTGCAGAAAACACTCCTTGAAGCCAGGCGGCTTCAACCACACCTGAGACAGTATAGACACCGCAGGTAGCTCACAGGCTTCCTTCATGGTCTTGTAAACAGGAACCATCAACAAACATTACATAATCTAATTCCTGTAGTGGCACATCTTGTGTTTCAGGGCTTGGCTTGGTGCACAGTTTAGTAACATTGAGATAGTCACGCACAACTTCACACTCAATAACATAATTTGCAAGAACAGGCAGCAGGTTAGCAGGATTCAGTGTAGTACTTCTCTTAAGGGTTATGTTGTCCGCTGCAAGTATGGCTTGGTCGTACTTGGTCAGACGGCTATTGGTCAGATGTTGGGTCTTGGTATGTGTTAACAATATTTCCACAGAATGGGGGATAAAAACTGTTAGAGGATGACCCATAACAATGCTCTCACACTGCTCAATTCTGGCACCTGTAGAGGCCACAGCTTTGAGACAGCCAGGCAAAGCAGCATCTACTGGGTCAAGTGTGGCTGAAAAATATGCAGTGGGTTTGCAAGCATTCCTGTGCATCTGAGTTAGCACTGAGAGAGTGCAGCCCTCCCTCTCACTGCAAAACAAAGTAAAACATTTATTGTAATCAGGCATTCCCAGGGTAGAGGCACAACAGAGACTTTCTCTCAGGTCTAAAAAGGCACGCATGCAACTGTCATCCCATGGTTCCGGATCTGATACATCCTTGTGTGTCAGCATCTGCAAAGGCTTGGCCACAAGGGAAAAGTTGGGAATCCACTATAGAAAGTAGCCCACCATTCCCAAGAACATCCTGACTTTTTTCTGAGTGGTTGGCGGATTCATTTACAGAATCGTAGAGATTCTCTCTTGTGACACCTTCTTTGCTCATTCCTCAATGTGATGTCCAAGATACAGGACTTCTTTCTTACAGTACTACAACTGAATCGGGGATACTTTATGTCCATTCTCAGCTAAGTGGTTCAATAATGTAATAGCATCTTGTCTGCAAGCTTCCTGTGTATTTGACATCACCAATAGGTCGTCAATGTGCTGGATCAAGACTGAGTGATAGGGATAGGTAGGGAGAAGAAAGCTTAGCACAAACCAATGACAGTGAACCACTCGGCCTCACATGGAATTTGAAATAAAATCACAGCTGGATTTGGTACCAGAGGACAACAAGGGACAACTATGGTGTTGATCTTTCTCAAGTCCTACACTATGCGATATTTGCCATTGGGTTTCTGCAACCCCATAATGGGTGAGTTGCATGGACTCCCCATAATCTCCTTCCGAATGACTTGTTGAATCATTGAGTCAATCACAGCAGTAATCCCAGCAATGATTTCAAAGGTCAGATTATATTGTGGGTTTCTCGGATACTCAGCATTAGGTTTTAAAGTTATATGGATAGGTTCAACACCTTTAATGAGATCTATATCTTTCCCTGAAAAGTCCCAGACTTCAGGTAGCATTGTGTCTCTCAGTTCTCTTAGCACATCATCGCATGTCAACATAGGGTACAGTCTGACATCTGAACTCTGATATACAAGTTTGAAGACAACATCTTTACAATGAGTTTGGAATTCAATTATCTTTGGGGTACAGTAAATGGAACAATTTAGCATGCGCAAAAGATCTCATCCAAGGAAATTTATGGGACTTGAATCACACACCACAAACCGGTGATTCTCCTCAAAGGACCCTATTTTAAGAGGTCCTGCTTTAGTAACCGGGCTAGTCATTTGTTTGTAGGCAACTCCTACAACTTGGAATCTTTTTCCCAAGATGGGTAGGTTGGGAACCTCTGCTGTTCTCACAGTAGAGCAGGTAGCACCAGTAGCAATCAAGAATGATACGGGTGGCCATTAACCTCACCATCCATGAATGGACCACTTTGGTCTACCTCTCAGGTTGCACCAAGCACGCAATCCTCCTCCTCCATCAGGCACCGTCATTAAGACAAATCTGAGCTGTAATTCTCATCTGTTTGTATCATAGGGTACATGTGACACATACCCTGATTCACAAAGGGCTGTTGTTTGCACTGCAACCTGATTTTGATTCAATCTGGAAGCATTTGCATTTACCTGTGGCCTTGTGGCTTGTGGAACCTGCATTACCTGAGCTTGGGGAACCTGAAAAGTTTGTGTCCTGTGCCTCTGTACTTGCTGTGTCTGAACTGGATCATTATTTTGAGGCTGCACAAATCCTTTATTCTGAACCTGATTCCCAGCATTCAATCGACACTCCCACCTCCAATACCCCAATTTGTTGCAAATGTGAGAAGGATTCAACTTCTTCAAAGTTGCCACATCAATCCCTGTACTTGGATCAATAGGAACAGCACGACCTCTACCTTGTTGTTGAAACCCATTACCACCTTGCATCATCAGGACTCCCTGTTGATGCACTCCCTGCATGAGACCAACATTCCCAACAAACTGTGAATTCTGACCTCACTGTGCAGCTTACATCTGTACCACCATCAACTTTTCCTTTAGTTTCTTGTGCTTTATCTCAAATTTATCAATGCAATACTTCGCATAACTTAAGATCTCATCAATTGACTTATTCTGCCAATGAATCAGATTCTGTTGAATCTTCATGCTAATTTCAGGTTTCAATCCCTGCACAAATCTGAACACAAAATGTCCCATGTCTTCGGCTTCAATAGTTTCCATACCACTGTACTGTTTAAACATTTGTAGCAGTCTCTCATAATAAAAATGTATTGTTTCTTTGGACTCTTGTGTCATCCTGTCAATCTTGAGCCAATCAATATCTTTAGGGGATATCTTCGATTTAAAAAATGTAATCACCTGCTGATACTTTTTCATCACTAATAGTCATGGAGCCTTTGTCACAGGATGTCTCATGGGCTTCTTATCAGGTCATTCTATGGCTACTTTACATTCAGCCCACAAATCACTTGGAACTACAATGTCAAACAAGGTATTCAAATCTGTCCACAAAACCTTTGATATTTTCACAAACAAATCAACCTGTTTGTACCACTCCACTGGCTCCTCTCTCAATTTTGGGAAATCATTTGTGAATGACGCACAATCACTCCTACTCCAAGGAACACAGACATAAACCTCCACCAGGTACTTCTCTCAATGAAAACTTTGACACACCCTCTTCGTCTTCTAAAGGCGAAGGCAGCTCTACCCTTGGTATCTTTTGTTCTTTCTCTTTCACCCATCTGCCTTCCCATCTATCTAGTTCACACATTTTCGTTTATGGCCTATTAACTTCTTAATTTGTAATTTCATTCCTGATATTCTCATGCTATTGATGTCCTCATCATTAAAACATGCACAATAACTTTCTGCAATTTCTTAGTCTTATTCAAATCAATTTCATATTTCTGAGCCAATTCGGTCAACCTTTCATAAACCTGACCTGCACCCCTGATAACATCTTTACACATGAATACGAGTTCCTTCTCCTGGTATGTATCTAACTGGGACAGCTCAAGCGTTCCAAGTATTAATTCTTCTAATTCTACTATTAATTTAGCAACATCCACTCTATTCTCTCTCACTGGAGACTGAACAGTCTTTCCACTTGGTACTGCATTCCAACTTCATTTGAGGTTTATATTTACTTAAGCCAGTCCTCAAGTTCTCAGGCACTAAACCCAGGTTGTTCTGCAGGGGTATTAACAATTATATCTCCTCTAAATGTACCAGGATTTACATTGGGTGGTGAATTCAAAAGAGACATATCTGAACTTGTCGAACCCATAGGCATTTCGGTCCTGGGAATGCTGTAATTAATACTTGGAGGAACAGTCATGTTGGGCAAGAAAAAAAGTGCAATCTTTGGGGAACCTTACATGCAGGGAAAACCATGTCTGATTTAGAGTTGGACCTGGACTCGCAGCACATGGAGTAGTCACTTGTGTCAGAACCAAAGGTATTGTCGGGCCAACAGGAGTGTTACCTGTGGCACCTATCTCAGTAGGAACTGCTGGCATATGTGTAGTATTTCCTGTCAATTCAGGGTTATATAGCGGGACAACAGGACCTATAGTGACTGGAACAGTAAGTTCATTCGGGGCATTCAAAGCAATCGGGTTAATGGGGGTACTGATCCCAGTATTCCCTCCCATTACATTAGAATTTGTATTCACTGGTGCAGTAGCTATTCTTGTAATTCCATTGATTCCTGCATCACTCATTCCTTCTTGTTTAGCCTCATTATATGGTGGTGGATGGGTTGACAATAATGCATTCAAAAGAGCATCACTAGCATCAATATGACAGGCTTCATCCACAGTCTCTGCATTTTCTACCTTTTTCCCCTTTTTAGGTTTGGCCTGCACAGCGCTTGCGCTGTGCTTGTGAAATCTCTTGTATTTAATATATCTTAAAAGGGGACTCTTATCAGTTCCCACAGCCGAATTACTGTGTTCATTCGCTTTTATAAGGAACTTATTTTTTCTTAACTTCCCCTGGCTGCACTCATTTGCGATACTTCTACTAAAGCTGTTCATACTGTTTAAGTGACATTCACTGTCAAGATAAGATCTCTTCCCACAGAAAAGGCAGACAGCTTCTAACATATGTTGGAATGTTTTCTTTTTATTACTTAGTTGTGTAAAGGAAATGCTTTAGCCTTAGAACATTTGTGGCATTTCCTATTCATGCATCAGTACCTTTCTTTGCACTTTGTAGGCATTATCAGATTGATTTTTTCAACTTAATCTATTTGGTCATTATGATCAAATTCTAAATGTTGTAATAACCATTGCACGTTAAAAATAAAGTTAATACACAAGAGCTATGCTATATTTTACTATTAAACAGGCAGCCACAAGTGCAGTTACCTTGCATTCAACAGGGTCATGATTTGGATGGTGCAGCAGGTGCAATAGCACCAGGCCCCTAGGTTGTCAGAACTTATCTAAACACATAATATGCTATATTTGACTACTAAACAGGCAGTCACAATTGCAGTTACCTTGCAGTTAAAAGGGACTTGATTTGAATGGTGCAGCAGGTGCAGTGGCACTTGGGCCAAAAGCTCTAGTGACCCCACTAAACCGAGATTATTGCTAAAATGTCAAATTAAACAGGCAGTCACAAGTGCAGTTACCTTACAGACAACAGGGTCATGATTTCATGGTGCAGTGACACCAGGACCCAAATCTCTAGGCACCCCACTAAACACCTAAAATTGCTATATTGTACTACTACAAGGCCAATCACAAGTGCAGTTGCCTTGCATATAACAGGGTAATGATTTGAATGGTGCAGCAGATGCAGTGGCACCGGGCCCAAAAGTTGTCAGAACTCCTCTAAACATCTAATATTGCTATATTTTACTACTGTAGAGGCAGTCACAATTGCAGCTACCTTGCAGTTGAAAGGGGCTTGATTTAAATGGTGCAGCAGGTGCAGTGGCTCCTGGGCCAAAAGTTGTCAAAACTCCACTAAACACCAAATATTGCTATATTTTACTACCAAACAGGCAGTCACAAGTGCAGTTATCTTACAGGCAACAGGGTCATTATTTGAATGGTGCAGCAGGTGCAGTGGCACTGGGCCCAAAAGTTGTCAGAACTCCTCTAAACACCTAACATTACTATATTTTACAACTAAACAGGCAGTCATAAATGCAGTTATCTAGTAAGCACTAGGGTCATGATTTCAATAGTGCAGTAGGTGCAGCGGCACCAGGACCAAAAGCTCCAGGCACCCCACTAAACACTTAATATTGCAATATTTTATTCCTAAGCAGGCAACCTCAAGTGCAGTTGCCTTACAGACAACAAGGTCATGATTTGAATGGTGCAGCAGGTGCAGTAGCACCGGGCTCAAAAGTTGTCAGAACTCCTCTAAACACATAATAGTGCTGTATTTGACTACTAAACAGGCAGTCACAATTGCAGTTACCTTGCAGCAGTGGCACTGGGGCCAAAAGCTTTAGGGACCCCACTAAACCCATATTATTGCTAAATTTGACTACTAAACAAGAGAGTCACAAGTGCATTTATCGAGCAGGCAATAGGGTCAGGTTTTGAATGGTGCAGCAGGTGCAGAAGCACCAGTATCAAAAGCTCTAGGCATCCCGCTAAACACCTAATATTGCTATATTTTACTACTATACAGGCAGACACAATTGCAGTTATGTTGCAGTTAAAATGGGCTTGATTTGAATGATGCAGCAGGTGCAGTGGCACCGGGGCCAAAAGCTCTAAGGACCCCACTAAACGCAGAATATTGCTACATTTTACTACTAAACAGGCAGTCACAAGTGCAGTTATCTAGCAGGCACTAGGGCCATGATTTCAATGGTGCTGCAGGTGCAGTGATACTAGGGCCAAAAGTTGTCATAACTCCTCTAAACACCAAATATTGCTATATTTAACCACTAAATAAGCAGTCACAAGCATAGTTACCTTGCAGGCACTAGAGTCAAGATTTTAATGGTGCAGCAGGTGCAGTGACACCGGGTCCCAAAGCTCTAGAAACCCCTCTAAACACCAAATATTGCAATATTTTTCTACTAAACAGGCAGTCACAAGTGCAGTTACATTACAGGCAATAGGATCATGATTTGAATGGTGCAGCAGATGCATTGACACCGGGGCCAAAAGTTGTCATAACTCCTCTAAACACCAAATATTGCTGTATTGTACTACTAAACAGGCAGTGACAAATGCAGTTATCTTGAAGGCACTAGGGGCATGATTTGAATAGTGCAGCAGGTGCAGTGGCACCGGGCCCAAAAGTTGTCAGAACTCCTCTAAACACATAATATTGCTATTACATCAATTAATTATATTATTTCCCTCTTTCATTTCATTTTTCAAAATGTTGCAATTACTTACCCGCACTATACCACTAGTAACATCACAATATATTGCCTTTTTCTACATAAACAAGTCATAACACTTTAGCAGACTTTCTTTAACTTATATTGTGCAACTACTCAGCAAGCTACAACTTACAAGAAAAAACTGCTTATTATTAATCACATAGGCGAAATCTAATGCATTTACCAATGCTTGTTCTTTTTATTTTTCTTCTTTTCTTCCTTTCCTGTCTCTGTCTCTTTGCTTGTCAATGCGGGGTACAATCTAGCTTTCTTTCTATTATATAGGTTCTCCACCTCTTTTGTTCTGCATCCCATCCAGCATCAGCATAAGTATGCACTGCCTTTATTGCTCTTCCCTGAAACTTTTCCTTCTGCCTTTCCTGAGCCGCTCGCTTCCAAGTGTTTCATAATGCATGGGTCTAGGAGACAGTTTTATCTCATATAATACTCTCCTCCAAATTTCAATGATTTTCAAATTACATGTGCCATAGCTCGGAAACATCAATACACCTTCTTTCTCAGTGATCTTATGCCATTGATTAAGCCAAATACATATATGGAGTCCTACATTTATAGTCATATAATGAACTGGTGTATCCTCAGGTGGTGCTTCTTCTCCCTCGCAAACAGGTATCTTTACATTTTCCCCAAACATGTCTCATACAGCCTTAAAGACTTTAAATTTTCAACAGTAAATCAACAATTACAATGATCTTTTCGTTTCAAACCAGGAAATAATTTCTTTACACACAGTTCTCGTTTGGCATAAAAAACCAATGTCAGCACAACACCCTATGTCGTGGGCAACCGATTTCAGCATGGCTTTACACCAACCGACCAATCTCAGCGCGGCAACTGTGACGTCAATCTCACTCCTTACAGCAGCTCACCCTCCTTTCCAATTCTTCACGATTGCGTTCTCTCAGCTATTTGTCACGCAAAAACAAATGCAAGCAATTTCAACAACTTTGTCTGCTCTTCTAAAGAAATTAAAGTATTCATACACACAAGAAAGGGTTCAGACCAACACTTTCCAACCTACTCTGATGCACACTCAAATGAAATCTGGACCAGCAGGATCTCTCTCGGATTGATACAGTTCCTCCCTGTGCACAGAGATTCAATATACCAACCACACCTCAAAATCAGGCAAAGATTAAATCGCTATTTCAATTGTGCTGTCAACGATGTTGCACGACTAATACCACAACACAGCAGACAACTACAATATAGTGTATTCTACACATTTTAATACCATCCCGGGATCTTAGGCCACTTCAACTTCTCTGCAGTAAATGATATATTCACACAACAACTTAAAACATCTCCGCAGAACCCCACACAATCTCTGCAAGACACTGCTGGCTAAGAATAAGCAATTGCAACGCACAACCCTATTAATACATCTCTGCTGTTCCAACCCGTTCCCAAACCACTGGAACTCCATGGGCTTTAGGAGTTTGAAATGGGTTTGGGTAATTTCTAAATGGGACACCCTAACTCCCTCACTTCAATGCTAGCAGTTGATCCAGCGCTGGGCCGACACTCTTACCATTAATCATCCGATGAATCTTTGTGTGCGACTGAGAGGTGATGGGAGTTAGCACTTGGTCAAACACATATAATTAACAGTGCAACCCATTTGGCTACACAAAATGGACCAGGAATCAGTAAATAGAGTCAAGAAGTTTTATTACAAGTTAACAGTCAGGTTAATATAAATCAATCTCAATGCCATGCTGTAAAGGTACAGAATAATAACTGGATAGCCAAACCTCCTGAAGACGTGCAGCCGCATCAGTATGAGGCAAACAAGAAGTTCAGTCACAGCAATACAAAGAATTAACAGCAGAATCAGGTGCTCAGAGATGAGTCTTTGATTTTCTCTCCTAAACATGAGAAATACCCAAAGTCCTCAAATCTAGAGTCTAAAACTAATGAGGATGGTTAAGTCTAAATGGATCTAAAAAAAGTTGGAAAAATCCAGGAAAAGTTGTGGGAAATTGTCGGAAGGTGTCAGCATTTCAGAATCTCGGTAAAGAGTCTTCTAGGGATAGAGAATTAAGTGTTAGACTAAGTCACACTTCAGCAAAGAATGAAAGGGGTAAGCATAGAAGTCTGTACCTCTCAAAGTCCAAGAAAAAGTGGCCAATATCAATCTGTAAGAACACTAGTTAATACCACACAAATCTTTGGGTAACACCCATTGTTCACACCAACAGGGGTTTCATTGTCCTTTCCATTCTCATGTTTATCTGCAATATTAACAAACTGTGCCAGCGCAGTCCTGAGAATGACATCGTCCTTGGGTACCTGCAGCTCCACGCAACATTGCTGAATAGAGCTTGTCAGTTAACGCTCTGGCTCTCCATGTTCCCTGTCAAGGTCTTCTTCTCAGGCTCTCTAGTGCTAATACAGAGTTACATCTATTCTCAAACTAACAATCCATGTGCATGTACCTGCACGGAAAAAGTCACGCAAGCAGAAATGGAAAACAGTATTTTATGCAGAAGAAATACAGGCCTAGTCAAGGTAAATTAACGTATTAACTAAATGGTGCACATTTAATATGCATGTGCACATATAACTACAAATGAAATAAGAAACGTCTGTAGATACGACTCAGAATTGGAGTCATGTTACATTTTAGTAAATGTGAAATAACCAAATGCATGAATAAAAGTGTGACTAAGAACTACATTATGAATACGAATACGAAAACATCAGTAAATACGTTTGGATAAATCATTCCCATTTCAACTGTAAATACATTTTAATAGTGTGAGGATGGTTTCTATCAAGTGACTGAGGAGTATATAATTTTAATAATATTAAGGCACACAGTATATATGATTCCTAGTTCTGCAGTGAATGCAGTTCAGTACTGAGTTCAAGTGCAGCACTTTACATTATTAACGTTAAGACACGCAAGTATGTAGTGCTAAATTTGTGAAAGGCAGCGAGTCTTCTAAGACCCTCAATGCTGCCCGGTGCAGGGTTCCACCTCTAATTCACTTTGAGTTCACTATCAAAATAATGAGGCAAGCGCTGGAAACTGGAAGACAAGAAAAAGGTTTATTTCTCAAGAGGAGATCACGTCAACTGCAGACACCGGGATGTCTGAGGGAGGTGTTCTGCTGATAACTCCTTTGGCTCTTCCTTTTATGCAGGTTTGACACAATGCATTGGTTTCATCAACATGGTTACACAAGCTTGGGGTCCCCGCCCCGGGCAGGTTGTCACACAAGCCCAACAGTAATTCTCTTCCCACCCAGGTCAAACAGACAATCTTATCTTGCAGCTGGACCTTGCTTCAGGGTCTAAAACATGTGAGACCGGCCAGATCTAAGAGTCCGTTCTGTTGATAAAAACAGGTCCCATTGTTGGTAACAACAAGTCTTGCTGTTTGCAGTGCAATAAATCATGTTGCAAGAGTCTTTTTGGTGTTTGGAACCTGTTTGTGTAACTAGGTGCAGTGAGGGGTAGAGTGTCCAAAGGTTTGCCTGAAAACAGAGATGAGAGGAAAACGAGTTTGTGGCAGCAAGTGGCGCTGAGGTTTGTTGCGGCAAATAGAGTTTATAGCCCCCAGCACACGTACCAGGTCGGTCAGAGGGTCAGAGGGATGCTAGTAAGGGCAGGGTGAAACAAAGGTGACCAACAGAGTACAAAATGGCTGTGATAGATTAAAATGACTGCAACTTATGTGCACATAGAATTCCACCAGACAAGATGGCGCAGGTAATGTTCACGATTGTCGTTTTGCTTTTAACAGTGGCCCCTTTGAACATAACTAGCCAGCTTGTCAGTCTATTTCAATCTCCATAATGTCCTGTATCTCTTGATCATACATTACTCTCATTTTTGTTAGCTGAGTGTCCATAGTCTTAGGGTGCAAGGTAGTTATGCAAAGAGAACACAAAGGTGGTATACAGTGTATACCCAAACAACAACCACATATTGTCAATACTGGGACCAAGAGAATCATTGATATTTTCCAACCCCACTCCTTCAAGATGCCCCAAAGCCAACTTCCAATTGTCCAAGTCTCTGATCCTTGATGAATTTCTGAAGATAGTCTATGGAGATGTTCGATTGCTTCATAGACAGAAGGTGAATTATCAGGAATGTATACACAGCAGCTGGCACCGATGATGCGGCATGCTCCTCCACGGTCCGCTAGTACCATGTCCAGGACCATGCGATTTTGAAGGGTAACCAGACGGATCGATTGGAGCTCAGCAGTGTTGTTGGTGAGGATGCCAGCAGTGACGTTCAGGGCGGTCTCTACCGCTTGGGACAGATGTCTGATGGCTCGGCTGTTTGCCATCGGACCCCATAGCGGGACAAGCCCTTTTGCTGCGTCGAGGAACTGTGATGAGGCAGAGTCTGCTTGATCAATGTCTTTAGAACGCTTTTCTCAATGATGCTCTGCAGGGGCTGTGTAGGTTGGTGGCAAAACAAAGGCGATGTAGCACATGCCCCCCCAGTTTCTTGGGAGCCAGGTGTAGGCTTTGGTTCCACAAACAAAGTACATATTGAGTGATGCAACAAGCGCTGGGGGGTTGGCAGTATTCAAAGTCCTTACAATGCTACAGGTGCTGTGACCCACATTCTTAGTCCCATGGCCTTCAATGCATACAAGGCCAGAGACGTTCACCACAGATAGGGCCACAGTCAGTGTTGCAGCAGTAGGAAAATGTGGCTCTGTTAGGATTATTGAACACTTGCATTTCCACTCGTTCTTTGGAGGGGACATTAATCTGGAATGTCGCATTGAAGGTGTGAGGGCAGAAGGGGGCGGCTGTCCTTCCTGTTTTGTTTCGCCAGAACTCGTTGTAGAACTGGGCGATTGTTCCGTCGGAAGTGGCATTGTCTTTGTAACTTTCTTGTAGGAGCATCATCCAGGCAAGGCAAGATCCGTGAATAGAAAAGGGTGAAGGGATGAAAGGGATGGAATGTTCAGAGGCATGTGGTAACAGCCCACAGACCCAACAGTTGGTAGCATTGGTGGCAAGATTGTGCTGGTGCAACATCTGCACGAAAGAATTATTCCAGAATTCTTTGCGTCGTTCTCGGAGATGTGGCGGTAGTGATACCAGGTAGTGTTCTTTCTTGGTGGTTGGTTGCATGGTGGGTGACAATGTTCTGTATGCAGGTGCATTCTCTTCAATGATCCGGAGTGCGACCATTAGCAGGAGACAGGTGAGAAATGCGGCTACAAGTGCAATTGTCTTTGTGCTGTGCAGGTTAGCAGTCTTGGTGTCTTTGCGGTGGTTTTGCAGGTGTTCAGTTTCTTCCATCATCTTCGAGGAGCTCAACAACTGTTAGGACCACAGACTTTTGTCTGGCGCTTTCCTGGTAGCGTTGTTTGACTGTGCTACTGATCTGAGACCTTGACTTAGTTAGTGGCCTGGTCATTGGAGCTCCCTCCTTTCGTCGATCTTAGGTTGTACCCTTTCCTGGATGGCACCGTGGGGTCGGAAAATTCTGATAGTTCGAGGGTGTCTTCTTGTGGGTAGCAACTCAGAGCTGGTCGGTCTCTTGCGAGTACTTCCTCTTGCACCTCCACCCCTTCACAGGTTACCAGGGTTGGAGGGACTCGTTTGCAATGATGAGCGTGCAGCCAGTTTCGTTTTCCTTCCACTCGGAGGGCAGTTCGGGTGGTGATCAGGACTTGCCAGGGGCCCGTCCACCTAGGCTCCAGATTCTTCGTTCTTTGGAAGTTGCGAATCAATACATGGTCGCCTGGCTTTATTTCATGTCCCGGGCCCCTGGATACGTCAGGCAAGGCTTGCTGCACCTGTTGGTGGATAATTGTTAGCTCGTTTGTCAATTTATGCAAGTAATCCGACATTAATATGTTCGGGACATCGTTAATGGAGGTGGGTCTTGGTGCCGCCCAAATGCTCATAGGCCTGCCGAAGACCACCTCATACGGGGTCAGTCGGTGTTTGGTTGGGGTGGAGCGCATCGATAACAATGCCAATGGGAGGGCGTCGGGCCATTTCAACCCGGTCGTGGCAACTATTTTGGCTAGTTTTAGTTTCAATGTTGCATTGTGTCTCTCTACCAGGCCCGCTGATTGGGGGTGGAAGACAGCATGGAACTTTTGTTTTACCCCCAACCCTCTCAGTATGTTCTGTATCACCTCGGCTACGAAGTGGGGGCCGTTGTCGCTCCATAAAATTCTGCAAAGGCCGTATCGGGGGAAGAATTCTTTCAGCAATACTTTTGCAGTGGCTAAGGCGGTATTGTCGCGGGTGGGATATGCCTCCACCCATTTGCTAAAAGCGCACACAACCATCAGGACATATTTTAGACCAAGGCATCTCTCTAGTTGAATGTAATCCATTTGAAGGATTTCAAAGGGGTGGTCAGGGACTCCAAACCCTCCCCGTGGTACTATGGTACCCTTCCCTGGGTTGTGTTGTAGGCAGACTATACATTGTTGTACTAGGCGTTTTGCAGATTCTGCTAACTTGACGTTATGCCATACTCTGGTGATTAGTTCAATCATGGGGGTGGAGCCTATGTGTGCTGGTAAATGTGCCATGGTCAATATGGGGATGAGGTAGGCATTGGGTAACAGTCATTTATTTCCGTCTTTAGTTCTCCAGCAATCTTCCTCGTCTTTTAGTCCCACCTTTTCCCACTCGGTCAATTCGTCTTGTGTGCCTGTAGTCTGTATGTCCCTTACAGTGGTCCTAGCGTCAGTCCATCGTTCAGCTTGTGACCTGGTCACATACATTCGTGTAGTAGTTCTGTCTCCTGCCGTGGCTCGGGCAGTAACGTCTGCTAGTGCATTTCCCTGTCCAATGAGATCAGTCACTTTCCTATGTGCTTGGCATTTTATCACTGCTAACTTCTTGGGGAGGAGGACTGCTTGCGTCAAGGCGGAGACTAAATCTCCATGCAGGATGGGTGTACCGTGTGAAGTCAGGAACCCTCTTTCTTTCCATAAGATCCCAAAATGGTGAACCACCCCGAAGGCATATTGGCTGTCGGTGTATATGTTAACTGTCGTGTCAGTCGCTAAGATACATGCTCGTGTGAGGGCAATGAGTTCTGCAGCCTGGGCTGAACGTTGGGGAATACGGGCTGTTTCCAGAACAGTTCGGGCTGTGGTGACAGCGTATGCAGCTGAGGTGGTGCCGTCGGGGAGTTTGATGCACGAACCATCCACCCATAGTTCTCCATCTGGTTCTAGAAAGGCGGTGTCTCTGAGATCTATTCTACTCTTTGTTTGTTCATCGGTTAGTGTCACACAGTCGTGTAGTGGAGTCACGCTAGGATCATTTTCGGGTAGGGGTAACAGTGTGGCTGGATTGAGGGTGGTGCATCGCTTTAGGGTAATGTGCGGTGCTAGCAGGGTCAACTAATATCCTGTCAGTCGGGCGCTAGTCATGTGTTGGGTTTTGGTCTGGTTTAGTAGTGTGTCGACTGCATGGGGTACTAAAACAGTGACTGGATTGGAGAGTACTATTCCTTCGCTCTGGCGTATCGATACTGCTGCAGCTGCCACAGCACGCAGGCACGCTGGCAGCGCTCTGGCTACTGGATCGAGGGTGGCAGAGAAATATGCACAAGGGCGTTGTTTGTGACCAATTGATTGTGTTAGGACAGACAATGCACATCCTTCCCTCTCGTGCGTGTAGAGGAAGAATGGTTTGGAGTAATCCGGGGTTCCTAGGACAGGCGCTGAACAAAGGGCATTGCGTAGTTCTTTAAAGGCTGACTGGCATTCGGGGGTCCAGGGGAGAGGTGAGGGGATGTCTTTAGCTAGGAGGGAGAGAAGGGGTTTGACAATGAGGCTAAAGTTCGGTAACCACTGTCGGCAAAATGAAGTGAGACCTATCAAAGAGCGGATTTGTTTCTGATCTTTGGGCACAGGGGTGAGTAGAATTGTCTGGATCCTGTCAGGCGTGAGTTTCCTCCCTTCTTTGGATAAAAAGTGACCCAAATAGGTCACTTGTGATTTACAGAACTGCAATTTCTTTCGGGAGACCTTGTGACCATTCTCAGCAGGAAAATGGAGTAGTTTGATGGTGGCTGTGACGGCTATTGGTATGGTGTCCGCTGCTAGAAGGATGTCGTCTACATATTGTATTAGTGCCACTCCATCTGGCAATTGTATGGCGTCCAACTGTCTTTTAAGCGCCTGGCTATAGATGCTTGGGCTCTCAGTGTACCCCTGAGGTGCTCTGCAAAATCTGTACGAACGGGAGTTTAGGGTGAATCCAAATAGATAGCGGCTGTCCTTGTGTATAGGTATGGAAAAGAATGCGTTTTTGAGGTCAATTACAGTGAAGGTGGTGGCAGAGGAGGGGATTAAAGTCAAAATTTTCGTGATGTCGGAAACTACTGGGTATTGTGGCACTACGATTTTGTTTATCTCCCGCAGGTCAATGATGAAGCGGTAGGCTTTTCCGTCTCCCTCTCCCTGTCTCCTTACAATCGGTAGTATGGGACTGTTACAAACGTTGCTCACTACTTCCTCTACCACCCCTGCCTCTACCAAAGAGTGTATGATCTCTGTCAGTGCCTTCTCACCCTCTGGCGATATTTTGTACTGCGGTACTTTCGGTAGGGTTGCGTCCTGTCGTATTGTTACGAGTACTGGGTCAATCATCATTCGTCCTACGTCTGAATCAGCCCTAGCCCATAAGTGTGATGGCAAAGTGTCCAGTAGGGATGCGTCAGTCTCGGAGATGGGAAACATGTGCTGAGAAGGGTTCTCTCTATGGCGCTGGGGGTTGTCATACAGGACGACACGCACTCCGTCTGGTGAGCATCTGATAGTCGCATGGAAGTGTTTCAAAAGGTCGAGACCCATAATGGCGTCTGGGGTGTTGGAAGAGAGGAGGAATGTCGTTTCGACGCTATTGTTGTCAAGGTTAAAAGGGATCGGTCGGGACAAAGGGTTGGTGGAGGGCGTACCGTCAAATCCTATTGAGGTCACATGTGAGCCTGACAAGGGTGCCCTTGGAATCAGTCGTTTGGATAGTGCACTACGTGTTGCTCCCGTGTCTACCAGAAATGGCGACTTTGTGCCCAGGACCTCAGCGGTAACATAAGGGCCTTGCTGATCAACATAGAGCTCGACTGGATCCCTCCCTTGCCCCTGGCTGTCCTATGCAAAGTCGTACGTATTGTCATAATCTGTCTGTTGGTACTGATTCTGTTTGGGATGGTCAAATGTGTTCACTCTTCCTGGCCTTTTCTCGCTTGCTTCACTCGCGTACCCTCTCCCACGTCCTCTTCCTCTCTGTCCACTTGCTATTTCCCTCGCCCCTCTGCCCTGGTCTACCAGCTCCTATCAAAGCCGGGCATTGGGTTTTCCAGTGTCCATATTCTTTGCAAAATGCACATTGATCCTGTCCTAGGTCTTGGCGTCCTACATATGATGTCGATGAATTGTTTCTAGGTGGCTGTACTCTAGGGGTATTCTGCTGGTATCCTCCCCTATATTGCTCCCTTCCTGTATTCGCCCCCTGGAGTTGTGCTACCATTACCCTTTCCTTCAAGTCCTTCTTTTTCCTTTCTGTAGCCCTGTCATTTTCGTTTCTCTGATGCTCATAGTACTGGGCCATTTGGAGAATGGCCGCCGGTTTAGATGCTGCCCAACTACTTTCACTGGCTTGTAATTTCTGGGATACATCTGGCAGTAGTCCTTTGACATAGTTCTGCACAAATAAGTGGTGTCCGGTTGCGGTGGGCATGTCTTGTCCA
This sequence comes from Calotriton arnoldi, assembly GCA_963921515.1. Taxonomy (NCBI): domain Eukaryota; kingdom Metazoa; phylum Chordata; class Amphibia; order Caudata; family Salamandridae; genus Calotriton; species Calotriton arnoldi. The sequence continues at coordinate 2,862,504 of CAWUFW010000345.1, read as the reverse complement.
CTGTAATCGGAGAACACTGTTTCAAATCTGGAGAAATACTCTGAGACATCCTCTTGTGGTTTCTGGCGGCACGCGGTTATTATGGACCAGTCTATCTTTTTCTCTGGGATCAGCGTTTTCACTTTCTGCACTATTTTGTCAGGGAGGTCCAATATTGCTTTAACCGGTTTTTGACCAGGGTTCCGCTGTTTATCTAGTGTGTTGAGTTGTTCCCAGGTATGACCAAGCAGTTCGGTATGGTCTATTTTCCTAATCTGTTTCCACACATCTGCTGGCAAACATAACCCGAAGAACAAGTCTATGTCGGCAAGTGTCATTATTGTTGATCCCAGAGCGGTACCTAGCTCGGTGTAAAAGGCGGTGGGGTTCTTTTGTAAATCCGGTAAAGATTTACGGAACGTCAAAATGTCCTGTCTGTCCCATGGTTGATACACCCAATTGTAGACCACCCTTCCTCTAGCGTCTTGATGGTTCATATCGTCATGAGTCCCTTGTCCTCTAGGAGGTACCCAATAAGGGGCAGCTTCTTTTATCGGTATCATGCTATCTGGTTTTTCCACCGGGGGTCCTGCTATCTTAGATGTCCTGTCCTTATCTATCCGTCCTTGTTCCACGAGGTGACGGAATACCTCCAGTGTGGATGAAAAGAGTTCTGTAACATCGTTGTCGCCTTCATCTCCGGTGTCTACCTTCCTATAGAGAGCCACTAGCCGCTCTGGCCCTACATCTTGGTACTTCTCTTCATATGCAGTAAGAGTGTGGTAACAGAGACGTACAATAAAGTATCGTTTGCGGTTTTCAACATAGGAGTTGCATATGTCAGTTACATACTCTTCTGTCTCCTTCCTATCTATGAGGGATTTAACTATTTTATCAATGCCTGCTCGCTCATTTTTACTTAATCGCGGGACCCTGGGCGCTCCTTTTTCTTTTGATCCTACCTCTACTACTGTATCCTTTGATGAGGCATTTGGTGTGGGTGACTCGGTGGGAGCAGAGGCGGTGGAGACTGAGGCGATCGTGCCATCTCCGGCTATACTTTGGTGGTCCTGGCGTTGTACTACGGGATGAGTAGGGGCGTAAGGGGGTGGCATGTATATGATTGGGGGACCTAACAATAAATCATCATCTACCCTTTGTTTTGCTGGTAACTTGGGGTAAAGAGTCGAGGGCGTTCTAACAGGACAGTGACCTGATATTTTTGATTCCTGTTCCTTTTTATTGATTTCCTTTTCTTTTAGTTTTTCTTCTAATCTTTTACAGGCTTGGTAAGCTGATTTTCGCGTTTCTTTATCTTGTCTAGCTTCGTCTCTTTTCTTTCTTTGAGCTGCCTCTTTTCGCCATAAACCAAAACTGTCAAACATGGCTGGTCTAGTTTTCTTTTTGTGGAGAGCTAATTCTAACGTTTCTATTTTAGCGGGATCGAAAGATCCCGTCAGTGGCCACTGATTGACCCGGTCCGTCCTAGTGTATTTATGCCATAGTTTGCTATAAGCTACGGTGGCTAATCCATACTTTACGTACATGTCCTTGTTAGGGGTGCCTTCCGGCGGTGCCGGCTGACTGACCTCTAACGAACGATCTGGTCCAAAACAATTACAATCAAACAATCTAGAGAAAACAGACATGACGTATTTAGCGGTCAAAAATGAATATCTCAATCAATCAATTTAGACAAAAAGTCTGCACTACCTGTCCTTCGCTGCCTGCAAAGAGAGAGAATATTCCTATTCTTCGTTGTTTGCAAGCAGGGTAATGTCGCAAATAACTCAATATCAAAAAAGGAATACTAGTATTTCAATCAAACTATTCAATCAATCAATCAATTTAAGTCGTTTTTTCACGACCTTACCCGGACCGTATGGTCGGTTCTTCCCCTTCCCCTTCCAGCGCCTGGTTGTCCTCTCACTCCAACAATCAATGCGGCGTTCCTCTAAGGTCCCAGTCAGGACCGCAGGTCACTCGAGAGAGGTCCGTTCGGAACCGGTGAAGTTCAGTCGATCGGCAGCCAGACAAGGGTCTTCTCAGGCAGGTATACCCCAATCGTTTAGTCATTCACTCCGTCGTTAGGACCTCTCTACCAGACCCATGCGTCGCTGATGGGCCCCCACGTTTGGGCGCCAATTTGTGAAAGGCAGCGAGTCTTCTAAGACCCTCAATGCTGCCCGGTGCAGGGTTCCACCTCTAATTCACTTTGGGTTCGCTATCAAAATAATGAGGCACGCGCTGGAAACTGGAAGACAAGAAAAAGGTTTATTTCTCATGAGGAGATCACGTCAACTGCAGACACCGGGATGTCTGAGGGAGGTGTTCTGCTGATAACTCCTTTGGCTCTTCCTTTTATACAGGTTTGACACGATGCATTGGTTTCATCAACATGGTTACACAAGCTTGGGGTCCCCGCCCCGGGCAGGTTGTCACACAAGCCCAACAGTAATTCTCTTCCCACCCAGGTCAAACAGACAATCTTGTCTTGCAGCTGGACCTTGCTTCAGGGTCTAAAACATGTGAGACCGGCCAGATCTAAGAGTCCGTTCTGTTGATAAAAACAGGTCCCATTGTTGGTAACAACAAGTCTTGCTGTTTGCAGTGCAATAAATCATGTTGCAAGAGTCTTTTTGGTGTTTGGAACCTGTTTGTGTAACTAGGTGCAGTGAGGGGTAGAGTGTCCAAAGGTTTGCCTGAAAACAGAGATGAGAGGAAAACGAGTTTGTGGCAGCAAGTGGCGCTGAGGTTTGTTGCGGCAAATAGAGTTTATAGCCCCCAGCACACGTACCAGGTCGGTCAGAGGGTCAGAGGGATGCTAGTAAGGGCAGGGTGAAACAAAGGTGACCAACAGAGTACAAAATGGCTGTGATAGATTAAAATGACTGCAACTTATGTGCACATAGAATTCCACCAGACAAGATGGCGCAGGTAATGTTCACGATTGTCGTTTTGCTTTTAACAAATACACATATATATATACTGCATATTTCTGACATGTAAGGATAGAGCCAAAATTACGCTACTCCACAGCGCAGCAAGGTGGCTTGCTGCGATGCGTTTTATGAAAGTTTGATAAATATACCCCCAGATGCGTAAGAAAACAAAAAAAAACTGCTATAGACCTAAATAAACCAGTCACCCAATACACAATGCATAACTAAAGCCATAAAGATTTTATTTTTTAAATGAAAAGCAGCATACAGCTTGCATAAGAAATAAAATATTGATGCTATATGTATTCTGATTTGCGCAGTGTCGTATTTCCCTGCACTTGGGCATGCGTGTATGGCTCTGACTTCGTAAGAAATTCTGCAAGCGAGTTAAATGACTATAATGTCGTTCTGTCACTAAACATTACGTTTGCTCCTTGTTGAAGCCCCCTCGCTTTGATCTTTCCTGCCAGCTGTGAACGTACAGCTTCCTCCTTGAGGACATTCCTGTCTCGTACGGCCTCGTGTCTGTGCAGGTCTAGACCAAGCCTGGGAGAATGCCAGCGTGTGCGCGGTACCTTGTGTTTCATGAATTAATCAGCACTGCCAAGTGCATTGCTTGACCCTTTAAACTCGCTGAAATTAATATAAGTAGACAACCAAAGTGCACATGGCCCCCGAAGAGTCTCGGAAGTTCATTTGAGCAACGCAAGTCCCCTTAAAATTTTATAAGGTGGCTTTTAGAGCGAGTCCCTTTTAACATATTGCTGCTGACAGGGGGCACCGGCGTCGCCAGTGACCCTTTGTTGACCTTTAACCCTAACGCATTGGAATATGGTGGCTGTTCTGAGGGAATATCAACATCGGGTCTGTTGTTCTACTCGGCCTGATTTTACTCTTCCGGGGGGATGTTACAGAAACACGGAGATACTGGACTTAATGTATATAATCAGAGAAGGAAAGGGAAACTGTGGCTTCCCACGGGTTCTTGGAATGATTCTATTTTGAGATCCAGGAATCCTTAAACTCGAGAGTCCTGCCTTGCTGACTTTTATTTGTTGAGTTTTACCTATGTTCAGCAAATATTTCCCTATTTCGAAATCCACAAAAAGCCATTTAAATGTGTCTCAGAATTCTGCACAAGTTCCAGGAGTACTGCTACGCCCCCACACCGACTCTTGCAGATTGTCTGTAGTAGTGAAAATCTACAGGAGTAAGTATAGCAGACCTGTTCATTTGCACATTTTACTTTTATTCTCATCCTTGCCACCACAAGGGAAACAATCTAGTGAAAAGCCTTTGTGTACTGCTCATGGATGTCGATTCACTAAAATGCTAAAAGTAGCAGAAGTGACATCACACCATATGACCTTTGACCCTCAATTTTCTCTTGAGGTTATGTCACATGAACTTAACCCTGATGACATCATAATAAGTGACATCGCTGAAGAGCCATAATAAGTGCATGATTATTATAACAACACAACATATGTCAATTTTAGATACCAACTATAGTAGGGTGCTGACATGTTCTTTGAAAGTTCTGGGGCGTAATACTAGCCATAAATGGTAGCAAGCAAGTGAGCCAGACCTCTTCTAATAGGGTTCTGCTCCTGCCCCAGAGAAATCTTTTTTTAAATGGTACTATATATTGTATTTTGAAGCACAACTTTAACATAAATTTGTTAAAAAGCTATGGCTCTGAAGGGAAACTCCTTAAATATTCAAGTCCTTTTATGATGCGCCAAGCCAAAGAAACCTGACACTTGCCAGGAGTTTACCCCATTCTTTCAAAATGTTCTCCCGTATGACCAAAAAGACGTCCATTGTACCAGGGTCAGTATTTTGTCATGGTTGCCCTCGTAGCCCAAAAATTACATACAATACACCGGAAGTAGAGTTTGCAATTAATGCCATCCAAATATCATGGGTGACCCTTTTGTCAAAAATGACCGCAACATGTCAGACCAGCATTTGTCCTGGGTGCCACCTCTCATATGCTATGTTGTCATACTTTATGGCAATTTTTAACTCTAATGTGCTAGTGCCAGCATTTTGCCATGGATGCCACCATGCCAAGAAGTTCCTCAAGTATGTCAGTCTCAGCATTTTACCATTATGCCAAGCACTTCCTCCAGTTTTAATTACCTCCAGTATGGCAGAACCAATATTTTACCATTATGGCAAGAAATACCTCCAGCCTTCCAGTGTTTTGTCACAGGTGCCTGTCTTGCTAAGGATTGCCAGTGCCAGTATTTTGCTATTGGTGATTCCATAACGCAAGAATTACCTTCACTATGAAAAAGCAAACAGCTGACTCACAAGTATAATACCACATTCTCATGCTCACTTACACTCACACTGATTCTCACTCATTCACTTTCACTATTCATTTTCCCTAAATTAAACTCACTCAATCGTTGTCACTCACTACCTTTATCTCACTCCCTAATTCTCACTCACTATCACTTATTATCACTCACTCTGGCTCACACATTCTCAGTCATTATCACTTCCCACCTTCACTAACTCTCACTCACTTTTACTCACACTTACATATACACAAACAAGCATGGGCGCAACATATATTTAAATGCATTTTTTACTTACATCAGCTGTCAGGGAAGGTCCCATTCCAGCTAATTGCACTACAGTTTTATTACAAGAAAAATTAACATTCTATTATTCACTATTATTGTGATAAAACATTTTCAGTGAAGCCCCAGGAATCACTGACAAAATATCGACCTCAAAAATATCGAAGTACAAAAATATCGATGTCAAAAATATCGTTGTAAAAAATATTGTTTTTTTTAAATGTTAAAAAAATAATCTAAAATAAAGTAAATAATACATATAATTAAAAGAAACATAGTTAAAATTATTTTAAAATGTTTACAAATAAAAACTGATACATATAATGTTAAAATAAATTAAACATATACATATAAAATATAATATATATACTTACTTAATAATATTCATAAATAATTATTTTAATAACTTATAAATTGTTAAAAATATTTTATAATTTATAAATACAGACATACACATACAAAAATAATATTATTAAAAACAAATTAAATATATTCAACAAATTAAAAAAATTACACTATATTTTAATTTTTGTAAAATAAATTATACACAACATTAAGTAAAACAATACAGAAAAATATTGGATAGCGGAGGGCAAAAAATTACTATTCCCACTCTAAAGAGTGCAACAGTAGGGAAAGTGTTGGATAGCGTAGGGGTAAAAATTACTATTCCCACTCCAAAGAGTGCAACAGTAGGGAAAGTTTTGGATAGCGTAGGGGTAAAAATTACTATTCCAACTCAAGAGAGTGCAACAGTAGGGAAAGTGTTGGATAGCGAAAGGGTTAAAATTACTATTCCCACTCCAGTAATTGCAACAGTAGGGAAAGTGTTGGATAGCGTAGGGGTAAAAATTACTATTCCCACTCCAGTGAGTGCAACAGTAGGGAAAGTGTTGGATAGCGTAGAGGTAAAAATTACTATTCCCACTCCAGAGAGTGCAACAGTAGGGAAAGTGTTAGATAGCGTAGGGGTTATAATTGCTATTCTAACTCCAGAAAGTGCAACAGTTGAGAAAGTGTTGGATAGAGTAGGGTAAAAATTACTATTCCAACTCCAGAGAGTGCAACAGTAGGGAAAGTGTTGGATAGCGTAGGGGTAAAAATTACTATTCCAACTCCAGAGAGTGCAACAGTAGGGAAAGTGTTGGATAGCGTAGGGGTAGAAATTACTATTCCAACTCCAGAGAGTGCAACAGTAGGGAAAGTGTTGGATAGCGTAGGGGTAAAAATTACTATTCCAACGCCAGAGAGTGCAACAGTAGGGGAAGTGTTGGATAGCGTAGGGGTAAAAATTACTATTCGAACTCCAGAGAGTGCAACAGTAGGGAAAGTGTTGGATAGCGTAGGGGTAAAAATTACTATTCCCACTCCAGAGAGTGCAACAGTAGGGAAAGTGTTGGATAGCGTTGGTTAAAAATAACATACTTATCAATTAAATAATTGTTTTAATTAAATAATGATTTATTAATAAATTAACAATAAATTATTTATAAATACCAATAAATGAAAATTAATAATTACTTTAATAACATTAAATTTCTTCCCACCCAATTCCCCAATAAACACAAAGCCCACTCCACATAAAATTTAACACAATTAATATAATTATCAATTAATCAATTAATAAAAATTAATTAACAATTAATAATTATTTAACAATAAATAATTATCAATACCAATAAATAATAATTAATAAAAATTAATTACCAATTAATAATTAATTAATTAATTGTCTATACCAATAAATATTAATAAATAATTACTTCATTATAATAAATTACTTCCTACCCTATTCCCCTATAAACACACAACCCACTCCTAAACTAAATTAACACAATTAATATATTTATCAATTAATTAATTAATAAAAATTAATTACCAATTAATAATTAATAAATAATAAATTAGGGGCACATTACGATACCCGGCGTAAATAACACCGCCAGGCATGGAAGTGGCAAAAATCCGCCCGCACACACCGCCTGAACACCGACCACGCCATTACGATTACACAAACCGAATACCGCCATCGGCGGAAAAAGCACACAAAATACCGCCCGCCAACGTCCGAGTCGGAGACAAACCGCCCGCCACGGACGGAAACACGCACGACAACACAAAACCGCCCGCCCTCACGGCCGACACACCGCACGTGAGAGTACGATCGCACCGCCATGAGCGCGGAAAAACCACAAATATACCGCCCGCCAGCGCAAACAACGCCGATGAGAATCGACACGGCAGAAGCCATGGCGCCCACGTACCTGCACAGAAACCATCCGCACACAAAACCAATAGCACACAACATGGCCAACAAGTCCACACAGCAAGGCACGCACAAATACACAAGCACAGTACATATCCCGAAAACATCCCCCCGGACAAACAAAAAATACAAAGGCCAGAACCCCAGACACAACACACCTGAAAACAACAGACCATGAGGACACACCCACATAGGTGAGTACAAAAGCAGCACTCCCACAGACCACAACCCCTTGCTACATTGCAAACCGGAGAGGAGAGGACACAGTGACACAGCAAGGACAGCAGCACACCACAGAAACGCACACATCACAACCACCACCACCACCACCACCACCAAACACCGGCACCACAAACCCCCTGCACATTACACAACACACACCGCACCAGCACCACAAACACCATGGCACCACAAAGAATGCCCAAGTTCACGCCCATTGAGCTGACGGTCATGGTCGACGAGATCATCAAGGTGTACCCACAAATCTATGGGAACATGGTCCAGCACACACCACTAGCCACCAGAAACAGAATGTGGAACCGGATCGTAGACCAGGTCAATGCAGTCGGGACCCTGCCCAGGAACAGAGTCGAGATCAACAAACGTTGGAATGACGTAAAGAGCCTGGTCAAGAAGAAGGAGGGCAAAAACAGAGAGCTGGCTGCCGTCACTGGCGGAGGGAATCCCGCGCTCTTTAAGACCTTCAAAGCGTGGGAGGAGAAGGTGCGAGTCGTAATCCATCCGGAGATCCTCGCCGGATTAGCAGGGGGAGTGGAGGCTGGTAAGTACAAACTAATGTATACCAGCACACCGCTATGTACTCACATGCACTACCACCATGCCACAGCTCCCAGGAACAAACACCCCCATGTCCAGCACACAATACACAACACATCACACACACATGCAACAGACACCACCACACACAGCCCAAACCGAACAACTGTATGATGCGTGGGGACATGTGTACACTCAGCCAGCCACGTAACCACCAACAGGTCCCCAAATATGCCAGAAGCGCCACAACGAGCACCCACCACACCCATGTGTCCGCCACAGCTGCACTAACCGACAAGTAACAGGTAAGTGGCAGGAACACAAAGTGCAGTGGGTGGGACGGTGGACAGCCCAAGTACAACACACACCAGGCCCCTAGTCCCACAGCACAGCAAGGAGGAGCATCCCCCACACCCCACAGCCACGTGTCAGCCACCGCAGTGCACAACGACAGCCGAAAGGCAGACATCACGGTCCACAGCAACCGGTGTCAGTGGGTGTCCAGCCACCCCCACGACCCACAACACCCCCACAACACCCCCCACCCCCACAGACCTGCAACATGGAGCACCCCCCGCTTAGAACCATGTGGCATCCAGTACAGTGCACGCACGAACAACCTGCAGGTGGGAAACTGGACAGGGCTGGATTACTGGAGGCATGAGGACCGGAACACGACCAACACATGGGACATGTCACGTAGCAGACGAACACGCAGCACCGCCCACCGTCACGAACAAGTGAACAATGTGCACACGGACATGAACAACAGACTCACACCCCACATGACCCATCACAGACATAGCAACACCCAAGGAGCCACGTCTGCATGCACAGGCCACACTGAATATAGTACCACACGGCAGCCACTGTGCAACTCATCACACACAACCGAAACACCATTGAAGTCCTGTCCATGTAGCCCCAACTGCCTGTCAACCACACACCCCACAACTACGCCTATGTAAGACAAACAACACTAGACGCAACAGAGCGGAACAACATATATGCACACGAACACCACTGAACCCATCAAACACACAGACACACCATGCACAAACAACATACCATCCATCCCATCCGTCAGCCCCAGTCTCATGAAAGGCATGTCATCCGCACAGCTGCCACACATACAGCAGTCACGCTAAGATACATGCCCATGACCAACCATGTGCCAGAAGTCAATGAAGTGCACGACACACTGTGAGCAACAACACACAACATGGGCCACACCCCCCCCGAGCACTGCAGTGATGCACATGGCACAGGGCAGCACGCACACCAAGGAGATGGGACAACTGCAATACGTTGGCTGGCACACAACCATCACTCACTCATAACGATGCGTCCAATGCCATGTCCAGTAATCACAACAGACAGCAAATATGCAGGCCATGTCAAGCATGCACACACCTCAAACCATGCACTGTCATGCTGCCACAACACATGTCACGTTCGGCACCCATGGCTCACAGCATGTACCCCAAAAGCATATTCCCTCCCAAATGCGAATCTGGGGCATGGCCCCCATGTTGCCATATGCGTTCCTAAGCGTTCCATTTGAACCCCAAAAGCAGATTCCCTCCCAAATGCGAATCCGGGGCATGGCCCCCATGTTGCCATATGCGTTCCTAAGCGTTCCATTTGAACCCCAAAAGCAGATTCCCTCCCAAATGCGAATCTGGGGCATGGCCCCCATGTTGCTATATGCGTTCCTAAGCGTTCCATTTGAACCCCAAAAGCAGATTCCATCCCAAATGCGAATCTGGGGCATGGCCCCCATGTTGCCATATGCGTTCCTAAGCGTTCCATTTGAACCCCAAAAGCATATTCCCTCCCAAATGCGAATCCGGGGCATGGCCCCCATGTTGCCATATGCGTTCCTAAGCGTTCCATTTGAACCCCAAAAGCAAAGTACAAACCAGACCCAGGATGGGCCAGGAGCCCGCATACACCAGAGTCACAATAAGTAGGGGCACAGCAACACACCCATCGGCATGGCCAATCCGTCCCATGCCACATGTGCACAGCACACAGTCCCATTGCCAAGCACACACAACTACAGATGCTACAGCCACACACACGCCGCCGGGAAACCCATGTACGAGATTGCACGAACTGTCAATGTCAGACGACAAATACATACTTCGCCAGGTGCAACACAATAACTAATCTCATTCTCTCCACAGGTGACGAACTGCTGGATGCTGGGGATGGAGCCAGCAGCCAGCACAGCCAGCCTACAAGCCCCCAACGAGGACACACGGATCTGGAGGATCTGTCCTCCTCCTCGGACACGGACAACGAAGCAGGCCCATCTGGTGTGGCAGGGCCCAGCCGCTCCCCAGGACCCCTCCCACCCACCAACCCATCATCCAGGGCTGCTGAACATTCACAGCCCCCTGCTGCCACTGTCGTTGCGGCCACACCCACGGTCATTGTGGCCACTACCACTGCCGCAACCGCCACCATCGCCGCACCGACCACCACCGCCGCCACCACCGCCACGTCTCCGCTGGCACCAGCCCCAGCGCAGGTGGTGGCCCGGACGACTGGATCCACCCTGGGAGCCACAGCGAGGACCGTGGTGAGCAATGTGGCTAGTGGGCAGGCCGGTGGCAGCAGGACTGGTAGGAGGAGCAGGGTCAGGGAAACGCCAGCCTCCCCTGGGAGCCATGCCCTGCCTCACATGGCCAGAGTCCTTGGGGCCTATGAAGAGGCCCAAGGACAATGGGTCCGGTCTGCCTCAGACACGCGTGAGGTGCTGGGGGTGTTGAGGTCCATGGATGCCCGTATGGGCCAAATCGTGGACCTCATGGGACAGCTGGTGGTGGCGGTGAGGTCACAGCCAGGGACAGCAGCTCCCCTCCGCCACCACCTGCCGGCGCAGGGTGGAGCAGCAGTGTCCAGTTCCCCTGCGTCCACAGCCAGTGATCACACCTCAACCACCAGCATGTCGCAAGCAGGCACCCCCCTCGCAAACGTGGAAGGGGCCGTCCGAAGAGGAAACAGATCTCCCGGGAGGACTTCGCACGCTCCAGTCGCAAGTGAGGCAGCCAGCCAGCCTTCCGCCAGCCTTCCTTGACCAGCCACTGCATTGACCTGGACTACGATCCCACTCCACACAGCCATCTGGATGGCATGTGTGTGTTGGACTATGGACATAGAACCAGTGGGTACACCCTGATCATCACGCAGCCATGACCGACAGCTCATTGTCACTGCACGCACCACTTTTGTCATCACCTTACACACAATCACATGTCACAGTTTGTAATAAATGCACCTTTTTCACTAACTGCTGTTTGTGCCCTGTGTCTTATTTGTACGGAATACAACGGCCACCTTGGGCGGAAAGGCACCTGATGCGTGGCATGGCATTTGAATCCGGAGGGCCTGTAGGGACCTAGGGGTGGGAGACAGAACAGGAGCACATTCAATGAGTGTGTCACACACCCATCACACAGTACATGTCAACAACTACAAGCAATGTACACACATCGCACAGAGCAATAGGGCACAATGCCACAGCCACCAACAGTGGCATACTACCCTGGCCATGGAGCGTTGACACACAGCACGCAGTGAACAAACGGCCACCCTGACACAGCACACACACACCTGCACAGATACAGCCACATCAGCCGTCGTACATGGACACTCACCGTCAAGTGAAGTAGCGGGCGATGAGCTGCTGCCGCACATTACCAGCTTCCTCCTCTCCGCTGTCCTCCTCACTTGAGCTGTCCTGGTCTGCGGGCTGGGGCCCTGGTTGATCTCCGTCATCCACGATGAGGGGGATCTGCTTCCGAATGGCCAGATTGTGCAGCATGCAGCACGCCACCACTATCTGGCACACCTTCTGTGGGGAGTACGCCAGCGCACCCCCGGTGCGGTCCAGGCACCTGAACCTGGACTTGAGGAGGCCAAAGGTACGCTCGACCACACGTCTGGTCCTCCCATGTGCCTCATTGTAGCGATCGTCTGCTGGGGTGCGAGGATTCCTCAATGGACTGAGCAGCCATGCCCCATTCGGATACGCAGAGTCACCTGGGTGTGAGGGACACAGAGAACCGTTGCTAATCCAACTGGACAGGGGACAGCATCGCACAGCCAGCACGCTACACCACTCCACATACTCACCGACAATACAGGCACGATCCTGTTGCATATTGGACATCAGTCGTGGCAAGATGCTGTTGCGCATTATGTGTGCGTCATGGGCCGAGCCTGGGAACTTTGCACACACGTGGGTGATCACCATGTCCGCAAGGCACACCACTTGCACATTCAGGGAGTGCGTGTGCTTCCTGTTGCGGTACAGGTGCTCAGTGGCCTGTGGTGGAACAAGGCCGACATGTGTGCAGTCAATGGCTCCAACGACGTGTGGGATTCTGCCAAGGGCATAGAATGCACCCTTCACTGCCGCCAATTCACGAGCCCTGGGGAAGCGGATGTACCTGTTCCGGTACAGCATCATGGCTGCCAGTACATCCCTCAGCACTTTGCTGAACATGGGCTGGGACATCCCTCCTCCAATGCCCACTGTGTGCTGGAATGACCCAGTGGCGAAGAAATGCATGGCGGCCATCACCTTAGCCGTGGGGGTGACAGCAGTCGGATACACCCTGCGGGGACGGAGATGGGGTTCTAACATGGCACACAGTCGATGCAGGGTTGGCCTGTCCAGCCGAAACTTCCTAATAACCTCTGTATCGTCCATGTCCGCCAGCAATTGGTATGGGCGGTCAATGTTCGGTCTCCGCCTAGGGACAATGGCAGAGGACACATGTCAAAGCAACACGACACATGGCAATTTCGCATACACATCACTGACATGACTGAGTAAGCACAGGAGCCACAGCCCAGCTGTCAAGCTGGGACGGCACGGCCACAATACACTTACACAGGTCTCCCAACAATGGCAATGGCTAGTGATACAAACCACTGCCATGTGCATGCACATGGGGATCTAGGCCCCAATGACTTGCGGGGCGTGCTGATGGGGACTGACTGCATATCCGTCAAGCGGCAACGCCACGGCAACATGAATGTCTGCTGAGCATGGAACTGCTTCCGCGGCTGGATGAGTATGGCACACGACGACGACGATGTGGGCACAGGCTGAGCGGCCAAAACAAGTGGGACCTGTGGCACGAGGGGATATGAGACAGTAGTAGGTGTCAGCACTGCACCCTATGTACAGCACTGTACGGATCACACCTCCCGAAACATTGACAGGTGTCCACATTGACAGCCCCATGCCAAGACGGCTGTGTGCTTGCAGTCACACGTCACAGGTGAGAGGTTACATTGCACGTGCCAGGTGGCAGACGTACACAGTGGGAGCTGGCATGTGTGTGCATGTGTCTCCTGTTCAGGATCCACCAGATGGGCGCTGACTCTGTACTGAGCATTGGACACAGCATGTTCCGTGGAAGGCTTGTGTGTGTGGGATGGTGGCACTGGATGTGCCTCCGTTGGGTGGGGGCCATGCACAGGGCGGGTACGTCGATGATTGCGCATTGTTGGTCACGGTGGGTGCACCAACTGAAGATGTGTTGCCCTGTGTTCAATTCCTATGTCCGCATGATGATGGACTGTAGATGTGGGCAGACTACACATTGGTCGATGTGCTGTCTATATGCATGTGCCTTCACACCAGGCACAGCTGCCCCTGCACATGTGACCCCTGCTGGACTCGCTGCTGGGTCTGTGGAGCTGATGCACCTTCTGCGCGTGGGGCGGACAGCTCTCCTCACTTCCCTCATTGCGCATGTCATGACTTTGCCGCAGGTGACATGGATCATGGAGGGCCCACATGTACGCGTGGGTAGGCTACACATGATTGTACACTGGTCGCCACCCCCAGTCAGTGTTTCGAATGGGAAGGTTGTCGTGCTGGTGGTATGTTCGTTGTGGCGGATGGGCGGGCCTAGGTGCGGGCTTACATTCCGGACATGGGGGGTAGTTGAATTGGCGACTAGTTGCAGTACACACGGGACACGTCTCTTCCTTTCCACATCTGGGTCATCCCTTGTACTAACTGACAGTGATACAGTCATCTTCGCCCCAGCCCTCATGTCCTCCCCTCGCTCCCCCAATATGCATGCTCACCTGCGAGGCTAGCGCTTGCACAGGCAGCCCCAAGCTCGCACCAGAGAGGGCAAGGAGTGTATGTGTGGGTCCAGTTGCACGAGTGGGCTGTCTCAGGGTATGATGTGTTGCGGGACGCCGTCCACCTGCGTGGTGCCCCAAATGGAGACCCGGCCTGCATGGACTATGCATCACAGTCTTCGCCTTCCGGATCCGCCACCTGCGACACCCAGTGGCTGTGGCTGCCCTTGCGGCCAGGCCGCGTCCGTCTGTGGCTGATGGCCCACACATTCACTCTTTGGCCTCTCTGGGGAGGGCTCGGGGTGGTGGCGCACGCGCTTGCACTTAGTCGCAATGGCATGTGGCGTGGTTGGTATGATGGGCAATGGATGGGACGGTGCGAGCCACCTCCCGTGACGTCAGTGCTGCTCGTGCTGTGGTGCGTCCCCATACACTTCCATGTGACTTGTGCCATGCTAGACGTTGAGGTTCTATTGCCTGCGTGATATGACCAGGAGGAGCGCGAGGAGACCTCTCACACACCATGCTCCACTGCCATCCCGTGCCCTGTATCGCCTGTGCGGATTGACTATGTTGGGGTTACACCTGGTCGACTGGGGCTGTGTGTGCCTTGTCAGGGGCATGGCGGGCGCACAACAGGATCCAGCTTGTCCACAGAGGGTGGGCTGAGGTGCGCCTGGTACCGCTTTGTACGTGTGCCCGGCTGCTATGCACACACGTGTTCACTCCCCCCGACAGGTGTCCTCTCACAATGCCCAGGGAAGCGGTGGTGTACTGTTCATGACCCCTCCCAACACGGCGTGCTCCAACTTGGCATGTGCGCATCTACCCGTCGCACCCACCCACCTGAGCACTGCGTCCATACGACTTCACACGACACATGTGTGTCTTCCACAGTAGTGCTACTCATTTGCGTTGACATCCAATACCAGTGGACTACATGGTCATGTCACGACTGCTGTGTACTTCACATACTCTCATCCTCTCTCATTCGTACTTGTGAAATGAGTCAGCGGAGACAGTTTTGGTTTCAAACATTATATTGAGTCTTCTGTCCTCTGTGATGCAGTATAGTGGACACTACTGGCAGCGGAATACATGTTGAGGATATACTGAGCATGATTGCAAATGGGATAGGGTGTGGGGTTACATGTGATTGGCTGTTGCATGTGGGATGTGGGCTTCAGAGTGACATCTGCTTGGCCAAGGCTGTGCTAATGTACATTTACGTATAGCTGCGGAGCTGCGGACTTTGACACAGACGGTATACATGTAGCCTACCAGACCGCTTGGCATCATGGGCACAGTCCATCTCAGTTCCATGTGACAGGTTTGCTGCGGTTGTTCCTCATGCACGCGTGCATGTGAGATGACATCAGGGCATGTGCTTGCGTGCATGCAGCGGCGTGCCACTTGTTGTTGCACTGTGGTGGTTACTGGACATGTCACAGTCACTGGGGTCGTGTTGTTGTTGTATGCACTTGTCGTCCATGCAAAGGTCCTGGTATGGGATTCCCGGGCGGGGGTGGGAGGGGTGCAGCACCCACAGACTCCAGGCGACCTATTCATGTCCACTGAGCGGTGTGTGTGTCCATGTGCGCTGGATCCATGTCGTGTCCTGGTTGTTCGTGCAGTTCCGTCCATGTGGGTGCGATACACAGAGCCCATGCCACTGCCTCCCACGATGCATGCGGTGTTCCTGGATGTGATGGGGAACAGTGTGCATGTCCCGGTCATATCCGATGTCATGGCGATGTCGTTGATGGTGTGGTTACTGTTGCCGGTCGTTTGGTATGGCTGTTGTGGTGGTGACTGGCCAGTCCGTGCGGAAGCTAAGCATGGGTGCGGGGTTGGACATCATAGGTCACTCGGGGAACCTGCGTTGTGGTCCGACGTATTTACAGGTTGTCAGGTATGCGATGCCGTCCAGCAGGGCTTCCATGTCATTGGTGGTGTACATGTTTGCCAGCCAATGAAGCGGATGGTGGCTGTCAAGGTGTTGTTCGTAGGTTGTCCCTTGGAGGACCATGATGGGGCATGCTGGGTGACATTCGATGTAGCTGTTCTCGATGATCCGTCGTGTGGAGGCACAGTGGTCCCATTTCAGTGCGGGTGCGATGTTGGCCACATACGCCATGCCCCCATAGGCAGAGCAGGCCCTGTCGTGTGCGTCCAGAGGGAGGAGTAGTGGTAGCAGGTCCGCCTTCAGACATGCCGGGTTGGAGAGGCATATCTCGACGGGATGCTGGTAGGGACACCTCCGACAGTAGAAGACGGGCATGACGCAGCTGAACAATGTGATACGGTAAGTCAGTCGGTAAGTTACGTTCAGCAGGGACAGGAGATCGCATCCCAATGTATGGAACAGGTTGGTTTTGTACAGCTTGAGCTGTTCGGTGTAGTTGGGTAGGTGTGTTGCGGTTGCCATTTCGCAGCGGTTCGTTGAGGTGGCGTGCTCCGGCTGTGTGTGCAGTCTGCAATGTGCACGCTCCGGGGTTGCTGTGAGCTCTGTGTAGTCGTGGGGAGACAGGACTTGTGTTCTGTTGGCTTGTTTGGAGGACACGGGCCCTCTTCCCACATGCTTCTCAGACAGTTCAAGGTCAGTGCTGTGTGACTCCTTCCAATTAACTTGCATGTGGCCGACATGGGGGAGTGTTTTCTTCTTTCTTCCCCGTCCGTTGTGTGCTTCTGTGATATGCGCTATCTGCCCTGTGGTCGGTCTCCTCGGCATGCCTGTGTTGGTCTATTCTTGGACAATGGCTGTATTCACCGGCTTCTGTCGTAGGGCTGTGGTTTCGGAGTTGGAATGGAAGGTCATTCAGTGCTGTC